>CM035438.1:66023737-66361237 GCA_020310875.1 Ceratopteris richardii
ATTAAGCACATGCTTTTAAACCCTTCTTTTGATTTAATAACCTCTGCTATCTCCAGTATCAACGTGGGAGGATGCATGCCAAAGATAGAAAGGGACTTTCCAATCCTTTTTACCAAGATGAGAGGGTGAGCATTGTCCTTGAACGCGAGTGGATTTTCGAAATTTACGAGTTTACGAATAAAAATCGACCATTCCGACATTCGGAGACAGAAGTATACACGTATAGATGGGGCAATATGTAAATAAGGATGGCTGTTGTGATATTTCATCCAGATAAGGATGAGGAGTAAATTCCACATCGAGTGGATGGCATTGCATATTTAGATTAACACCAGCTAAGTTAATCAAGAAAAGTGAGTAGTATAAAGATTAAAGGTTAAGAAATTTTCATGTGTTCTAGGTGAAGGAAGATACCTTCCTCATCCGCTGCACCTCTGGACAAGTTTTTATTGTATATCTTGAAAATTTCGATGGCGTTGATCAACGGACCGAACTCATAACCTGCACTGCGGTTGAACGTAAATATCAAAGAACCTGAATCACTGACGTTCATCGGTCCCTCCGGATAATGTACTATTCTCTTATAGCTATAGTAAAAAGACTCAAGAGAAGAATTCCAGAAATTGAGAATTTTTTGAGTCTTACTTAATACTGAATCTACCTGTTACAAGAAATAATATAGAATCATCAGGCATCCATTAGATCAATCTTAAATCATTTTTTAGAAACACTTTGAAGATGGAGATCTTAATGCATCTTCTTTACGTTCAGCATGAAACCGTGGTGTTGAACGACCGTTTGATATATGCAACTTTTGTAGTCTTTTATGTGTTTCAACATGAATTGAAATATTAAAGCTTATCCACATCTAAAAGAACATGTATAATGTGATTGAAGATATGAAGGTGTGTACACGGATGTAGCTGGGTAGTTTTGAATGTATGAGGTTGATTATATGTTTGCCTGAATCTATGTTTTTATGTATATAAGAGAATGTATGTATATAAGTATCTATGCATGTGTGTATGTGTGTAAGTACATATGCACAACCGTCTGTGTATTTATGGACGAATGTACATCTGTAAATACCTGATGCATTTTGACTTTGATTGTTTGCAATTTGCCTCCTCCTCTATAAATTTGATCTAGTCGATCCTTTTGGCATGTTAAAAGGGTTAGTATTTCTAAAGGACGATCTTCTGGGATATACATCTCTTCAAGTGTTTTGAAAGAATGCTTTGTTTCTTGAACTATAAATGCTCGATGCATTTAAACCAGTTAACCTCCATGGTCATACTTAGGGCAACACACTCATCACAATCTAGCATAGAGCCTCTTATTGATATCAAAGCGTCCAAACTCTTATATCGTGGTCCTAGACCATTGAGTATGATTGAAACCATATCTTCATTAGCCATTGCACAGCGGATACATGTTATATCATCCATAATGCTTTTTTATCTCGACCATGTAATCCATGATAGACCTCATCTAAGACATATGCTATGCAACTGCTATTTTCAGAAGTAGAAACACTACAAGGGATCTAAAATTAGATACCAGGATGAATAACTAGCCTTCCATCCTCTTCATTCGGGATCCATTTGCTTATAATCTTGCTGTTCTCGGAAACGAAAACTCTTTGGTCTTTAGATGGAGACTACTCTTAATGTTCTTTACTCTTCTCCCCTAAGGAATGTGCATACCATTGTATGGATTTGTTTTCAAACAATAAAAATTTGATGGTTGCACATTTTTGCGTCCAAAATTTAATTTGGTTTCAGCTATAATTACATTCGAGAAGACTATAATCCCATAAATGTCGTTCCCATCGTTCCCATCTTTCCTTCAACCATGCACTTTGTCAAATTCATATAATCCTTTGGAATCACTATGAACATGGTATATCATTTTATCCAAATCACTTAAAAATATATGTTATCATCCACACTGCTTTTTTACAAGTGCAATAAACACTTGCACCATAATTTATCCTTCTTTTATTATCTCACTACAGTGTGTACACACAAATTCAACAAAACAATGATTTGCAAAGATCTATGAAAGTGAAAAATCAATTGGATCGATTGAATATTTAAAATAGATGGATGAAGCTTTGTTATTCAAATGTTAAAGATATATGTGTACACACGAACGCGAAAAAAACAAAGCTTTGCAAAGAATTATGAGAGGACAAATCCATTGGATCGATTGAATATTTATAATAAGTGGATGAAGCTTTGTTATGTACATGTGAAAGACGTAATATCGCATAACAAAGATTTATGCAAAGCAGGAGATGAGGAGATGAACATGTTAATGAGGATTGAAAAAAGAACCTTATTGGATGTTGCTGGCTTGATAAATTCAAATCCAAAAGACATGATTGCTTGAAATGTGTAAAATAAATCTCATGCAAAAGGATATTCACAAATCTATGGATTCAATAACAACCAAATGTGTAGTCAAAGTGCAAAGGTAACAAAGGTGAAAAGTGTGATTGCATGTACATCTATGAATGAATATAACTTCTTTTTTGAAATGGATAATAAGAGCGAATCTTGAGTGGAAGATTGCATGATGAATTAGTATGTATCTAGCAATCAAAAGATTATGTGCAAAGGAATGGATGAGGAAATTATTGTATGAAAGAGAACTGAAACTTTGGAATTGGTGAAATTATCACCCAACAAGAAGCTTATTAGATGCTAATGGCTTTATAAATTCAAACAAGAGTGTTAGATTTGTTGACAGATTTAAGCCATGTCCTAATTCAAGAGATCATGAAAAAATTTATGGATTGCATTATGATCAAATTTGTACTCAACTCATAGAGATGAAAATGGTGAGAAGTGTGATTGCATGTGCTATTATGAATTATTGAGAAATATATGGAGGATATGTTCATCGTTCTGAGTAGAAACTCCCCTTGCATAGAAGGTATATAATTGCACAATGGCAAAAACTTGGAAATAATACCTAGTTCTATGAAGAATCTCGATTTTTCTCGCTTCATAGAAAGTGTTGTTTGAATTGGACGAGTAGCAAATCCGATTTTAAGTTCCTTTCCCAATGACATCCCATCATTAATATTTTGAAGGTTTTTCTTAGGTGGCTAATTCTCCAACAAGGAATTAGGAATAATCTTAAAGCTAACAAATTTGGTGGAGTCTACCTCAATGATAGAGAAGACTTATGAAATCTCTTCTTTCCATTCTCCAAGATTTTTCTGGACTAGTTGATTATGGTGTGAAATATGGCTTTAAAAACTCAACTAAATTGGAAACAAGCTTTATTTGGAGTATTGATGAGTGACTATGGTTCCTTGTGGAACGGATTAGGGAAGAGGCTCTTTGGAAGTTTTGGAAAGAAGGATATGTCACCAACTTTGGTAGCCTTCAAAAAGATTGTTTAATTGAAAAATCCCTTAGCCTTTTACATAGACAGCATAGGTTGTTTGTTTTGGAAAAAACAAGATCTGTGGCTAATGGGCCCCCATGTTGGGAAAAAAATGTTAATTAACCTTAATTGTAACTCTCTCTTATAGATGTATAATTTTGTTTGTTTCAATTGTCTTTTCATCCCTTAGGCCTATTGTTCCTACCACCTTTAGGCCATGATTGTTATTTCACCTTCAGGATGTCCTACTCTTACTTTGTAGGATATGGAGGGTCCCTTGGGCATATGCCCCTTCACTTGTACATAATTTCTTTTAGTTAATTCATGCCAGGAAGATCTATCCTTGGCTGAAAATCCTCCTATGGAAAAAAAATAACCTCTTTTGGAATGGTATATTTCATGAGGAAGTATGTGTTGCCATACAGGTCATATGAAGAGCATATAGGTACAATAGAGCAGTCATGCACAATACGGCAACAAGGCCTAATCATTTTTTCCATGGACCATTCACAACTCAAGTGATTTTAATCACTACACAAACATTGTAAATTCCATTTTTGGTAGAATAGACTCCATTTTGTTCAAGCCGAGGAGTCCTCGAGCTTGAGGAGTATTAGAATTAGCTACATACCAATTTTCATAATTTTTAGACTTTGTTTGAGCCCTCAAATAGGCTCTAGAACCTAATTTTTAACTAGGCCAGACACTAGGTCTGGACAAGGCCAAAGCTAGTGAGAAAACTATAAAAAGAGATAGAGAGCTCATTTTTGGGGTTAGATTGTTTGTGAATTGAGCTTATGTAAGAGACTTTTTGACTAATGCAAAGGATTCCATTGTTCCTCTCCTTGTTCTTGCCTTGTGTATGTGTGTGTGTGTGCATGTTTGTGTGCTTCTCACTCACACACTTGTGTCATCACTTGCTCATAGTCTTCATACTAGTCCTCACGTCTCCACGGATTGACAATTATGAGGTGGATCTTTTCACGTTGGTACTCACCATTGTGCTAGAGTGACACCAAATTTGGCGCCGTTGCTGGGGAGAGAGCTTCGAGGACGAGCATGTGATGGTAAGACGTAGAGTTGAGACATTGGAGTCATAGGTAATATCCTTTATTTTCCTTATTTTTCTTCTATTTTTCTTGTTTTTGCATAACCATCATCACCATCATCATCCTCACCATCTCCCACCTCCATCTCCATCTTCACAAAAATTTCAGTTTTTGAGTATATTCCACTCCCCACCTCATTTCCCTCATTTCACTTGTGAGAGAGAGCTTGCATGCAATCTATTTTTGTGTGTTTTTTGAGTTTTTGCTGTAGGAACTAGCTGTACCACCCTCTCCAGCAGCTTACGCAGGTACGACAGACTCTACACAGGTCCCGGGACGATGACCTCTATCTATCGCGACAGACAGAAAAACTTGATATTTTTTTATTGCGTGTTTGGCACGGTAACCTACACCATTAGAGCACTCCAAATCACTAGAAGTTTCTAAAAAAATTGTGTTTTTTCAGTCTATCGCGACAGACACCGTCTATCACGACAGACACCGTCTATCGCGACAGACAGGATCCCATGACAGACGATAGACACCGTCTATCGCGACAGACATCGTCTATCGCGACAGACCAAGATCCACGACAGACTCAGTCTATCGCGACAGACACCCGTCTATCGCGACAGACCAAAAGCACGATAGACGATAGACAGCATCTATCGCGACAGACACCCGTCTATCGTGACAGACACCCGTCTATCGCGACGGACACCGTCTATCGGGAAAGACCAAGATCCATGACAGACTCAGTCTATCGCGACAGACACCCGTCTATCGCAACAGACCAAAAGCACGATAGACGATAGACAGCATCTATCGCGACAGACACCCGTCTATCGCGATAGACACCCGTCTATCGCGACAGACCAAAACCACGACAGACGACAGAGAGCGTCTATCGCGACAGACACCCGTTTATCGCGACAGACAGGAACCCTCGATAGATCCCGTCTATCGCGACAGACACCCGTCTATCGCGACAGACACCCGTCTATCGCAACAGACAAGCCCACGCGAGAGTCAGCATCTATCACGACAGACACCGTCTATCGCGATAGACAGACATTTTCGGCAAAAAGATAAAGGGGTAATTTTTTGGAAATTTAGGCTAAATTTTGGGCATATTTATATACCCACTCACTCATACACTTAATAGGCCTTGGAAAAAAATGCACTAAACTCCTCAAAGGATCTGTTTTGCTGTTTAACCCCCCAAACCCTGAACTATCATAACTTTTCCATATGAAATCCATTTTTGAGCTCTAGGGCTTGTCAAAAAGCTCGTGCCATATACTACACGCCCTCAACTGTTTTTTATAAGAATAATGCATTGATTTTCAGAAAGGGTATTTTGAAGTTAACCGTGTGTGGGGTAGGTACACCCAGGGAGCTCTAGAGAAAATTTTCTAGCAATAGAAAAGGGGGAAAAAAGGGGTTATTAAAAGTGTCTGAACTAAATTGTCTATTAATTGAGGTTGAAAAGTGGAGCTAAACTTGGACTTGTTATAGGATCATTAAGAGCTTTTGGAGATAGCAAAGCAAGTGCCATTGTGTGCAAGCTTGGGAACGCGCTTCCTGGGCAGACGAGCATAGCAAGGAGCGACTTGAGGTTGGAACATCTCTTAACCCCCTCAGTCCATTCTTAGCATAGGCTAAGTGCGAGTAGTTGTCCTGATTGACTAGGGGTATGCTAAGAATACTCAAGTTCTAAGAGCCTTTAACTTCTCAAGCCCAAGAATAGGCTAAATTGCAGTCACGGTATAACTTAAAGGAAAAGAACTTAAACTAAGCGGACACAAAACATCAAGTACGACACACTAAAGTGCTCCTGACGACGCTTAATTAAAAACAAGAAAACACATCCAAAGGAACTTAAAAGGAACAAGTGACTGGTACCAAAGAATCAGCAAGTACAAAGGGCATATGAACCTGAGATCGGGTAGACACCTAGGGAGAGACCGTCAAAGTGTTAGATCATCCGAGGCTAGCGTCAACCATACAGCCAGATTTTGGGCCCAACAATTGAGTGATTACCCCTACACTCTAGAC
Organism: Ceratopteris richardii; assembly: GCA_020310875.1. Taxonomy (NCBI): domain Eukaryota; kingdom Viridiplantae; phylum Streptophyta; class Polypodiopsida; order Polypodiales; family Pteridaceae; genus Ceratopteris; species Ceratopteris richardii. The sequence goes on from CM035438.1 coordinate 66,030,244, forward strand.
TCAGAAACTAGTGACTCTGACATGTCGTATAGCATGGAAAGACCTGTAGGTAGCTCAGGAATGGCATACCTACAAAGACCTGAAGGTCCCTACAAGACTCAATTGGAATACATCCAGACCAACCGCCTAGGTGCACACATCTATGAGGATGGTCTGCGAAGATCTGTTGTCCTAATTAAAAATCCGAATCAGCCCATGGGACTAGAACACCTTGTAGTCAACTTTGAAAATGGTTCATACATAGATAAAGAAGGAACAATGTATGTGGTCACCAGCCAATCTGAAAGAACATATGAGTTTGGCAACATCATCTTTGAACCTGAATTAGGTGACATAGAGCAAGGGAACTTAGGACCAAAATAATAGGAGCATAGAATTGCTCTGGAACCAAGAGACGGATGAGGCTTTTTGGAGGTACGAGCCTGAAAAGCCTAATGAAGTGGGAGCTCTTGCCTAGGCAAGGTGACCTACTTAGATGATGCTTCTGAGAGAATCTTTGTGGTCTCTAAGCATGGAAGACACGCATACACTTGGAAGGGAGAATTTGTTTTTCCCCAACCTCAATCCAATGTGTCTTATGGTCACCAAGGAGCTGGAACATCTCAAGCTCATGGGACTCAAAGAGAAAGGAGTAGAGATAGACCTAAGGTAAGCTTTGCCAACTCTTGGGGAAGAGAAAGAACGAGAACAGAAACAAATAGAGTGGAACCTGAGGGACATAGAGCCCCAGGGAGCCAAAGAAATGCCGATGATTTTCCTTTGCCAAGACAGAGAGAGCACATGAGGACCTTGAGACCGACCCAGCTAGTTCAGTCCATGAAAAAATACTTCGATGGCACTAGAGACCCCTACGATCATGTAGCTGAGTTTAGGCAAGTCTTGGGAGCTGAACAAGTTGAAGATCTGTTCGTAGTACAATGCCTTTGGTCTAACCCTTAGGAACACCGCCCTGACATGGTTTCAACCACTAAACGAGAGGCAGTTTAGGAGCATAGATCAACTTCTAGAGGCATTCATTATCAAATTCTCTAAAAGTGGCATAAGACATAACACATCCTCCCTGATATACAGCTTCAAACAAACATCTCAAGAGACAGTGAGGCTTGCAAGTAGAAGATTTAGGCAATATCTAGAGAGATGCCCGGCCCCAGAGTTACCCACTCCAGCCAAGCAAGTGGCCTTATTTTTAGATGGATTGTTAAGCACCAAACTGAGATCATATGTGTACTTGAAGGACCCTAGATCCATAGAAGAATGTGTACGCATGTGCATAGACATTGAGGATAATCTAGGGAAGAATTAGAGCTCGCAAAAATCTATAAAGACTCAGATAGTTCTAGTAGCCTCATTTCCTCACAATCCACATCAATTGAGGATCTAGCAGAAAAGGTAGCTCTGAAATTAGGTGTCTCTAGCAAGCAAATTCCTAGATTTGCCCCAGGAAAACGATGCTATACCTGTGGAGGAGACTATATGGCTAATGTGTGCCCTATCATGGCCCAATCCCAAGTGAACCCTAACAGCCAATACTGCACCATAGAAAGGCGATACACCAATCACACTGCACAAGACTGCCCATATAACAAACAAACTGTTAGACAAAATTATCCTCAGCCATATCCACAACTAGGAAAGTACCCTACTCAATACCCACAACAACAGTATGCTAAGCCCTAGCAAACCTATCAACCACCCTATCAAGGGCAACAAAGACTGCAACCAGTCCTAGCGCAGCAACCTCCTGCCCCCACCAATGTGATTCCAGTAAAATATGCAGCGGCAGAAGAAAATCTAAATAGAGCTTTAGTGCTAGTAACATCCTCGCTTTCAGAAAGTGATCCAAGTGATCATAGTTTTGACTCCACCCATGTTGAGAGCCCCCAGGCCTACTGCATGTAATCACCGGAGCATAGTGAGTCATATTATTATGAAGAACCGAGTGAGTCTAGTTGGGAGCCAGAATATGCAAATGTCATGTATGGGAACCCCAAGTCGAGACCCCAACCTAGGCCGATGAGACCTCCATTTCCTAGAGGGCCATGCTATCGTTGTCAGGGAGATCACCTAACTCGTGATTGCCCTCTACCTGCACCGACACCAACCCAATCTATGTCAATTCAAGGCTTTTGTCCCGATTGTGGGAAGGAGCATTTGTTACGAGAGTGTTCCAAGAACCCCGCCAATATGCCAGAAATTGCTCCTATCAATGTTATTGGCTTAGTGGTAGACTCCACAGGAAGTGTGACTTCCACAACCCCAGTGCGTCATTACGAGAGCCCAGGCACTTAAGCAAAATCACGACTTAGGCTAGGAAAAGAATGCGGAGGTTAGCAAGATTGAGAGTCAGAATAAGAAGAGAACAAGAGCTTGGAGAGATAGCCGTGAACGTATGAAAAGGCAATGGGCAAAAAAGATGAGCGAACTTGAGGAAAGCCTACGAGAAACCAAAGCCAAAATCATAGAAATCACATCCCAAATGCACTCTTACACATCCCCACCACTACCATCCCCTTCACCCTCCATTCCTCAACCATCTAATCCACCACACATAACCCACCCACCACCCCGAGTAGGATCAGTTTTAGCAGATTCCACTCCCGAAGACATAGATATGATGCTCAGAGCATATCAGGCCAGGATCCAGGAAGGACCAAATGTAACCGATCATGAAAGATGTTACCCAAGAGCTGACCTAGAGCTTGAACGAACTAAGTTGTGTGCCAAGATGGTGGAATTGGCTCAAGCCATGTTTGAGACCAGTCGCCTTTTCAATTGCTCTAGCTCCACTAGAACACCATTGCATTTTGATGGTCTGTTAGACAGATTGGAGATGATAATTGCAAAGTCGGGAAAAGGAGCCAACTCCCTGGTTAAGAAGAAGGCAAGTGATAGATTAAGCATTCCTCTCAAGGAAGCTTATGTTCCTAACTCCACTGAACCAGACACCTCTTCTTCTATGAATCGATACACACCAGAATTCTTGCGAGAGATTCAAGAAGAGAAATGGGCTAAAGAGAGTGAAGTTTCTCCTCCCATTGAACTTGTGGATGACACACACGATCAATTCCCACAAGACCTTCCTTCCATTTATGGAGAGTAGGAGAGTGCCCAATCTCAAGCGAGATTAGACTTCGAGTCTAATTCTTTACACGAACTACCCCATTTCACAGGCCCATGGGAAGCAAAGTCCACTTGTATGAGAGCACCGACAGTCATGATAAGAAACGAAGACTCAATCATACCTAAGAATACGGAGGTAGGGAAGAACACTAAAGTGCAATGCAATCTCACACTGGAAGAGCTACTTAAGGTTAGACCCGAAGTGTGAAAACATGTAGCAGGTCAGGTGCATGAAGTGGCTCAACCTTGCTCCCAGGTAGGATCTCATAGAACGGTACCCGAAATACCCTTGGATAAGATAGGAGACATGAGGAAAGGAGAAGAAGGAAACACCTATCTCCCTATCAATCATCATGGTTACACAACCAAGGCCATTTCGGACTCAGGTGCAGGAGTTGCAATTGCTACCACTTCCCTATGGAAGCGTTGGGGTAAGCCAGCACTCAAGCCCACCAGAATGAAGTTGCAAATGGCCGATGGTCACATTGAGAGACCCTTAGGACTAATAGAAGGAATAACTCTCACCACTTGTGGCGTAGAGTTTGAACATACTTTTGCTATATGTGACTTTAGCAAAAATCAAGCCTATGAGATGATTCTTGGAAGACCATTCTTGAGGCAATTGCAAATAGTGCAGGATTGGGGAACCAATGCCCTATATTTGCAACACTTGGGTGTTACAACCAAAGTGAATCTCAAAGATTTCTCTCATAGAGATGTACCCCCCATTCAATGGAATCCCATTCATAGAGCCACAGATGATACAGAGTCAATGCATTCCATAGGATCAGGAACCTCATGGATGCATGAAGATACTCACATATGGATGTGCAAAGTGGCCCTAGAAGAAGAGAAGAGAGAGAAAGCAAGAGAGGTAGGTGCAAAAGATACCCATAGATCAATTCATGACCTAGCCTATGCACTTGTAGTATTTCCTAACGAAGAGTTTGAACCTCATGGTTAGGCAGAAATCTTAGCAACTATGGATGTAGCTGTCAATGAAGAGCAGTGGACACCCCATTGTATCGAGGATGGCTATAACATCTCAGTCTTCACAATAGATCCAATCATGGGAGATTCGGTTCTGGAAGAATGTGAACCTAGCCCTGATGCATTCGAGGATGCAAGTGACTCCGATCTAGAGTCAATCATTATGGACCCACCCTTTGCATCAGATGAGGAATATTTCTATGAAGTAGTAACTCACCCTCAGAGATACGAAGAAATTACAAATGAGGTGAGATTAACCACACAAGTGACCACTAAGAGTGAAGGAAAGAAAAGGAAGAAGAGAGAAGCCACACCAGAGGAGGAAGAATCCCTGTTTGAGGTCCCAAAAAACTTTAAGAAGTATGAAATAGAAGACAGAAGAGTCATGATAAGAATGCCAAAACGTGATGCACAAGCAGGAGAGGCCTATGATAACAAAGAAACCACCAAGAAAATAGTGGTAGCCATAGAAGAAGGAGAGGAGCGATGTACATACATAGGACACGACGTAAGTGAAGATGAGGAGCAGGAGTTGATAGCCTTACTACGAGAATATAGGGATGTGTTTGCATGGAGTTACAAGGACCTGAAAGGCATAGATCCCGACATATGCTCCCATACGATCCCCATGACCTCAGAGGCCAGACCCTCTAAACAAAAGCCATACACATACAATGACAACTATGCTGCCAAGATCAAAGAAGAGATAGATCGCTTGGTTGAAGCTCGATTTATCTATGAAATTGAGCACACTGAATGGGTATCCCCCATTGTAGTGGTGCCCAAAAAGAATGGCAAGTTACGTGTATGCATTAACTTGAAGAAGGTTAACACAGCCACTATGAGAGATAGTTATCCGCTTCCTATCACTGAGCATCTATTAGAAAGGGTAGCAGGCAATGAAGTATACAGCTTCTTGGATGGGTTCTCTGGTTACAATCAAGTAGCCATTGCACCAGAAGATCAGCATAAGACGGCTTTTGCCATAGAGTGGGGCATATTCGCTTTTAGGGTAATGCCATTTGGGCTTACCAATGCTCCTGCAACCTTCCAGAGATTGATGTGCCATGTGTTTAAAGAGTTCTTGAGAAAGAATTTGGAAGTCTATGTTGATGATCTCTGTGCTCATTCCAACATTAGACAGAAACATATACCTGAACTCATGCAAATCTTTGACAAATGTAGAGAATATCAAGTCTGTCTGAACCCAGAAAAGTGTGTTTTCATGGTCAGGCAAGGCAAGATTCTAGGACACAAGTGTCAAAGAACGACATCTCCACTGACGAAGAGAAGGTGAGGGCTATTGCAGAACTACCTAGGCCTAAGAACCTCAAGGAAGTGCAAGCTTTCATGGGGCATTGTGGCTATTACCGACGTTTCATACACATGTATGCCATCATTGCAAAGCCTCTGTACGGACTTTTGACAAACTTTGAGTGGACGGATGAATGTGAGAACTCTTTCAATGAGCTTAAACGCCGATTATGTTCAGCACCAATCTTGACTACACCATATTGGAATAAGCCCTTCCATGTGCATGTGGATGCATCCAATTATGCTATTGGATGTGTGCTTGCGCAACCTACTGGTGAAGGTACTATGGATCTTCTAATTGCCTATGCGAGTAGATAGCTGAATGCAGCTGAACGGAATTATACCACTACTGAGAGAGAAGGATTAGGCATGGTATATGCGGTTAAGAAAGTTTAGGCATTATTTGCTTGCAAATAAGTTTAAAGTTTTTACTGATCATCAAGCTCTACTATACTTGGTAAACAAGCCATGCAATACCGGTAGACTGGTGAGATGGTTCCTCTTGCTAATGGAATATGACTTTGAGGTTGTGGTGAGGAAAGGAAAGACTCATTTGAGAGCAGATCATCTTTCTAGGCTCACATCTGGAGAGGCCCCACAAGGAGTATCAGATGATCTTCTTGATGCTTACTTGTTTAATTTAGAAGTTGTACCTAAGTGGGCTAAGCCATTAGTGCCAGTATTGACATACGGGCCTAACCACCCAGTCATAAACACTCAAGATAGAGAGGTAGTAAAAGCCCAAAAGTACCATATCATGGCAGGAAGCATGTACAAACATACCGATCAAGGGATATTAGCCTGTTGTGTGGAAGAGGATGAGTATGCAAAGTGGTTGCAATTAGCACATGTGGGTGCATTAGAACAACAATACTCACGACAAAGAACCTTACATACATTGAGGAGACTTGGAGTACAGTGGCCAACTATGGAAGCTGATGTTCATAGGATGTGCAAAGAATGCCCAATCTGCCGCACTAAACCACCAGTGGAACACGCCACTCTTTATCGAGTGTCTCTAGTGCCAGATTGGAGAAAACCATTAGTAGCCTTTCTGAGGACGAAAACATTCCCTCAAGAGATGACATTGGCTAGACAAAGGAGCTTAGAACAAGAAGCTATAGACTATACTCTCATTGGAGATAATCTATATAGCCGAGGAAAAGATGGGTATCTTAGAGTGTGTGTCCACGAGAGTGAATATTTGAAGATCTTGGAAACTGCCCACCAAGGTGTAGCAGGAGGACACTTCGGACCAGATAGAGTAATCAAGGCAGTGCTTTTTGCAGGTCTTTGGTGGCCAACCCTCCACATGGATGCACATACCTATGTGAAGAGGTGTGATGTTTGTCAACGAACTCAGTATCTTATACGAAAAGATGAGATGCCATTGAAACCTATGATGGGTGGACGTGCATTCTCTAAGTGGGGAATAGACTTTGTTGGACCTATTAATCCCCTAGCTAAGGGTTCACATGCTGAATATATCATCGTGGCCACATACTATCTAACAAAGTGGGTTGAAGTGAAAGCCACAACGAAGAATGATGCTCAAATGACAGCAAAGTTCTTATTTGAGAATGTGTTCACTAGATACGGATTGCCAATAGAATTAGTGAGTGATAGAGGCACACACTTCTTGAACGAAGTCATAGAAAACCTTCTCCAAGAATTCTTGGTAATACATAAGAAGTCCGCCCCCTATCACCCACAAGCTAATGGCCAGGCTGAAAGCACAATTAAGATTCTATGCAATGTATTGACAAAATTAGTGAATAACAAACGCTCTGATTGGGACAAACAGCTACATCATGCTGTTTGGGCCTACAGAGTTGCCTATAAAACGATACTCCAAGCCACGCCCTTTCAGATGGTTTTCGGCCAAAATGCAATGCTACCATTGGATTTTTTGATACCTACCTTGAAAGTAGCACAAGGACATGATTGGACAGGCCATGAGCTCTCCTCTAGAATCTTCGATCTTGAACGATTAGGGGAAACACGGTTGAGGGTTGCAGCAGGAATTTATGCAGCCAAGAAGAGGCAAAAGGCATATTTCGATGCACACGTGAAGGATAAGGGCTTGAAAGCAGGAGACCTAGTCCTAGTCTACACCTTGAAACAACATACATGGAAGTTAGAAAAGAGAGGTTATGGGCCAATGATTATCAATAGGATCTCCTCAAGTGGAGCAGTTCAACTAGCCACTCTAGAGGGAGATATCCTACCAAGTTACATAAGTGGATGTAGAGTCAAGTTATATCAAGAACCCCTGACTGAAGAGATGCTAAATCGACTCAACACTGCCAAGAAACGTAAAGAAGAAGAGAAACGAATTCGAGAAGAAGCACAGGCAGAAGCTTTAGAGCGCATTCGACGAATGAAATTGAGGAGACAGGGTAGAGATCAGCCTATGCCTAATACTCAAAAATCTCTAGGCTATCACATGGCCATGTGCGAGGCTTCAGGTGGACATTCCCTTAGAATAATTGACCGACGACCGTTTGTAACCCTAGAAGTAGGACAAGGAGAGAGTGCAAAGACTGTGAGGGCTTTAGTTGACTCAGGAGCAGCCACTAGTGTAGTTCAACTTTCTTACTGCCAAGAGCTGCAATTAAAAATCAATCCTATAGAGGCATATTTAATAGGATTGGGAGGTGTGGAAACCCCTTGCATTGGTGAGGTGGAACTTCCCCTCTACATTCAAGAGGTTCTAATGGCAGTGAAAGTACTAGTCTGTGAAGACGAGGATCTTACCAAACCTCTTGTCCTGGGCCAAGACTAGATCTATGATCATGCAGTCAGCCTCAACTTAAGAAGTGGACTTCCTCAGCTGTGGGTAGGCCAAAACCACATCACAAGTGAATTAGAAAATCAAGCACATAGGCCGCTAGAAGAGGCACCAAATCCTGGTCCCTCTAGGAGCCCACATGAGATGAACAATGCTATTCTTGTCCAAAGTTCTATGGTACAGAAGATGGTCACTCTTGACGAAGGTACAGAAATCAACGAGGAGTTCCCTTCTTTTCCAAAGAGAATTTGAGGAAAGCAAGCCAGACAATACACGACATAGAGGAGACCGATGACCAAGAAGCATGAATACCAACCTGTACAATACAGAGTACCCTGTGGCATGAAGCAGATCTGGATACACAAGGGTGAACAACCCTTGACTTTGGAGACAGGATCTCAAAGAAGCACCAAACAAGCGACAGTGTCAAAGATTACAGCGAGAGAGTATCCTAGGCATCACTCTATACAGACCACTTCTATTTGGATTCCTAAGCAGTCAATGAAGGCAATCCCAAATGCTAGACAAATATGGGTGCCCAAGACCTGCTTACAAGCTCAAATAACTTCACGTCCAGCCACAAGATCTAACCAACACTCACAAGTCCTATTGACTCCTACTCCAAGACAAACATCCCCAATCCACACCACCACATTTTTGGTCACACCTAGGACGGTATGGAGATGGGTACCCAAACGGTCCCAAATCCAACACACTCTAGTCCGCAAACTATCACACATCATCGCCAATAAAAGCAACGATTCCACCATCAAAGTTTGGAGACATAAACCCCATATCGAACCCCCTGACCCACCTTTGTAAATCCTTCCCCTCTGATATAGGTGCATTCTGAGAACATTGCACATCCAAAGTATGCATCTAGAGTGAACCCTAACCTACTAACCCACATGTACACACATCGCAAGACACTCCACCCACTAACCCCTAACCACTTGAATTGTCATGTTGGTATTGTGGAGGGAACACCATAACATCCTGTTTCCTATGCAATGCTAATGTGCCTCTCTCTTCTTCTAGCAGATAAGCATCAACAACTACAAGCACTCTAATGGCAGAAGCAGCAGGTCCGAGCTCACACGCAAGAGTAAGTACTGCAGGAATTGATGTGGATAGTCTACCTGTTGATGTGCCACCAACTGAATGACCTGTGGAGCTGCAACACCTCCAGTAGATACCTGTACCGGATCCTCCCACAGGGATCACAGAGAGAGTCCATGCCAATTCTCATTGGTTCAATGGCATGCCAGGTCCATTAGGAGAGGCCAAGTATATATGGGAGTCCAAGTGTGAGTATGACAGATCATGGGTAAGATTCCAATTCTTCTCCAAGGAGTTTGAGACTCTACAAAACACACAAGATCTTCAGACCATATGGCAACGTGCAGGGCTAGCCGAGTACTTCGAGGCACCATTACCCAAACCAGACCTCCTCCGATGCTACTATCTAGCCTCAACATTACAGGCTAATGCAGAAAACGACAAACCAGGATCGTTTGTTCTTCCTTCCTTGCTGGGCAACAACGAGTTAAAGAGGTTTGAACTTACCTTGGAGTTGGTGAGCTCTGCTTTGAATATGCACGGCACACATGTACCTTCTGAGAAGGATGCTCTCATTCCCACTAACATGAAGGATCGGAAACTACTGAAGCTGAAAGATATGGCAGCACTCACACTAAATGTGTCCATCCCCCTTTGTATGTGCATGCAACATTTTGCTTTCCCTGGTCAAGACCGCTTCACACAACCGCACAAAAGAATCTGGTTCGCTCTTTACTTGGCAGAGACAGGTGTGTTACCGATTAAGCTTCCTGTATGGATTGTGGAGCAGTTGTATGAAGCAAATGAAAGGTCTTCTAGGAAATTAGTGGTGAACGGTTGTTGTGCAATCACACGCATTATCTACCGGTGCTTAGCATACGATGTACCCATTGAACGTGCTTTAACTTGGGCACAATTACAAATGTTTAAGAGGCTCAAGACGTCCACACATCAATCCAAGCGCATGAGGGGTTCGATCCCTTGTGTCTAGACACGTGAACTTCTGACTACTCCTGAAGTATCGCCACGAGGAGAGACCACTGTACCTCCCTTTACCATTAGAATACCCAGGTCTGGATCTGAAGCTACAACACAAGCTACCCCCTCCGCTCCTCCTATCCCTCCTGAATTCGAATTTCCTACAACTAGGGGCACAGAAGGGATGGGCACTTTCGACTTCGAATCATTCTTGCAAAATACACAATTCTCTGATGTGGAGTTCTATTTAGATGTAGAAGAACAGGGCACCTCTTCCCAAAGAAGAAGGAAATCCACGGAAGGCCACCATGTACATTGGGATGAGGAACAATAGAGAACTTTGTCGCAACAACAGGAACATTCAGAAGTAGAAGAAGAGGAAACAATTGAAGCCCCATCTTATACAGCAGAACTCCGGAGGCTATACCAAATAATGGAACTAGTAAGTTCGCAACAGTTGCTCACCGAACAGAGTAGTAGGGTGCTCATGGCTTAGCTTTTGGAAGAAGCAGGAGTTGACTCAGAATACAGTGAAGGTCTCTTATTAATGGCAGAAACATATGGGGTAGTAGAAGCAGTTCAGACCGCAATTAGGAGGTCTCCAGTTCAATATGATCCACCAAGATTTCAAACACGACCGCGGTCAGGTAAAAACATCCAGATCCCCATTACAACGGCAAAAGGGCCTATTATTACATCCAAACCGATTGAGACAACCTCCCAAGTAGTAGTAACTGGTAGCCAAGAGCATACAATCATCCATGAAGAGTCAACTGAACCACTACCACCCACACCCCCACCATCGCCTCCTAGAACAGAAGCCGTGGATATCACCTCGACCACCCAACCCATCGAGCAAACCTTCATCTTCCGCACTCCCACCTCGAGTTCAACCCTGTTCTCCACAGGTGAAAACCCAATCTATGACGCCACCACCATCACAACCCAATCCACCGAATCACTCATAGAGCCTGTCCTAGGACAACCATCCCCCATACCCTTAGCCATAAGCCATCCTGACTCTAGATCCATATTCTTTGGATTCCCTACCACCACACCACCCTTCATGGCCTCCCCGCCTCTACGACCTCAACCCCCAATCCCCATCCCTCCAATTCTCCAACCCCTCCATGACTTTCTTTCAAGAACATTTCGACCCAGGTCTCAATCATTTCCTCTATTTTCAGTTCCCACACCCACTTCTCACTTATTCACCACTTTCACACACACACCACCTACCATTCCAATGTATATGGTAGACACCACACTCACATCCACTCCTGAAAGCGTGGACATTTCACCACCCACGGCACCTCCCCCTCCCCCCACACTTCCACCTTCTCCCATTCCCCCTCCACCAATTTCACCCACACACACATCTCCATTAGACACATCATTCACGCTTCCCATTCCCCAATCCCCTCCCCATGCATCCTCCATTGTACAAACAACACCATCATCCATAGGCAATGCATTGGACACCATGCTAGCATGTATTTCACAGTTAAGGATAGAGTACAATCAGCTCCAGCAACATAACGCACGACTGCAAGAGCACTCGGAGGTGCTACAAAATTGTCTTGCTGTAGTAGAAGAGGAGAATGCTCGCCTCCATACACAATTCCAAACTTTACAAGAGGCTCATAGTGTATTGGAAGTACAGTTATAGAATACAGACCAAGAAGCAATACAAGTGGTAGAAGGCCATCTAAAAACACAACTAGAACGCAATTCAAGACTTCAACGAAATATGGCACTTCTTAGAAGACACCTTGCAGCTGCTCATGAGGAGAATCGACGCCTACAGCAATAGAACCAAGAGAACTTAGAAGCAGCCATCGAAAGCACACCAAGGGCACCCATCAGCCCATCAAAGTTTCAAGCACTGACCCCCGACAATATCAAAATCATATTGGAAGACTATGCCATGCTGCTTGAAGCACATGACCAGCTATCAGAGGAACTGAGTCAACTGAAGCAGAAACAACAAAAAGACACAATGACTGCCCCTCAAACCACCTCATCAGTGGCTTCACTTCTCACAGACTCAGAGGCCCTACAAGATCTCCAGACACAGGTCACAGAGTTACAAGCACGCCTACTACAATATGAAAGACCACCTTCCCCTCCAGAGGCTCCCACCGACGAAGAAATAGTACAAATTCCTGTGGAACAAATATTTGAAGAAGAATACGACCCACAACCCTTCCTAGGAGGTCAACAAACGAAAGAAGGTCAGGACACATTTGAAGCACCACGACCGCCATGGCTACGACAAGTGGAGGAAATCGGGAGTTCACATGAAGAGCGAACCGTCGTGCAAAATCAAGCTATGAGAGTCATAGAAGACACTGTATTACAATCCAATTACTTCAAAAACCTGTCATCGAGACGCCTTATCCTCTCATCCGAACTCCAATACAGGCCTTACTATATCATTTTGGCTGATTATAATGCAAAAATACAGAGAGTCACAGGGAAGATACCTTCCTTCGCAACCCAATTTCAACCGGAAGACCTTCCTCCAGAGGTGCAAAAAGCAAGATCCGTCAACCAACATGGCGGCAGAAACTTCTTGAAACATATCCTGAAATGCTATGCACCTAGAACAATGTGCCATTACATCTCCTCTATAATCCATGCTATGGCCCTGTTCCACGACGCCGCTCATGGAAAGCATTCAACATAAAGGTCCAGAATAATGCACAATGCAACGAATGGCTATATTATCCATACATTGCGCCACCACAGGGACCATCGTCAGTAGCGTACATGATGGGAACAATTCGACATTGGATGCCGCGATTGAAGCCCATGCCAGATGTGGCGGCCCAAATGACGCTTAAGATTTTGGATATGATGCAGGTAGTCCTCAAAACCTTTCGAAAATGCGGCAGCCCCACAGATACGGCTACCGGGGTTTACTAATGGAAACTATGATTTAGTGTACGACATGAGCACCAAACCCAACATTAGGGTAGCATATGCCTGGCATGCACACATCAAATACCTCCTTGCACGCTATAAACAGACATTCGAAGAAATGTTCCGATCCGGATTTTGGGAGTACCACTCAGAAGTGTTTGCACCTGAGCCAACACACCTGCTCCAACTCTTTGCTTGTGAACAAGCCATGTACTCTGAGTACTACACCACACCGCAACCAGAGGTCCCCAGTGCAATAAATTGGGATGCATTGGAAGCTCATCTAGCAAGAGGCTTAAGGATAGGAGAACACAAACTTGCCACCAATGTCATCCAATACTATATCGACCACCCGATAGAACAGAGGTCTGTTAGGGGCAAAAAACGCTACAGGTACAATAGAGCAATCATGCACAATACGGCAACAAGGCCTAATCATCTTTTCCATGGACCATTCACAACTCAAGTGATTTTAATCACTACACAAACATTGTAAATTCCATTTTTGGTAGAATAGACTCCATTTTTTTCAAGCCGAGGAGTCCTCGAGCTTGAGGAGTATTAGAATTAGCTACATACCAGTTTTCATAATTTTTAGACTTTGTTTGAGCCCTCAAATAGGCTCTAGAACCTAATTTTTAACTAGGCAGGACACTAGGTCTGGACAAGGCCAAAGCTAGTGAGAAAACTATAAAAAGAGCTAGAGAGCTCATTTTTGGGGTTAAATTGTTTGTGAATTGAGCTTATGTAAGAGACTTTTGGACTAATGCAAAGGATTCCATTGTTCCTCTCCTTGTTCTTGCCTTGTGTACGCGTGTGTGTGTGTGTGCATGTTTGTGTGCTTCTCACTCACACACTTGTGTCATCACTTCCTCATAGTCTTCATACTAGTCCTTACGTCTCCACGGATTGACAATTATGAGGTGGATATTTTTACGTTGGTACTCACCATTGTGCTAGAGTGACAGTATGTATGTAGCAATTAGAATGTTATGTGCATGAAAGTGTGTGTACACAAAGTCAAGAGAATTCTTCATAGCTAAGAACAAGAACCAAGAGCCAAGTGCAAGAGTCTCAAAACATTTTCCAAATTAGAACTTTTCATTCTATTCTAACTTTTCCTTTTATTCTTTAATTTTTGTAGTCATGGAGATGTTAAATTTCTACTCATGATATATGTTGATGATTTGATAAGCATTGGTAAGGATAGAAAGAAAACCAAAATCAATCATGAAATTTAAATCTTAGGTATAGGATAGCTGAAATACTCCTTGTTAGTCGAGTTCAAACAATAGAAATTATATGTTAACAAGCGATTGTATGTTAGAAATATTGAAACAAAAAGGTTTGAATCTAACTCATAACTCACCAAAACGTAAGGTAGGTGATAGGGAGATTCTTCTAAAATCATACGAGCACTCTCTAAATATGTATAAAAATGAATAACCACTTCAATACAAAAATTATATTCATGGATGAATACAATGTGCTTTCGATACTTAAAATGGATATATGATTCAAGAGAATAAATCTTTTCAACTCATAGATCCAATATCTCCTCATTGAATCACTATGCAATGTGCTATTGTAACATTTACATTCACTATAAAGAAAGCAGAAAGGAGGTGAGTTACTTGAAAACACTTGAAAGGAAGAGAATGGATGCAATGTAGTGCCTTGATTGATGACGTCTTGGAGGTGAGTTACTTGAAACACTTGAAAGGAAGAAGAATGGATGCAATGTAGTGCCTTGATTGATGACGTCTGGTTCAAAGTTCTAGTATAAAGCCTACCCTTTATTACGTGGAGAATTTAACTCACCTTACGAAATTCAAATTTTTGCAATAAAACACCTTATGTCCTTTGTAACATCCCTCTAAAAAAATGGATTCAAAATAGACTATTTACTTATCAAGCAATTGTGAAGAACATTTTATTTATGGATGAATGTCCAACTTGAAATGCATACGTTCTAAGCCTCAATACAATTCATGAAATCCCTCTTAAAGGATATTGCCTAATAGTATAAAGATTCTACTGTGCACTAGAGTTTGATTTATAAGCAAGTACTTCGATTATGAGCTTAACATCTATAAGGGGTCACCCCAACATTTTAGGGAGTAGTTGTTAGTAACCTTGAGGCAAAAAAGAGCTCTAACTCATAGTATAAGAATACAAATGATACAAGAGTTTGAAAAACACTAATAGATATGAATAACTTTCCAATGAATCCTCCATCATGAGCATTGGAAATCTGAGTAGGGACAATGAAACTCTAAAATTCTACTAACTTTGGAGATGATGACATAGAGAAGAAGGGAAATGATGAAGATGTAGATTGAATGTGTTTGATTTCACCTCTTAAATTCTATTACATGTGCATGGAGTGATTATTTATAATCCTTCAACTCTCCTCATTGTATTCTAGGGCTCGTAATAGTCAAGACCATTTCAAAATCCATAGGGGGAGTAAGTTACTTGTGACTTGATTCTTTTCTTCTACAGTTTAGGAGATGAAGAATCAAACTCAATCAATTGATTTGGAGTGTTTCTTGGACACCAACGTCCTGACTCATGGCTTTAGGATTCACATTACATTTCCAAATAATGACCTTTGAAGTGTATGAATAGGGATGCCTTCTTCTAATTCTTACATTAACTCTATATTTCGTGAAAAATGAGCTGAACAACGAGATTCAATGTAAAATACCTTAGGGTTCTCTTTCTTTGATGTGCTAACTGAGTTCATAATCTATGTTGTAAGGTTCTAATTTTCTGTATCATTGGCATAATTGTAGTAGCTAGTGTTGTAGGATTGGTTCTGTCCCCAATTTCTTTCTGCACCTCTACCATAGCCACCACTTTGTCCTTGTCTTCTTGTTTGAAAATGGTTTTGATACCATCCACGTCTACCTATAGCATTGCTATTTTGATTTTGATTTGAACCTTGTTGATTGTGCTAACAATCATAAGCCAAATGGTTGCTCAAGCCACAAATCCAACATGTCATTTTGTTGTTATTCCAATTACGTCTTCCTCCTCCATTTCCTCTACTCTTGCCTCTACCATTTCCTCTTTTCTTCCCATAATTAGCCTAAGAAGTCAACTCTTCTCCATCATTTGCGTCACCTTTATCTCGTTTCTTTTTGTTCTTTGCATACATAGCAGAGCTTTGTCCTTCATCTCCATCTTACTTAAAGTCTTTCCCAAATGTGAGCATCAATCTAAGTAATCAATTTAGATCTAGTATAAAATTATTTAATAAGAGTTTAGTTGAGAACACAAAAGGTTTCTACCTTTCATCTCCTCTTAAAACTATAAGCAATTATGAAATCAATCTATGATCTTCAATGTCTTAATCTATAGATCCAAGAATATTTAATTAGTCTTTCATCTTAGTGACATAATCACTAATGCTTTGACTCTGCTTCTTCTTTACTGTGGTAAACTCTAACCATAAGTTAGCTTTCCTAGATTTAGTAGTGTTTTGGAGATGACCTTCTAATGCACTCCATATATCTTTAGTTGTTTCCAAGCCTCTTATGTGTGGTAACTAATAATCTGAAATAGTATTCTATATGTAAGCTCTTGTACTTGCATCCTTCATCTACCATAGCTTCAAAGATTATGGCTTTTCTTTCTTTGGTCGTCTATCATCTTCAATTGCATGATTTTCTTTTTTACTTATTATCTATACCATGAGATCCCTACTCATAAGTAAGGCTTCAATTTCTTGCTTCTATTGAAACCTATGTGTTTAAGCTTTAGAGAGCGTTACCTTTTATATTTCTCTACACTTGAAAATTATTTCAAAGTATTCCTCTAATGCCTTTTGATGCTAAATGCTTCTGCCTCTAGCCTTGAAATGAAAAACCTCCAAGATCTCTTCTGTGAAACTCCTTTTTTGTTTTCTATGACTTCGTGCTCTAACACTAACGTTTGATGTTTGAAACATCACAAGAAGTAAGCTATTGTGATATACAAAGTCCTTTACAAACACCATTAAGTTATAAATTATTCAAACTTCAAAAACTTTAATACTTTAAGTAGTAAATGTGACGATTTAATTTCCTTGCATATGTGCCTTTGCTTCTAACTTTAAATTTTCTCTCATTTTCTATGAATCTCAAATATTTTTGTGCTCAATGATTAATAGAAGTTATTATTTATATAAAGAAATTAATGTCAATCAATACTTCAAGCATTATCTCACAAAGAAGTTGAATTCTCTTCAGAAGTTGAATTATGTCTGAAATTTACTTTTACCTTGTTTGATTTGACACACCTCTAGTGTTAAGCTTCATTCTCTCAGCACATTTCCTGTCTTGAAAGGATCGTTTGGTGGATTCTAGTTAAGAATGATAACTTTCAAATGAGCTATTATTCACTAAAACCTTACAATGTACACTAAGATCTCACTCTAAGAAGTTCACACAAATCTATGCCTATTTCTTGTGACCTCCAACTATCATGCATACAATTAGGAAAAGACTTTGAATTCTTCACAAAGAAGAATTTTCTCAATTCCTTGTACACAAATATGTGCTTAATATTAGAGAATATGTGTACAAAATGGTTGGGCTTGATTTTGCTCATAACTATAGAAAGATCTCTAACTATGGATGACCTTTCCTCAAAATCCTTTACTGAGAATATCTCGATTGTGTAATCTCTCTTTTAGCACTTACAAGTCCATTAATGACTCTCATATATTATTTTTGAGACATTACATGTCTTTTATATAAACTGAGATTTTATGCTTCTACTATGCAAGTGCTTACTTTGGAACTCTCTCAGACTATTTTGCTTCTAGATCCTTTCACTATGTTACATGTGTGAATTTGTCACTTCACATAGGTATAATTTAGAGTGTCCAAGATTTATCATTTCTTTTTTCTTTCTTCCTTCCCTCATTTCTCCATCAATCCTCTTGATAAGCTTTATTTCTTCATTTTCAATTAGCACGTGAACCTCCAACAACTCCCCCTCAATCACTAATTGACATTCTTTCGGTGTTCATATGTTGTTCTCTTTTATCGTTGACATTCCCTTGAATCTACTTGTCTTCACACCATCCTCAATATTGGCCATCATATCTGCTATTTGATCCTTTATAACGGTATACACCACTTCAAGTTCCTTCTCCATTATGGTTTCTCTTAAGAGATGATATTGAAATAAAAGATTCGCTACAAAATTTGAACTCATGTTAACTCCATGTATTGTAGGTATACCTTGATAATTTCCCAAGATTTTGAACAAGGTCTACATCCATATGATCTCCTTGGTTTTGTTTACAAGTACTTTGTATTCTACTTGTATTGATGATAAGGCTATTGTATGGTGTTTGTTTGAACACCAACTCACAAGATTATATCACCTATATACATTACGTATACATGTGTTGATCTTCTATCATCCTGACTTCCTACCTAAATTAAGTCATTATATCCTCTCAACTTTATTTCTAAGGTTAAAGAATAATATAAACCTTCTTTTAAAGTTTGTTTGATATACTTGAGAAGTTTTTGACCTACAATCCAATGTGGATCCTTTGGACAATGCATGAATTGTGAGAGAACTCCCACTACATGACTAAAATCAGATGTTGCTAGTGTAGCATGAATCAAAATTCCCGCAAGAGATTGATATTTTTGCATGTATTTATATTTTGCAACATCATGTTTTCTAATCTTACAATTGACTTGAAGTGGAGTTAAGGATTCTTTGCAATTCCCCATGTCCAAATCCTTCACATAGATTTGGAAGACACCTTTCTTGTGACATAAAAACCATGAACTGCATAAGTAATTTCCGTTCTAAGAATGTATGATAACTTCCCTTTATCACTTATCTTGAATTCATTTTCAAGTTATCTCTTCATTTGTTTAATTTCTCCATTTGAGTTACCTGTGATTTTAATATGATCTACGTAAATGAAAATGTAGCTTGTAACTTCATCTATTCTTTTATAAGTAGACTTGCATCTGCCTTTGGACTTTAATATCCAAGATCATTCAGCTACTTTATTAGCATATACTTCGAGGCTCTTGGTGCTTGCATTAATCCATAGAGTGCTCTTCTTAACCCACAAACATAATTTGCATACCTAGAGTTTGCAAATGAGTGTGGTTGCTCCATATATACTTAATATGATATGTATCCATTTAAGAATTCATTCCTTATGTCCAATGAGCTCAAGGTCCATACTTTTAATGTTGTAATAGCAATGATTGTCCTTATGGTTGAAATTTTGGCCATATTACTAAATGTCTCATCATAATGTATACCATAGGTTTGGGCATATCCTTTGACTACCAATCTAACTTTATATCTCGTGATTGTTCCATTTGAAAGCTTCCTTTCTTTATGAACTCATTTATTTCCAATCATTTCTTACCATTAGGTTTTGGAGCAGATACCCATGTCTTGTGCTCTTCAAGAGCATTGAGCTCTTCCTTCATTGCTTCTTCCCATTGTTTCTTTACTTTTCCTTCATCATAATTCTGATGTTCTTCATCATCTCTGACCATACAGGCATAGATTTTTTGAGTCATATAAGAAATATCATATTAGTAAGTTGTTGGCTGTCTCGTTATTCTACTTGAACTTCTTGGTTCATTCTCTTCTTACAATTTTAGCAATCTCAATTCTGGGAGCTCATGCTAAATTGAAGTGCCACATCACTCACACTTTTTGGTAGGATATACAACCTGTTTTCTAGGAGTTTCCTCAGCTCATTACTCAACTAATTGATGGAGAAAAGTCAAGATCATTTGGAGGACAACCTTGAATTCAAATTTACAACTACCCTTTTGAGCATTATATAAGCAAACACATGGAGCAAAGTCGTGGCCATCCTCCTCTGCCATTTGACGGTTGTAGGCTCTCATTAGGAGTGTTTACTCTACGTATAAACTAGCCCCTTCCTTGCTGGAATTTTCTCATAGGAAGTGATCTTTGATCACCCATATCTTTTTGTGTAATAGTCCGATTCATTTGCAAGATAGATCATTTTTCTCCTATGATTGAAGGATCTCTTTTGGATATAATCTTAGTATTAAATATTAATTATCCTTGAGCATACTGAGCTTGAAATCTCTCTAGTTTAATCTCTACATATTCCCAAGTGTATGTGTGTTGGAAGGTACATATAGGTGCAAGCTACTTGTTTGGACAATTTTTGGTCTGTCTTGTTGAGGGAGGCTAGCACCTCCAACATTCTTCAAATTGAATGTTCTTTATCTTGTTAGAAGGCCCATATTATCTATTTGTTGTGTGAACAATTTCATAGGTTTAGTGTTCAAGTCTAGAGAACAGTTCAATTTTTGGTGGACTATGGTAGTGAACTGTTTGGTCCTAGGAAGCCTATCATTCCCCTGTTGCAATAAGAAGTAGCATTAATCAACTAATTGATGGATAAAAGTCAGGATCATTTGCAGGGAAATTTTGAATTCAAATTTACAACTACCGTTTTGAGCATTACATAAGCAAACACATGGACCAAAGTCCTCACCATCTTCCTCTACCATTTGACCACTTTTAGGCTCTCAAAAGGAGTGTTTACACTAGGTCTAAGCTAGCCCCTAACTAAGAAAGCCCCTTGCTTGTTGGAATTTTCTCATAGGAAGTGATCTTTGATCACCAAAATCTCTTTGTGTATTAGTTCGACTCATTTGCAAGATAGCTCATTTTGCTCCTATAACAGTAAGATTTCTTTTGGATATAATGTTACTATTAAGCGCTCATTATCCTTGTGTATATTGAGCTTGAAAGCTCTTTGGTCTGATATCTACATATTCCCTAGCATATGTGTGTTGGAAGGTATACATAGATGCAAGCTACCTGTTTGGACAACCTTTGGTCTGTCTTGTGGACAGAGGTTGATACCTCTAACATTGTTCACAAATTAAAATGCAATGGTTATTGGTAGAGACATCCAAAGGAGTAATTGAGCCAAAAAAAATACAAACCCCACTTTTGATAGGGTTCTAATGGCAAATTGGTTGAGGAGGAAAATGCTATCAGAACAATGGCTGCCTAGTCCACTGGCAGGGATCACATGCAAGACCATAAGGGCAAACATCTTTGTGCATTATAGGCCACAAAAGATGACTCTCCAATACTTTCTTTAGGGTCAGATTTACCATAAAATGGCCTCCGATGGGGCGAGCATGGAAAGCACCATAAGAGATGCAACTTCTGTTGATATATTTAGGTAGTGATGTGTGTGAACACTCTAGGACTGCCAGGGCACTTTTTTCCCTCTTTAGGAGTTTTTTTTCCCCCGGCTTGTATATACGCCTATTGCCCTAATGGGGTACTAATCTTTGTACATTCTCTAGTAATACATTCAGTATTGTGTGTTGTGCTCCAAGATTCTTCTCCTTCCTTGTGCTGTTCGCGTGCTTCCGTAGACGTCTATCTCCAACAATTAGTATCAGAGCAGGTCATCGCTTCATCTAGGGCGCCGTTGACACTCCTCCGTTTGTAGTCTCAAAATCGCATGAATTTTGGTGAGCATACTCAGCGTGTTTTTGAGATCAAAATGGCTACACTTTGTGGTGCCAAAATCGTGATCTGAGCTCGTTTTGGCCTCCGAACACACTATCGTAGCGCTTGTGCAGGCTATTTTGTCTTTTTGTGCCAAAGGTATATCCAGATTCTGTTCGCCAAGCGTCTCGAAGTGTGCTACAGGTCTAGAGGAACTTGTTTGGGTAGTTTTGATCAACTTTCTGAGATACAGTCAATTTTCTGCATCAAGATATTTTAGTCACCAGCCATGGCTGAAAGTAGTGATGTATTCGGTATGTTGGCTATTGAGGATAAGTTGGATGGTACCAACTACCCATTCTGGGCTTATATGATGCGACATGTGTTGGTTGCAAAAGGACTGTGGAACATTGTGCAGGGTGTCAAAAAAACGTCCTATCACACCTGCAACTGTTACAACTGCAGGTACTGAAGCTGATGCAGAAGGTGTCGAAGATGATGATATGTTGCATATTCCTGTTCATAATGCGGTTTTTGTTGCACCTACTGTAGAGGAGATTCGTTGGGATGGCAGAGATGCCTAGGCACATGCATTGATAGCTTTGTCTGTCAAACGTGCCATTATTCCTCACATACGCTCTTCTAGAACAGCTAAGGATGCTTGGGATACACTGACCACATTGTACCAAGCTAGGAATGAGGCTTGTTGTGCAATTCAAGCCTTCACAATTTGGCTTGGATCACTTCATGAAGACAACACTTGAAGGAAGGACCATAGGAGCTTATGCTTATAAGTTCTTACCATTTTACTCTTTGTAAAAGTCTAAAATGACTTGGCATTCTTATGTAATCACTTACCTAATAGATTCGTGGAAAATTGGATGGTATAAGTTGAGAGAATATCTCCCTACTTTTAGAGGAGTGATTATAGGGAGCCTTAGATTTGAATTTGAAATTCAAATCAACCTCCAACTCATATAAAAATGAGAAGAAAACTCGCGGGCAAAAAAAAAGTGAGCACATTCGAGATTCATTTCACTATCATTGAGTGTGTGTGAGTGCTTCACCATAGCCCACAACACTCAAACTCATTAGGCTACACTTATGATGCCAATGAGGTTGTACATCATTGTGAATTAATACAAGTCTTTACATTCATCATCTCTGTTATTCTCTGAGTTACCACTTCAAGTCTGTCAACTTCAAAGAGGCATATCTCAGTGCCTACTTCATCAAATCAAGTGATTCAAAGCTTGGTAGATCCAGCTCGAAGTCTTCTAGAAGCATACGAAGTTTTGAGCAAATTGATTCAGCCATTTTTGAGTAATCATCGTCGAAGTGCTCTCTGGTCTATCTCTGCAACTCTCCTAAAAAGTCGGGGGTAATCATAATTTTGCTAAAGTGATTTCTCTAAGTATAGTCTATCATTTTATCTCATTCCACTTGCAAATGGTAGCTTACTAAGCTAATAGAATACATCTAGAAGGAAGTTTGCCAATTGTAAGTGTGCTGGTCATGCTGAACATAACTCTAGGCAGATGTCAATACTAAAATAGCAAGTTTTCTTGGATTTATGAAGTATCAAGTAGTCTGTTTTGATTTGATCATTACATCCATCATTTGCAAAGTACATATATGATCTCTTGGTATCATTTGGAAGCTAAGAGTGTCTACTAATCATATTTGGAGTCTCTGAGGGCTGGTGCAAAGCGAGATTAGCAGCACCTACTCAATCTTCTAAAGGATCCATCCATCTTTCCCAACAGTGGTATCAGAGCAAACAAGGTAACATGGGAGATGGTTTTCCTTCATTCATTGACAAATTGGACAGGAACAATTATCAAGCTTGGTCTCTGAGGATGAAGACCTATCTACAAGGAAGAAGTCTATTTGGATTCATCTCAGGAGATGAGGAATTGCCCTCATTCAAAGCAAGGGGTCTACCCACCAAGGAAGAACAAGAAAGGCTTAATACATGGTGTGCAAAAGATGCATTGGCAAGGTCTTCTTCTTAACTCTATATCTGATTTCCTTTTACCTCACATCAGGAATTGTAAGACTTCCCAAGAAACTTGGGAAACCTTGTCATCATACTTTTCATCTAATACAAGGGCCAGGAAGAATCAATTGTGGATTGAATTCACAACCCTTAGGAAGCAACCAAAGCAATCAGTCTCAGAACTTGTGACCAAGATCAAGGATGTGGCAGATCAATTAGCAAGCATTGGAGAGGAGATTGAAGAGGAACAAATAGTAAGGAAAGTAACCAATGGACTAAAGGCAAATGATAAGTGGGAAAGCTTCACCACTGCAATGGATCTCTACATGGATATGCATACCCCAGATCTCACAACTCTGATGGGCCAACTATTCACACATGAAGCAAAGTTCACAAAGGTTGGAGATACATCTAAAGGTAACACTGCTTCTGCCCTATATACTGATAAAAAGATTAAAGACAAAGGTAAAGGTAAAAAGCAAGAGGATGAAGGTTCTACCTCCCAAGCCAACTATGCAGGGAGAGGTAGATCTTCAAGAGGCAGGGGCAGAGGAGGTAAGCAAGGTAGGGGGAGACCCTACAATTCATCACCATGCAATATTTGTGGATTGTCTAACCACACCACAGATGAGTGCTACAGAAACTACAAAAATCAGAGAGGAAGAGGCTATCAAAGAGGTGGATACTCTCAAGGCAGAGGAAGGTTCAACCAACACCAAGGCTACAATGGCTACAACAATAATTACAACAACAATTACAACAACAACCATAATGGTAACTACCAAGGAGGATTCAGAAATAGGAAAGACTACAACAACTACACAGAGGAGCAAGATGACTCCCTATTGATCATGAATATGACTTCCAAGTCAGGTATCAATGATGATCATCTGTTTTATATTGATTCAGGGTGTTCTAATCATGTAGCTGGCAATGTGGCACTACTCTCTGATCTTGAGGAACCCAAGGGCAAACATCAAGTACAGACAGGTGATGATACTAAGCATTCTGTAGTAAAGATTGGAAATGTAAAAACTTGTGATGGTAACCAGAATCTATTGAGCAGGGTACTTTATGTACCAACCATTACCAAAAACTTAATGAGTGTTGGTCAGATTGTGGAGAAAGGTTTGCAGGTCAGGTTCAATGAACATGGAGCATATGTGGAGGACCCAAGACATGGATTCAAAAGGATAGCCAAGGGAGAAAAATCAGGTAGATTATTTACTTTTGAATTAGAGGACACAAAGAATATTGCTTTATACAATTACAAGGATCAAACACTTTCAGAATTAGAAATATGGCACAAGAGATTAGGGCACATAGGTGAAAGGACCTTGAAACAAATGAGCAGGGATCAATGTGTGCTTGGGATACCTAATGTATCCAAGCAACACATGATTTACAAGTGGGGTGCTTGTCAATTTGGTAAGTCTCACAGGTTACCTTATACAAGGAAAGGATTTATGCATGAAGACTACCTAGACTTGGTACACACAGATGTTTGGGGACCTAGCAAGGACCCATCAATTTCAGGCTCAAGGTACTATGTGTCTTTCATTGATGATTATAGCAGATGGATTGTGTTATACTTTATGAAGCACAAGGATGAAGTGTTTAATTGTTTCAAAAGATATCTTGCACTAGTTGAAAATCAAACAGGAAGGAACTTGAAAAAGGTAAGGTCAGATGGAGGAGGTGAATACTTCTCCAATGAGTTTGAGGACTTCTTGCAGGAAAGAGGCATCAAAAGGGAAATAACAACAAGGTACTCACCTGAACAAAATGGGGTAGCTAAAAGAAGGAATAGACTTATAGTTGAAACAGCTAGGTCTATGCTTGATGAAAAGAAGTTGCCAAATTATCTTTTGGCAGAGAGTGTATCTACTGCCACCTATCTCATAAACAGGTTGCCATCAAAGTCACTTGATGGAATGACACCTTATGAAGCTTGGCATGGTAAAAGACCATCATTGGATCATTGCAAAATTTTTGGTTGTATAGCATATGTGCATATTCCCTCACAAGTAAGGGGAAAACTAGATCCCAAAGCAGAAAAATGTATTTTCATTGGTTATGACTTGAATCAAAAAGGGTACAGATTCTACAACCCAACCAATAAAGGGTTCAAGGTAAGCAGAGATGTCATCTTTGATGAGAATGACTCATGGTATGAAAATGAATGCAGGAAGGTTAGTCTACCCTATGATTTGGAAGAGGAGTTTCCAAAACTCTCAAAGGAGGAACCAATCCAAAAGGAAGACTCAAGTTCAGAAGATGATGACACAATCAATCTTGAAGAGTTCAAGGCATGGAAGTCCAAAGCCAAGTTAAAGATGAAGAAGCTTGAGGATATACCAGAATCTTCAACTCAAGCAATGAGGAGATCTCAGAGAGAAAGTAAGAAGCCTATCAGATATGGGTATGATACATCTCTTGTAACTAAGCATTCAATTTATCTTGCAAAGGACTTGTTAAGTGAAGAATCAGGTTCATATGAAGAGGCAATCACCAAACCAGAATGGAAAGGAGCTATGGATGAAGAAATAGAAGCTCTCAAGGAGAGTGACACTTGGGACTTGGTACCCAAGAAGGACTCTATGAAGGTGATAGGATCTAGATGGATCTACAAACTAAAGAGGAATTCTGATGGTACAATCAACAGGTACAAAGCTAGGTTTGTAGCCAAGGGTTTTGCACAAACCCAAGGCATTGATTATGAGGAGACATTTTCTCTTGTGGCTAAGATGCCAACAATCAGAGTATTGGTGAGTGTAGCTGCATCAAAAAATTTGAACATGTACCAATTAGATGTCAAGAATGCTTTCTTGAATGGATGGATATCTGAAGAAGTCTACATGTCACAACCACCTGGCTATGAAGATCCCAAGAAGGTAAATTAAGTTTGTAAATTGAAGAAGGCTCTATATGGATTGAAACAGGCACCTAGAGCATGGAACTATAGATTGAAAACTTACCTCCAAGACCAAGGGTTTACTATGAGCAAGGCAGACACTTCATTGTTTATCAAAAGGAGCAATTCAGAGGTAATCTATCTCTGTGTTTATGTTGATGACATCATCATTACAGGTAATGATGTTCAAGGAATCAGAAGCATCAAAAATCAGATGATGAAGGAATTCAAGATCAATGATCTTGGATTGTTGAAGTACTTTCTAGGACTTGAATTGGTTTATACTAATTCAGGTATTTATATCACTCAGAAGAAGTATGTACAAGACATGTTGAAGAAGTTTAACTTGCAGGATGCTAAACTCTCAAGTACTCCAATGGAAGTCAACCTAAAGCTAAGTGCTCATGAAGGGGATGAAGTCAAAGACATTACAGCATATCAAAGTATGGTAGGTAGTTTGAATTATGCTACCTTGACCAGAATTGACATAGCATATGGAGTTAGTGTGCTAAGTCAATTCATGCATAAACCAAGGGTACCTCACCTTGAAGCTGCAAAGAAGATCTTGAAGTATCTAAAGGGAACTCAAAATCATGGTTTGTACTTTCCTTATACATCAGACATTGACATTAAAGTGTATTCAGATGCAGATTGGGCAGGATGCAAGGATGATAGGAGGAGCACATAAGGATACTTATCTTTTGCAGGTGATAAACCTATTTCTTGGTCAGCCAAGAAACAATCAACAGTGGCATTGTCATCCACTGAAGTAGAGTATAGAGGGCTAGCTAATGCCACTCAAGAAGCTATTTGGTTAAAGCTTTTGTATACAGAACTAGGCCTATACACTAGGCCCCCAATTATCTTTGGAGATAACACAAGCTCTCTTCACCTTGCAGCTAATCCAATATATCATGCTAGGACAAAACACATAGAGGTTCATTACCACTATGTGAGAGAGAAGTTGCTAAGGAAGGATATTCAGTTGACCTATGTGTCTACTAATATGCAATGTGCAGATTTACTCACTAAAGCTTTGGATGGAAATAAATTATGCAGATTCAAATCCATGATTGGATTGCAGGATGTGATTGAAGATTGAACATGAAGACTTAAGCCAAAGTGTTTGGCTTGAGGGGGAGCTGTTGGTGCAGTTCAAGCCTTCACAATTTGGCTTGGATCACTTCATGAAGACAACACTTGAAGGAAGGACCATAGGAACTTATGCTTATAAGTTCTTACCATTTTACTCTTTGTAAAAGTCTAAAATGACTTGGCATTCTTATGTAATCACTTACCTAATAGATTCGTGGAAAATTAGATGGTATACGTTGAGAGAATATCTCCCTACTTTTAGAGGAGTGACTATAGGGAGCCTTAGATTTGAATTTGAAATTCAAATCAGCCTCCAACTCATATAAAAATGAGAAGAAAACTCGCGGGCAGAAAAAAAGTGAGCACATCCGAGATTCATTTCACTATCATTGAGTGTGTGTGAGTGCTTCACCATAGCCCACAACACTCAAACTCATTAGGCTACAATTATGATGCCAATGAGGTTGTACATCATTGTGAATTAATACAAGTCTTTACATTCATCATCTCTGTTATTCTCTGAGTTACCACTTCAAGTCTGTCAACTTCAAAGAGGCATATCTCAGTGCCTACTTCAATCAAGTGATTGAAAGCTTGGTAGATCCAGCTTGAAGTCTTCTAGAAGCATACGAAGTTTCAAGCAAATTGATTCAGCCATTTTTGAGTAATCGTCGTCGAAGTGCTCTCTGGTCTATCTCTGCAACTCTCCCAAAAAGTCGGGGGTAATCATAATTTTGCTAAAGTGATTTCTCTAGGTATAGTCTATCATTTTATCTCATTCCACTTGCAAATGGTAGCTTACTAAGCTAATAGAATACCTCTAGAAGGAATTTTGCCAATTGTAAGTGTGTTGGTCATACTGAGCATAACTCTGGGCAGGTGTCAATACTAAAATAGAAAGTTTTCTTGGATTTATGAAGTATCAAGTAGTCTGTTTTGATTTGATCATTACATCCATCATTTGCAAAGTACATATATGATCTCTTGGTATCATTTGGAAGCTAAGAGTGTCTACTAATCATATCTGGAGTCTCTGAGGGCTGGTGCAAAGCAGGATTAGCAGCACCTACTCAATCTTCTGAAGGATCCATCCATCTTTCCCAACAAGGCTCGTGTTGCTTACCTCCGAAAACAGTTGGAAAGTGAGCACATGAATGAGGGTGATTCTATGGACAGTTTCCTAACAAAGATCAAAGACTTGAAGGAACAGTTGATTTCTACTGATGAGGTTATACCAAATAGCTCACTTGTGTAGACCGTTCTGAATGGTCTTCTTGATTCATATCAGAGTTTTGCTTCTACTCTTCGCTTGATGATGAAAGGCAATCCAAATGCCTTATCATTTGAAGAGTTAGTCTCTGTTCTGTTGTAGGAAGATCAGTCCAGGCAGAACAGGTCCATTATGCGTGTTGTAGATCAAGCTTTCCTAGCTAGTCAGAAGGGCAAAGGAAAATGAAGCTCTTCTACTAGTAAGCGGAAATCTGCAAATGTTGCACATATGAAGAACCAAGACAAAGATGAGAAAAAAATTAGAAAAGCAGAAATTGTTTTGTAAGTATTGTAAAGGGAATGATCATATCATAAAGAACTGTCCAAAACTGGCTGCAAAAGAGGCAAAGAAGAAAGAGGCTGGAATGGTTGTTGAAGAAGCCTCTACACCAAAAACGGAGTCTGCTAATCTTGTGCAGGAAGAAGAATGAGCATTTACTATTGTTTGCAGTTTCGACCCATCTTCTCATGAGCACTACATGTCTGCACTAGACTCAGATGTTTGGTATTTTGACACTGGGGCAACCAAACATATTACCTTGCATCGCAGTTTCTTCTCTTCACTTGAGCCTGCCCCACAGGGAATACTGTTACATGCTCCAAGAACTCCTCTTATCCTGTTATGGGAGTTGGTAAGATCATTTTGACTACTGCTGATGGTAGTTCTTTCACTTTGTCAAATGATTTATTTGTGCCAGGGATCAAGAAGAACTTGTTATCAGTTTCTGCATTAGCCAAGATTGGCTTGGTTGTAAAATTTATTGATGATAGGTGTACAATTCATGATCTGTCAAATGGCGATTTGATTATTGCTTCTGGCATTTTATGTCGTGGGCTGTATAAGCTCATAGAATATGAAAGATCTGTAAATGATTTAGCATGTGCAGTAAATGATTCTCAGGCTATGTCAGATGCAAAGCTTTGGCATGCACGCTTTGGTCATCTGAATTTTGCTAGTTTATTATGCCTGCAGAAATCTGAAATGGTGTCCTCTTTGCCCAAACTTGAGGCACCTCGAAAACATGTTTGTGAAGGCTGTATTTTGGGCAAAATGCAGCATTCATCCTTTCCAAAAGATGGTTCAGTTCGGGCTACTCACAAATTGCAGCTTGTACATAGTCATGTCTGTGGTCCTATGCAGACACCTTCTTTTGGGAATAATCTTTACTTCGTGACTTTCATCGATGATTTTTCCAGGCATGCATCGGTATTCCATTGAAGTCAAAGTCCGAAGTGTTCATGTGCTTCAAACAGTTTTTGGTTTTGGCTGAAAATCTGTCAGCATGTAAAATGGGCACCCTCCGTTCTGATCGAGGGGGGCAATATATGTCTTCTGATTTTAATGCATTTTTGGTTGAACGTGGGATAAAACACCAGTGTATAGTGCCATATTCACCTCAATAGAATGGAGTTGCTGAACGAAAGAACAGGTCTCTCATGGAGATGGCGAGGTGTATGGTCAAGAGTCATGCTTTACCACATAGTTTCTTGCTTGAGGCTGTCATGTGTGGAGCATATGTATTAAACAGGTGTCCCACTAAAGCACTGCAGTCTACCACTCCATATAAGGCTTGGCATGATCGCAAGCCATGCGTTTCTCATTTGTGTGTTTTGGTTGTCTGTCATATGCATTAGTGCCCGAACAACATCGCAGAAAATTGGATGATAAAGCAGTAAAATGTATTTTTGTTGGGTACAGTTCAGAAAGTAAAGGCTATCATCTGTATCATCCATAGACTAAACGCATTCTGGTTAGCCGTGATGTTGTTTTTCTGGAGGGTGCTATTCAACCATTGCTTTCATGTACTAAGGAGACATTTGTTAGCTCCAAAGACATCTATGATACTTTGTTGCCTCTTTTTATAGGTGGACAGTCTAGTGTTGGTCCTAGTGAGGCAATGTCTCAACCTTTGTAGGTTTCATGTGATGATGTAGGTCATTCCATTTCTGATGTAGATTTACATGATGCACTTATTGATGAGAGAGCTGATGTTGAGTAGGCAAGAACTATGCCAAAATGGCTGGTGCTGACCTTGCATGATAGCAAATTAGATGCACATCTGTCATATTGTACTCGATCAGGCTCTCATAGTGCCTCTTTTGCATCAGATTGCTATGCTATGGCTGCACCTAGTCTCTCTGTTGAGACTGAGCTTGTTTCATTTGATGAAGCACAAAATTTAGAAAATTGGATGGCTACTATGCAATCTGAATATGATGCAATAATGAAGAATGGTACTTGGTCTTTATGTGACTTGCCTCTTGGCAAGAAGGCCATTGGCACTAAGTGGGTATACAAGCTGAAGCGTAAACCTGATGGTACAGTTGACAGGTATAAGGCTAGGCTTGTTGCAAAGGGCTATGCACAGGAAAGAGGCATTGATTTTGATGAGACCTTTGCACGTACATGCCATATGAGTACTGTTCGGAGCATCTGTGCACTTGCAGCTCATCATGGTTGGAATGTACATCAGTTGGACATTAAAACTGCATTTCTGAATGGTGACTTGCATGAAGAAGTGTATGTTTTTCAGCCTCGTGGCTTTGTGCAGAAAGACCATGAGAACCAGGTGTGCAGGTTAAAGAAGGCATTATATGGTTTAAAGCAAGCACCACGTGCTTGGTATGAAACGATACATGCCTATTTGATTGCATATGGTTTTGAGAATAGTCCAACTGAAAGCACCTTATATGTTAAGTGTGCTAATGATGTACTTCTGATCATTGTCGTTTATGTTGATGACATGCTGCTCACTAGTCCTCATGAGAGGCATATTGCTGATTTTAAGGCTGATTTGCATGCCTCATTTGAGATGTCTGATTTGGGGCATTTGCATCATTATTTGGGCATTCAGTTTATGCACGTTGATGGTGGAATGGCTTTTTGTCAAATGAAATATATTGACACATTATTGCAGCATTTTGGCCTTGAAGACTATAAGCCTATCGGCACTCATATGGAGACAAGTTTACGATTGAGTCTTCATGATGCTGGAGATGCATTTGATGTTGTTCTCTATCAGCAGGCTAATGGATGCTTGATTTACTTATGCATTACTCGACCAGATATTCAGTTTGCTGTCTCACAGATGAGCATGTTTATGCATTTCCCAGGAGTCAAGCATTGGCAGGCGGTTAAGCGTATCTTTCACTACTTGAGTGGTACTCAACTACTTGGGTTGTTTTATCCAAAGGGGGGATCACTACCGCTAGATTTGCATGCTTTTTCTAACTCTGATTGGGCTGGTTGCTATGACACTCGTGTGTCCACTAGTGGCTTTTCCTTCATGCTTGGTAGCTCATGTACATCTTGGTTGAGCAAGAAGTACCCTACTGTGGCCACTTCCAGTTGTGAGGCTGAGTATAGGGCAGCTTTCACAGCGAGTGTTGAGTGTGTGTGGCTCAGACACCTTATGGCTGATTTGGGTGTTGGTAAGTCTTCTGCCACCACCATCTTCACTGATAGTTAGAGCGCATTGGCAGTTGCGAGGAACCCTTTGTTCCATGCTCGCACTAAGCACATTGAGGTGCATTACCATTATGTCAGGGAGAGGTTCTCTACTGGGGAGATCAGCTTGGCATATGTGCCCACGCAGTAGAACATTGCAGACCTTTTCACGAAGGCTCTCCCTAGGGAGAAGTTTGAAGCTTTTCGCAAAGCTTTAGGCTTACTTCCTTTTGTGGAGTGATTTCCACATAGCTTGGCACTTCCTTATACATGAGTGCCAACTACTTGTTCACCGCATCACGCCCAGGGGGGATTTGTTGATATATTTAGGTAGGGATGTGTGTGAGCACTCTAGGACCATCGGGGCACTTTTTTCCCTCTTTAGGAGGTTTTTCCTCCCCTCGATTGTATATATGCCTATTTCCCTAATGGGCGACTAATCTTTGTACATTCTCTAGAAATACATTTAGTATTGTGTGTTGTGCTCCAAGCTTCTTCTCCTTCCTTGTGTTGTTCGCGTGCTTCTACAGACGTCTATCTCCAACAACTTCATGAGTCAGAATGCACTATAGCAAAGCTCTTGATAAGTGATAGTGATACACCTAATCAATGACAATTCAAAAATGTTTACTATACAAGGCAAGGTTTTGGCATTAAGTCTTCAAGAAGGTGAAATAGTATCATAATAAGTGGTAAACACATCCCATTTGGTTGGCATAGGTTGTATTGTATAAATGGCCGGAGAAGTCATATCTATAGTCTCTCATGATTCAGTGGAATCTAGTCTGGACAAGAAGTCTACTAGTGCATGATGAGAACCTGATCCATGGTTGATATTGAAGTGAAAATCTTGTAAGAACAGGATCCATTGGTCCAATCTTTCAGTGCCCACATAGTTCTATACTAAATAAACTAAAGCAACATGATTCATGTGGAAAATAAACCTCCGACCTAGTAAGTAATGTTGATTCTTTTTATTGAATAGATAAGTCCCAAGTACTCTGTTTTAGTAATTGAGTAGTTCATTTTGGTGGAGACAATCTGACAACTAGCATAGTAGATTGGGTAGTACCATTTATCCATAACCTATGTAAGAACACTACCACTAGCTATATTTGAGGCGTATACAAAAACATGGAATAGAAATTTCCAATTCAGTGCTTGCAAAATTTGAGTTTGGGTTAATAATACTTTAAGACAATCAAAACTAATCCGACACTCTTTGGTCCACAGAATTTTTGTAGACCATTAATTGAGTTATTGAGAACGAGGGTGAGGTGTGCTAACCATTCTAAGTGTTGTTTATGCCACCAAATATGACCCGAAAAGCGAAGAACATATTTAGCTCAATGAAGACATACTGCATAATATGGCTAAGGAGTTTACCACTCTATACTAGAAACACAAATTTTGTTGGGTTTAAGCACAATCAATACTCATGATAGTTTTCAAAACATAGAAGTCACTCTAGAAGATGCTTATCTTTGTGGCTAGACACCAAGAAGTCATCCAAAAAGATGCAAATAAAAGTGGTCAAGTACGAGGAGAAAATATCCTGCATATCGTGTTGGAAGGTGCTAGGAGCATTCTAGAGACCAAACCACATTATTGTATAGGCAAAGACTCCCCACAAAGTAATAAAGGCCATTTTTGGTATATCTATTGGCCATCTGCACTTGATTGTAATTGCTATAGCCATATAAAAATGAATATATTTTACGTCCAGCTACATCATCCAACATACTATGGAGGAAGGTTACGGGAAAAACATTAGGTACAATGACCTTGTTTAATTAATGGTAATCAACACAAATTCATAACCATTTATTTTTCTTTGGTATGATGACAATTGGTGAAATCCATTCCGTGTGCTCAATTGGAATGATAAAACCCACACAGAGTACTCGATCTATTTCTTCCTTGATGAGCTCTGCATAATTTGGACTCATCATGTTAGTAGTCTACCTAATAGGTTTAGGATCATGCTGAATAACTATAGAGTGCTGCTAGATGTGAGGATCTAATCCTTTCATATCTTGATAATCCCAAGCAAATACACCTTGGAATTCAATTTATAACTCGAGTACCTCCCTTTGATCCTTAGCGGTTAATTTGGCACTAAACTTAACTATTCAATGTTTATCCTCCATGTCTAAGTTGTAGGTAATCAACTAATCCTTGACTATATATATTTTCTTTTGATTATTATCAAAATCCTACCTAGCCAAATTTGTGTCGCCTATGGGATTATGGAACACCTCTACTGTTTCCAATACCTTTTTAGTTAGTGGTGCATAAGTCATCATACAAATCAAAGCAAACCATTGATCTAATAAACGTTGTAAGTCAACTACTCCTACAGATAATAAGTCTCCATCATCCTTGAAAAAGTCAGCTTTCACATCGTCGGTCAACCCATCCAACATGTGAAATGGTTTTGGTATGTGAGGAATTGCATGTACTTCATTTTGATGCATCATGTCTAGTGGAACTCGACATTCATGGTTTTTATATTTTATCAGTAATTCTTTCTTAGACCAATTTTGCAAAAGCTTGGCCTGCTTAAGCCATGATCAGTCTAGCAAGAGGTTGTAATCATGTGTCCTTTTGTAGATCTAATACCACAAAGGTCATGTGAAAGATTACTCCTTGGATGGAAATAGGGATATTTTTTACTTGTCCCACTGAATGAGTTGAGGACTGATCAAGCAATTGTATGGAAAACTTGTCAAGTTCTACATTTGTCCATCCTAACTTTTGACAAAGAGCATATGTGACTAAATTAACACTACACCCACCATCGATTAAGACCTTATCTATACAAGGATTCTTATACCACATCGTAATACGTGGAATAGCATGATCGAGTATTTTGACTTTCAGTTGTAAAGTAGCCACGTACGGATTTGTTCATTCGTTTGTTATCCCAAAATGATGTTTGAATTGTTCCGAGACTTTTGGTACCAACAATAGAAGTTGCCCAAGTTGTAAGGTAATGGGTGAAATTTTTAAGATCATCCATAGGTCATCACCCTTTGGTGTCATCAGAGCACTTCATAGATTATGATGCTATTTCTTTAGATGTAGATGGAATTGGTGCTTGAGATACCATAATTGGTGTAGGGAATATTGGATGCTCTTCTATTGCCCACTTTTGTGATCTTTGCACCATATGCATCTGTTCTATAAATCATGGTTCATAAATGGCTACCATAGACTACAAAATCTCACTAGATCTAGGCTAAACTCAGGCTACATATGTTCCTTTTCAGTGATGATTAATAGGTTCATCATTCGTGTAGTTCTATCCTTTCAAAATTTTTCATACTCATCTCCTTCTTTGCAGTTATGATGTGTATGGCCTATCTTGCCACAAAAGTAACATCGGAAAAGTTCTCGTGGTACAAAGTTTGATGTTCCAACATGTGATTATGTTGGTCATTGTAATAGACCTTGTCGCATCATTGGCTAGTTATACCCTAGATATTGTCTATTGTGCAAACATGGTGGCACCTATGTATTGGATGATGTTGGTTCCTAAACTACTCCATTTATGGTTACCCAAATCTAGGCTTTATCATTGTACATGCAATATGTTGTATCATGAATGTCAATGACACATTGCACAATGCACTTGGTTTGGCCCATAATTTGTTGCAATATGCCTAGGATTCTTACATTTCACACAAAATACCTGTTTTGTTGAACTCCTACCTTTTTCCTTTGAAAGTGCAACCCATTCAAGATCTTTAGCAAACCTAATGAATTTATTCTCTAATTGAAGGTCTTGCTCCACTATATTGTCTAAAGTAATTGCTCGGTGCTTCAGATGATCATAATTTGTTTCAATTGTTAATTTAACCCATTAATAAACCATTCTGTGATTACATCATCTAGTAACTTACTTTCTATCAATAATTTCCATAAATACATTCAAAAAATTATAGCATAATCCTCGACTTACTCATTGGGTCCCTGTCTATTGTTCTGCTGAAAAATAAAATATGAGGAGGATTTTTCTTCAACCAAAACTCTTGTAAAAATGCATCCTTGAAAGCTTCCCATTTAGAAAAATGATTTGTATCATACTCTCCAACCCACTTCGCTGTTGGTGCAAGTAAACCACCAATTGATGTTTTGGATGAAGACTTGACGTCAAAGGATAAAGAAAAGATCAACAATTGAAGATTGAAGATAGAGTATGTTCAGAAGATGAAGACTTTTATACAAATGTACATTAGTTTGTAGTTAGCTCACATATATGTTTTGTATGGTCATGAGCTTGTACATATATGCCTATATACGCAAGTAAAAAGTCGGGGCAAATATGAGAGAGCATGAGATGAGAAGAATTAGTCATTAGACATTTGGAAGTGAGGAAAGATCTCTCTCTCGTCTAGTTGTAAAATTTTCAGAGAAGAAGAAATATTGCACCCGATCTTTTGCTAAGTACTCCTTCTATGTTTAATCTTTTGTTAAATTCTTTTGTACAAGTCTAAGTCTATAGTTGATTGAAATTTGTACAAGTTTTCAAATCCTAATTGTGATCAAGCTAAGAGAATTGAGAGTAGGAACATTTACGTGTGTAAATATGAAGAAGTGAAGTTCTAAAAGGTGCAAAATTTGATGCTATTTTTTTGGTTAGTTCTCTTTCCACAATGTAAAGTTTTGAGCAAGCAAGCACTCATTCTTTAAGTTGGAAGGTAATCTACTTATGGATAAAATCATTCGAATAAATAGGTTGTAGTTTGAGAGAACCATGCTTTAGAAGTTACAGGTGTCAAAGTCGACTATAGAAAAGTACTGTTTTAGACATAGGTGAATTGTAAGAATCATTTCTCAAGATATACTTAAACGTTTGACATGATTTAACTTGGAAAAGTTATGCAATCTATAGAGGACACCTTATCCAAAGTTTTATAAAAAACACATTTGATCAGTCAATGTGCAAAGTTTTATCAAAAGCTTTACAGGTGTCAAAGTCGACTATAGAAAAGTATAGTTTTAGACATAGGTGAATTGTAAGAATCATTTCTCAAGATATACTTAATCGTTTGACATTATTTAACTTCGAAAAGCTGTGCAATCTATAGATGAGACATTATGCAAAGTTTTATAAAAAATCTTACACATTTGATCAGTCAATGAGTGAATTATGTGTAGCAGACTTTCTGAGTATTAACTCTCTTCATAGTTTGTTCAAGATTTTGATAATCTAGTATTGATCCTCCAAATTGGTAAAAGTTTTGAGTTGTTCTTGATTTAGAGGTGCTCTAACATCAAGAATAGCTTGTTCTTTTGGAGATTAACACTCTCTATCAGTGATATCAGAGCAGGATTCATCAGATTTGAAGGAAAGGAAGACCCCGACTGATGGAGATATACAAAATTCAAAATTTGAAGGTTCAAAACGTGAAAGATTGAAAGGAAAGCTTTAGAAAGAGACCAAAAGTTATCAAGAAGATCAAAAGGAACTTCATTCAAAGTAAAGGTACACTTATTCCTCATAAAGTTTGAAGAATTTAATACACAGGTGAAGAAAGGATGCGAGATTCTCTTCAAATAAAGAAATTGGATAGAGAAAAATATCCAGCATGGTCAATGAGGATGGAAGCTCATCTCATGAGCAAGGACCTGATAGGTTACATCATAGGTTAAGAAGAGAAACCACAACTCAGAGATCCTAGTGTTCCAACTAGGGATGAACTCTTAGATTTGAAGACTTGGATGAAGAAGGATGCTCAAGCAAGGAGCATTATCTACGTGGGAGTCAATGACTACTTGCTACCTCATATTAGAGGTCTTGAAAGTGCAAGTGATATATGGAATGCTTTGGAGAAGCATTTTCAAAACACAACAAAGTCAAGGAAGGCATCTTTATGGGCAAAGTTCACTACATTCAAGAAGAATGCCTCTCAATACATTTTTTATTATGTAACAAGGATGAAGGACATTACAGATGCATTAGGAGAAGTTGATGAAGATACTGAAGAGGATAAATTGGTAAGGCAAATCCTCACAGGTTTCAGAGGTGATGAGAAATGAAAGCCATTCATTTTGTCTACTCAATCGTTACTAGATCATCTCACTCCTGCTTTAAATCCATTGCTAGGATACATGCTAACTTTTGAGCAGGATGTCAAAGGTGATGGTGATAAGAGTGCAGGTCAAGCAATGTATTCAAAGGATAAGGAGAAGAATAGCAAAGGCAATCAACAATCAAATGAAGAAGAAGGTACAACTAGCCAAGCTAACTTCCTAAGAGGAAGGGGAGGTGGCAAAGGTAGAGGAAGAGGTAGAAGCAATAAAAATGGAGCCAAAGCTTGCTAGATTTGTGCTAAGACAAATTATTTAGCTCATGATTGTTGGCATAATGATCAGAATAATGGTTGATATAATCAGAACTTTAATTCAAGAGGAAGAGGTGGAAGAAACCAAAGAGGTAATTTCAGAGGTAGAGGTAGTAGAGGTTATTTTGGAAGAAATGCAGGTAGAGGATTCCAAAGTCAATCCTACAACAATACCTACTACAATTATGCTTCAAATCAGAAGGAGGATTCAACCTTGATTATGAATGCAACTTTTGAAAGACAAATTTAAGATCAAGGAGTCTTCTATATTGACTCAGGTTGTAGTAATCACCTGAGTGGCAACATAGCCTTGATGAATGATTTGGAGAATAAGGTAACTAATCATGTAGTTCAAACAGGTGACAATACAAAGCACAATGTGAAGTCAATTGGATCAGTGAAGGCCAAGGATGGAAGTACTCATCTGAGTAAGGTCTTGTATGTTCCTACATTTCCAAAGAATTTGATAAGTGTAGGACAAATTGTTGAAAAAGGGTATGAAGTAAGGTCCACTAATGATGGAGTTTTTGTGGAAGACCCTAGCAATGGGTATAAACAAATTGTTTCAGGGAAGAAAAAAGAAGGAAGACTCTTCACATTGAAGATTCAAGGTAATGTTAGTCATGCCTTGTTCACTTATGGAGGACATAAGGTCTCTGAGTTAGATCTTTGGCACAAAAGGCTTAGACATTTCAATGAAAGAGGTATTAAGGATATGGCTAACAATGGTTCAGTGCTTGGATTGCCTAATGTTGCAGGTCAACACATGACATACAGATGTGAGGCATGTCAATTACGTAAGGCTCATAAGCAATCATATTCCAAGCATGGTTTTATGTATCTAGAGAAGCTTGAATTGGTACAAAGAGATGTGTGGGGACCATCAAAGGATTTCAGTATAAATGGTTCAAGATATTGTGTGATTTATGTTGATGATGCTACGAGGTGGATCACTATATATGTGATCAAAGATAAATCAAACGTATTCAATACATTGAAACATTATCATGTGTATGCAAAAAGAATTACAGGTCAAAAGTTGAAGAGACTAAGGTTAGATGGAGGGCACGAGTACTTCTCTAATGAGTTCAGTGATTACTTATGGAATGCAGGTATATAAAGGAAGTGACTTGAAGGTACTCTCCTCAACAAAATGGTTTAGAAGAAAGGAGAAATAGAACTCTTGTTGAGTTTGCAAGATCAATGATGAAGGAGAAAAATTGTCCAAATTATTTGTGGGTTGAGGCTATAAATACAGCCACATATTTGGTCAATAGGTTACCATGTAAGGCTTTGCAGGGTATGACACCATATGAGGCATGGTGGGGTATGAGACCTACCTTAGTTCATTGCAAAATATTTGGATGTTTGGCTTATGCATATGTGCCATCTCGGTTGAGGCATAAATTGGAACCTATAGCTGCAAAGTATGTGTTCATTGGATATGATGATAAGCAGATGGGATAAAGGTTGTGGAGTCCATCCACAAAGCAATTCCTTGTATCAAAAGATGTTACATTTGATGAGCGAGGTACTTGGTATGTAGGTACAATCAATATTCATGTAGGTGATGAAGAAGTTGTGCATCAAAAGAAAGGTAAATCAAAGGTTCAAATATTTGATAAAGAAGAAAACAATGAAGTACAGGTTGAGGTTGAGGAACTGCCAAGGTTTGATCCAGAATATGATGAACCCGAAACTTCAAGAAGTGGAGAACCCAGAAGGTCATCTAGGCACAAACGGCAAACTACAAGGTATAGCTATGATACTTCATTCTTGAGTACTAAAGATTATGCTTTATGATAAAAGCAGATGAAGATCCATCCACATATGATGAAGTCAAAGAAAAGGAGAATTGGGAAAAAGCTATGCAGGAAGAGTATGATGCATTTATGGAGAATGAGACATGGGATTTGGTTCCCAAACAGATGAAGTGTACGAGATCATGTGTGTAAGCTCAAGAGAGCTTTGTATGGTTTGAAGCACGCCCTAAGGGCATGGATCTATAGACTTGTAAAGTTCTTGAAGGAACTTGGTTTCCAAGTGTCTAAAGCAGATAGTAGCTTGCTTGTCAAAGCAATTGATAATGGGTTCATTTGCATGTGCATATATGTTGATGATGTAATTCTTACAGGTATAGATGAGAAGGGCATACAAAGCCTTCAGAAACAAATGGAGAAAGATTTCAAGATTAGTGACTTGGGAGACTTGTCATATTCCTTGGGCATGGAGATCTCATATACTCAACATGAAGTGTATGTAACTCAAGAAAGGTATTTGAAGAACTTATTGATCAAGTTTCAAATGGAAGATTGCAGGGTGGCACCTACTCCAATGGAGGTGAATCACAAATTGAGTAGATATGGAGGAGAAGAATTCAAGGACACAAAGCTATATCAAAGTTTGGTTGGTAGTCTAATCTATGCAACTCTAACTAGGCCCGATTTGTCATATGCAATTGGAGTATTGTCTCAATTCATGCATTGTCCTAGGAAAGAACATTGGGTTGCAAGAAAAAGAGTGTTGAGGTACATTAAGGGTACACTCAAAGAAGGTAATCCTGATGATAGGACATCAACAAATGGATACTTGTGTTATGTGGGAGACAAGTTAATCTCATGGTGATCAAAGAAGGAACACACAGTTGCCTTATCATATACAGAGGCAAAATATAAAGGTATGGTTGAAGCTGCAAAGGAAGTCATATGGTTGAAGACTCTCATGAAGATTTTTGACATTATTTAGAGTACACCCACTATTCATGGAGATAACATGAGTTCATTGTATCTTGCTGCTAACCCTCTTTTTCATGCTAGGACTAAACAAATTGAGATTTAGTATCATTTCTTAAGAGAGAAGGTGATTGATAAGGAGATTGAAGTAATACATACTTCAACAAAAGATCAGATTGCAGATATGCTAACCAAAAGCTTGGATGGACCAAAGCTACAAAGATTCAAAGACATGGCAGGGATAAAGAAGATGGAGAAAACCTCAATTGATGATTGAGGGGGAGCTGCTGGTGCAAGTCAACCACCAATTGATATTTTGGATGAAGACTTGAAGTCAAAGGATAAAGAAAAGATCAACAATTGAAGATTGAAGATAGAGTATGTTTAGAAGATGAAGACTTGTATACATATGTACATTAGTTTGTAGTTAGCTCACATATATGTTTTGTATGGTCATGAGCTTGTACATATATGCCTATATATACACGTAAAAATTTGGGGCAAATATGAGAGAGCATTAGATGAGAAGAACTATAAGTCATTAGACATTTTAGAAGTGAGGAAAGATCTCTCTCTCATCTAGTTGTAAAATTTATAGAGAAGAAGAAATATGGCACCCGATCTTTTGCTGCGTACTCCTTATGTGTTTAATCTTTTGTGAAATTCTTTTGTTCAAGTCTAAGTCGATAGTTGATTGACCTCTGTACAAGGTTTTAGATCCTA
Organism: Ceratopteris richardii; assembly: GCA_020310875.1. NCBI lineage: Eukaryota > Viridiplantae > Streptophyta > Polypodiopsida > Polypodiales > Pteridaceae > Ceratopteris > Ceratopteris richardii. The sequence goes on from CM035438.1 coordinate 66,072,444, forward strand.
ATTGTGATCAGGCTGAGAGAATTGAGAGTAGGAACATTTACATGTGTAAATGTAAAGAAGCGAGGTTGTAACAGGCACAAAATTTTGTGCTAATGTTTGGGTCAATTCTCTTTCCAGAGTGTAAAGTTTTGAGCAAGCGAGCACTCATTCTTGAACTTGGAAGGTAATCTACTTATGGCTAGAAGCATTTGAATAAAGGGATCGTAGTTTGAGAGAACCGTTCTTTAGAAGTTATAGGTGTCAAAGTCGATTGTAGAAAGTATTGTTCTAGACATAGGTGAATTGTAAGAATAATTTCTCAAGACATACTTAATCTTTTATGATGATTTGACTTGGAAAAGCTGCATAATCTATAGCCAACATTTGGAAAGTTTTATAAAAAACTTTACACATTCGATGAGTCAATGAATGAATTATGTGCAGCAGACTTTCTAAGTATTAACTCTCCACAATTTGTTCAAGATTTTGATAATCTAGTATTGATCCTCCAAATTGTTAAAGGTTTTGAGTTGTTCTTGATATAGAGGTGCTCTAACATCAAGAATAGCTTGTTCTTTTGGAGATTAACACTCTCCATCATTCACTGCTTCATTAACCAATGTTGTTTGAAAAATCTTGGCTGTATCTCCATCATTCACCATAAAATTGCTCATACTTTCGAATACCTCAAAATTAACTTGAGATGGCTATACATGAGCATCTAAATCATCCTTACAAAATCCTCGCATTGGATAATATCTTCTATGTTCATCGTTTCCCATTCTTTTAATGTTGGATCTTTTCATCGTAAGAGGAAGTTTTTTTGTGTTGGATCTAGGTATTACAGATAGTTCGAGTAAATTTTTATCCTGATTGTTTGATTTCCTCTGCTTTAGAGTCTCAATTGTTATAGATTTCTTCAATTGTCCTGTCCCAAACCACTTAGATAGATACTCTCCTACTCTTTCGTTAAAGGTTCCATTTCAAGGAGTTTTCCCTCCCTCTACTTGTCGTTTGCTTACCAATTTTACGAAGATCTAATAGTTTTTCTTGATTTTTTCCTTCATACAGCAACAAATCTCTAGTATCTAAAGTGTTGTTTATCTTCTAAACTTTCTCCTTCAAATATTGGCTCCCCTTTTAACTATGTCACTTTTTCAATGATCCTTCATTCCTTACCGATGCTTTTCGATTGATCTTTCTTTATAGAACTTCCAATGACTTCTAGGATGGATGTGGGGATGTGCATAGGTGTTTTATCTTACTGATATTATGGATACTTTGCACCACAATGTGGAACTAGCATAAAGTACCCTTCTCATCTTTACTTTATGTTCTCCACCCCTTTCTCCACTCCCTAGTGGGATTGCCAAAGTGTTAACCACATCATATTACGGATAGAAAATACGGATTATAGGAAGGGTTCTTGGATGGAACTCATATAGTTATTGCCTACAGATTGAATTTTCATCCAACTACTACCTTAAAGCTTATCTCAAAAATAACATTCATGAGATACTTGTAAAATTACAATGCTAATAAAATAATACTTCAATTAAATCATTTACTCTTTACAGCATTAGCTATCACTGGTATCGATTATAAAATTAGTGTGAATATAGAATCACTTGCAACAAACATAATAGTAGTATGAATAGAACATATCATACCCAGGAATAGAAAAAATAGAGACACAAAATTAGGAAATCCTCACCATGTAGAGAATCCATCGACTAATTGATTCACTAGAACTTGTCGCCTCTCTTCTTCTCAACCCAAAATGTTTGTTTCATTAATATATGGGTGAAAAGTTACTATGGTTTGGTAAGTCAAAGAATTACAAAAACTATATCTATCTCACCGTGCTGCCTAACAACAACCTGAAAGGTATGGGTATGAAAACATTTCTAACTAAACATACCATCTATTTGGAAAAAAGATTCAATTTGTGAAGAAACCTCTACTTTTGAAGAAGACAAAGGTAACCCTAATTGTAAGAAAGCCATCAAAGAGGAAATCAAATCTTTAGATGAGATGGACACATGGGAGTTGGTTGCGATACAAATCAACACAAAGGTGATAGGTTGGAGATGGGTACAAAAACTGAAAAGGAATTTAGATGGCTTTATTTGGAGGTAGAAAGCCAAATTGGTTTCTAATTGATGAGGTCAAACAAAGGGCATAGAATATGAAGAAACTTTTTCACCTATGGCCAAGAATATCACCATCAAAACCTTGCTAAGTGTTGCAGCTACAAGAAATTGGAACCTACTTCAACTTGATGTTACAATGCATAGGATATGCAAACCCTAGTTATCCTAATTATGTACGAAATCTTAATAATGCATTACATGGTCTAAAACAAGATTCTAGATCTTAGAACTACAAACTAGTAATCTAATTACATGATCAAGGATTGAAATGAAGTAATCCAGAACCATCATTATTCATCAAAATATTCATGGTGAAGTCATATGTTTATGCATCTTTGTAGATGACATAATTATGGTAGGTGATGATATGATTTGGATAGACAGAATCAAGAAACACATGTAGGTGGAACTCAATAACTGATCTTGGAGAGCTCACATTGTTCTTAGGTATGTATGTTATTTTTATAGATTAAGGGATGTATTTGAATCAAAGTAGCTATATTTAGGATCTGCTTTTTAGATTCAAAATGGATAATCCCAAATCTATATGAGCACCAATGGAGATTATTCATAAACTCAGTGTTTATGAAGGAGAACACAAACAAGATGTGAAGGAATTTCAAAGTATTTTGGGAAATCTAATTCATGCTACACATACAACAATAGATATATCCTATATTGTTCGAGTAGTGAATCAAATTATACACTCTCCAAGAAAACCACATATGAATGCAGCAAAATGAGTAGAATCCAAGACTGATAGGAGAAGTTCATTAAGAGTTATAACATTTGTAGGATCAAACCGGTTTCTTGGATCCCTAGGAAGCAACTAACAATAGCAAAATCCTCAACTTAACCTGACTAGAAATGCTTTATGATGGCCACAAAGGAAACTACATTGTTGAAGGAGTTGTATACAGATTTGGGACTTGTGAGCTCCAAAACTCATATTTTTTCAGACAACGTAAGCTCAATGCACCTAACAACTAACCTCATATATCATGCGATAACTAAAAATATAGAGGTTCATTACCATTTTGTTAGAGATAAAGTTTTATCAAAGAAGATTGATGTGTCATTTGTTCCAACAAACAAATAAGCTGCAAATATGATAACGAAAGCTCTAGATTGAGTAAAGCTTTGCAGATTCAAAACTATTGAAGGTATACAAGAAATTTGAGAATGAAGACTCAAGCGTTTTTTTCGTTGAGCTAGAGCTCTTAGATCAAAAAACTTTCACCAAGATTTAAGATGAATGACTTATGAATTATACCATGTCTTTATTTCTTGAAATGTTTTTATTCATATGGCAAAGCATATGGTTTTACATATACTCTCTTGTATATTCACATATTTCAAAGATTCCCCATGTACCATAGTAATGAGGTGATAACACAAGACACAATGCACATTCAATTGGAAAAGAGAAGTGCAAGAGTGGAGTAGATTTTCTTACCAAAGTTTTCATTATTCCCACAATACCTAGGAAGTTTATTAGTGTGGGTCAAATAGTCTAAAATTTTTTCAAATCAGATTTACAAATGAAGGAGTGTTTGTGGAAGATTCAAATAATCGATATAATCAAATTTTCTATGGTAAGAAGGAAGGTGGAATCTTTACCTTAAAAGGGCAAGGGAATATTGGTCAAGCTTTGCTCACACATGGTAAGGGAGTCATTATAGAATCAGACCTTTCGTATAAGAGGTTAGGACACTTCAACGAAAGAGGAATCAAAGTTATTGTGGAAAATCAATTTGTTCTAGTTCTACCTAACATGGAGACTCAACATATGGTCTACAAATGTGAAGCATGCCAAAGGGGAAAGGCACACATATTACCATTTTAGTAGAAAGGACTCAAGCATGATGGAATACTAGAGCTCATCCATATAGATGTATGAAAATGAACAAAAGAATCACAAATTAATGGCCCTAGGTATTATGCTCTGTTTATTGATGATGCTATAAGATGGATAACTCTTTATGTTTTGAAGGAAAGATCAAATGTATTTGGAGCTTTCAAGAATTTCCATGCATATGCAAAAAGAGTAACATGTTAGAAGCTTAAGAGGGTGAGGTCTGATGATGAGGGAGAGTACGTCTCCAAATAATTGAATGATTATCTTTGGAATGCAGGTATTAAGAGAGAAATATCTTGTAGATCCACACCTTAACAAAATGGGGTGACATAAAGAAGAAATGGAACCCTTGTTGAATTTTGTAGGGTTATGGTAAAGGGAAATAATTTTTCAAATTATCTATGGGCTCAAGCTGTGAAAATAGCCGCTTATCTTATGAATAGGTTGCCATGCACAAATCTCGATGGAATGACTGCCTATGAAGCTTGGTGGGGTAAGAAACCAACACTAGATCATTGTAAAGTCTTTGGATCAACTGCCTATCCTTGTGTACCATCATAACTTAGACATAAACTTCAACCAAAGACAAAAAATTATGTATTTATTGGACATGATGAAAAGAAAATGGGTTATAGGTTGTGGAATTTTTTAACTAAAGAACTTCTTATTTCTAGAGATTTGACATTTGATGAAGAGAAATGCTGGTATGCAGAACAAAGTCATAGAACTGAAGAATTTGATAAACATGTGAGAGGAAGTGAGAATGGTAAATTAAATCCTTTCTATAACAACATCAAAAGGATGGACCTTGAGTCAATTTGACATAAAGAATGCATTCTTAAATGGATACAGATAAGATAAGGTATATATGGAGCAACCACAAGGGTTCATAGACTCTAGGTACCCAAATTATGTTTGCGAGTTAAGAAGAGCACTCTATGGAGTCAAGCAGGCACCAAGAGCATGTAACTATAGGCTAATAAAGTATCTCATTGATCTTGGATATCAAAGTCCAAAGGTAGATGCAAGTCTAGTTATCAAAAGAAAAGATAAAAAGGCCTATTCCAGAAATTTGCGAATTATTCAAGTCCCATTTATGCTACTTGCTATGTTAACTTCTTAAGTTTGAGCCCAATCTTGATGCCTAATTTATAATAAAATTATGCTTAATATAAAAGTATTAATTTCGTATACCCCAATCAAGAGATAATAACATGTCGTGTGCGAATTATTCAAAAAGTAAAAAAAAGTGGTACAAAAAGAATTGTCTCAAAATCTTGTGTAATTCCCCTGAATAGGCCTTTAAAGGTATAATTTCCATTTGTATTTATGTAGATCATAGTATAATGAGAGGTATCTCAAATTAAGGAATCAAAGAAATGAAGAGATTACTTGAAAAGAATTCAAGATAAGCGATCTGCGGAAGTTATCGTACTTTCCTGGAACCAAAATCACTTATGTAGATCATGGTTTATATGTGTCACAAGAAAGGTATCTTCCAAATCTATTGAAGAAGTTGGACATGCGGAATTGCAGATAACCCTTAACTCCACTTGAAGTCAATCATAAGCTTAGCAAAAACGATGGTGAAAAATATAAAGACATAAGAAAATATCAGTCTCATGTGGGAATTTTGATTCATGCTACACTAACAACACTAAATCTTAGTTATGTAATGGGAGTTCTCTCACAATTCATGCACTATCCAAAGGATCCAAATTGGATTGTAGGTAAAAGAGTTCTCAAGTATCTCAAAAAAACTTAAAAAGAAGTTCATAATATCCTTTTATCTTAGACATAAAGTTGAGGGCATATAGTGACTCAGATTGGGAAGGAAGTCAAGATGATAGAAGATCAACACAGGGATACATGATGTACATAGGTGATAAGCTTGTGAGTTGGTGTTCAAAGTAACAACATACAATAGAATTATCATCAACGGAAGTAGAATACAAAGGACTTGTAAAAGCAACCAAAGATATCATATGAATGTAGACCTTGTTCAAAAGCTTGGGCATTGATCAAGGTATAGCTACAATACATGGAGATAATATGAGTTCACTTTTTGCAACAAATCTTGTATTTCATCCAAGAACAAAGGTAATGGATAAGGAGCTTCAAGTGGTTTATACTCCTACAAAGAATCAAATAGCAGATAAAATGACCAAAATCTTGGATGGTGTAAAGACAAGTAGATTCAAAGGAAAGGGAGGGGTAAAAGAGAAGAAGAACAAATGAAGATTCAAAGAATGTCAATTAGTGATTGAGGTGGAGTTTTTGGAGCTTCACTCACTAATTTAACATGAATACATAAAGCTTATCGAGAGGACTAATCAAGACATAAATGAAGGAAGAAGGAGCAAAAAGATCATAAATCTTGGACACTGAAAATTATACCTATGTGAAGCGACAAACTCACACATGTAAGAGAGTGATAGAATCTGGATCCAAATTAGGCCTAGAAAGTTCAAAAGTAAGATTTTGAGTAGTAGAAGCATAAAAGCACAATGTATATAAGTTATTTAATTCCTCACAGATAATAGATGAGAGTCATTAATGCGATTGTAAGTCCTAAAATAGATATTAGGGAGTCGATATATTCTTAGTAAAGGATTGTGAAGAAAGGTCATTCACAAGTAGAGATCTTTCTATGGTTATGAGTAGAAGCAAGCGAGAGACTTTTGCACACATCTTCCCTAGTATTATAAAATTACTTCTGTAGTAATTGAGAGAATTCTTCTTGTGTGAAGAATTCAAAGTCTTTTCATAACTATATGCACGACAATTGAAAGTCATGAGAAATAGGTGTAGATTTGTGTGAACTTCTTCTAGAGAAATCTCAGTATACTGTGTAAATACTTTAGTGACTAATAGCTCATTGGAAAGGTATCATACTTAATTAGAATTCACCAAAACACCTTTTCAAAAAGGTACGTGTTTTGAGAGAATCAAGCTTTGAAGGTGTGTTAAATCAAAGAAGGTAAAAGTCACTTTTAGACATAGTTCAACTTCCGAAGAGAATTCAACTTCCTTGTGAGATAATACTTGAAAGTATTGAACGAACTTAGTTTCTTACTATATGCAACAAATTTTATTAAAAATTGAGCGCAATAATCTTTGATATTCATAAAACATCAAGGACAAATTGAAGCTAGAAGAAAAGGCGCGTGTGTAGAGAATGTAAATGGTCAAATTTTATACTTAAATTATTAAAGCGTTTTGAAGTTTGAAGTGTTTGTGAGTTTAAGTTGGTAAAAGAGGATTATTATATCATATTAACTTACCTTCTGGATGTCTCAAACATCAAGAGTATATATATATATATATATATATATATATATATATATATATATATATATATATATATATATATATATATATATATATATATATATATATATATATATATATAAAGGCACTTACATGATCTTTATCATGAAGGCATTAAAGTGCAATTTTTTTATTTCTTATCAACATGAGTTGCAAATACAATTGATGCAATATGAGAATTTGCAAATACTAATACACGTATACATTCGAATACATCAAGAAAAATAAAGAAAAACTTACTACCATTGATGAGAAATAATTAGAATAGATGGAAGGCAGAAACTATTTACCAAACCATGGATTGTGTTGCATTAAAATTGCCATATCTCATTATCAAAAATCTTCTTTTTTTTTCTTCAGAATTTTGTGCTACTGTACAAAATTAAAATCTAAATTTCCACACCAAAAACGAGGAATTGTTGGAGATATCTTCATTTCCACACCAAAGAAAAGGCGTTCTTGGAGAGAGCTCAGAGTAATAAAAGGGCTAGAGTGAAACAAATGCATATCATTGAGGACATTGATCCGCGAGTGAGGAAGAATTTCATAACGGTGATGGTTTTACCAAAGCATAAGAATGAGCACTAGGACATTATCCTTAACCATGGCATATGTCTAGCCCATCATATTCGTAACTAGTAGATCTCTGGTTTAAATCTCCTATTTTGCATACAATATATCTAAAACTTCGTCGTTATTGATATTGCCACACTCAAATTACCTCTTCTTTAAACTAGGAAATCAAATGAATTTGTTTTGTATGATGTGTGAAGCCCATTTCTAGTCGTAGCCTTAATGATAGGGCAGCTTCATTTCATTCCAATCTTTCTAGAGAGCAATCACTATCCTCGAGTCTTTGGAGGTCACGCAAACATGATAGAAGAGAAGGATGATGAGATCATGGATTTTTATGTTTGGTGTTCCAGAGACATAGATTTTGATTATTTTCTATATTAGCTTGTACAAAAAATAGATCCATCAGTGCAATCCCTGACTATCGCTTAGCTTTAAGTCTATTTCCATAACATTGAGAACTTCCATCCCATGGAAATGTTTTGTCCAAGTATAGATATCTAATTTTATCTATGTCTTAGAGTGTCCCATTTAAAGATATTTTATTCATACTTTTTCTATCTTAATCATGCCTTTTTCATTCGATCCATGCTACGAGAGGAATTACTGCATAACACACGGAATAAAGAACACGTCCATCACCACATCTTTCTTGGAAACATCAAAATACATGCACTTGTTGTATTGCAACTTACTCTTAAGATAGTTCAGGTTCCAATCCTATTGTTGATTCTTAAAAACCTCTAAACCCATGGGGATCCCAAAAAATCCAAAGGCTAGTAAAAAGAGTTTGTTTTTGCACCCTTGGTCTCTTACGAATTCAAGATGGTGTTCAAGTAAGGCACTAAATGCCAGGTCTTTGTGTTTGGTCTTTCATAGAGATGAAATTTAGATTATAATATATAGTTACAAAATTGTTTCATGCGCCCAATCTCATTGTAAAGAAACACATTATTGTCATCAACGAAGAACTTCAACAGTAGCTATTCTGACGTTTGATCAAGAGAAACAACTTTGATGCCTTTTTACTGGACATCGTAATACATCAGGGAACGAGGATCAATAATGAAGATGGCAAATAGAAGAGGGGCTATTTAGAAATCTTGCCTATTACGTCTTTTAAGTTGATATAAGTGGAGAGCTAACTATTGATATTAATACGAGATAAGATGATCATGCAAGGTTATTGCAGAAAATGTTGAAAAACAAAAGGTTATTGCAGAAAATGGTGAAAAACAAAAGGTCACCTTCAATGGTGGATCCACAAAGCCTAGAAAGATCAAGGGGATTCCAATGATGTGAGTTATTAACTGATATCTGAGAAGGATTGAGGTTTCAACAAATCCTGTTTTTTTATTTTGAGATGGTATTTTGTGCTGAAGTGTCCTATTAGATGTAGACATTTTCAGGTAAAGTTCTGTTTTTTCTCACAAGCATTCAGAGTCTATTATTCATTATGTTTGTACCTCTCTCTCTCACACACACACAGGGGGAAACATAATGGCAGACAATGCACGAATAGAGCAATTATGCGGAGCCGAAATTTACCGTGTACGAGAAGCTTCGGTTGTTGGAAGGATGGATGTTGGCAAAATAAAGCAAGTAAAAACACGAAGATGATGGTGATAACTGAAATTCCAGGGTGAATGAGTTGATGTCCTCACGTGCAGTTTGCATTACGGCCGGCGGGACTCCGGTAAGAAATTCGCCGGACGAGACGTCCAGGGGCAGGGATGTATTGAGCGTTGTCATCGTTGTGTCAGCTTCCCATATTCTGTCATAAGTATCTGATCGCCCCGAAATATCATTTTTCGAATATCTTACCATTATATGCGCACAGCAAGTTAGTTAAGTTATCTTTCTCTCTCTCTCTCTCTCTGCTTATTGTCTCACTTAATTTATCCTGCATTATTATTTAATTATTTGCTTTTGTTTTCAACCGACGTTTCCTTTGCAAAAAGCAGCACCTACCAAGGACATATTGCGTACGGCAAATGTCCCTATGTGATTCTTCCCTGATAAATTAGTGTACACTCAATGTAGCAAACAAGGTCAGTGACAAATGATGTTGAAGTTAATACTTGAAGAGATTAAACACGCATTAATTCACTTTCATGTACATGTCATTCTTTTTCTGATTCACTTTCTCTCTCCACATGAGATTCAGAAATTACATTCCAAGAGTTGGAGTTTCAATTTCTTTAAGATGAAAATTAGAAAAATATTTTGGAACAGAATGATGAGACTATGCTGTCATCATCTTAAGGCAAGAATAAAACTAAAGAGATTAAGAAGAATAAGAAAACTCAATAGTAAAATAGGGCAATTAAATTCTCTTTTTCTAACTCCTCAAGCGCAACTTTTTTAATCTCTACCTTCAATACTTTATCTACATGTAAGGATAAACCTACTTCATTCAATTCTTCTTCTAAGAAACGAAGAAACCACTATTGCAAGAAACAAGTTCATTAGACTGCAAAGTATAGAAAGCTATATTTTAATAAAAATAAGAGATCTGCAAATAACAAAGTTGAAGAATTACGAGAAGGTAAATCCTCTTACAAAGAGGATACTTTTGCATGTTTTAGTATAGAAGAGGTGTTTTCTAATCAAGCAATTATTCACTGCAATATTAGAGCATGCTTGGATTTTAACTCTAGATCTACTAATCATATGAAAGGTTACAGGAAGATGTTTCCTTATTGATTCTAAAAGTATTTTGCATGGAAATCGGGATCTTATCAGTTATACAACTTTCAACCTTATGAAGGACAAAGTTATGGTTAAAATTTTTCTTAATTTTACTTTACAACATGATGGGGATGCATGTGAAGTATTCTTGGAAGGGAAGTTTTAAAAACTAATATTCAAAAGCATCATTTTTTTTAAATGATAAGAAAGTTGGAGATCTTTCACTCGGATGAGAATGGACCTATGAGAATGTACTCTTTATATGGTCGTAGGTACTTTGTCACCTTTATTTACAATTTTTCAAGATACTAATAGTTTTTTGCTTTGAAGAAAACTTTGACGTTTTTCTACATTTAGAAAATTTGTATCTATGGTAGAAAATGAAAATGAATCAAAATTTTAAATGTTAAGAATAAATAGTGGTAGAGACCACGTCCTCAATGAGTTGAAGACATATTTGTGAGACAAATGTACTTCTCATCAAATTAGTATTGCTTTTACTATAATGGTGTTGTGGAGAAAAAGAATTGTACACTTATTGAAATTATACAAAGTATATTATCTTAAAAGAAACTTTCAACTAAGTTTTAATTTTATGCTATTTATACAACTAATACGTGAATAGGGCTTCTACAAAAGCTCTAAATCTGATTATATCTTACAAATCATATTATGGTAAGAAACCAAATGTGAACTACTTCAAAATTTTTGGCTCTCCATCTTATGTTGACATTAAAAGGAAGGATTGTGGTAAGATCAATGAAAACGCTATTAACACGTTTTATAGCAAGCCAATAAGTACTTGATTCATGTGTGCAATGCATAACTAGTCTTCAATGGTAGCATGGAGCTCATATTGTACACTTGATTGTAGTTGCCTTTGTCAAATTCAGGCACTAATACATATGGGGCTTTCACCTTGCGAAAGGTTTTTAACAGTACCATCATCATTTCAAATATTTTCAAGGTCATTTGTGGTGCTACATCAAACATGGTCTTTAGATACCATATCCAACGGTGGATAGTAGAAATCATATATGCCACTATGGGTGGTCCTTGTGTTGGAGCAAGATAGGGTGATTCAAACAAACTACATATTTGGGGTTATCACTAACCTTGATGGAAGAGGTTGGCCATGAGCCTCGTCTTGTTATAGGGCCATAGCATGGGTTGTAGAGAATATGCAAGGGTGCAGTTTGACCATCTACACTCAATTTCCTAGTACATCTCGAGTTAATGGGCTTGTGAATTCCGTTGAAATATGGTGCCTCTATGTGCTCTCTCATGTACATCTTCTAGTTCAAAGTGAGTTGCAAATATTGGCTCCTTGACATTAACATGCTTCATTTTAGCATTGTAATTGGATAACACCAAAAAGTAAGGCTTTTATTGTTGTTTTTAAGTGGTAATGAGGTATCTATGAGATAGATTCTAGCCTATTTTAGCCACTATGGCCTTGGTTCCTCATATGTTTCTTTCCCTTCATAAGTGACATGACCGCTAAGTATCAATTGTGGTCCATATGCTTCCTCAAAGGTCTCTTCCACTAAGATCTTAATTATCTCTTTAGTTGCTAATACTTCAAGGGTGAAGGAGGTCCTTTGTATTGGAGGAGTATATCTTGTAATTATTGGACCTACTTTTGAACATCCTCCAACTCATTAGGTTTTGCTATAGTGGTAATTAGCTTAATCACATGGAAAGGGGGCATTGCTTCTTGTAGTTTTAACTAAACTAACCTTCTAATAGTTTGTGATGCGATTCCAGGATGTTGACATTTGCTTCCAATATGATGTAGATACTTTCTCATAAAATAACTAGGAACTTTGATGGGCTGCTCGATGCACTCGAGGCGGGGAGAGAGAGAGAGAGAGAGAGAGAGAGAGAGAGAGAGAGAGAGAGGAGAAGGAAATAATATTCTTTGTGCTAAAACAAGAAATAGAGTTCTTGACAAATCTGACAACCAAGCACTATGGAGATCCAAGATGAGCTAGAAGAGGAAGCAGACACAGAGGGAGCTTGGAGAAAGGTCTTTTCACCTTGTGGAAATGGCTATTTGTGTGCATCTGAGAGGATAATTCAAAGCCGATATTTTGACACAAAAAGAAGAAATGATCATTATTATTTTCTCATTGTGCGAATATTTGTTAGATGGGAAGCTTTCCTTCATGCAAATCCCCAAGACGAAGATACACTATCAATTCTACCAGAGATTTAAAATGATATGGAAGATTGAAACAAGCTATGGAGGCATGCTTATGGCTCGTTACAAATACAATTGGTCTGTTGTGCTTTCCGAAACATAAAAGGTATCACTTTGATATGGACCAAAGCTTCATTTGATAAGTATAGCAGACAAAAACAAAGTTTAACAAGAAGTGTGAAATGGATCACTAGTATGCAAACTAGAATACAACACGTAAACGCTGAACCTAACCAAACTTATTTTATTATCTGATGAGAATGATGTTTAGAATCTATTGTACAAGGTGATGAGAAAAAAAGCATGACCTTGCTCCGGAATCCTAGTTGTATAGTTTTTGTTCAAAGGCCTTTAGGAAATGTAGGAAAAGAAAGAGGGTGATCTTTCAAATATGAAGAAAAGCACATTATCACACGCTGGATGTTATGAACTCGCATCATGAATGCTTCTTCTACATCATTTTCGAGAGACGAAAACGAAAGAGGAAAGGCATATGAGGAGCATGATCTCATGGGAATGCGCTTAGGAGGATAACCTCTGCGAAGGCCATGATCAATGGGATCTTGGTCAGAAAAGGGTGTTGCAATATGCATAAGAAGACATTTGTTTCAAGGCACATAAAGTAGGAAAAGAAAAACGATATGAAATAGACTTTCCTGGTGCGAAATATTACTCCTTGAGTTACTAGTTCAAGGTTGTAAATCGAGCATATCTTATCTAGCGTTGGGGACGCGTAATGTAACTTTAGGTGGCAACTTATGGAGGAGTTCCCATTCAATAGTAGCAAAGGAGTGTAGTAGGATAACGAGATCAGTCAAGCTCTTTGTTTGCTTGCAACCTCCTTTCCACCTCCTTTCCAAGAACGTGACTACACACCAGGTGAACATTGCTGAGGGAAAAAGAGAGCATTCGGTATCTGCTGAGAACTTGATGATTACTGCTCAGCTTTGATGAGATTTTTTTCTCGCATTTTAATGACAGACTATTAGAAAATGATTGGATGAATTTTGTTTTTCTACGTAACTTCACCCGAGAAGTTAATCATTTCAAGGAAAATGGATCTTCAAGGATACGTGAGAAAGCCGCTCATTTCTTTTGCCTACATTTGCTTCTGCTTGAACACAAACTTGATTTACTTAATTCTGAATCTAAATTCGACACTCGAACATCGAAAATAAAATAAAATCTTCTTAGAATTTGCGAAAAGTGTGGAGTATGTCCTTGCATTCACATTGAAATGGGCCGTATGAATGTCCCATACCCGTTTCATTTAGTTGCACCTGAGTTCGTTGTTTTCTGTTTTTGCTCATTTAAATAAAGAAAGAAGACTAAGTCCGTGTGCGCTCAAAAAATAAATAAATTTCACAGATCCAATGCTAACCTTGTCTTATAGAAACTAAATATTTGCATGTACATACTAATTGGAAAATGTGCCAGTATAACTTCTGTTGAATGTGAGCCATATGGGAATTGAGGAGTGGTCGATCGCATGTACATACTACTTGGAAAATGTGCCAGTATAACTTCTTTTGAATGTGAGCCATATGGGAATTGAGGAGTGGTCGATCCAAAGAGTACATGGGCTACTGAATGTGAAAACTCATACAATGGTAAGGAAACTTCCCAAGGTCTCATTTTAAGGCACATGACAGTTCTCTTTGTAAGTCTAGCCAATGCTACTATTAAAGTTTGGAAAAATCGTAAGTATGTGCTCTTCTAGGAACGAAAGAATTCAAGGCATAGAATAAGAAAGAAGGCGAGAATCAACGACATCAATAAAGCTTTGAAGCCGTAGTCTTTCGACCATTGATATCAAGGATGCAGATGCAGAGAACGGTATCAATAAAACTTTGAAGACGTAGTCTTTTGATCAAGAAACATCTTCTTATGCATGTAACTTCACATTCGAAAATTCTCTTTACTAGTATTTAGAAATATGTGAGAAAATTTCATATGATGTTCTAGTGACTTTGCAAAGTGAAAAGAGGAAGCATTGCTTCTTTCATATGTGATGGCTTGAATTGATACCGAAAGTTCCATACAACAAGAGTAATGGTCCGAGAAAATAAGCAAGAGTAACTTGATTACTATTGAATTCCTCATTGACAAAAATGCACTTGGAAAAAGAAGCTTAGACATCTTGTTTTCCTTAATTTATGAAGTGAAGAGAATTCTGAAAATATATGGAAGCGTAGTCAATGCTTTATAGAAAAGCATGTCACATTCTCTTGCCGATCTCTTCCTTCCTCTTTCCAAATCCTCACAACCACACGAGGTCTGTTCCTGATTGCGTTCTCCAAGTTATCTTTATTTTAATGTTACAACCTGTTGTTTTTAGCAGTTCCATATTGCGTTCGATCTTGGCATTCAATTCCAATTGGATGCTCTGTTACGTAATGTATTCGTAGGAGTGCCATATTGCATTGGAGCTTGGTGTTACATTCCAATTGGATTTTAACTGATTTTGTAGGACTTGTATAGCTTCCTGGTCCATGTTCGAAAGATTGGACTCTAGTTAGTTGTGTCATTGTTGTAAAAAGTGATAGTGGTCTTTTAATTTCGAGGTTCTTAGCTCCAGCTCACATATTCTTTGTTGCAAGTTTGTAGACTACTTGTTAAGGGTTTCATATCGCAATGCGAGCTGCTTGTATTGGTGACTTAGCCGATTTGTTCAATTAATCATTGAAGTAATATCTATTTCTACAATGATCGATGCAATATGTATAGAGGGTAATGTAGTGGTGGGGAGGAAGGGAGGAGAGAGAGTGGGGATGGGAAGAGAGAGTGGGGATGGGAAGAGTGAATGTTGCACAATATGGTGTGGTGGGTGGGTGCAAGTTAGGTTGGTGGAGGGGGGTTGGTGAAGGTGGAAGTATGGGGAGGGGGAGATGAACTGGGTGGTGATATGTTCATAGCTTTAGACATATGAATGCATGAGTTGTCAACTATAAAGATAGGGATGGTAGGTGTCATGGGTGTTGTGGCCGTGAGAATTGGGATGTCGCCAATCGTTGCACACGTTAGGAAGAGTTTTCCCACCAAGAAGGAGTTTTTGTTTTGGATTGAAGGGTAGAGGCACAAAATGAGCGAAAAGTTGGTGAATAGGTGGGAGTGAAGTTGCAAGGAGTTGTGGTGAGAACAAATATGATATTTTCAAAGAATATGACATGGGTACAAAATGAGCTTGGGATGACTGTGAGGCTGGGTGGCCCATCATAGTTTTTTTTTTTAATATAAAGGAAGTTCGGCATTAGCCTACTCTCCCGAACTTGAATTAAATAAAGAAAAGTACAAGAGAAGGGGACAAGTACCCACGGGACCCTCCAAATCCCACAACGCAGGGGAAGCTTTTACAGAGCTTAGATGGCATTACAAAGGTCAATCACCCTCTCATCACCCTCATGTGGATCCCACTTGGGTTTAAGCTTGTTATTGATCAAAATGAGTACTTGATGATTCCTGAAAAGGGGGGGGGGGGGGGGGGGGGGAGAGATTTCTTATAGTTAACAATCCTTTTGCCAAGGAGGAACAATGATTTCTCAATTGATCACACTTTGGGGGAGTCACCGAAGTTGAAAGCACATCTTTCCCGCCAGATTTTCCATAGGCCCATCATAGTTGAATGAGGGGTAGGATGACCCATTATGAGTTGTCGAGTGGTAGGCTGACCTAAGATGGGTTGAGATAGGGAGCCTATGGTGGAGGTGGTATGGTAAAAGGGGTTGGGGATGGAGGAGAAAAGGTGTGAATGGGAAAGAGGGTTGCAAGACCCGAAGGTGGAAACTATGTTGGTTATTTAGTGAAATATATGATGTCTTCAGTCCTAGGAGGGGAGTGAGGTGGGGTGTGGAGGGTGGGTTCTTCTCGTTGGGTGACAAATTCCGTGATGGTGGTGGGTCAAGATTCGAGGGTTCTAATGGGCAAAAGGGGTTTTTTGTGGTTGTGTTGATGGTTTCAATAGTAGTTCGAGATGTAGTGATGGTGCTCTTTGAGTTGTAGCTTGGGCCAACGCGGTTTTTACGCTTGTGTGATGGGTATCTAGATGTTCTTTCTAGACCATTTTTTTGTTTGTATGTGTCTTTCATTATATTGGACTTGGGACCTCTCTAACATGTGATAAATTGATTAAATGATACCACAAGTCTTTATTAAAATTCATAATGACTCAACGAATTGTTGGTCTAATACTTTTTGTTCTAGAACGTGGTCCATGAGCACATGCTTTCTATGGATTCTAGCCTAAACACGTTCCATCATTTGTCATAATCTTTGAAGTTCAACTACATAGGTAGGGGATCCTTCCTCTTCCTCTTATTTTGCTTTGTTTTGCTTAAAAAAAGTATTTCTAGCCTGGCTTGAGGTCATAGAAAACCTTCCCAATAACTCTTAGGCCTTCTTAGAGGTATCTATACCTTGAATGTGACCAATCAAGGACTTAATAACATGTGGGCAAGGGATTAATATTATCCGTCTACCTCCTCTTAATACCTATGTTTCATTTATTGGACCGATTACTAAAAACATATCCAATATAATCGGTTTAGTCGGGGAATTGTGAATACTTCCAAATAGAAATTTTGAGTTCAAATTTTTTAGTAAAAAACAATTTTTTTTTTTCATGCGATAAAAAAAACTCATTTTTGCATGTGCTTCATACAAAGTTCATAGAGCTTTATCATCTATCATACCATTCATATCACTCCCTTCTCAACCATAGCATGGATGTGATTTTTGAAATATATCTCCTATTTTACTGTTGTGCTTATTTTGTATCGTGCGTATGCTATGATTCACATATGCGTCTCTTATGTATGTATATATATATATATATATATATGATTTGTATTGATCTGATTGTTTTTAATGTTTTTTTTAATAATCTTGAGTATACATGTTTGACTCGCACAAGCATCTCTTACTTGTACACTTTGATGACTTAAATTTTAAAACAACAAATTACTATGATTGTCTAACTCTCTATATTGATTCTTACTCTCACTATAGAATAGGTATATTAGAAACATATCTATTTAGATATTTGAATCGCTGCCTTGATTCCTACTCTCTCTCAATAGTATAGGGAGTGTATAGGGAATATTGTGATTTTTTTATTCTTTGAATCTTACTCTCAAAATAGTCACAAAGATTTGTATGAGCACAATTATACTTATAGTAGAGTCATGGGTGTTTTTAAACTATTGTGATTTTCTTATTTATTGACTATTAGATTCTAAGTAAACTATTATGAATGTTTGATTCATTGAATCTTACATTCTTAATATTTACATAGGTTCATTTGAAGATTATAATAGCGGTTTCTACTTATGTATAGATCCACATCTAAATATCAAACTATTTATCTAAAATTTTATATAATTTTAAATTTTTCCACTCTTTAGTCATTAATGTATCAATATATTCATATAACCATATATATATATATATATATATATATATATATATATATATATATATATATATACATACACACACACACTTATCTATCCATATATTTATTCATCTCTCTATTTATCTACATATCTTCCTATAAATTCATCTATTTATCCATTTATTTATTCATCCATCTATACATTCAATTATGCATCTATCTATGTAGCCATCTATCTACCTATTCATTTATCTATACATTCAACTATTTATCTACCTGTCTACTCATTTAATTCTCTTATATTGATCTATGTATCTATATTTATTTATTTACTTATCTATTTATCCATGTTCATCTACCTATGTATCCATCAGGCTATGTATTCATACATCCATCCATTCAATTATTCATTTTTCTATTTATTCATGTTTTTAGCTATATAATGATCTATTTATCCATACACATATTGATCTATCTACTTATAGGTCTACTTAAACATGTAATTAAGCATCTATCTTTTTATTTATGATTCTTATATTTTTCTTATTACTTGTATGAGTTAGGATAGTGTCTAAGAATTTAAGTATATTCAAAATATTTAATTTTATTTGACAATCTATTTGTTATATTTTCATAGATGGCAAGGAAATTATTTAATCACAAGAGGAAGTTTTTCAAAGATTTCATCTGCTCCTACATGTATGGAATGAGAGAAGACTAGATAACTTTAGGAATGGATGTATCAGATTATAAATATTTCATCAAAAAACTATGTAGAATAGTGTATGTTAACATCGAAGATAAGCTGGGAAGAGTCTCATGAGGAGCAAAAGTGTTAGGTGAGCAAATGAGCAAAGATCTCAGTCGTATTTTTTTGGAAAAATAGTAAAAGTGGCACAATCCTTGGCATTGGATATCACAACAAGGCCAACATTTATAGACAATATAAAATTTAACAACCTGCACTACTAATATGCGTGCTAATATGGAAGATGAAACATCAAATAAAGTATCTTTTCTCCCTTATTCATCTATTCATTTCCAAGATGCAACCCTTGTGGAGGAAGGACAAAATGGTATGGTCAAAAAAATCAAAATAAGACATATGAGGTTATTTAACAAGATTTTTTCAGTAAAATTATTCAAATTTCATGGTGGCAACATGCACATAAGAGATTATGAAGCAATGGATGAAGCCAAAATATTACCTATTACCCATAGTGGAATAATCAGCCCACTTGCACTAATAACCACATTAAAATACCATGTATAATTTTCAAATTATGGAACGTTGTCATGTTCAACATGTGGCTTGGGAAAATGAAGAAAGAGGTGTTAAATGTACCACATAGTAGAAACATCAAAGAAACAAAAGGTGATATATCCACATTGCAGATAATTGTTTGGAAGTTGATCAATGGATTTGACATTTTTATTTCAATAATATTAAGAACTAGAGAGTTTAAATGGAGAACCGTTATCAATGAAAGAAGTCAAAAACCTATGTCCGAATCATTTTGTTCGTGATGTTCTATTTTGAGTCATAAGGAGAGCCAAAGAGACAAAACCATTAAAGCTTTTTGACTTACAACATAAAGGATCACCAAAACTTTCCTTGGGTGCTTTTTTCAAGTTGAATGAGCATTACCAAACAATAATCAAAATTCACTTTCATTCAAAAAAATTTTGAACAAGATGTTCTTCACCCACTTGTAGACTGCATGACGACCCCAAGAATGTTGGTAGGGGTTTGTGCTATCCTCAAAGTTTTGTAGAATTTCCTTATCAAGGACATGAAGGCCCTCTTCCTCGAACATGGTCATACATTGCTAGTTGAAGAAAATAGCCTTATTCATGACTTCTCATCAGAGGGAGCAAAGTTAAACAATTAAGGATTAACAATTCCAGGGTTACATAGAATAGTTAATTATCATGAAAAGAAAATTCATGATTTAGAAAATCAAATGAAAATTTACAAATATCTTTGGATTCATATGAGAAAAAATATGGACATCTTTTGATCAGATCACTATCGATGAATTACTTCATCAACAAAACACTCAAAAGATCAGCTTTTAGAATCATCACTTTATGATAAAGGCTTCTTTTTTGCACTTGAATCTAATCAAAATATTTAAAATACCATTCTCTTCATTTTGAATATCATCATCTATTATAGGTACCATTTCATCTATTTCTTCCATGTATGAACCATTATTGTGCTCTTCAACTGATTCATGATCATTTACTAAATTTTCATGAGTTTGAATGTTCCCAAAAGCTCGTTGTTTGCCTATAGAAGCTATCTTGGTTGGAGAATGTAACAAATGAACACTCCAAAAGTGTATACAAAATCATTTGCATGTGATACACAAGTGATTTCTTCATTTTGAATGAACAAAACTATATGCGCTTCTATTATGTTCACAAATATCACTTGAAGATGTTAGAACTCCATTATTTTACCTCCGTACTCTTTCCATCATATAGGAGGTGAAAGTTTTTGAATCACTTCAATGTCCCATAGATCTCCAAAATTTCCTTCTCTATTTACATAAGCTACCCTCTATTCGATTCCATCTAGACCATCTATGCCTATAAGTAATAATTCACATGTGTATTTGAAATTCTCCATGCCTTCTTTGTTTGATGTTTGACCATTGAGTTGGAATCTTGGATCCAAGACAAGCCTTGTTGCATGTAAATGGACATGCTTTTGCATCCATCCTTTGTCTCCTCATTATAAAATCTTTGTTTTCTCTCATGATGAGAAATGATTAAAGTCTTTTAACTTCTAAACACCTCTAGACATAATCCAATAAATGTTTCATATCAAAAAGTTATCCGTATCAAGAATTCATAAAAGTTCTACAAAAGCCTTATTGATACAAACAATTGTTTCAAGATTACACCAAAAAAAGTGTGACTATATAAGAGATATACACTTTGAATCCACAATTTGATAAGAAAGATACTTCTCTAGCCATGGCATCCATGTTCGAATCACAATCATTCCTATAAATGATGGCCTTACTTCCAATAATCCATTGAGCACAATAAAAGTTGTTGCAAATTGTTTCACATAAAAGATATGAAGTGCTATATTGGGATATTTTGAACAAAATAGTGTATATGAAAAGTGATGTTCTCATATAAATTTGACCACATGATTTGCATCTATTAAACTATGTTTGATCAAAGATAATCTATCTATATCTTTTAATAGTGTATTTAGTGTGTGAGTCGCATATGAAACCCAAGTAATGGCCTACTATAAGTTTGCAGAAAGGAAATTAAGTCTAATAAAGTACCCCATGGGGCATTATTTTATGCAAAACCAATCGAATCAAATGCTTTTCCATTAAAAAAAAAATTGTGTTGTATCCCAGAGATGTACATGTTGGGAGGAACGAGAACTTCCTTGCTCGGGGGATAGCCAAGGCCAAAAGCTACAGAGTTCATACGAGGTACCTACTCATGATGGCTAGGTGAGTAGAGGGACCTTAGAGAGAACTCTAGATGGTGACTAGGCAAGGTCTTTAAATAGGCTGGGAGGTGAGTTCGAGGTATGTGATTCTCCACTTCTCACATTTTATATCATAGTTTGAGGGAGAGAGAGAGAAACCTTGGGGAGAGCTTGATGGATATAGAAAAAAGGTTATCTTGGGGTGAGACTTACGGAAAGATTCCATGCTATTTTGGGATTCTTGGATGTTGTCCATAGTTTGCAAAGAAGGGATTTTTCTTACTAGATGCATGAACACTATTGTTATAGGCAAACTCTGCAGAGGGTAACAACTCAAACCAATCATTTTGGTGATAGTTGCTAGTGCACCGGAGGTATTGCTCTAGGACTTGATTCACCCATTCTGTTTGTCCATCAGTGTGTGGATGATTTGCTGTAGATAGTTTAACTTCAGCACCAAGGAGCTTGCAAAGTCTGTTCCAAAAGCTGGATATGAACAGTGGACCTCGATCACTGACAATATCATCAGGCAATCCATGGAGCCTAAAGATGTATCTGAGAAAAAGTCTAGCAGTGGATGCACCTGTGATTGCCTTTGTAGTTGGAATGAAGTGTGTCATGTTTGTAAATCTATCCATAATAACAAGAATGTCATCATACTTATCTGACTTTGGTAGATCTGTGATGAAATCCATAGACAATGAGGCCCATGGCCTTTTTGGAATAGGTAAAGGTTGCAAGAGGCCATGAGTTTTATGTCATGGTACCTTAGATCTATTGCAAGTGTCATAGGTTCGAATATATTCTTTGACTTCCTTCCACATTTGAGGCCACCAAAAATCCCTTGATATGAGTTCTATTGTTTTATTTACTCAAAAATGTCATGCTGCAAGGTTGTCATGACGTTGTTGAAGTACTTGGATCCTGGGCTTTCCTAGAGGGACATACAATAGGTTCCTATAGAATAGTAATCTGTCCTTTTCCTGAAATTCATTTACTTCTTGGACTTTTCCTCCTTGAGCTTTCTGTTTAACATTACAAAACAATTCATCTTGTGGTGATTCTCCTAGATCAAATGATTCAAGGCTGAGTCTTCATGACGGGTTAAAGAGATAGCTATGAAATGGAGATGCATTTGCTTTAGTAATACACTCTCTTGTTGATCAAAGGCCTCTTCACCCTTCTTTGGTGCAAGGTAAGATCTTCTCGACAAGGCATTTGATTGACATTGCTGACATCTTGGACGATATGTGATGACAAAATCGAATCTGGATAGAAAGTTAGTCCATCGAGATTGCCTTCTATTGAGGACGCGGGTGGTCATAAAATACTCTAGGTTCTTGTGATCTGTATATATAGTAAATTTATGCATTGCTCCTTCTAGATGGTGATGCCAGGTATGAAATGCGTCCACTATGGCAAGAAGCTCTTTATCATGAATTTCATAATCAGTTTCTGGAGGGGAAATTTTTCTTGAATGTTATGCAACTAGATGTAGGTGCGCATCATCTCCATATTGGGAAAGAATGGCTCTTAGGGAAAATTCTGATGCATGTGTCTATGGGAAGAAGGGCTTACTAGAATCAGGATGAGCTAGAATTGGAGTGGTAGTGAATGCTAATTTCAAGGTTTGAGAGGCTTTTCCTGCTTCTTCGGTCCATGAGAATTTGGAGTTCCTTGTAAGCTTCGTAAGAGATGTCACTATCTTGGAGTAATCTCTGATGAATATCCTGTAGAAGTTGGCACACACCAAAAAACATTGTACATCTCGAACACATGAAGGTGGTTTCCAATCAAGGATTGTCTCAATTTTCTTAGGGTCCATAAAAATTCCTTTATCTCATACAATGTACCCTAAAAATTCCACTTCTCTCTTATGGAAAGAGCACTTCTCCAATTTCACATATAATCCTTTTTCTCTTAGTTTCTCTAGAAATATCTTTACATGACATTCATGATCCTCTAGATTTTTGGAGAATATCAAGATATCGTCAAGGTATATTACAACAAAGTCATCTAAATATTCTCGAAAGATATCATTCATCATATGTTGGAAAACAGCTGGAGCATTTGTCAGACCGAATGGCATAACTACATATTCAAAATGGCCATACCTTGTTCAAAATATTGTCTTCCATTCATCTCCTTCTCTGATCCTAACAAGGTTGTAAGCTCCTCGAAGATCAATTTTCGTAAATAATTTTGTTTTTCCAAGGCGTTCCAAGAGCTCTGATATGAGTGGTAGAGCGTATCTGTTTTGTATAATGACTTTGCTCAATCCATGATAGTCTACAAACATCCGGAGAGTCCCATCCTCCTTCTTTACAAATAAAATAGGAGCTCCTACTGGAGGCTTCAAGTGTTTGATAAACCCCTTTGCTAGATTCTCATGAATGTTCTTGCATAGTTCTCTAAGTTCCTCTGGGTATAGTCTGTAGATTGTTCCAAAGGGTGGTTGTGCTCCCTCTTAAAGATCTATGGGGCAATCGTAAGGTCTATGCTCTGGGAGGATATCTGCATTCTTCTTATCAAAAACATCTTCAAAGCGTTGGTACTGATTGGGTAGCTGTAGTGGATCATCTTTCTTGGATTCTTGAGCTGGCCTCGCATAGATCATATATGTAGTCCTTCCTTACTGCATGTATGAGGGCTTTGGCTCCGACATAGGTTGGGTTCTTTTGGATATCTCGACAGGTGACTTTATTCTTTTCCCAATTAATGTATGGATTATGCTTCTTTAACCAGGGCATTCCAATGATAACTAGATGTACTGGGCTCGATATTACATTGAAACATATGTGGGAATCATGCTCACCAAGGTGTACTCTTAATGGTGTGGTCTGCATGGTTATATTCCCAGATGCTAGAGGTCGTCCATCTACTACTCTAGCTACTATTGGTTTGTTCATCCAAAGTACATGAATTTCCATGTTTCTTAACCAATTCTTCATCAATGAAACATGAGGAGGCTCCTAAAACTACTAATGTTGTAAGGGAAAGGGTCTTCTTGGGCATGATTAGCTTGATAGGTGCAAGACATGTTTCTATGGGTGTAGTTAGAATTATGAGACCCTTTCTTATATCATGGTCCGGCTACAAGGTCTCTTTTACAATTGGACTTCCTCGTTTCCCTGCTCTACAAGGATGGCTGCGACTCTGGAGTTTGTTCTCTTGTTCGGACAATTAATTGCAATATGTCCAGGGTTTCCATAGTAGAGACATAACTTATTAACTCTCCTTCTCTGTTTCTCTTCTAGTGTTGGAGGTTGAAACCTAGTTACATCTATTTGCATAGGTTCATGCATAGACTCATCTTTACTAGTGGGTTGGAAAGGCTTCCACTTGCGAGGTCTTCCTTCTACTTGTTTTTCTTGTTTCATTTAAGAAACTCGGTTATCACATTGAATAACTTGCAAGATATATTCATTCAATGTTTTGACATCTTGAATCGTGAGCAAAAGGTCCTTCACATCATCTCTTAAACCCCATCTAAATTGGCTTATGAAATAATCTTCATGCCAAGTGAGATCACATATCAACTGCCTAAATTCACATGAATAGGTAGAGGCAGGACAATTACCTCGACCTAACTTCCAAAGTTTTGTTTCTGCTACTCGGCTTGTATCTGCATCTCCAAATGTGGCAGAGAGTTCTAGAAGAAACCCCTCATAGTCCTAAAGTACTGCCATGTTCTTCTCCAAGATTGGGCCAAACCATGATAATGCTTGGCCACAGAGCAAGGTTCCAATAAACCCGACCTTGGATGCCTCATGAGGGTATCTATCAGGTTGCATACAGATGTACAATTTAACTTGCTGGAGAAATCCATGAAACTTTGTGCTATCCTCATGGAGCTTTTCAGGCATGCAAATCTTGGGTTCCCTCATAAATGATGTACTAGGTCATTGATTCACTTGAATACCCCCTTTTTTGCTTGAAGACTCCCGATTCGTTCTTGTAATTCTTGGAGGAGTGCACCTACATGCACTGGATGTTCCATCTCGACTTGTGTGTATTCATGAGTTAGGTCCTCAACTTGTTGTTGGAGTCTCTGAAGTGATGCTACAATGTGTTCATAAGCATTCTCCATGATGTCTGGTCTTGGATATAAGCTAGTCTTGCCAGAATGTCAAGCGAGCTCTAGATTGTGCTCTTTGACTATAGTAGACAAGATTTCAGAAATACACTTCTGATAACAAGAACACCCACGAAGGGGCAAAAATACAAGAATATGTGACTAATACAAGATGTCCCACAACCCGGGACTAATAAATATGAATAACTCGACTAGAGATGATACAGGAGATCCCACAACCTGGGATCCTAAGTATGAGACAAGATATCTAGATTACAAGGACTCCCTTCTCGGAGATGAACTAGATACAAGAAATAACTCGACAAGATCTCGTACTACGAGATTACAAGAGGACAAGATAGGATGTCCAAGAACTAGACTAGAACAAGGAACAAGACAAGAACTAGAACTGGAACTTGAAGAGTACGTACTTGGCGGTCTCGACTCCTTGAGCTCCCAAGTCTGGTATTCGCAAGAATGATTTTGAATGTGGCCAACCCTTCCTTATATAGGTTTTCAAGGGCGGTTCCCAAGGCGGTTGCGAGTTGATGATGTCATCAATGATGTTAGAAAATCGATAAGGACCTAAGAATGTCCGAATTTAGCAAATAGACAGTCAATCTTAGGGTTTTGCATGTTCCAGATGCAAAGGAAGCATTGGTTTCTCCTAATTCTGAACCAATCATGAGATATAGGATTCACATGGAATCTAAGGTTCAGGATGGTTTCCTTTGTCCATGACACATGGAAGAGAGGATAAACGCTCCATAGGTTGCGGAGTTCTTTATCCAACATTTCTTGAGATGGCATGGGTTACCGACATCCATAGTTTTAAATAGGGATGTGAGATTCACAGGACACTTTTGGAAGTTTTTATTTGGCAAACTCAAAGTCTTATTAAAGATGTGTAGTGTTGATGATCCATAGAAAGATAATCAAACTGAGAGGGTCAACCAGACTCTATGGGACATGTTGAGAGCATATGTGTCTGAGTGATAGACGGATTATGATAGTTATTTTCCCCTATTAGAGTTTTCTTATAACAATAGACCTCACAAGGTGACAAGAATGTCTCCTTTTCAGATGAACTATGGCATGAATCCTAATGCTTCTAGTAACATATGAATGCCAAAGAAATATCCTAGTGCTTCAGAGTTCTTAGCGAACCTCCAAGAAAATCTAGAAATAGCGAAAGCCAAGATGCAGCAAGCAATTGATAAGGCAAACAAGTATGCTAAGAAGAAGAGATCTCCTAGATCCTTTGAGGAAGGAGAAAGAGTCTTTCTTCACGTACCAACTAGATCTACTTCGCTATCCATGGGGAAGTGTAGTAAGCTTTCACCAAGGTTTTGTGGAGTTTGGAGGATAGTAAAAAAGGTAAGTGATGTTGCATATGCATTAGAGCTTCCTCCAGATTGTAGATTCCATCGAGTATTTCATGTCAACAAACATAGAT
Source organism: Ceratopteris richardii (assembly GCA_020310875.1). Classification (NCBI taxonomy): domain Eukaryota; kingdom Viridiplantae; phylum Streptophyta; class Polypodiopsida; order Polypodiales; family Pteridaceae; genus Ceratopteris; species Ceratopteris richardii. Next base: position 66,099,617 of record CM035438.1, read on the forward strand.
CAGAGATAGAAACCATTGAGGAACTGTGTCATCCAGGAGAATCTATTAGCTGGAGAGGATTACCACTTAATAATTTTACTTGGGAATGAGAAGCGCTAGATTGCAAGTACGTTCTTTCATTGATCATTGAGGACAATGACATTTAGAAGGGGGAGAGAGTGTCAGACATTGGTATGCAAGGATCATTCCAAGTGTGTGTGGGACAAGGACCAGCCATAGCCAAGGTTTCAAGCTCCCTAGATATCCTAAGGTATTCAATAGTAATGGGGATGAGTGTTGCATGATGGCCACATGGCCGCACTAGACCATTCCGAGTCATTGCTATTTTTTGAATACAAGAGGGTATAGATGCATGGGCGGAGAGTTGCACGCACATCATTGATAAGAATTTCTTACATCCAAAAACTAGGCCTAGTCGAGTTTCAAAAAATTCAATGTTCTCCAATTGTAGAAAGTCATTGTTGCCCAATTGTAGAAAGTAATGATTTTTTCCTCAAGCAACTAAGTTGAAACTTGCATAAAGTGGTTGTCCAGTTGCAAAAAATAGTGATCTTCCAGTTGTAAAAGTTCATGATTTTTTCCTCATGAGAATTTGTGGTTGATAATTAGATGTTTGTGCAAAAGTCATGAATCTCTGCTAGAAGTCGTGAGGTTATTAGTTGTTCTTTCAGTCAGAGGGCTATGAAAAAAAACATGGCTGTCCTTTTTTTGTCCTCTAGTAAAAGTTGGGAGGTTGTGTAAGGATTCCTATTCGTCCAGTTTCAAATATTTGTGGTCGGGTTGAAGTCACAAATTTGTGCTTAAGATAATAATAAAGGAAGTTCGGCCTTAGCCTACTCTCCCATACTTGTATTAAAGAAAGGAAAAGAAAAGTACAAATGAAGGGGACTAGTGCCCATAGGACCCCCCAAGTCCCACAGAGCGGGGGAAGATCTTAAAAAGATTAGATGGCATTACAAAGAAGGTTATTAACCCTCTCATCACCCTCATGAGGGGCCCACTTGGGTTTAAGCTTGTTGTTTATCAATAGGAGCACTTGATGATGCCGAAAAGGGGAGGGGGGGGGGGGAGATTTCTTATAGTTAACGATTCTTTTACTAAGGAGGAACAATGATTTCTCAATCGACCACTCTTTGATGGAGTTTCCAAAGTTATAGGCACATCTTTCCCGCCATATCTTCCATAGGACCTCCCTCTTATGGCATTCTAGAGGGTCACAAAATATCCGATCAGTTCTCCCAGCAGAACTTGTTTCCAACTGATATGTTTCTGAAGTCTAATTTTCTTTCTGACAATTTGCAAGAGCTTCTTGGAGTTGGGACAAGAAAATAAGACATGAGAAACATCTTCGATGGACAGGTAGCAACGCTTGCACCAGGAAGGCACCCCACAAATTTTGCTAGCCTTGAGGTTGGTCCACATACCACGATGAAGAATTTGCCATAAGAGAACAGACCTTTTGGTTTCTATGAGAGGGTGCCAGATAGCTATGAAATTCATGTCCCATCGCAGCCGCATCCACAACAGGTACCACTTCTTGTTGAGGTTAACCTGATAATCAATGGTCTCTTTGATGAGCGGGATTTTTGTAATGCAATTACCATTGTGCCATCTGAGACCAAGCGGGCTCCGCGTGTCGTGCCACATGAGAAGGCGAACTTTAGATTGGTCCCAAGCAAGACGTCTACTTTGCAAATTACTCCATTCTTCATAGGTAATGTTGACACTAGGGTCAATATCCTTGAAATTAATCCAGTGACTGGTTGGTGTCCTATTTCTAGAGGTGTTTCCATTTTGTGAAGCCTTTGTTCAAAGCCTCTTGGCATTTCGAATATTCAAAGATTCCACAATTAGGATGCCATGGATCGAAAACCAAATAGAGTCATTTTGCTTGATACCGGCTACCCACTTCCAATCTTCACTTATTCTTGTGAAGCTTTTGACTTTATTCGAGGTCTTCCATAAGGAGCATACAAAATTCGAGCCTTTCGGGAAGATCGGGATTGGGGAAAACAAGAGGGTTAGAATATCAAGGTTCTTCCAATTTCGGAATCCCACAAAGGTCAAAGTGTTCTTGTTTCTAAAGATCAACTTGGCCTATGAGGCCTCCCCATTGCACCATGCCTTAATCATCCATTTTGCTGCAAGTTTGTTAGCCATGCATAATGTCGAGAATGCCAAGTCCTCCACAATCTCTTTGGCTGGAGCAAATGGACCACTTGATTTTGGGCACACCCCTCTGATTGTGGTCGCCCATCCAAAGGAAGTTTCTGCAAATACTATCCAGTTTGGACAGCTCATGCTCCTTCAGTATCCAACAAGAGAGGCTCCTTGGTTTCACGCTTAAGATAGTGTTTTCTTGCTAACGTTTTCCATGAGACTCAATGTAAACGCATCTTTTTTTCTAGTTTCTTATGGCCTCAAGTTGTGCTCCTAGCCTTTTGTCACGAAACGTTGTGAGGTTTTTCTATTTTGGTTTAGTTGGGTTCCTAACGTTGTAAGATCCTTGTTGAGTGTGTGATTTTTTTGGGAGATTCCTGAGTGTTGTGAGAGCTTGATGTTTGTTTTGGGTAGTCTTTTGTGTGCTTCCTTTTGTGTGCTAGCTTGAAGTCATGGGTTTTGTGGTTTTTTGGCGTCCCTTTCACCTGCTGTTTTATTTTTTTTTCTCTTCCTAGTATTTTCTTTCTTGTGTTGCCATCTATGTATATCCCTTTCTTGAGATCCCACTAAGTCGCCTTTCTGTTCATGGGAAAGTCTCTCATCTCTTACATTTCTGTTGCTCTCTGTGTTTGTTCGGTGATGCTTTCGAGTGTTGTCAGCCCCCTCTTGGTCTCCCTGTCTCACGTCGATGAATGTGGTTGAGGTGTTTAGTTGCTAGGGTTGGTTGTTCGAGAACAAAGCCTCAAGATTCTGAGTTGAACTCTCTGAACTTAAACCGTCACTGATCACCCTTCCCAAGGAGAACATTTGCTCGAAGCAAGAATAACTCAAGAAGATTTTCCTCATTGGGCAGATGTTACTGAATGTGGATCTGACCGGTATTCAAGTTCAAGGACTTGTAGCACCCTCTTATTGAAGATAGGAAATCAGTTTTAATGTTATAGATTCTACCAAGGGGAATGCGGACCACCATCAAAGACAATAAAATATCTGGTGCTCCGTTTTGGTGCAAGCAATATAGGCATGCTATAAAAGCCTTCTCACACTTTTTTTTCTCTTGTCCTAGGATCATGCCAACTTGCAAACGTCCCAACAAGCTCCTATTATTGCCAAATCAAGTTTACTAGAAGCAAGATCTACATGGAGAAATGATCGGTTGTTTGTTTGCTCTATCAAATACCAAGAACCGGTGAAGCACTATTGAAGATAAGTAAAATTGTGCAATCAACATTGGTAAACAACCCAAAGAATGGTCTAATAATTCCCTAGGTTTTTTGAGAAGGCCCGTTTGTGATTGTAAGAGGACTGCCCCATTTATGCACCATAAGGATCTTATTTAGACCTCGATATGGGAGCTAGTTGTTCCCTACATCGGCTTTGATTAATAGACCTTCTCAAATCCATTAGTAGTAGATTCTTTTGATAACATGGATTTCAATAATAGTCCTTTTCAAATCAATTAGTAGTAGATTCTCTTGATGACATCTCAATCTGTAGAAACTTACAATGAAATCATCTAGAACACTTATGAAAGATATTCTAATTGATTAAAGCTCATATAGTCATTTTCAAATCAATTAGAAGTAGATTTTCTTGATGAAATCTCGATCTGTAGTCATCTAGAACACTTATGAAAGATACTCTAATTGATTAAAGCTCATATAGTCCTTTTCAAATCAATTAGTAGTAGATTCTCTTGATGAAATCTCAATCTGTAGAAAATTACAAGGAAATCATTTAGAACACTTATGAAAGATAGTCTAATTGATTAAAGACATCTCTCTCTCTCTCTCTCTCTCTCTCTCTCTCTCTCTCTCTTAAGAGGACCTGAAATGTGAATTATTCAAAGATAAATTTGCTTATTATATCCATATTATGTCCATATAAAGTTTAATGTCCATATAAATCTTAATAATCACCCGACATCTAGAGAACTACAATGAAATCATTTATAAAACTTATGAAAGATACTCTTATTGATTAAAGATAACTTTCTCTCTCTCTCTCTCTCTCGGAGCTAACATTTGAATTATTCCAAGACAGAGTCTCTTATTTTATCCATATCATGTCGATATAAATATATTGAACACTTAAAACCATGTGAGTAAACGATGTTGGATTCATTGCTTCGACTTATGTTTGTGCTTGATTCCAACCTACACTATGGTAATATTGTTTACCTTTTATCATTTCCTGTGCCCTATGTGACCACAATCTTACTTCAAGGACCTTTAGTACCCATGTTTATAATCCTTTGCCAAATCACCATCGAACCTTGAAGACGATATGCAATCTTACAACCCTTATCAACATAAGACCAATATAAGGAGGCATCAATCAAAGGAATCCTCCATCTTTCTGGTACCCCTTAAGAGCTCAAGGAATCATGATCTCCAAGTAATTCTCTTATTACTTCCAATTCTTGTTCTTTCCTACTTTGTTTTTTTTTTTTAGTGTATAGTCTAGTTATTGGTCATCTTTTGTATCTATCTTTTCAATCTCATGCTATAAGATCTTTTGTATGTCCTATTCTTTATATCCTCCAGTAGTGGTAATTCTGATTTCATGTTTCATGGTTATGATCCCTTGTTTTATGATCCCGTGAATCTTTTTTGATCCAATTGTCTTAGGTTATAAAACTTGTAGATTAATTTGGGTTTCTTTATATTGCATATACTTTTATAGATTTCCTTATATTAAAAATATATATTCTAGAAATTTTATGTCTATTCTAAGAGGTGACAAGCTAATGCTCCCTTGCGATTTTGGAAAAAATAACAAATCAAGTCCATTTATAGCACCATTGGCTCCATACCTGAGGATGCTTGATATAATATACTGGATTCTAAAGGAAAATTACAATATCTGGGAATATTGTTTGATCAAGGTGAATAATCAAATTTAATATATGCCTTATATTTCAACAAATTGTTTCATAGACCTACACATCACAAGACTTCCTAGTGAATTAATTGAAAAGTGTTCAAAAATATGACGTGAAGAATCTCTTGATATCTATGCCTAAATCATATACCTCGAAGGATATTAGTATAAAATAAGATCAATCTAAGTAGCGAATGCTTGAAGATAACAAATTTCCATACTCTATATTTATTGTATAATAAAGTAAGTCTCTCTACAGACCTTGAAACACCACCCTTGAAATACCGAAAAAATAGATTTTTCTATATGGAGAATGCAAGTATTCAAGATGAAAGGAAGGTAAAGGAAACGAGGAAGTTGGTGTTTGGTATTTTAAGGAATGAATTCTTGAATCTCACAATTAAATATGTTCAAAACATTGCAATGAACTAGTAGTAGTTGAAAGAATTTATATTGTTAAGGCAATAAACTACTTAATCGTCAAAACATGAACCAACTTTACTTACGTTCTCGAGCTATGCGCATGCGTAGGCTATAGCATATTTTATCAATTGATGGTACCGATATTTATTGACACGACTCATGAGGAGGCTCTTGCTAAAAGGGAGAATGGATGGATTTGTTGATAACTCTAATCAAACTATCGCGTTAAATTAATCAAGAATTCTACATCAATTGCTATTTTTCATTGATCGTGATATAGTACTTAAAAATAAACTTTATTCATGTAATCATGATGCATCAAAGTATTTACTCTAATGTATATTTGATAAAAAAGATAGAACTATCATGAATACAGCTTCCAAATATGAAAGATGTAACCAACATAAGATCATTGGAGACTCTATCTCTTTAGTATTCTAGACAATACTAGCCTAGTCGTTTAAAGTCTCATGCTACCAATTACAATGGGAGTCCATCTTGTTTTTAATATATGCATGTTGGAACCATATCATACTACACCCTTAACGGGGGAGATCATCAACTCTTCGCCACTTACATAGATTGAAGATTTGAAGTCATGCATATCATAGATTGAAGAATCTTAAGGGGAATCAAATCGATTCTACAAAAAAAGGAGGCATTTAGCATATATATAGTCTTGATTTTTACATTGAATAAGTCATTTACACAGTTCATGGAACCAAGATAGAGCTTAAGAATTAAGAAAAAAAGGATAGGTGGTAGGAATGGATGACTATAAGATATAGATATGGATATTAGAAAATAATAATCCAAAATAAGAAATTAAGTCATAAGAAGAGGCTTTTTGGGATTAATAATTGTTATAGATGTTAAACGATATATAGGTCCCATTACTCCAACACAAATTATTATTTATTCTTTATTCCGTAATTACATAATTCATGAATAACTATAGAATTATGTGATACACCCTTATTATTTGACCAAATGACTTGGTGCCATGCCAAATTATTTGGATAAGTGAAAAATTATCTTGGGTAGTAATTTCGGTGCTTTTCAATCGAATTTTTTTTTTATTCAAAAGCTTTCGATGGAAAATGTAATATTCCAAAGATGTACATGCCTCGAGGAATGACAAGTTCCTTGCTCACGGGATATCCAAGGCCAAATTTAAGCCAAAGAGTTCATACGAGGTACCTACTCGTGATGTCTAGATGAGTAGAGGAGCTTAGAGAGAACTCTAGATGGTCACTAGGCAAGGGCTATAAATAGGCTAGCAAGTGAGTCTTAGGTATGCCATTCTCCGCTTTTCTCATTTGATTTTCTTTGCACCCAACCTCTCAAATGTGAGAAGTGGAGATTGACATACTTGGAACTCACCTCCCATCCTATTTATAGCCATTTCCTAGTCACCATTTAGAGTTCTCTCTAAGGTCCCTCTAGTCATCTAGCCATCATGAGTGTGTACCTTGTATGAACTCCTTGGCTTTTGGCCTTGGCTATCCCCAAGAAAGGAACCTCTCGTTCCTCCAGGCATGTACATCTATGGAATATAATAAGCACTCTCTTCCTCTTCTAAAGATCATCTTCCTCAATGATATAGAAGGAGCTATAAACCTAGGAATCAGAATGTGTTATTCCAAATAATAAGAGTAGAGTGTGCTAGGTGTGTGAAATATTAGATGGTGAAAAGTAGAAATCAAGTCTCACTGCTTGCTATCTAACATTTCCAAGAATCAGTAGTAGTCCTTGTCTTGAGTATACTATGGGAATCCGTACAAGGCCCAATGGGTCCATCTGTGTGCAGCATAAGTACTTGGAATATCATCCGACTCCCTATGCCCATGCCTTGACCACTAACTTGTGAAGGCTTTTCACCTATGGAGTCCTTGGAAACTTGACCTTGTCTCCCTCAAATAACCACTTATATCTTGTCACATGGTATAATTGTGCAAAATCACTTACTCCACTAGAGTAATAAAAAATACTATGCTCATAGAAAACAATTTGCCTATTGCCCAATCTCTATAGAAAAAATGCTAAAAAGAAACAGAAACCTTTTGCAAATAGTGCTTAATCTCTAAGCTCAAGTATATCTACTCGATTTACTAATTGAAATTAAATGAGACTAAATAAAGTTTTATCATGATTCAAACTATGAAACCAAGATGACAATCTATGAATGATCTAGACTATGGACCAGGATCTCAATTTCTCATATCCAAACCATGGACCAAAATCTGGATCTATCATATGGATTGTATAATAATCCAAACTATGGATTAGAAAATATCCCATACCAAGTAAATCCCAATCCAGTCTATGCAACTAAGTCTTTTCATTCCAAGCCAAGACATGCTGAAAAACTACAACATTTACTTGAACTACCAACCCCTTCTCAATAATAACATGCAACTTGCTTTAAGTGGATTAAACTTGCAATATCTCTAACCATCACTATCTAAGCATTATTATGATCAAATCATTCCCAACTAGGAATGATATGTCTCTAGTAAAATATTATAATAATCTGGCACTCCAATACATAATGAGTACCATAATGTGAGTCCACTAAATACATGGAAAAAAATGGTAAGTAGATGTCTACACACTCATAGCCCACTAGGCTAAGCATCTAGCTCACCTCATACAAACTATGTATGAAACATAGCCTAACCTGAGGCATATCAAATACAGAAGAACGTACCTTATGAATTTCTTCTTAATGGAGTTCCCTATTCATAGTTCTTATGTGCAAACCTTTCCTTTCCGCTTCTAGGCTACTGGCTTGTAGACTTTGCTTGTTTGTGATCACATATAGAGTGACTATCTCAATCGCCCCTCTATTCTCTAATAATAGTAAGATCATATGAATGAACTCCAAATCATAAAAAACACAATCTTAGAGGCTTCTCTCCCATACCATCTGTCCTACACCTAAGTAGAATACAAAGTTTGATGTCCCATACCATAAAACATTATACCCCACATGGATGCATGTATGAGATTAAAGTCGACCACTTCTATCAAAATGATAAGAATAAATAGGTGAGTACTCACAATCATAACTAATTTAAAAAATGAAATCATGAAGTGTTTCCTTCCCGCTATGAAAAGGATAAACTCATCTTGAGTTAGGAAATGAGAAATTATATGATAAATCAACTCAATTGGAGTTGTGAAGGATGCGAATTGCATCAAATATCAACTCATGTGACTTGAATCAAATATTTACTCACACAAAATCGAAATTTATACAACTTGTATCAATCCATAATATATGAAATGTGAATAACTACCAAAGTTCTCCTGTTCCATGCTCTCATGGCACTTTATATGTTTTTGAAAATTTTGAAAGATTTTCTTCTGTCCTAGTGAGAATGCTCGCCATCAACCTATGATTAATAAAAAAATATATAGGGAATGGCTAGCCCATGGTGATCACACCATATTAAAACAATAGTTGTAGGTTAAAGCTACGATTTTTAATGATGCAAAACCTACGAAATTTAATAGGATTATATAGTTTTTTTCGGATTTCATTATGCTAAAAAATAACTTGATTTGAACATTTCTTGAGAGTTCTCTTACTATATCTTCGGACGGGTTGAACACTTGACGACCAACTCTGGAAATATATAGGGTCATCTTCTCTAAGCCATTAGACTAATATAATAAATTCCAAATTTGATTTTCTTTATGCGGAACTCTACCTGAACTAATCTAGTTTGATTTCACAAAATTTCTATTTGAAATTAAATAAAATACTCATTCAAATGTATCAATCTATCTCTGGTACACCTAGGCTTAGGTGAGCCCAAAAACAATGGAGCTACACCTTTAGAATATCTTCTAACTAAAAATCTTCCACTTTTAGGTATTTTATAGGTCTTCTACTGGCAAAGCTTCTCCAAGAATATTTTTTACAATTGGAGCTTCAAATATGGAACAATCATGTGTCCATCAAACACATGTAGCGATCTTTATCAAATCCTTGCTAGAGATTGTTTTGAGACGACTAGATCATTTGACCTATCAATTGATCTCTACTTTCTTTCAAATTTTGCCAACCTATAGGTCAATGTTCCCACTTGTATTGACATAAAGTGCAAAGTATTTAGACATTTGAGTCTTCCAAAATGACCAAAATACTAAGCCTCTAGACCTGCAATGTTTTAAATATTTATACAGGCTAACTTTCATTCTTTTATTCATATCTTTCAAACGGATGCATATCTCATCTTGCAAATTTATGCAAACTATCTTGACGTCTTCAGCTAAGGTTAGAAAGAAAACTTATCCCAATTGGGTAAATGCACTAGGAGAATCAATCATCTCTATGTGGCATCATCTCTGGTTATTGCATAAATTCAAGAGGTTGCAATTTCATGTGGAGAGATCCTTTGAACTATCAAACTATCTTCAAAATCTATAAAATGTATTTTGAAAAATGTTCACGTATTCATCTTTCACATGCAATACAAATTAATGCAAATTGGACCTACCAATGAAGAGAAATGCCCTTTCTAACATGCCTATGTGCAAAGGTCATTGGACCTTTGTAAAAGTATCCAAATTACTTGAAAATTAGGTAGCTTAATGAAGAGCCCATAAGAGAGTTGTTGTCCAAATGTCAATGCATTTTGGCTCTTTCTCCAAAAGCATAATTCAAATGTCTATTAGGCTGCTACCTATCTAGCTTTTCCTCAATTGTTTTGTTTTACATAAAAGTGATGAGACATGTTTATCCTTATGATTAGACATGATCATCCATTCTTTTGGATGGATTATGACATGGAGACATATCCATGCATACGATGATCATCTATATCTCTGAAAGCTAATTAGAAATCGAAATTACCTTGTGGAAAATCTATTCTTTACATAGTATCCACTTTTTAGTGAAAGTGAATATCTATGGAGGTCATTCTAGTCATTATGCTTCTTGCACATTCATTCAAACTTATCACAACAAATCACATACAAACCTCAAGTACTTTTATGGATGATTATAAGCACATCACTCTTGTGCCGACTAGGGATAAAAATGTATATCATGTACATAGACTCCCATGAAGAACAATTCATGTGCTCATGAGCTATTGGAAGAAAAAAAATTTGTTTGTTCTTGAGGGATATATCTTTGTGATTTACTATCTAAAAGAAAAATTATCCTATTCATGGAGCTTCTATTACATACTTTATGCTTACTCTAACTCATTGTGGTGATAGATAAAGTAGTCTTCTATAGATAGAAAATGCATCATGCACTTCACCTTTCTAGAAATCATATTAATAACGTATGCATTCATCCACTCATGCTTCTTTATCTCTACTTAGATTTCCTCTTATGCTTTTACTTATCTTGCACATATCTCTCTGGTTCTCACATGGCATATCATGCCATGTGGCTATAAACATTTTACAGCATTTCCTTAGAAAATTGAAGCTGAAAAAAAAATGAAAACCATGATACAAGCAAATGCATTGTCTTAGTGCTCAACAAAACACTTTCTTAGCTCTAGAAACCTACAAAGAAGAAACTTTTCCAATATTTCTTGTTGCGCACTACATGCCCTCATAACAATGTCTTTGTTCTGGCTCCAATACCTGCAAAAGATTCTAAAACACACAAACAAGTCCTCTACATGCTTTTAAGAATCAACAAAAGTTAATGTAACTTCATGTGTAGAAATAAATTCATATGTAAACTAACTTTGATGCACATTCCCATGTTATTTTCATAAGATTGGAAGAGAAAACAATGCAAAATTATAAATTGTAATGTAAAAATTATCCAAAATGAATGTTTTTGAGAGCATAATTATGAAGAAAATATATAAGGATAAATTCATTCCTATCCCAAAAGGTGCTAAATATGATTAGTAACTCTTAATTATCATAATTGGGCACTCACTTCACTCAAAAAGAGTTTCTTGGCAGTGGACCACCAATTAAAACCTTATTAAAATATAGGTTTTAGGTGCTTAAATAAGGGAACTAGCCACGCCAAAGAGAGTTTGTGATGTGAGGAATATAGCCCGTTAATTTTCTCATTTCTGTTCTCATATGAGGAAGTAATGGCTAAAATAGTAAACATAGGTATATGGACAACACTAACTCTTTGGATAAAACCAGCAAACTACATGCCCGCAAAAGAATTCTAAAACTAATCCAAATAGATATTCAAGAAACTCATTCAAAATCTCTAAAATGTAGATTCTATAGCGACAATGCCCTATGCAAGGAACATCATGGTTATCATGCATGACTTTTGTTCTCAGATCTCCCGAATCATGTATGCAAACCTTTCCTTTCCATTTGACTATTCCATTTCCTCTGAGAAATTGAAATACGGACTAGACATGTTTGCTCTACTAGGTGAAGAAACAGCTAGAACTCCTCCGTCTCCTATGATAGAGTCATCATAGATGGCTCTAATAATGTGTAACAAATGTGGATCTTCCACCTATTCTTCCTTTATCTCTTAAATCAATGAGCTTTCTAGAACTATAAAGCTCGTTTGATATATCATCTGTGATAATGCATCAGCTGTTATATTCTCTTTGCATCTTCTATACAGGATTTCCATGTGAAACTCCTACATGAGCTCAGCCCAATGAGCAAGATCTAGCTGCCTACAAAAGTACTTGAGTGTATGGTGATCTATGTATACCTTAAAGTCTACACCACAAAGATAGTGTCTCGAGTTTAAGTGCATGCATTACTGCAAAAACTCTTGTTCATGCACTGACCAATTGCAGTGTGCACTACTCAATTTCTTACTTTCAAAAGCTATTGGCCTTCCATCTTGGCTCAAAACTACCCCAATGGCTATGCCACTAGCATCCGTCTCTTACTCAAAGGGTTTCTCTGGATCAACCACTTTGAGTATAGTGGCCTCTGAAATAGCTTGTTTAAAAAAATGAAAACTCTCTTGCTACTCTTGCTACTCTTGCTTCCATGCAAATGGAACTTTGCCTTAAAGCAAGTTTGTCATAGGCTCTGCTATAGACAAATAAGAAGGGATGACTTTTCGACAGAAATCAGAAATTCCTAGAAATGATCGTAACTACCTCTCATCCTAAGGAGTAGACCAAGCTAGAATAACTAAGACCTTCTTGGGATCCATTTGAACCCCATCGGCTCAGACCACATACCCTAGATACTCTATCCTTGGAAGAAACTAATAAGTCTTCTCAAGATAAACATACAGCTGATTCTCTTGTAATCCATTCAAAAATAATCTTACATGATGCTCATGCTCATGCATAGTCCTACTATACAATAACAAATCATTAACAAAACCAACAACATAGTTTCCAATGAATGGTTAAAAAATTTTATTCATTAACAGCATAAATGTAGCTGGTGCATTAGTCAAACCAAATGACATGACCAAATACTCATAATGCCCAAAATGGGACTTGAAAGTTGTCTTATGTACATCATGATGTCCTACAATAATCTGATGATAGCCACTTTTTAAATCTATTTTACTAAACACAACGGCTCCACCTAGAGCATCTAAAAGATCATATATGCTTGACATGGGATATTTGTGTCTCATAATAATCTTATTGAGTGCTCGATAGCCGATGCACATCCTATAAAATCTATCTTTCTTCTTCACAAGAAGAACTAGTGTTGCAAAGGATGAATAGCTAGGTCTAATCAGCACTTTCAATATGTACTCATCCACAACCTTGTGGACTTCATTTTCCTCCTGCAAACTCATTCAAAATGGTGGTCGAGCGGTAGGACTCACTCCTAGCACCAATTCGATTCTATGCTCTATGTTATTGCAAGGAGGCAAACCTAAAGCTAATTGTTTCCAAAGTAACTCTTGGAATTCTTCTCTTACTTTCTCTAAAAGTGCTAGAGCATCTCAACTTGAGTCTCCATGACTGCATGAATCCATCATAATACACAAGGAATACACAAAATAAAGAAAATATAAATACTTTCAATCAATCTTGAGCACTTCGTAGTGGTTACCAACCATGTCTCTTGGAGATTTGACTCTCCATGGATCAGTAGTTGCCTCCCCTCATGCTCAAACTGGTACACATGCAAAGCAAAGTCAGCAACTAGTCTCTTCCTTTCATGCCACTTCTTATTAACGACTACATCTAAATGTGCTAGTCTCACTATCTCGAAATCCAATATGTCCTCATAAACTGGATCTAAATGGGCAAATCAATAACGTGACGATCCCATGTCTGAGTTCCATTCCGATCGTCTAACTCTACTGTGTAGGCATACTCTATCTGCAGAGACTCTAGATATAACCTCTTGACTAGTCGCGAACTAATGACATTATGTGTTGAGGAAATGTCACAGAGTTCCTTGAGAGGTTGTCCTACCATGACTCCCCTCATGACAATGAGATTCGTGTCTAGAAGCTGATATCCATTTTGTGCCAATGTTGGAAGCATAGCATGTGGAACAATAGGGACCTTCTTCATGATCATCATGGCCACTATGGGAGATGATATCAGGAATGGGGAATCTCCAAAGTCCTTATCTCCATCACTCCCTCCCTGAGTGGGATTAATAACTATGGTGGCTGCCATTTTCTTTTTCTTAGGAGAGTCCTTGAACAGGTGTTGCACTAGATATCAGTAGCATAACACCTCTTTCGTTGCCTTCTCTTTCTACAGAGGGGTAAGAATAGACTTGTGAATGATGTGTATGCAACTCTTCTCCCATCCTTTTATACCCTCTTGTATTCTAAAAATAGCAATGATCTAAAATGTTCTAGTGTCACCATGTGGCCATCATGCAACACTCATCCCCATTACAATTGAATAACTTAGGATATCTTGGCTATGTCTCGCTCATGTCCCACACACACATGGAATGATCCCTCTAGACCAATGTCTGACCATCACTTAGCTTTTTTACTATCTTTCAAGGTCCATCAAACCTTAGTAAAAGCTTACTACACCTCCCTATGGATAGTGAGGTAGATCTAGCTGGTACCTGAAGAAAGACTTTGTCTCCTTGCTCAAAGGATTTAACAGATCCCTTCCTGTCAGCATACTCTTTTGCCCTATAAGATGCTTGCTACATCTTGGCTTTAGCTATTTCTAGATTTGCTTGGAGGTTCGCTAACAACTCAGAAGCACTAGGACATTTCTTTGGCACTCCAATGGTACTGGGGGCATTTCGATTCATGCCATAGTTTATCTCAAAAGGACACATGACATTCCCTTCACATTGGGAGGCCTATTGTAATAAGCCAACCCTATTAGTGGCAAATAACTATCCCAACTATATGTCTCTCAAACACATGCTCTTAACATGTCGTGTAGAATTTGGTTGACCCTCTCGATCTCACCATTTAGAAACTTTCCGTTTGTCAAATACAAACTTCCAAAGGTGTCTTGTGAATCTCACATCCCTATTTGAAACTATAGATGTCAATAACTCATGCAATCTGAAGACATGTTGGATAAACAACTCCACTACCTATGGAGCTCCTATCGTCTCCTGTGTGGGTATGAAATGAACCATCTTTCTCAATGTGTCCCAATTCTGATGTGGAATGGTCTAGTGCTGCCATGTGGCCATCATGCAACACTCATCCCCATTACTCTTGAATACCTTAGGATATCCCCCGAGCTTGGGAACTTGGCTATGGCTAGCCCTTGTCCCACACACACATGGAATGATCCTTGTGGACCAATGTACAACATTGGAAGAGGATAAAATTATGACTTTTTTGCAACTAGGAAACCACCACTTAATGCTACTAGACATCATCATGAGTCTTTAAATTATGCGACTTTTTGAAAAAACGACACTTCGACTTTTGCAATTTTTTTGAATTTTCCGATTCTGATTTTGCAATTTTTTGAATCCAGGGGACATTTTGATGCGTAACTCCTTAAACAACACAAGTGCAACTTTCTCGCTAAACGTCACGGCAGCCTAAAGGTCAAGACTCACCGTTGCACTACCTTGTTGAGATCTGAAACACAAAAGTCTGTCAGAAGAACCTGAGTCTGCCACCGCTTCACAAGCTCTCAGCTGTAGCAATGTAGCTGAAGACGATTCCTGCCGTACCTGCACCTCTAACCTTCAACTACATGAAGCGCACACTTGCGACTCTTTGAATAAAGGCCAATCCTCCAGCCTTACAAAGGACACCAACAGGACTACAGATTTCTCCCTCGCTCCCGCAATAGACTGCACCTTACGTCCACTCTTCTTCCTTGTAAATAAGCAACGAACCATAGCACCTATGCTCCCTCTCCGTTGCACCTTTCAAACTACTGAAGACAATGCACTCTTCTCCCGATTGTCTGAAGAACTCCATTGAGCCTTTCAAACTATAGATGACGAGGACGGCCTGAAGAACTCCATCGCACCTATGCTCTCGCGACAGGATCTTGCAGGAAAGTGTCTCCTGTAATCTACATTCACAATTTTAGTGGTTTTTTTTCCGTAGTAAAATACAAAAATAAAGGAAAACAAAAAAAGAAAATGATATTAGTTGTTGCTTTCTTAGAGACCTTGGTGTTAATTTACAAAAACACGCAGAGGGTACAAGCCTATTGGTTTCTCCATCTTTCATTTTCGTTTGCCCCTCTTGTTTTCTGTACTTCTATTGTCCTTTTCTTCTTCCTTTCATCTCCTCCACCTTGCGTACGTGAGTTTGTGCATCTCCTTCTAGTCTGTGCCCTACATTTTATGCAGCCCCTCTTAATTCTAAAAAAAGATTTAAAAAGTATGATAACTTGTAATTATTCTACATACCTACTAAAAGTACTAAAAGATAATAAGTATAAGTCAATGTAATTTTAGGAAGCCTCCCTCATGTCCTTATTCTCCCTCTTTTTCGCTATTATCAAATGGTAAAGGTAAAAAGAGAAGATTATCTACACATTGACTAAACAATTTGCATATGGTGTTGTTCCGATGGAAATAACATCTTATAATGGTCTTGAATCTACTTTCTCTCCATGTTTTCTTCTGGGTTTTTGGTTAATGTGTCGTCATTCAAGAACCTAAAGAAACCTTTCGTTAACAGCCTTGGGTTAACGATACATTAGGGAAAATGAAAAAAAGAAACTTTTATAGTCACGGACAACATTGAACGATTCTTAAAAGGGGGCATATTTTAATCCAATCGCTCTTCTTTCTATGCCTTATCTAACCCCATTTCCACAGTCCACTTCCCTTCAGCCATTCATTTCCATGCAGGAAAATGGAAAAGTTCATAATATAGATGTTTAAAGATAAAAAATTAGAGTCCTCGACAGAACATTCTCCCATGCTGCCCCTTCAACTTTCAAATTTCAAAATCACCAAAGACTTAAGATATCCATAGTTTATAATATCCATAAGATGATTTCACTAAAATTAAGGCAGCTTTTACAACTAATTAGAGAATCTCTTTTCCTCTTTTATTAACTTCTCAAATGTAATGTAAACCGTAACATGAATTGAGATTTCACATCTTAGGATTCACATATAAACTGTTGTTAAAACTGTTTAAGAACTCCTTTCGTTCCCCCTATACATGCTAAGCAAATACAACAAAAAGCCATAAATACTCAAAGAGTACCTGATGTCAGCCGATCCGGGATGCGCTTCATCAGAAACTCCATAATTTGTTCTCTTAACCGTTATCAAGGGCCGTCCCGCTGTAAATATTTTCGTTACATTGACAGGAACTAAGGTACTATTTAAGTTTTTCAGGATCAGCGACGAGATGAACGGTATGCCTGAGTCGTTTAGGGAGCTTCGAGCACGACAAACTTCAATCTCATCGCGGATTGCTATCACGTAAATCTCTTTGTTTACTTCTCTCCCTGTCTGCGGAAGAGCTATCTGAACGGTCTCCCACTCGTCTGTGTAAATCAGAAGCTTGAAGGATACACTGTTCTGCGATATCGTGGGAGAAGGAAATAAAGAACCGGCCCAGAAAGAGGCTCGAATAAGATAGGCGTTGTCTTTGGAAATATTATAATCATCTCGTCCAAACTCATAGCAGTGCTTGGAGAAGCCTCCGGGGAAGAAACGAATGGACGACAGTGGAGAAAGGGAGTTTTCATTAGTTTTAACGTACTCAGGAGGATCCACATGCCGGACCTCTCCGTCAATATCCGTCGAGTGGTCGGATATCCAGTTCATTCCATTCGAATCAGTATAATTCAGGCTTCCGCCGCAGTCGATGGCCAAAAAGCCTACTCAGAAGACATAAAACCAAGTCAAATCAAGTTCATCTTGTTTCCAAGCATCAACAGAATCCCCCTGAAAGAAACTACATAGATCTTTCTTGTCCCCCACCATTCTTATGACCCTTCCTCACTCAGACATATCCACTTATACCTGAAATAGCAGATTGACCTTCTGCGCATTTGCAGTTTAGACCGATGAGAAAAACCGTGATCACTACACGGAGTCCCATAGCAAGTACTGCGATCAATCTGAACCGAGTTCTCTGAGAGGTCTCAAGTTTATCTATGGTTCTGTAGGAGACGAAATCTGTATGTGATTGAGAATCGAGAGGGATGTATAGCATCAACAGTCGGAAGAGGAACGGCGAATGAAAGACACATTTAACGCAATAGGGCAGGCCGGGAGCACGCTTAGTTCGAGGGGCGAATGGCAGTTATCGAAGCTCTCAAACACAGTATAAACAATGCTTTTCTAATATATGGGCTTTGGTGGGATAGATGGAGCACTTATCGTCCTATGTGCTCCCCTCAATTTCTTGGGCTGGGATGTCCATGCTCTTAGCGCCTGTCGTAATGCTTTCAGCAGTTTCATATCTGAGTTTCCGGTATCTCTTGTACTCAATTCGGCCTTCGGACAGTTTAGCGTATGTGGTATTTGGGCTTTTAAATTCCATCTAATGCATGGGATCATTGGGATATGAGGGCTCCCATAGGTACTCCGTCACCTCTCACATTCGATAAAGAAAATATAGAGAAATTAGGTTCGTATGTCAAAGTTCTTTTTCAAAATAACTTCTTTTTTAGGATTAGTGGGATTTTAGATGTTCTTATTGACATTAATCTCCGCATCTGACCTTAGGACCACCCCTATTGTTCTTTACAACCATGAGAGGCACATGGTGAAACGAAATAAGATCCCTTCGAAATAAGATCAACTCATGTAGAACATAAAAGTTCTTTGGTTCTAAAACTTGGCATCAACAACGATTGTAATAATGTTTTCTTTGATTTTCATGTCCTAACTCTAGAGCAATCTGAAACCAGTGGTGTAGAAGCCCCTGATGCCTTCGGGCGGTTTATCCGAATCAGTGATGTCATTTTCACTCACTTCATTCCCACTGTACAATCTAATCGTATTGCCCCTACTTAGTGGAATATGGAGGATCCTATGGTTCTATGCTCGCCTTTATCTCTACTTTCCATTAAGTCGTACTCTTCCGAAAAAGAAGATCTCAATGACTAATGATCCTAAAAAAAACAAACACACAGATGGTAGGAGTCGTAGATGGGGAATGAAGGTGGATGTTCTTGGCCATATACCCCTGATGGGTCCACTTTGAGAGGATAGAATAATTATCTGGATCACGTGCGGGGATCGTGACTCCTTGAGCAATGAAGATAAACTATTGTTTGGCTATGGATGCCTTATTGGAATATAGCACTCTCAACTCCTTCTAAGGATCATTATCCTCAAGCAAATCGGAGTAACCAAAAGATCTTGCATCAGAAAAAACATCTCCAATAACTTTTGGAAATCGGACTAGGTGTCTAGAATACTTGATACATTTAAAAAGAGCAGATCTGCGAGTATTTCTCTTTCTTATCTAACATTCAAACCAACCGATAGTATTGTTTGTGTTGGTCATACTGTAGGAATACCTCACAGGCGCAATGAGACCCTATGTGCACATCATAAGTGCTCCAATATCCAGTGAATAATTGTTTCTAGACCTTGATCAATAATTTGGAGTACTGATCATCTATAGAGAACATCGGAGGATTCCATTGTCTCAATAAGATATCAACTGAACCCATTTTTGTTGAATTTAAAACAAAAAACTATTAATAAAATATAAATTATTTCCCAATTAGAGTAAGAGCAATAAATATGCTTAGCGAAAGAAGGAGATCCCTATGAAGCTTAATAGGTTTGTTAAATAAGTAATTGAACACAAGAGTACGAAGAGAACATAAAATAGAATACTTTGAAACTTATGAAGTAAACATATAATACTTGATATATATGAAATAAATCCTTAAACAACCTTAAGAGTTCAGAGGTGTCTAAAGGTATGTGTTCAACAGGTGTCTAAAGGTATGTGTTCAAGAGGGAAAATTTGGAGAAAATTGCTAATTTAATGAGTTTACAGGATCTTACATTAGCCTAAAAAAGTATAGACCAGAGCAAAAGAATGTGGATATATTCGCCACCCTTTTAAGGTACTTCTCATTTGTATGGTATAGTTTTGCCAAATAAATACATGTATACTTGGGTGAGTCTTCTCATCCCTCCCTCTCCCTTCTTATCCTTTATGGAGCTCACGGGCTGATAGAATCTGATGGGGATTAATCCCACATTTGATGGTATCACCTATAAAAGGAGGGCTCTCCTTTCAATCTTCCACGCTTGGGGTGCCCTCTCAACCAATGAGCTGCTCTCCCTCTCATGCGCATGCATGAAGGTAATACATAAAGATACAATGGGCATTATTCCCATATATCAGGGATTTTTCAGCTCACTTACAAAAGGAGCCCTCTCCTTTCATCCCCATAAATGCGCGGATGCTTTCTCAATGAAGAGCGCTCCCTCTCTCTCGTGCTCTCGTGCTCAAGCATAAAGAGGAATATAAAAGAAGAGATTCCATCCCTCTTCGAGGGGACTTCTCTTTTTCATTTAGTAAGAGAGGGTTGCATGAGTCATATGACCTTGTATATGGGATTGAACAATGAAGAAGCGAGGAGGGTACGCTTTCAATGAGCTCCTTTCGATCCCTTGCATATGTGATTGGATGGGAGCCATACATGGCTCCCTTATATTCTCATACGTCTGAGAGCTACACTCCTTGATAGTGTTAAGGTTGAATGGACCTCACCTCGAAAGAGCCTAAACTTCTATGGTTCCAATGAATGGTATCAAGAAAGTGTAGCTCTTGATAGTGTTAAGGTTGAATGGACCTCACCTCTAAAGAGCCTAAACTTCTATGGTTCCAATGAATGGTATCATGAATATTTTGCCAGATATTTGGTGTTCAACTATATCAAGACAAATTTAGTTAGAGAAGCAAATTATCCTAATACTCTGTACGCAAGCTTACTATGCCCAAATCTAAGACAGGAAATCCTAAAAAACTAAATAAAATTCGTATATTGATGCGCTACATGACCAGAATAATGCAAAACTAAAGGAAACTTTTTTAGTTAGTACCTTATATTGAATTTAAGTAAATTTTTCTTACTTAGTGTGACATTATGGAAATCCAAGAGTTTCCTGTTTTTATCCGACTATTCATGATCGAGGAACTATGTCTCTCATATCAAATGAGTCATCATCAAAACTCTATTTTGAAGTGTGTCATACAAATGAAGACCTCTTGAGATTATGCAACAACTAGCAGAACTACCATAGCCTTCAGTATCACAATACTCAAATTTTACCTAGTGTAAAAACGTGCCATTATGTTATACCATCACTATGATAGAATCATTTCAGATTACTTATGAAATTTCTCTCACAAACCACAACAAGAACGTTCGGTAATATTGAGCAACTCCTTGAGGTAATAAAGACTCTAATGTAAGTTTATTTTGACGCACAGAAAACTAGAATGTAAGTTTATTTTGACTCTAATGAACAGATGGGTGTGCCACAATATCCAATAAGGCTAATAATCTAGATCGCCTAGTGAGAACTATGTCTGAAAGACTGCCTTATCTAAGGCACATCTTATGAGGTATAAAGACTCTTAAGAAAAAATTAATGAATTTTTCTTAAGCTTGACTGGTCGTGTGAATACATTGCCGTTTAGTTTTCTATGTCTGTTGCCTTGGGGCTTGCCTTGTTTCCAAACACAGAGTGATGGCCTCAAATGCATCTCTACTATATAATAGTACTCTAGTGGATAATAGTAGTAAGCACTACAACATATCGAGGGAATACCAACAGTCAGTATACCGACGGTCAACTGTCGGCGTCCGTATGACCCTCGGACAATTTGGGAAAGGCGCTTTGCCTTGGAAAGACAGCGTCGATAATTTACTAGAATTACCGATACTTATACTGACGCCCTCTTTTTAACCGGGCCCGAAACCAAAATTTGTCATTCTGAGCGTTTTGAATCTAGATCTTCTCCTGTCAGGTTTGCACGTTCCAACAGCAGATCTCTATTTGTCACCCTTTCTCTCTCTCTCTCTCTCTCTCTCTCTCTCTCTCTCCCTCCCTTTCTCTCACTCTCTCTCTCTCTCTCCCTCCCTCTCTCTCACTCTCTCTTCCTCTCTCTCCCTCCCTCTCTCTCTCTCTCTAAACAGACCTCTATCTTTATAGATCTGAAGTTTTGGTAAGTAGATCACACATATTGTAGCTCTCTTTTTTCTTTCCTTATGTTTTTGCTTTACTAATATGTTCTCTATTCGCTTTTGCAAGAGATTTTGGGATCAAATCTTTGGAAATTCGATGAAGGAGAACTTCAAGTGGATTTTGATGACCTTGATTCAAACAATTCTCTCTCTCTCTCTCTCTCTCTCTCTCTCTCTCTCTCTCCCTCTCTCCTTCCCTCTCTCTCTCTAAGCACACCTCTATTTTTATAGATCTGACGCTTTGGTAAGTAGATCGCACATATTGTAGCACTCTTTTTTCTTTCTTTATGTTTTTACTTTTCTAATATCTTCTCTCTTTAGTTTTGCAAGAGATTTTTGGGATCAAATCTTTCGAAATTCGATGAAGGAGAACTTCAAGTGGATTTTGACAACCTTGATGCAAACAATTACAATGATGTAAGTGAGAGATATATCACTCTTTTTTCTTTTTTTATGTTTTTTCTTTTCTAATATCTTCTCTCTCTAGTTTTGCTTTCGATTGAGAGAGAGAGAGATATACATATACATACACACTCTCATATGTATAAACACACACATGCATATGCATACACACATGCATATGCATACACACATGCATATGAATACAAACATGCATATGCATATACACATGCATATGCATACACATACACATCCATATGTATACAAATATGCATATGCGTACACACATGCATATGCATACACATACACACATGCACAATGCATATACATGCACACATGCATATGCATACACACATAGACAATGCATATGCATACACACATACATAATACATGCATGCATATGCATAATACATACATGCAATCACACATACATGAATGCATATGCATACAACCATGCATATGCATACAAGAATGCATATGCATACATGAATGCATATGCATACAAGCATGTATATGCATACATGCATGCATATGCATACAAGCATGCATATGCATAGATGCATGCATATGCACACAAGCATGCATATGCACACATGATATGCATACAAGCATGCATATGCACACATGCATGCATATGCATACAAGCATGCATATGCATACATGAATGCTTATGCATACAAGCATGCATATGCATACATGCATGCATATGCATACATGCATGCATATGCATACATGCATGCATATGCATACATGAATGCATATGCATACAAGCATGCATATGCATACACATACATGCATACATATATATGTATACACATACATGCATATGCATACATACATGCATATGCATACATACATGCATATGCATACAAGCATGCATATGCAAACAAGCATGCATATGCATACAAGCATGCATACGCATACAGCAATGCATACACATACATGAATGCATATGCATACATGAATGCATACGCATACATGAATGCATACGCATACATGAATACATACACATACATGAATGCATACGCATACATGCATGCATATGCCTACATGCATGCATATGCATACCTGCATGCATATGCATAAAAGCATGCATGTGCATACATGCATCCATGTGCATACATGCATCCATGTGCACACATGCATGCATATGCACACAAGATATGCATACAAGCATGCATATGCACACATGCATGCATATGCATACATGCACGCATATGCATACAAGCATGTATATGCATACATGCATGCATATGCATACATGAATGCGTATGCATACATGCATGCATGCATATGCATACATGAATGCACATGCATACAAGCATGCATATGCATACATGCATGTATATGCATACTAGCATGCATATGCATACATGCATGCATATTCATACAAGCATGCATATGCATACAAGCATGCATATGCATACAAGAATGCCTATGCATACAAGCATGCACATGCATACATGAATGCATCCATATGCATACATGAATGCATATGCATACAAGCATGCATATGCATACATGAATGCATATGCACACATGAATGCATATGCACACATGAATGCATATGCACACATGAATGCATATGCATACATGAATGCATATGCATACATGAATGCATATGCATAAAAGCATGCATATGCATACAAGCATGCATATGCATACATGCATGCATATGCATGCAAGCATGAATATGCACACATGATATGCATACAAGCATGCATATGCACACATGCATGCATATGCATACAAGCATGCATATGCATACAAGCATACATATGCATACAAGCATACATATGCATATATGAATGCATATGCATACATGAATGCATATGCATACATGAATGCATATGCATACATGCATGCATATGCATACGTGCATGCATATGCATACGTGCATGCATATGCATACGTGAATGCATATGCATACCTGAATGCATATGCATACAAGAATGCATATGCATACAAGCATGCATATGCATACATGAATGCATATGCATACACGAATGCATATGCATACAAGCATGCATATGCATACATGGATGCATATGCATACATGGATGCATATGCATACATGGATGCATATGCATACATGGATGCATATGCATACAAGCATGCATATGCATACATGCATGCATATGCATACAAGCATGCATATGCATACAAGCATGCATATGTATACAAGGATGAATACATATGTATACAAGGATGAATGCATATGTGTACAAGCATGCATATGTGTACAAGCATGCATATGTATAAAAGCATGCATATGCATACATGCATGCATATGCATACAAACATGCATATGCATACAAGCATGCATATGCATACATGCATGCATATGCATACATGAATGCATGCATATGCATACATGAATGCATGCATATGCATACATGAATGCTTGCATATGCATAAAAGCATGCATATGCATACATGCATGCATATCCATACATGCATGCATATGCATACATGCATGCATATGCATACATGAATGGATATGCATACAAGCTTGCATATGCATACAAGCCTGCATATGCATACAAGCCTGCATATGCATACATGAATGCATGCATATGCATACATGAATTCATATGCATACATGAATGCATATGCATACAAGCATGCATATCCACACATGATATGCATACAAGCATGCATATGCACACATGCATGCATATGCACAATTGCATGCATATGCATACAAGCATGCATATGCATACAAGCATGCATATGCATACATGAATGCATATGCATACAAGCATGCATATGCATACATGCATGCATATGCATACATGAATGCATATGCATAAAAGCATGCATATGCATCCAACATGCATATGCATACAAGCATGCATATGCATACAAGCATGCATATGCATACAAGAATGCATATGCATACAGCCATGCATATGCAGACATGAATGCATATGCATACATGAATGCATACGCATACATGAATGCATATGCATACATGAATGCATACGCATACATGAATGCATACACATACATGAATACATACGCATACATGAATGCATACGCATACATGGATGCATACGCATACATGAATGCATATGCATACATGAATGCATATGCATACAAGCATGCATATGCACACAAGCATGCATATGCACACATGATATGCATACAAGCATGCATATGCACACGTGCATGCATATGCACACGTGCATGCATATGCACACGTGCATGCATATGCATACGTGCATGCATATGCATACGTGCATGCATATGCATACGTGCATGCCTATGCATACGTGCATGCAGATGCATACGTGCATGCATATGCATACGAGCATGCATATTCATACATGCATGCATATGCATACATGAATGCATATGCATACATGAATGCTTGCATATGCAAACATGAATGCTTGCATATGCAAACATGAATGCATGCATATGCATACATGAATGCATATGCATACATGAATGCATATGCATACATGAATGCATATGCATCCATGAATGCATATGCATACATGAATGCATATGCATACATGCATGCATATGCACACATGCATGCATATGCATACATGCATGCATATGCATACAAGCATGCATATGCATACAAGCATGCATATGAATACATGCATGCATATGCATACATACATGCATATACATAGATGCATTCATATGCATACAAGCATGCATATGCATACATGAATGCATATGCATACAAGCATGCATATGCATACATGAATGCATGCATATGCATACGTGAATGCATATGCATACACGAATGCATGCATATGCATACACGAATGCATGCATATGCATACACGAATGCATGCATATGCATACACGAATGCATGCATATGCATACACGAATGCATGCATATGCATACACGAATGCATGCATATGCATACACGAATGCATGCATATGCATACACGAATGCATGCATATGCATACACGAATGCATGCATATGCATACACGAATGCATGC
This sequence comes from Ceratopteris richardii, assembly GCA_020310875.1. Classification (NCBI taxonomy): domain Eukaryota; kingdom Viridiplantae; phylum Streptophyta; class Polypodiopsida; order Polypodiales; family Pteridaceae; genus Ceratopteris; species Ceratopteris richardii. The sequence goes on from CM035438.1 coordinate 66,125,998, forward strand.
ATATGCATACACGAATGCATGCATATGCATACATGAATTCATGTGCATACACGAATTCATGTGCATACATGAATGCATATGCATACAAGCATGCATATGCATACATGCATGCATATGCATACATGCATGCATATGCATACATGCATGCATATGCATACATGCATGCATATCCATAGAAGCATGCATATGGACACATGATATGCATACAAGCATGCATATGCACACATGCATGCATATGCACGATTCCATGCATATGCACAATTGCATGCATATGCATACAAGCCTCCATATGCATATATGAATGCATATGCATACATGCATGCTAATGAATACATGCAGGCATAGGCATACATGAATGCATATGCATACAAGCATGCATATGCATACATGAATGCATATGCATACAAGCATGCATATGCATACATGCATGCATATGTATACATGCATGCATATGCATACATGAATGCATATGCATACATGAATGCATATGCATACATGAATGCATATGCATACATGAATGCATATGCATACAAGCATGCATATGAATACATGAATGCATATGCATACAAGCATGCATATGAATACATGAATGCATATGCATACATGAATGCATATGCATACAAGCATGCCTATGCATACATGAATGCATATGCATACATGAATGCATATGCATACATGAATGCATATGCATACATGAATGCATATGCATACATTAATGCATATGCATACAAGCATGCATATGCATACATGCATGCATATGCATACATGCATGCATATGCATACATGCATGCATATGCATACATGCATGCATATGTATACATGAATGCATATGTATACAAGCATGCATATGTGTACAAGCATGCATATGTATAAAAGCATGCATATGCATACAAGCATGCATATGCATACATGAATGCATATGCATACAAGCATGCATATGCATACATGCATGCATATGCATACAAGCATGCATATGCATACATGAATGCATATGCATACAAGCATGCATATGCATACATGAATGCATATGCATACATGCATGCATATGCATACATGCATGCATATGCATACATGCATGCATATGCATACATGAATGCATGCATATGCATACATGAATGCATGCATATGGATACATGAATGCATATGCATACAAGCATGCATATGCATACATGCATGCATATGCATACAAACATGCATATGAATACACGAATGCATATGCATACAAGCATGCATATGCAGACATGCATGCATATGCAGACATGCATGCATATGCATACATGAATGCATATGCATACAAGCATGCATATGCATACAAGCATGCATATGCATACAAGCATGCATATGCATACAAGCATGCATATGCATACATGAATGCATATGCATACATGAATGCATATGCATGCATGAATGCATGCATGAATGCATGCATATGGATACATGAATGCATATGCATACATGAATTCATATGCATACATGAATGCATATGCATACAAGCATGAATATGCATACATGCATGCATATGCATACATGCATGCATATGCATGCATGCATATGCATACATGCATGCATATGCATACATGCATGCATATGCATACAAGCATGCATATGCACACTTGATATGCATACAAGCATGCATATGCACACATGCATGCATATGCATACAAGCATGCATATGCATACAAGCATGCATATGCATACAAGCATGCATATGCATACATGCATGCATATGCATACATGAATGCATATGCATACAAGCATGCATATGCATACATGAATGCATATGCATACATGAATGCATATGCATACATGAATGCATATGCATACATGAATGCATATGCATACATGAATGCATATGCATACATGAATGCATATGCATACATGAATGCATATGCATACAAGCATGCATATGCATACAAGCATGCATATGCATACATGAATGCATATGCATACATGAATGTATATGCATACATGAATGCATATGCATACAAGCATGCATATGCATACATAAATGCATATGCATACATGAATGCATATGCATACAAGCATGCATATGCATTTAAGCATGCATATGCATACAAACATGCATATGCATACAAACATGCATATGCATACAAGCATGCATATGTATAGATGAATGCATATGTATACATGAATGCATATTTATACAAGCATGAATTCATATGTATACAAGCATGCATATGTGTACAAGCATGCATTTGTATACAAGCATGCATATGTATACAAGCATGTTTATATATGTAGATTGGATGAGATGAGATCTTCACATTGCATCAGATGGGATCTCCATGTACATCTTGGGGTGCTCATGATCATAATGACTCGAAGATATATCATATCCGTAATGGAGCTCCAGCTATGGATGCGGCTGGAAAGTGAATGCGTCTGCGCATTCGACAACTCTGCTCCATCAAATTCGGTCATTCAGTAATGTTAAAGTGGACCGAACAAGATAGGGACTCTAAAAATCATATCACACAATGCATATATGAAGAGTACCGGCAAGCACCTAGGAATGCTATTGTGAGTTCCGAATGGATTCAGCATACGGCACACGAGGTGATGTCTCATCGACGATCGGAAGCTCGCGATGATTTTAGAGCAGGCTTATTGAAGCCTCTATGGCTAGATATCGAAGAATGGGAATCGATTCAGGATGAGCAGCAACATACTCCTGATCGATATCGTCAACAGAGAGATGTCGTGGCCACATGTTTAGATATGATTGGAACGTTGCATTTAGGTAGCGGCGGATACGACAGTATGCGCTACCAATTTGTAAGTATCATGTTAATTATTGAAGTTGTTTGTGTTAAGCACATTATGTATGTTCATCTAAAATTTTGCATATTTATTATAGGAGTTGGTAGTGGTTCGTCCTCTGGCATGAACTTAAGAATCATATGGATATCAACATGGACTGACTGCACTGTTACAAGACGTAGAGCGATGCGGTGCAATCGTCTCATGGGAGAATATTCTTGATTAGGTAAAGTTATATCTTGGATTCGTGTTTTTAGTTGTTGTTTATAAATGTCATGTTAATTGGTCTTATTTTATACATATGTTTTGTTGCAGGATTGAAGATGTAAATATTTTGATCAATGCCACAATTTTGTATCACACTCCAATACGGCAATGATGTAACATAATTTTGTATTCGATTCCTATATGGAAGTGCTTTATCACATTTTGTATTCGATTCCTATATAGAAGAGCTTTGTTCATTTTTGCTCATATAATTTTATGTTTTGGTTGCCATTAGAGTACATAACACATGTACTCAGTTGGGCAGAGTGTATTGTCTTTTGCTAAACAACATCATGTTGTAGCAAAAGACAACACAGTTTGCCCAAAAAAATTTGTGCAGATAGGGTCGTCGGTATACATGTCGGTAGCTCCCGTATGGATGCCGGTGTAGGTGCCGGTACACCCAGTGCGGGCGTCGGTATGGACATCGGTATAAGCATCGGTAATTCCGGCGTATATACCGCCACTTATATTGGCGCCCATATCGATGCTTATACCGATGCACATACCGACGCCTATACCGACTCTAACACCGATGTTGCTAAGAAATCACGCCCGTTCATTTGCCTTGGTAGCAGCCTCTGTATACCCTCGATATGTTGTAGTGAAGGTCAAATGAACTATGGCTCAACAGAAAAGCTATGTTTATTTAAATGACATTTCTTCGATACCATCTTTCCTACATCTTAGAAGATAACAAAGTTTGGTAGCCCCTGTCATCATAATTTATACCCAAAAAAGATTTTTAGGTAGAAGACAAGAATAAAATATATGAAATGAGTACTTGAGCACCAGGTAAAAAATTTCTTCGGCTTGTAGTAGAATAAAGATACTTTTGTATCTCTCCCTCTCGACAAAAAGAACTAATTCCTTCCTATGAATTACTTAAGAAAAGAGAAAATAACTATCCTTCTATCATGAATACTAAAACATTATGTTTCTTTCCTTCGTAGTTGACGGAAGGCAATCAATCAATCCTAGAAAAAAAACTGTAAAGAGCACTATTTGGTGCATCACATGTATCAATGTTATACTTCAACTCAATTTTTTTTTTGCTAACAATACAATTTGCATTGAATTCCAGACAGATAAAATTTTATTGATACAACTTCTACCCGTTTGGATCATAAAATAACTGAAGCATCCACTTTTGTTTTCCAGGAAACTATATGGGCACCATCTAATGCTCTCACTTTTACTAAGAAAACAAGTTGATATGAGCCTTCTTTCTCTATTTGTAATAAGACAAATATACAGGTTCTCGAAGATTGTGTCATAGGAACGAACCTGGCATCGAATGTCATTGGTGAAACAAGTGAGCTACATCACTCTTTGTGAATGAAACCGTAAGGTTCAAACTAACTTATTCTACTAGACCAAAATGATTACCTTCCAGGTCATAAAGACCATGCGATCAAGTGAAGATAAATCTACCTGTAGTTTAAAATTATAGGTGAAAATCGCGTTGTCTTCATTAATTGCATGTAATATGATTCAGTCAAGCTATCTTTAACAGAGGAAATTGGGTTTCAAGATCTTCTTTTCATAGATCAACACCTGCGAATTATCATAAGAAAATTATGATTTAGTACCAGTGAACATATATATATATATATATATATATATATATATATATATATATATATATATATATATATATATATATATATATATATATATATTATATATATATATATATATATATATATATATATAGCTTAACATGAATGTGATTTTTGAAAGTAGAGGTAATAAATCGATGTGGCTGCTATCAAGCTGAACTGATATCAATCATGAAGCCTATCTCTATCAAAAGCTCGCATAAAATTAAGACTTTGTTATTATTGGAAATCACAAACATGTTTAGTTGCCAATTGGGCAAGCATAATATCTATCTGAATCAGCACTAAAGATACAATTTCACTCTCATTTGTGAAAAAAAGAACTAATAAATTTGTGTAGAACTAACTGTGTTGATCCGTTTAAATAAATAAAATATATCATCTCTAAGCTTAAGCATCACATCTTTGCTCAATCCCCAAAGTCCAATAAGTATTTTACAACATTAAAAGAAGCATTATCCCAAATCGTACGATTACATTGGATAAATAAGCATAAAAACTAATTACTCTGATATATCCATTGGAGTAACTCTAAGATGCATTTTCATATGTTTACAATGAAATCACTAAGAAAAATAATTTATTAAACCTAATTAGAAGAAGCTTCATAATGGTTTAGCATCAGCTCTTGTGCAGTTGCACAATGACCAAAAAAAAATGAACATAGTGTTGGGGCACCAAATAAACTTGGTTACAACATAACACAAAACGTTATATTATAAAGCCTTTTTTAATTAACGGCATTGTAGTTAGGACCAATAATATATAGGAGACATAAGCAATGACCACACCTATGTGCAGACAACCCTAGAAAATAGTATATTTAACTTCTTGATATTGTTTGATTGCACAAATGAAATGTACTTAGCATGAATTCTAAATTATTTGAATGCTACATGATTTTAATCTTACGATGTAAAAATGAATTCATTCTCACATTGGAAGAAATAGTCATTCTAATTTTCCCCTCTGTTCTGTAGAAAATATGGGGTAGAGTCTTAATCGCATCATTACACCCATGAGACGAATTTCTTTTAACATAAAGTTTTACCATATATATATATATATATATATATATATATATATATATATATATATATATATATATATATATATATATATATATATATATATATATATATATATATATATATATATGTGTGTGTGTGTGTGTGTGTGTGTGTGTGTGTGTGTGTGTGTTAAAGGAAAAGAACGATAATCCCAAGTGGATGTTTTGTAAGATAGAAATAGCGTATTTTCTTAGTCTGTCTATATATCTCTAGTGAGTTCTCGCTAAAGACAGCAAAAAAAAAATTAATGCATTTTATCAACGAATTTCAACCCAATTTCCACGAAAATTGAATATATTTTTACGTAATATTGTATTTATAATATATGAAAATCTCATATAATCTTCGATGCATCAATTGGATCCTATGAGTAGAACTTTTGAATCACTAAAACTTGAACAAAGGACTATTATTATTGTTATTAAACTGAAATCAATATTAATGAGATCTTCCAGTTTACCTTGGAATGAATTTTGAATCATCCAATTTTGGATCATTCAATATGTACTGTAGCCATTCTATGGACCAAATTTCAACTCGACGACCACATTTGTAAAGGTAATTTCTTTTAAATAATGACATCCAAAATTAAAAAAAATTTGCTATGGCGATAGATATGGCACTCATCTCCATCACGTTAAAAGTGCAGAAAAAAGCGGTTTTCTTCAATGGGTTAGGAACACCTTAATAATAGGTATTCCACTTTTTTCTACAATCATTTTTTAATCCGTTTTCGTCTACATTCATTTGTTTTCAAATGAGAAACGATCTCTCTTCCTTCTTCGTTCACACAAACATATATAAATATACATGAACATATATACGATCCATGACTTTGCTCCTTTTCGTGCATGATGCCCGATAGATTGAGGGGTTAAGATGGAAGATGATGTCTAAACTCGCTCTATATCAAATGGAAAATTAAGTTTGTAGACTTGTGACATCCTCTATGTGGATTTGTAAGAAATAAAGAGCAAGGCCTCTAACATTCCTTTGGTAGTCTTGCTCAAAGTTGGGCATGATCCAGAGGGAGGCCTCTTGTTTGCTTAAACATTCAGTCCACATACAGACACACAATGGAAAGGTTTTGGATGTATGAAACATCACAAGAGCTAAGCTAATGTTATCTTAAAATTCCTCTATATCCATCATTAGTTGACTAATGTTTCTAAATCCAAAATATTTATCACATCTCACAAGAAAAGTAGTCACATACTATTTTGAATATGCGCCTTCATCTTTACATCAATCTTTTCTCAACTTAGTTACAAATTCTCGGAATTCTTTTGCACAATGCCTAATAGAAATTGTGTCATATATTAAATCACTGATTCCAAATGGTATATTGAAGCATTACCTCATAAATATCTTCATTTATGTTCTAAAGCTAGACTACATCTAAGAAATATCTTTAGTTTCCTTCAGTTTAAATTCGAAACACTTGCAATCTTAAGCTTGATTCTCTGAGAAAACGTCTTATTTTGTGAAGACCTTCAAGCTTTTTAATGAGCTATCCCTCATAAAAACACTACACACTACACTTTGAGATTAGACTCTAACAAATTCATGAATAATTTGCACCCAATCCTTTTAACTATCAGCAGCCATACATTTAGTTATAAAATGACTTTGTGGTGGTGCGTTTTACCCAAGCCTACATGCTTGATATGATTTGATTTAATTTCATTTGTAGTCATATGTGTAGGCATATGAACACCTCTTGTAAAAGACTATATTTTATCTCTTGTAATTGTAAATGAAAGAATGGTCATCCATGATGTAAAAAGGAAATTCATGGCTCTAACTGCCTAAAACAAAGATTCCATCAGCTGAGAGAATATCTCCTAATTCTTAGTGTCACTTTTCGGTGAAGTTATTGGAATTCAAATTCAAAACTACCTCCAAAAGTAGCTATAAAAAGAGCAAGAAGGAATTCACCATTGGAGAGCTTGATTCATGCCCACTTCATGTTCATTTGTAGAGAGTGAAGAGCTTACTCCTTATTTCTATCATTCTACTCCCATTGTGCAAGTATTCATTGCCAATGTGGTTGTAATTATATGTGAATCTATACATGCATCATTTACTTCTTTTCTGTTTTATTTTTTGCTATACTCACTGAGAGTAGTAACTTCAGAAGCTCATATCTTAGACTATAAGTTAGCTTTTTCAGAGTTTTAACATGCATTGGATTGATCTCAAAGTCTAGTTTATGCTCACAAAATTTCATGGTCATTAAATTTATCATTTGTGAGAAATCTATGTTGTTCTTCTCACTAGTCGAATCTCTATAGAGCCTCGAAAATCATGGGAGTGTTCCAGATTTTGCTAAATCTTCTTCTCAGCGCTCAGTTGATCAATTGACCGTTTTTAACTTGTAGTAGCAAGCTATTCAAGTCTAGTTGCTATGTCCAAAAGGAATTTTTCTAATTCCTTCCAGGTTGAGATCATTGTTTACTTTTTTTAGTAGGTGTATGTACAAAAATAGCAAGTTTTGGGAGCTAGTCATTTTGCAACTAGTTTTTCTTGACTCAAACTTTTGAGATACTTGTTCCAAAACACTTGGGTGATTTTTTTGTGGATTTGAAAAGCTCAAAGATTCTACTAACCAATTGTGAAGTCTTAGTTGGCTGGTGTTGAAGCTGCCTGTAGCCGCACCAACTCATCTTCGGATTGCATCCACCATCTCTCTTTACACTGCTATCTGAGCATAGTCAATCAGCATGGGAGATGGATTTCCATCAACAATTGATGGAATCTATTTGTATACATAGTATGGTCTTTAAGGATGGAGTCTTATCTTCAAGGGAGGAATCAATTTGGATACACATCTAGGGATGAAGCTATGCCAACCATGAGGAACAAAGGGCAACCTTCACACGAAGAAGAGGAAAGACTTTCAAATTGGTATTCAAAGGATGCACTTTTAAGGTCCCATATTCTAAACCCAATCTCTGATTTCCTTTTACCTCATGTCAAGCGATGCAAGACATCAAGAGAGAGGGAGTGCACTTGCTTCTTTCTTCTCCTCCAACACTCGAGCAAGGAAGAACCAATTGTGGATGGAGTTCACAACAATGAAGAAAAGCCCCAACCAAAGTGTGACTGATTATGTCACAAAGATGAAGGAGATTTCATATCAGCTTGGAAGCATTGGAGAGGTACTAATTGAAGAGGAACAAATCATTAGACAAATCATAAATGGAATCAAAGCATATGACAAGTGGGAGTCCTTCACAATAGCAATGGACTTGTACATGGATATGCATGTACGCGACCTCAACACCCTCATGGGCCAACTCTTCACTCATGAAACAAAGATTAGCAAAGGTGGTGATCCTCAAGAGGTAATCAAATTTGTGCGTTATATTTTGATAAAGCTAAGGTCAAGGAAAATTCAAAGAATAAGAAGAATGAAGATGAAGGTAGCTCTTTCCAAGCAAACTTTGTAGGTAGAGGAAGAGCTAGAGGAAGAGGTAAAGGTGGAAACCAAGGCAGGGGGAGATTCCAATCATCTCAACCTTGCAATATATGTGGCTTATCTAATCATATTACTGAAGAATGTTTCAAGCACCAGAGGAAATCAAGCGGAAGAGGATTCAATAGAGGTGGCTATGGATCAAATAGAGGCCGATACAATGGAGGCTACAACAACAAATACAACAACAATTACAACAACAACAACAACTATCAAAGTGGCCATAGAGGAAGAAGAGATTACAATAACTATGGAGAGGACCAAAGTGAAGAAGATTCATTATTGATTATGAATCTATCAGTGAAGAAGGGTAAGGATGATGATCACATCTTTTACAATGATTTAGGATGGTCAAATCATGTAGCAGAAAATGTGGCTTTACTTTTTGATTTGGAAGATCCTCACAACAAACATGAAGTGCAAACAGGAGATGATACAAAGCACTCGGTGGAGAATATAGGTAATGTGAAGACATCAAATGGGAATATGAAACTCCTAAGCAAAGTCTTGTATGTTCCTACAATTACCAAAAATTTAAAAAGTTTTTGGCAGATTGTTGAAAAAGGATTGTAGGTTAGATTCAATAGATTTGGAGCATATGTTGAAGACCCAAGGCAAGGCTTTAGAAGGATTTCCAAAGGAGAAAAGAGAGGAAAGCTTTTCACTTTTGAAGTGGAAGATACAAAGAACATAGATTTATTTAGCTATGGATCTCAAGCTCTCACAGAGTTGGAGATATGGCACAAAAGGCTTGCGCACAATGGTGAGAGGACACTCAAACAAATTTGTAGGGACAAAAGTGTACTTGGTTTGCCTAATATCACAATGCAACACATGATTTATAAGTGTGAAGCTTGTCAATTTGGCAAGGCTAATATAAAACCTTTCAATAGGAAGGGATATGTGTATCAAAATCTTTTGGATTTAGTGCACACACGGATGTGTTGGGTCCTAATAAGGAGCCATCTATATCAAGCTCAAGATATTATGTGTCTTTCATAGATGATTGTAGCAGGTGGACCATTTTTTTTTTCATGAAGCACAATGATGAAGTTATTAATTGCTTTAAGAAGTATGTTGCTCTTGTTGAAAGAAAAGACTCAAATCAGGTGGTGGAGGAGAATACTTCTCTTCTAAAATTGATATGGAATGCTTTGGAGGAGCATTTCCAAAACACCACAAAGTCAAGGAAGGCATCTTTGTGGGTAGAATCTACCACTTTCAAGAAGAAGGCCTCTCAATCCATCTCAGACTATGTAACAAGGATGAACATTGTAGATGCATTAGGAGCAGTTGATGAAGACATTGAGGAGGATAAATTGGTAAGGCAAATCCTCACAGGGTTGAGAGGTGATGAAAATTGGAAGCCATTCATTTTTCTATTGAATTATCACTTGATTATTTTACTCCTAACTTGAATCAGTTGCTAGGACATATGTTAACCTTTGAGTAGGATGTCAAAGGTGAAGGTGACAAGAGTACAGGTCATGCAATGTATTCAAAGGATAAGAAGAAGAATATCAAAGGAAAGCAACAAACAAATCAGGATGAAGGTACAACTAGTCAAGACAACTTCCTAAGAGAAAGAGGTGGCAAAGGTAGAGGAAGAGGCAGGAGTAATAAAGATGGAGTCAAAGCTTGCTGGATTTGTGGTGAGACAAATCACTTAGCTAATGATTGTTGGCATAATACTTAGAGTAATGGTGGATATAATCAGAATTTTAATTCAAGAGGAAGAGGTGGCAGAAATCAAAGAGGTAATTTCAGAGGTAGAGGTAGTAGGGGATACTTTGGAAGAAATGCAAGTAGAGGATTTCAAATTCAACAATACAACAATACCTACTACAATTATGCTTCAGATCGGAAGGAGGATTCAACATTGATAATGAATGCAACTTGTAAAAGGAAAAGTGAAGACCAAAGAGTTTTCTACATTGACTCAGGGTGTAGCAATCACCTGAGTGGCAACATAGCTTTGATGACTGATTTGGAAAATAAGGTAACTAATCATGTAGTTCAAACAGGTGATAATACAAAGCACAATGTGAAGTCAATTGGATCAGTGAAGGCCAAGGATGGTAGCACCCTCTTGAGTAAGGTCTTGTATGTTCCTAGAATTCCTAAGAATCTGATAAGTGTAGGAAAAATTGTTGAAAATGGTTATGAAGTTAGATTCACTAATGAAGGAGTGTTTCTGGAAGACCCTAGCAATGGGTATAAACAGATTGTTTTAGGGAAGAAAGAAGGAAGATTGTTCACATTGAAGATTCAAGGTAATGTTGGTCATGCCTTGTTCACCTATGAAGGACATAAGATCTCTGAGTTAGATCTTTGGCACAAAAGACTTGGACATTTTAATGAAAGAGGTATCAAAGATATGCTTAAGAATGGTTCAGTGCTTGGATTGCCTAATGTTGCAGGTCAACATATGACATACAGATGTGAGGCATGTCAATTAGGTAAGGCTCATAAGCAATCTTATTCCAAGCATGGCTTTATGTATTCATAGAAGCTTGAATTGGTACACATAGATGTGTGGCGACCATCAAAAGATTTCAGTATCCATGGTTCAAGGTATTATGTGATTTATGTTGATGATGCTACTAGATGGATCACTATCTATGTGATCAAAGATAAGTCAGAAGTATTCAATACATTCAAACACTATCATGTGTATGTAGAGAGAATTACAAGTCATAAGTTGAAGAGACTAAGATCAGATGGAGGGGGAGAGTATTTCTCTAATGACTTCAGTGATTACTTGTGGAATGCAGGTATAAAAAGGGAAATTACTTGCAGGTACTCTCCTCAACAAAATGGTGTAGCAGAGAGAAGAAATAGAACTCTTGTTGAGTTTGCAAGATCTATGATGAAGGAGAAAAATTGTCCAAATTACTTGTGGGTTGAGGCTTTAAATACAGCTACTTATTTGGTTAATAGGTTACCATGTAAATCTTTGCAGGGTATGACACCATATGAGGCATGGTGGGGGAAGAAACCTACTCTAGACCATTGCAAAGTATTTGGATGTTTGGCATATGCATATGTGCCATCTCAATTAAGGAACATATTCGAACCTAAAGATAAAAAGTATGTATTCATTGGTTATGATGATAAGCAGATGGGATATAGGTTTTGGAGTCCATCCACAAAACTATTCCTTGTATCAAAGGATGTCACATTTGATGAGCAAGGTACTTGGTATGCAAGTACAGTCAATATTAATGCAGGTGATGAAGAAGTTGTGAACCAGAAGAAAGGTAAATCAAAGGTTCAGATATTTGATGAAGAGGAGAATAATGAAGTGCAAGTTGAAGTTGAAGAAATGCCAAGATTTGATCCTGAGTGTGATGAACGAGAAACCTCAAGGAGTGGAGAACTCAGAAGGTCATCAAGGCACAAGTGGCAAGCTACAAGGTATAGCTATGACACTTCTTTTTTGGCTACCAAAGATTATGCTTATATGATGAAGGCAGATGAAGACCCTTTTACATATGAAGACGAAAAAGGTAAGGAGAATTGGTAGAAAGCTATGCAGGAGGAGTATGATGCATTCATGGAGAATCAGATATGGGAGTTGGTTCCTAAACCAAATAGCCAAAAGATCATTGGATGTAAGTGGGTCTACAAGACAAAGAGGTATGCAGATGGAAGTGTGTCTAGATATAAAGCTAGACTTGTTGTGAAGGGTTTTGCTCAGACTTATGGTATAGATTATGATGAGACCTATAGTCCTATGGCAAAGATGACAACCATCAAGACACTCATAGCCATTGTTGCATGTAAAGGTTGGAAATTATGTCAATTAGATGTGAAGAATGCTTTTTTGAATGGTTATATTTCAGACGATGTTTTCATGTAGCAACCCCAAGGATTCAGAGATGAAAGGTATCCAAAGTATGTATGTAAGCTCAAGAGAGCTTTGTATGGTTTGAAGCAGGCCCCAAGGGCATGGAATTATAGACTTGTGAAGTTCTTGAAAGAACTTGGTTTTCAAGTATCAAAGGCAGATAGTAGCTTGCTTGTTAAAGCAAGTGATGATGGATTTATTTACATGTGCATATATGTTGATGATATAATTCCTACAGGTACAGATGAGAAAGGCATTCAAAGCCTAAAGAATCAAATGGAGAAAGAATTCAAGATCAATGATTTGGGAGACTTTTCATATTTCTTGGGCATGGAGATCTCATACACTCAACATGGAGTGTATGTTACTCAAGAAAGGTATTTGAGAAACTTGTTGATCAAGTTTAAGATGAATGATTGCAGGGTAGCACCTACTCCAATGGAGGTGAATCACAAATTGAGCAGATATGGAGGTGAAGAGTTCAAGGACTTGTCATATGCAGTTGGAGTTTTGTCTCAATTCATGCATTGCCCTAGGAAAGAACATTGGATTGCAGGACAAAGAGAGTTGAGGTACATTAAGGGTACACTCAAAGAGGGTTTGTATTATGGTTTTACATCATATTCAAACATCAAGATATATAGTGATGCAGATTCGGCAGGTAATCTTGATGATAGGAGATCAACTTATGGATACTTGTGTTATGTGGGAGATAAGTTAATTTCTTGGTGCTCAAAGAAGCAACACACAGTTGCTTTGTCATCTATAGAAGCAGAGTACAGAGATATGGTTGAAGCTGCAAAGGAAGTAATATGGCTTCAGACTCTGATGAAGAGTTTTGACATCATTCAGAGTACACCCACTATTCATGGAGATAACATGAGTTCATTGTATTTAGCTGCTAATCCTGTTTTTCATGCCAGGACTAAACACATTGAGATTCAGTATCATTTCAAGAGAGAAGGTGATGGATAAAGAGATTGAAGTCATACATACTTCAACAAAAGATGAGATACCTGATATGCTAACCAAAAGCTTGGATGGACCAAAGCTAGAGAAATTCAAAAACATGGCAGGTATAAAGAAGATAGAGAAAACCTCAACTGATGATTGAGGGGGAGCTGTTGGTGCAGGGCAATCAACAATTGAAGTTTTAATGAAGGTTTGGAAGTCAAGGACTGAACAAAAGTTCAAGTTATGAAGAATGGAGGAAGTGCATATTCAGAAGATGAAGATGTGTACACATATGTACATTAATTCAAAGATAGTTCACTTATACTTTTGTATAGTCATGATATTGTAAATATTTGCCTATATATATATAAGAAAAAAGTTGGCGCAAATATGAGAGAGCATGAGAATAGAGAAATCAGTAGTTGTATGAGTCATTAGACATCTTAGAAGTGAATTGAGTCTCCCTCATCACTCAGTTCTAAAATTCCTTCAGAAACGGAAGAAAATTGCACCCGATGTTTCTGTGCATTCTCCTTCTGTGCTTGATCATTTCAAGAATCCTTTTGTAGATGTCTAAGCTCATAGTTAATGAGTCTATAGTTAAAATTTGAGAGCCTAATTGTAAACAGGCTCTGAGAATTATGTGTAGGAACATTCATATGTGTAGTGTTCACTCGTTCCTCAAACAGGCACAAAATTCGATGTTAATGTTTTGGTGAGTTCTCCTTCAATAGTGTAAATTTTTGAGCAAGCTAGCACTCAATCTTTAAGTTGGAAGTTAAGCATTTTGTGGCTAAAAGCATTTTCATTAACGGGTTCTAGACTGAGAGAACCAAGTGTTAAAAGTTATAGATGTCTAAATCGACTTCTGAGAAGAGCATTTTTAGACATAAGTAACTTGTTGAGATCATTTCTCAAGATCTACAGAATCTTTTGAAGTGATTCAACTTGGAAAAGGTGCAAAAACTGTAGGTGACACCTTTTGCAAAGTTTCATAAAAAACTTTACACAATTCATAAGTTAATGAGAAAGATATGTGTAGGAGACTTTCTATGTCGTCATCTCCTTTACAGATTTTTCAAAATCTTTATAATTGATCATTGATCCTCTAAAATTGCTGAAGGTTTGAGTTACTCTTGTTATAGAGGTGCTCTAACTACAAGAGTAGCTTGTTCTTTTGGAGATTAACACTCTCCATCATTATACTTCTAAAATGCATGATATTTTTGGCTAAAAGTTCTAAAAAATACTATTTTTTATGCTCTATTTAATGCACAAGTATCATTATCGAAATCATGCATAGAAAATGACCCTACATACTTGTAAATGCTAATATTTTTGTATTCGTATATTTGCATGCATACAATAGAGAAGCACGATGCTTTGTTTTATGATGCATACAATAGAGAAACAAGAAGATTTGCTTGATTTTGGCAAATCATTCATTATCTACCTCTTTATAAATACGAAATATGATTACACAAGAAACCGTTACAAGTGCTCATGTCAATCGTGCATAAAACCTTTGACTCTAAGCACATTTAATAGAAAAGGTATGTGCCTTTTAGGGGCATGAATATTAAATACATAACTCCTAGAAATTATAGAAACAAGAGAGAAAGAAAATTAATACCTTTTTTATTATGATTATGGAAGACCCACATAAAGTTGGTTGTATTCTTGTGAGATTATTTTGAAGCAAAGTCTTCTCCTTGAGCCTCATTAGCATGAAATCAAGTCCTTAGACTCCATTATTTTCTATTCAATTCAAATAGTTCATTTAATATGCTATTGTTTGTGGTCTCTAAGAGAATAGAAAAATATGAAAATGTCTTCCAACTTAGCTTCATTACATGCTCAAAGATATGTAATCTATAAAACAAGAGCATAAAACTCGATATAGAGGGGGTAAAAGAGAAAATTTCATGTTTGGGGCTATTAGACACCCTCTTTATCATGTAGACTCAATAATATAACATATACAATGCACATAGGCAATATGTCCTAGTCCTTTTGGACTCAATTCCAATCAAGTTGCATGCATCTAGAAGTCTCTAGCAATTTCATATCAAAACAAAAATCCTCATGCTTCCCATGGGATTTTTAGTTAAGAACTCTTCATTCTAATGGATTTACCTTCATCACTAGTCTAAGTTCTTAGATCTTTTAGTACTCTAGAGAAATATCATCTTATCTTGGTGTTTGTTCCTTTTTAGGTACGTTCTAACAGCAAGCTTACTCTTATATTAGTAATGTGTGAAGAAAATTGAAATCTAAGAATCATTTTTCAAGATGTGTCTTTGAAGGGCCATGAGAATCCTTGGGAGATTTACTTTTATAGTAGCCTTGGATTTGACTTTGTATGCTAATGCAAATGATGTAAAACCAAGCAAAATAATGATAGATATTCTAATAATTAAATACATAACAAAGGGAAGACACTGAATAATCTATTAAGAATATTAATTATTATCTTTTTAGTGCTATCATGTTGTCAACAAGCAATGAACAAATAGTATAAATCAATTTGGATCAACTTTTGTGTGATTGATTGAGATGCCAAATTCCACTACCTTCAAAACTCTTCATTTATGAGTTCTCATTTAATCCTTTTACAAAGATAAAGGTTTAGGCATTTACATTGGATAAATGATCACAAAAAGATCTTTATAAAAAATACATAAAAAGCTCTTGAATGAGTATATATGGCATCATTCAAATTATGGTTTTGATGTAGAGATAATCCATCTCAAGCATAATGCACCATTGATGTTCCAAAAACTCCCCCTCAAGCTAAAGTATGATTGAGTCTTCAATTTTTGATAGGTTAAATATTTGCCATAGATTTGAATCTGCATAGCTTATCCCATCAAGCACCTTTATCATGGTGCCTAATATTTGCTTCTCAATAGGAACAAATGATAATTCAAGTGTCTTTGCCATAAGCTTCTCTCTGACAAAGTGGTAATGAAGCTCTATGTGACTTGTTCTTGAATGGAAAATTGGATTTGGATCTAGATGCATGGAACTTACTTTATCTTCAAGTATGTGAGCCTTAGAGCTTACAAGTCCCATATGTGAGTACAAATCCTTGAGCCATATTCGTTTTTGAGTTGCAATAGCTAGACATCTATACTTTTCTTTAATTGAAATAACTCAACTCTTGGTTTCTTCTTGGAGCTCTAAGAAACTAACTTTGAACTTGCAAATGCTAAGTATCTAGACGTACTCCTTCTATCATCCTTTGCTCGTGACCAATCAACATTTCAATAGATTTTGATATCCAAATATAACGAATAAGTAAAGTAGATACCTTCATTAAGTGTTCCTTTGAGGTACTTGAGTACTTTCTTGGCAGAATCCATATGTGGTCTTCTAGGTGAGTGCATGAAATTGCTTAGCACTTCCACACTATAGGATCTTTAGAATCATCAATTTGCTCCCCTTCATAAACACTTAGGTTATGATTTAATTGCAAAGGCGTAACTACAAGCTTTGTGTTCTCCATTTTAAACTAGAGAAGTAGGTCTTGAATATATCTTCTTTGAGTTAGACACATCTCTTGATCTATATAAATCTCCTGCGTACCTTGGAAATATTTGAGCTCATCAAAGTCATTGATTATGATCTCCTCTTGCATATGTATTTTGATGCTTTGAATGCCATTCAATTCGACAACGGTCACAATTATATCATCTACATATACCCATAGATAAATAACCTCATTGTGATCCATTTTGATGAAGAGAGAAGGATCTAAGTTGCTAGGTCTAAACCCTTGATCTTGAAGGTATGTAATCAACCTATAATTCCAAGATCTAGGAGCTTGTTTCAATCCATACAATGCTTTCTTAAGTCCACAAACATAAGATGTATGATTAGGGTTTTCAAAACCTTGAGGTTGTGACATGTATTCATCTCCACTTATCCAACCATTCAACATCCTTTGACAATTAATTTTGCAATATACCTGCAAATTGATCCATCTAAGTTCCTCTTAATCTTATATACCCATCTACAAGGAATTATCTTCTAATTTAATGACATTGGAACCAATTCTAAAGTACCCATCTTCTTCAAAGCATCTACTTCTTCTTTTGTAGCCTTTTCCCAATTAGGGTTTTTCTTTGCCTCTTCATAGGTTGAGGATTCTTCTAAAATTAAGTCTCTTGCCAAGTAGATTGAATGCTTTGTAACAAATGTGGAAACATATCCATGCCATTCTTGTTCTTTCTTTTCCCTATATGACCTTCTAGGTATATGTTTGGAGCATTCTATAGACTTGCATTTTTGCTTTGCCTCTTGACTTTCCTAGCTTGTAATCCTTTTTCATTTCATCTTGTTCATGTTCTATAGCACTACTTGAATCCTAGACCTATGTATCATGATTTCTTCCTAATTCATGGAACTCATAATCGACATCATATGATAGAGTTACCTTTTTTTGTCTTCATCATACGAAGACCTATGTTGTTTAAACACACATCCCTACTTGTCGTGAAGTGCTTGGTTGAAGGATTGTAGAGCCTGTCACCCATCTGAGTTGAATCATATCCAATAAATAGTGCCTTTGTTTCCCTTTCATCTAGCTTACCTATGCTTTGTGAAGGTAAATAAATATAAGCTAAAAAACCAAACATGTCCGAGTGTCTTAGAATAGGTTTTCTTCCATGGCATGGTTCATAATGAGTCATACCTTGAAGTGAATTGGATGATAGACTATTCACAAGGTACATAAATGTTAAAATAGCTTCTGCCCATAGATGGTGGCAACCTTTTCTCTTTAAGCATTGTTCTGGTTGATCCAACCAATGTCTTGTTTCTTGTCTCTACAATTCCATTCAATGGAGGAGAGTACCTGGTAGTCACTTCCCTCTTAATACCTTTGTCCTACAAGAACACATCAAATTCTTTCGAGAATTATTCTCCCCTTCCATTACATTTGAGTTTCTTGAGTGATCTACTTCTATGATTCTTAGCATGTGCTAGGTACGTTTTTAAGCAATGAAAGAGTCATTCTTACTCATGATAAAGTACAAAATAGTCTATCTACTATGATCATCAATAGATGAGACATAATACCTTGATCCTACGAAAGAAGGTTTTTGGCTTGGCTTCCATACATCTTTATGTATCTCACATGCATCACATCTGTTGATCATGTGTTTCTTTGGTATGTTTGGCAATCCTAGAACACATTGATCCTTCCATATATCCTTCAAGGTTCTTTCATTCACATGAGCTAACCTCTTAGTACAAACTTCAAGCTCACTTAGTGTTTGAGACCCAAAGTTGAATAGAGCTCTATTCTTGGTTTTTCCTACTTCAAAAGTAAAGAGCCTACCATGCTTCTCACCTATGACTATCTTCTTGAAGCCTTGAAATGGATCCACAAAAACTCCATGTTGGGAAAACCTAACTTGCAAGGCTTTCTCAACTTTATTTGAGCTACACTTATTAGGTTTTTGGTAATAGTTGGAACATAGAGGACTTTGCTTAGAATGTTTTCTCTCCATTGGAAGCTTTCAAATTACTAGTTATCTCCACATTATCCTTTGTGTCATCCCCTTTTTGTACTTCATGTCTATGCTTTGGCCTTTCCAAGTTACATAAGAGAGCTATGTTGCCTGCACCATGATTTGAACATCTTGAAGCTATGTAGAATAGATGATCATCTTCTTAACCTTCAGTGTGGCTTAGATTCATGAGAAATAATGAGTCTCTATGTTTTTTAAAAAAATATAGCTCTTGAATGTATCCTCTTTGAGTTAGATTCATCCCCTCATTTGTATAAAATAACCTACATACCTGGGAAATATGTGAGCTGATCTAACTCATTGACTTTGAACTCCTCTCGCATATGTCTTTTGATCCTTTGAAGGCTATTCTAGTCATCACCTATCACAATTACATCATCTGCATATACATACAAATAGATAACGTCATTATGATCCCTTTTGATGCATAGAGAACGATTTGAGTTTCTAGATTTGAACCTTTGATTTTGAAGGTATGTAACCAACCTATAAGTTCAAGCTTTGGAATCTTGTGACATGTATACCGCTTTACTTATGTGGCCATTTAGAAATGCATTTTTCACATCAAGTTAGAGAAGTCTCTAATTTCTTGCAATAGGTACACTCATCAATCTTTTTATTGTGGTCATCTTTGCAATTGGTGAGAAAGTTTTCTCATAGTCTATACCTTAATTTTGTGAACATCCTTTGGAAACTAATCTAACCTTATACCTACAAATTGATCCATCTAAGTTCCTCTTAAGTTTATATACCCATCTGCAAGCAATTACTTCTGATTTAATGACATTCGAACTGATTCCCAAGTATCCATCTCCTTCAAAATGTCTACTTCTTCTTTCATACCATTTTCCCAATCACGGTTTTCCTTTGTGTCTTCATAGGTTGAGGGTTCTTTTGAAACTAAGTCTCTTGCCAAGTAGATTGAATTTGTTATAACAAATGTGGAATCATATCCATACTTTTCTAGTTGTTTCTTCTCCTATGCTATCCTTCTAGGTGTTTGTTTGAAGCATTATAAACACTTGCATTTATGCTTTGCCTCTTGAATTCCATAGATTGTAACCTTTTTTCTTTCATCTTGGTCATAACCTATATCACTTACTCAATCTTGGACCTATGTATCATGCTTTCTTCTTGGTTGATGGAAATCAGAATGAAGATCACATGGACAGTTACCTTTTGTTTACCTTCATCATAGAAAGACCTATGTTCTTCAAATACAACATCCCTACTTGTATTGAATTGCTTGGTTAAAGGATTGTAGAACCTCTAACCCATGTGAGTTGAGTCATATCCAAAAAATACTTCGTTTCTTGCCCATTTATCTAGCTTACCTCTGATTTGTGAAGGTACCTGAACATAAACTAAACAAACACCTTGCAATGTCCTAGAATAGGTTTTCTTCCATGCCATGCTTATAAGGAGTCACACCTTGAAGTGATTTGGATGGTAGTCAATTGATAGGGTGCACATCAAGGGAAATAGCCTCTACCCATAGAAAATGTTTCAATCATTTCTCTTCAGAGCATAGTTCAAAATGATCCAACCAATGTCTTGTTTCTTCTCTTTGCAATCCATTCAATTGAGGAGAGTACTTGGTATTGGCTTTCCTCTTCATGTCTTTATCCTACAATAACTCATCAAGTTCTTTGGAGAAGTATTCTTCCTCTCAATTAGATGTGAGTTTCTTAAGTGATCTACATGTATGATTCTCCACATGTGCCAGATACGTTTTGAAGCAATCAAGCAATTCATTCTTACTCTTGATAAAGTACATAATATTCAATCTATTATGGCCAAGTGATGAAGTTTGGTCCAACCAAGCAGCACAAGACCTTCCTTGAGCTTTTGGATAGTCAAATAGACCATATAGGCATGTGATTAGTGCAATAAAGTCCAATGGATACTTTTAGACATCAACAACAACAAGTTGATGCAAAATAGATAACTTGCACCTTGATGAGCTCACAAAAAATCCTTCTATATTTGGATGAAAGCTTTGACTTCAAACAAAGAGATGAGCCAACACAATTAAAATTGGGAAATTTTCTTTTAGTGGAGTTCCATTCATAGAGTCGGCTTTCTATAAATCATAAAATCCCTAATTTCTATCAACCAATGGAGGAGCAATGAATTTAACACTGATTGGATGTCATCCCGTTTTTTCAAGATTGTGCAAAAAATGATACCAAGACCTTCACCTCAAAATTTTTCTATATCTACAAAATTGAATGACCTAAAAATTTAAACATGTAAACTAGAAAATAATATCTTTCTAATGATCAGTTAGTCACTAGATTTAATGCTCTATAGAGGTAGAAGAAAGCTCTACAAGATAATTGAGTCTAAGGAAGAAGGGATAGAACTGATATGGCACCAAGCAATGATCAAAGAGTATATGTAATGCATCAAATCATCACTCTAATAATGTAAAAATTATTTAGAGTTTTTATATATACTCCAAAGGATCTTTCCATGCCTCTTCTTTGTGAATTAAAATTCAAATAATGGAATCTCTTGATTCAATCTAGGAAAAGGTGAAATCAATTTTGATCTGAAATCAATTTTGATCTAACTTTTTATGATTGAGCTACCAAATTCAACTACCTTCAAACTCATTATTTATGACTTCTCCTTTTATCCTTTTAAAAATATAAAGTTCTAGACTTTTACATTCAATAAATGATCACAAATTATATTTAAAAATAATACAATAAATGAATGAAAGTAAAAAACTCTTGAATGAGTATATATGACATCACTTAAATGATGGTTTTGATGTAGAGTTAATCCATCTCAAGTGTAACGCAAGATTGATGTTCCAATAGCTCCCCCTCAAGCTTATCTATGTGTGAGTCTTCATTCTCTAATAGGTTGAATATGTGCCATAGATTTCAACTTGCATAGCTTTATCCGATCAAGTGCCTTTGTCATCATGTCTCCTATTTGCTTCTCACTAGAAACAAATGATAAGTCTATTTCCTTTTCCATAAGCTTCTCTTTGACAAATTGGTGCTGAACCTCTATGTGCTTTGTCCTTGCATAGAAATATGGATTTGTAGCTCGATGCATGGAACTTACTTTATCTCCAAGTATGTGAGGCTTGGAACTTACAAGTCCCAAATTTGCATACAACTCGTTGAGCCCTATTGCTTGTTGAATTGTAATAGTTAGACCTCTTTACTCTCAATCCATATAGTGCTTTCTTAAGTATGAAAACTTAAGATGAATGATAAGATTTTTTCAAAATCTAGAATTTGTGACATGTATACCTCTTCACTTATCCAGCATTTTAGAAATGAAGTTCTTACATCAAGTTAGAGCAGTCTCCATTTTCTTGCAGTAGCTACACTTATCTTTTGATTGTATTCATCTTTGCAATTGGTGAAAATGTTTTGTCAAAGTCTCTACCATAATTTTGTGAACATCCTCTACAAAATAATCTAACCTTATACCTACAAATCGATCTATTTGAGTTCGCCTTAAGTTTATATACCCATCTGCAACCAATTGACTTATGGTTTAGTGACATTGGAACCCATTCCCAAGTATCCATCTCCTTCAAAGAATCTGTTACTTCTTTCATACCGTTTTCCCTATTAGGGTTTTCCTTTGCCTCTTCATAGATTGAGGATTCTTCTGATATTAAGTCTCTTTCCAAGTAGATTGAATGCTTTGTAACAAATATGGAATCATATCCATACCTTTTTGGTTGTTTCTTCTCTCTTGCTGACCTTCTTGTTGTTTGTTGGAGCATTCTACACACTTGCTTTTTTTCTTTGCCTCTTGAATTCCATAGCTTGTAACCTTTTCACTTTCATCTTGTTCATCATGTGTATCAGTGCTTGGATCTTGGAACTATGTATCATGTTTCTTCCTATTTGATGGAAATTAGAATCAAGATCATATGGTAAAGATACCTTTTATTTGTCTTCATCATAGCAAGACCTATGTTCTTCAAACACAAGATCCCTAGTCGTAGTGAGTTGCTTGGTTAAAGGATTGTAGAACCTATAACCCATCTCAGTTGATTCATATCCAATGAGTACTATATTTGTTGCCCTTTTATCTAGCTTACCTCTAATTTGTGAAGGTGCATGAACATAAACTAAACAAACAAACACCTTGCAATGTCCTAGACTAGGTTTTGTTCCATGCCACACGTTATAAGGACTCATACATTAAATTGATTTAGATGTTAGTCTATTGAAAAGGTACACATCAAGTGAAATAGCCTCTTCCAATAGATAATGTGGTACACTTTTCTCTTCAAACATTGTTCAGAATGATCCAACCAATGTCTTGTTTCTTCTCTTTTCAATCTATTCAATTGAGGAGAGTACCTGGTACTAAATTCCCTCTTCATGCATTTATCCTACAATAGCTCATCAAAATCTTTGGAGAAGTATGCTCCCTCTCAATCATATGTGAGCTTCTTAAGTGATATAGGTGTATGATTCTCCACACGTGTTAGATACTTTTTGAAGCAATCAAACACTTCATTCTTACTCTTGATAAACTACAAAATATTCCATGTACTATGGTCATCAATAAATGAGACTTAATACTTTAGTACTACCAAAGAAGGTTCTTTGCTTGCCCCCCATACATCTGTATGTACTAAGTCCAATAAGTTTTTTTGGATGTACCCTTTGTGGTTGGATGGTTGTCTTTGTGCCTTCCCAATCTAACATGCATCACATCTGTTGATGAGGTGTTGGTTTGATATGTTTGGGAGTCCTAGAACACTTTGATCCCTACATATATCCTTCAAGCTTCCTTCATTCACATGAGATAACCTCTTATGATATAGTTCAAGCTCACTTAGAGTGTGAGACCCAAAGTTGAGTAGAGCTATGTTCTTGGTTTCTCCTCTGGCTATCTTAGCATGCTTTTCACTTAGCATGTTTTTCCCCTCTGGATATCTTCTTAAAGCCTTACCATGAGTCTTTCACAAAAGCTCCATGTTGGTTGAACCTAATTTGCAAGCCTTTCTCAACTATTTGACCTACAGTTATTAGGTTCTTCGTAATAGCGAGAATGTAGAGTACCTTGCTCACAATATTTCTCCTACCATTTGAAGATTTCAAATTACAACATCTCCACATTATGCTTTGTGTCATCCCTATTTGTACTTCATGTCTATGCTTTGGACTTTTGGATTGAGGTAAGAGAGCTATCATGCTTGTAACATGATTTGAACATAATGATTCTATGTACAATAAATGATCATCTTCTTTACCTTCCTTGTCGCTTAGAATCATGAGAAGAAATGAGTATTCATGTTGGTGATCTTTAGAATAATTTTTGTATTCCCGTCTATTATGGCTTCTATTCGTAGTGTTGAAGTTTTGTCTAGCTCTACCTTTGTTGCTGCGATATTCACCTATATCATCTCCTTTCTCAATCTTTCCATTGAAAAAATAATTTTGCATGGTGTGGTTGGCCTTATCACATATGGAACAAGGTTGAACATTCTAGCCTTTGATTTTTTCAAGCTTTGGTCCTTTCATATTCCCTTTCAGCTTGCTCTTGCTTGCCAAGTTTCCTTGGAAAATTCTTCTCTACATCCTCTTTCTTCTTCCTGACTTTCAATTTCTTGTCCATCTTATCTGCATGCAGAGCACTATATGAATTACCTTGACAAGAGCTAGCATCCTTTATGCTATTATTGGCCTCTTAATTGAAAAGTTTTGCAAGAAAGATGTTGAAATCTATAGTTTGCACATCGATTATTAGGTCATAGACCACTATGGGGAAGTGGGAGAGTGGCGAGGGTTGGATTAGGCCCAGAGTGTGTGTGCATGCATTGCATCACTTTTGTCTAGTGGGTGGGTTGCATGCGCTAGGTGCTTCTTCCCGGAAAAGGCTAAGACTCGAGACTCATTGAAGGTCGGAAGAGAGAAAGTAAGTAACACATTTCACGAGCGTGGGACATGGGGTAGGAAAAGTAGGTCAGGGAGAGAGAAGCATGTGAACATCGAATGAAAATATAATACTCTAAGTAAAAAACACCAAACCAAAGAGTGCCAGATAAAAAGACTATACTCGATGATCGTGAAAGGATTGATCAATATACAATTGAATGTCATAGTGTGACTATGGATTATACAACTCAGATAATGAAATATTCTATCACAGTGTGGATCAGCTAAAAAAAATTGGAATGGTCTTCTCAGCCACACTGCAGAAAAGATGCTTCTTCACTTCTTTCTTCAATCTTTGATCTTTGCAACTTTACTTCAAAAACTCCAAATGCTTTTCTTCACTTTGGGTAATGTCTGAAAAAGATGATGGGGAATTTCTGTTCACTTCTCTTGAAAACATCCTCTTTAAATCATGAGGTTTCTAAAAACGATCATGCATAACTTCTCTTGAAAACATCCACTTCAAATCATAAGGTTTTTGAAAAACATCATGGAGAAAACCAAATGAGCAATGGACATGAATTTATGGCTTTTACCTAGGTTCTCTTTCTACAACTCTGTTCTGTGGTGCCGAAATCGCGATCTGAGCTCGTTTCGGCCTCCGAACGCACTATCGCAGTGCTTCTGCAGGCTATTTCATCCTTTTGTGCCAAAGATATATACCAGTTTCTGTTCGCCAGTTTAAGCGTCTCGAAGTCTGCTACAGGTCTAGCAGAACTCGTCTGGGCAGTTCCGTTCAACTTTTTGAGATACAGTCAATTTTCTGCATCAAGGTATTTTAGTCACCGGCCATGGCTGAAAGCAGTGATGTATTCCGTATGTTGGTTGTTGAGGATAAGTTGGATGGTACCAACTACCCATTATGGGCTTATATGATGCGACATGTACTGGTTGCAAAAGGACTCTGGAACATTGTGTAGGGTGTTGAAAGACGTCCTGTTACACCTGCGACTACAGGTACTACAAATACAGGTGCTGGAGGTACTGGAGCTGATGAAGATGGTGTCGAAGATGATATTCCACAGATTCCTGTTTGTGCTACTGTTTCTGTTGCACCTACTGCAGAGCAGATTCGTTGGGATGGCAGAGATGCCCAGGCACATGCATTGATAGCCTTGTCTGTCAAACGTGCCATTATTCCTCACATTTGCTCTTGCAGAACAGCAAAGGATGCTTGGGATACACTTACCACTTTGTACCAGGCTAGGAATGAGGCTCGTGTTGCTTACCTCCGAAAACAGTTGGAGAGTGAGCACATGAATGAAGGTGATTCTATGGACAGTTTTCTTACAAAGATCAAAGACCTGAAGGAACAATTGATTTCTGTTGATGAGGTTATACCAGATAGCTCACTTGTGCAGACCGTTCTGAATGGTCTTCCTGATTCATATCAGAGTTTTGCCTCTACTCTTCGGTTGATGATGAAAGGCAATCCGAATGCCTTGTCATTTGAGGAATTAGTCTCTGTTCTGTTGCAGGAAGATCAGTCAAGGCAGAACAGGTCCATTATGCGTGTTGCAGATCAAGCTTTCCTGGCTAGTCAGAAGGGCAAAGGAAAATGGAGCTCTTCTACTAGTAAGCAAAAATCTGCAAATGCTGCACAATCGAAGAACCAGGATAAAGATGAAAAGAAATCAGAAAAGCAGAAATTGTTCTGCAAGTACTGTAAAGGAAATGATCATATTATAAAGAACTGTCCAAAACTGGCTACTAAAGAGGCAAAGAAGAAAGAGGCTGGAATGGTTGTTGCAGAGGCCTCTACACCAAAAACAGAGTCTACAAATCTTGTGCAGGAAGAAGAATGGGCGTTTACTACTGTCTGCAGTTTTGACCCATCTTCTCATGATCAGTGCATGTCTGCAGTAGACTCAGATGTTTGGTACTTTGACAGTGGGGCGACCAAACATATTACCCCGCAGCGCAGTTTCTTCTCTTCACTCGAGCTTGCCCCTACAGGGAATACTGTCACATGCACCAATAACTCCTCTTATCCTGTTATGGGAGTTGGTAAGATCATTCTGACTACTGCTGATGGTAGTTCTTTCACTTTGTGAGATGCTTTATTTGTGCCAGGGATCAAAAAGAACCTGTTATCAGTTTCTGCATTAGCCAAGATTGGCTTGGTTGTGAAATTCGTTGATGACAGGTGTACAGTCCATGATCTCTCAAATGGTGATGTGATTATTGCTTCTGGCATCTTATGTCGTGGGCTGTATAAGCTCATAGACTATGAAAGATCTGTGAATGATTCGGCATGTGCAGTTCACGATTCTCAGGCTATGTCAGATGCAAAGCTTTGGCATGCACGCTTTGGTCATCTGAATTTTGCTACTTTGTTACACCTGCAGAAATCTGAAATGGTGTCCTCTTTGCCCAAACTTGAGGCACCTGGAAAACATGTTTGCGAAGGCTGTATTTTGGGCAAAATGCAGCGTTCTTCCTTTCCAAAAGATGGTTCAGTTCGGGCTACGCAGAAATTGCAGCTTGTACATAGTGATGTCTGTGGTCCTATGCAGACACCCTCTTTTGGAAATTACCTTTACTTCGTGACTTTCATTGATGATTTTTCCAGGCATACATGGGTATATCCACTCAAAGCAAAGTCCGAAGTGTTCATGTGCTTCAAACAGTTTTTGGTTTTGGCTGAAAATCTGTCAGCATGTAAAATGGGCACCCTCCGTTCTGATCGAGGGGGGGAATATATGTCTTCAGATTTTAATGCATTTCTGGCTGAACGTGGGATAAAACACCATTGTACAGTACCGTATACACCTCAACAGAATGGAGTTGCTGAACGAAAGAATAGGTCACTCATGGAGATGGCGAGGTGCATGGTCAAAAGTCAGGCTTTACCACATAGTTTCTGGCTTGAGGCTGTCATGTGTGCAGCATATGTACTGAACAGGTGTCCCACTAAAGCGTTGCAGTCTATCACTCCATATGAGGCTTGGCATGATCGCAAGCCATCTATTGCTCATCTACGTGTTTTTGGTTGTTTGGCATATGCATTAGTGCCTGAACAACATCGCAAAAAATTGGATGATAAGGCAGTAAAATGTATTTTTGTTGGGTACAGTTCTGAAAGTAAAGGCTATCGTCTGTATCATCCACAGACTAAACGCATTCTGGTTAGCCGTGATGTTGTCTTTGTGGAAGATGCTATTCAGCCATTGCTTCCATGTACTAAGGAGACATCTGTTAGCTCCAAAGACATCTATGATACTTTGATGCCTCCTTTTACAGGTGGACAGGCTAGTGCTGGTCCTAATGAGGCAACTTCTCAGCCTTTGCAGGTTTCATATGATGATGCTGATCATTCCATTTCTGATGAAGATTTACATGATGCACTTGCTGATGAGAGAGCTGATATTGAGCAGGCAAAAACTATGCCAAAATGGCTGGTGCAGACTTTGCGTGACAGCAAATTAGATGCACCTTTGTCATATCGTACTCGTTCAGGCTCTCATAGTGCCTCCTTTGCATCAGATTGCTATGCTATGGCTGCATCTAGTCTTTGTGATGAGAATGAGCCTGTTTCTTTTGATGAAGCACAGAATTCAGAAAATTGGATGGCTACTATGCAGTCTGAATATGATGCTATAATGAAGAATGGTACATGGTCCTTATGTGACTTGCCTCTTGGCAAGAAGGCCATTGGCACTAAGTGGGTATACAAGTTGAAGCGTAAACCTGATGGTACCGTTGACAGGTATAAGGCTAGGCTTGTTGCAAAGGGTTATGCGCAGGAAAGAGGCATTGATTTTGATGAGACCTTTGCACCTACATGATGTATGACTACTGTTCGGAGCATTTGTGCACTTGCAGCCCATCATGGTTGGAATGTACATCAGTTGGACATTAAAACAGCATTTCTGAATGGTGACTTGCATGAAGAGGTGTATGTTTTTCAGCCCCGTGGCTTTGTGCAGAAAGGGCATGAAAACCAGGTTTGCAGGTTAAAGAAGGCATTATATGGTTTAAAGCAAGCACCACGTGCTTGGTATGAGAAGATACATGCCTATCTGATTGCACATGTTTTTGAGAACAGTCCAACTGAAAGCACCTTATATGTTAAACGTACTAATGATGTGCTTCTGATCATTGTTGTCTATGTTGATGACATGCTGCTCACTGGTCCTATTGAGACACATATTGCTGATTTTAAGGCTGATTTGCATGCCTCATTTAAGATGTCTGATTTGGGGCATTTGCATCACTATTTGGGCATTCAGTTTATGCACGTTGATGGTGGAATGGGTTTGTGTCAAACGAAATATATTGACACATTATTGCAACATTTTGGCCTTGAAGACTGTAAGCCTATTGCCACTCCTATGGAGACAGGTTTACGATTGAGTCTTCATGATGCTAGAGATGCATTTGATGCTGTTCTCTATCAGCAGGCTCTTGGATGCTTGATTTACTTATGCATTACTCGGCCAAATATTCAGTTTGCTGTCTCACAGATGAGCAGGTTTATGCATTGCCTAGGAGTCACGCATTGGAAAGCGGTTAAGCGCATCTTTCTCTACTTGAGTGGTACTCAGCTACTTGGGTTGTTTTATCCCAAGGGGGGATCACTACCGCCAGATTTGCATGCTTTTTCTGACTCAGATTGGGCTGGTTGCTATGACACTCGTGTGTCCACCAGTGGTTTTTGCTTCATGCTTGGTAGCTCATGTATATCTTGGTTGAGCAAGAAGCAGCCTACTGTGGCCACGTCCAGTTGTGAGGCTGAGTATAGGGCAGCTTTCACAGCGACTGTTGAGTGTGTGTGGCTCAGACGCCTTATGGCTGATTTGGGTGTTGGCCAGTCTTCTGCCACCACCATCTTCACTGACAGTCAGAGCGCATTGGCCGTTGCGAGGAACCCTGTGTTCCATGCTCGCACTAAGCACATTGAGGTGCATTATCACTATGTGAGGGAGAGGTTCTCTGCTGGGGAGATCAGCTTGGCATATGTGCCCACGCAGGAGAACATTGCAGACCTTTTCACGAAGGCTCTGCGTAGGGAGAAGTTTGAAGCTTTTCGCAAAGCTTTGGGCTTACTTCCTTTTGTGGAGTGATTTCCACATAGCTTGGCACTTCCTTATACATGAGTGCCAGCTCCTTGTTCACCGCATCACTCCCAGGGGGGATTTGTTGATATATTTAGGTAGTGATGTGTGTGAACACTCTAGGACCGCCGGGGCACTTTTTTCCCTCTTTAGGAGGTTTTTTTCCCCCGGCTTGTATATACGCCTATTGCCCTAATGGGCTACTTATCTTTGTACATTCTCTAGTAATACATTCAATATTGTGTGTTTGTGCTCCAAGCTTCTTCTTCTTCCTTGTGTTGTTCGTGTGCTTCCCCAGACGTCTATCTCCAACATGAGCCAACTGAACTATCCATACCTTGAATATAGATCACCATGGAGTAGATGGAATGCTGAGCAAATGCTTCTACAAACTCATCTACTATAAGTCCTATCCCTACATTGCTAATCGTGACTTTATTTATAGTCTATAGATCTTAGATGAAACAAAGTTTTCCATTCTTCTTTGGCACCGTGAACCACCTACTCAAATATGGAATGGAAGATGGTTCCAATATATGCATGGATATTTTTTCCTTTAGTAGCCTCATCAACTTAGGTAAGTGAGCCTTTGGGACAGGTATAGATCAAATAGTCCATGGTATATGTGCCACTGTAAAGATAATCATGGGCAGAACTTGTTTTGGATCCGCACATTCTATCTCATGTGGAAAAACTGCAAATATTGTCGAGAAGTATTGGACACTCAGTTCGTGGATCAGTTCAACTGCCAAGTTCAACGTTGCACGTAGGGTGCTTGGAGCAATCTCAGGTATAGTGGAGACTCAAAGGATTATTAGTCGAGCACTTGCAAAGTCATATTCTCTTATCAAGAAGCGTAGAAATAATGCATCATAATCATTCATTCATCATGCTTATCATTTGCAGACTCATATGAAATTCAAGTGTCGTGAGCTCTATCCCCTTATCTAACATAGGTTGCAAACTAAAGAAAATTCAATAATTTAGTGTGTTACAAGATTGCGAGTTTATCCCCTTATATAACGTAGTTTGCAAACAGTTGATCCAATAGTTTATAGACATCAATTCTTAATGCTTGATCAAACTTTTCTTTACCAAAGTTTTCTTTACCATAGACCATGTTAATGGTTGCCTTGTAACATCTTCAAATACCTCTTAGCATCTTCGAATTATATGTTTCTTGCTTTTAACTTCAAATATGCATAATCAAACAAATATATATATCTATACACATTTGCATGTGATCAGAATCAACAAATGTCTCAAGAATTAAGTGAAATCAAACTACGTTATGGTAATAGATAGGACAAAACAAACAAAAAAAAAATCCAAATTCTATTCAATATCAAACGCTCTAACTGAGGAAACTTGCATGAACACTATTTCAGCATTCATTCAG
Organism: Ceratopteris richardii; assembly: GCA_020310875.1. Lineage (NCBI taxonomy): Eukaryota > Viridiplantae > Streptophyta > Polypodiopsida > Polypodiales > Pteridaceae > Ceratopteris > Ceratopteris richardii. Next base: position 66,157,940 of record CM035438.1, read on the forward strand.
TGGTGGTGAGAGGATGCGCACTTTACAAAAATATGGTTCACATAACTTCCGATCCTCAGACCGAGCATTAATCCTATTGTTCTCAAAGTCTCAGTAGAGAAACTTTTTGTAAACCACAAACAAGTATCTGAGTGTTTTGAATTATGAAGTGGATCATGAGAAATGCAGACAAAGCTTATCAATCAGAACCTATTGATGATGAGAAGCGCATGGTAGAGTGCCTTTTGCTCTATTGTAATTTGATATGTTTCAATTCGAATTTTTACAAAAGAATCATTCGTACATCGGCAATACCTAAAATTTTCCTAAATTCGTTATCTATGCATATAAGTGAAACTCTATGTGCATTTTTAAAATGAATTCATGCGTGTTCATATTCTTGTTTTACATAGAGCGCAAATTATTTTGCATATAAGAATAAAGTCTAATCATCAACAAATAAACAAATAGCAGAACTGAACGATTCATATCTGTAGTTTGGATTTCCCATCTTACTGATATAGTTATGAATGTGATCATATGGTATAAGCAGATTTATGTAAAGATGAGATAAACACTTGAAACACTCTGAAGCATACTCTAAGCTTTTCATGTTCATAGACACAAACGCTGTTTATAGATGAAAGATTATTATTGCTATATCGATGTACTATTTAGAAGAAGTGAACATCCATACCAAAATCTCTGTTACAGTACACATTTGGATAAGAAATCAACAAAAGAAATCTAAGTGATCGATTCGCGGAAGTCTGATATAGTGCTTTTACATCAATACTCCGCATAAGTTATATTTATCCTGGAAGCAGAATTGCTTCATCATATCTTCTGCCATGAAACTTCTCTATATCAATTCGCATCTTTGTACATGATACACCTATAATTTTATGCAGCCTCCTACTCTTCCTCTTAACTCCCATGTCTATTTGAACTCCTCCAGCTCATTCGTACTCTCCTTCATCCTTCGGGTCCTCCATATCTAGTACTTTCCGTAGAGGTAGCTATGTTAGATCTTTAGCGGAGAAAATGAACAATAATTGATTCTCATATATAACAGAATATCGTCCGAAGATATGCGCTTATATAACAAAAATGTGTATGCAGATTTAAAACTTCAAATTGGTAGCATGTCAGAGTGGAGAGTCCGATGTATGTGACTATATCTCAATAGATGTTATCACAGCGGTAACCTCCTCATAAAATGACTATCGTCGTGATAAAATCACTATCGTCGTCAAAGAATCGACGAAAATTTGCCAGATTAGATCGCTTTAGAATAGTGGTTGTCATCAGATACTCATCAGAGATTGAAGTGAAGTAAAGTTAATCACAGATGAATTAAAAAAACTACGTGTAGTTCTTCAGATGATATTCATGCACGGAAAAAGAGCTTTTGTAATCATTAAGTATATCAGATGTTATCACCAGCTAGTCGCTTCGACTTCCCATTTTTTTCCAACGGAATCTTTGTCAGATTGTTGCCTTCCTATCCTTTGATCAGCCGCCAAAATCCTCCTTCTTCTTCCTGCCAGCCCATGATGTATATTGACCTTCAGCGAAGCTTGACGTAGCATGGTGTGGTCATACCAGCACTAATACACCGAATCCCATCACAACTCCGCAGTTAAGCATGCTTGGGCTAGAACAGTACTGAGATGTCGGCTCTTCCTTCCCTTATACTGCTGGAGCGCATAGATCATGGTCGACGATGGAAATACAGATAGAGAAGTGTGCGCCCGAAGTAAATTGTTAATCATTCGATGAATAGCGCCCCATGCTTCTTTCCGGCATCCCCCGTTCATAGAATTGCCCCCCTTAAATTATATATTGGCCTCCATATTAATAGACTTAAATTTCTATTTTTATCCTCACAAATATCCACATTCGACCTCCTCCCTTCTTTTTCCCTCGAGTTAAGCTTTTCTTCTTTTCTCCCATGGAGTGAGCGCCTCCAATCCCTTCCTTTTTTGACATGTGCTTCTTGCCAATTCTCAATTTCGAGTGGAGTCAGTTGTCTAAGCCAACACGTTTGAATCTAATTTGAGTAGACAATATGAACTCTTGCTACCTTTCAATGTCATATGGATGCGTAATAAACACTCTTCTTGTATGGATGCGCAGTAATCAATATTGTATGGATCGCAATAATCACTATTGTATGGATGCGGAGTAATCACTATTGTATGAATGCACAATAATCACTATTGATCCCCTTTATGCAAAAGCACCAAAACTTGAGCATACGAATGATAAGAAGATAAGGTATAGCTAGTGCAAGCATTGCTCCCTACTAAGGATGTGAGTGGTAAGTCTTTTTCTCTCGACTTGATGTTTATAGTTGCTTTTATACCATGGATCATGAAGCATTGAAATGAGCCAAAGATTCATGTTTCCATCAACCTTGGTCAATTTCTATTTCAAGTGGGGAGGATATTTCTCTCCGACATTCACCCCCACCAAACCTACACAGCGTCCTCGATGGGCCTAATAACGTGTTTCTTAAACATTAAATTCATCTTCAAATATGAGATTACTTGATTTGATATGTGCATGGGATTAGAAGATATGTGTCTATGCAGGGCCTTATAATGTAGCCCTATTGGATGCATACTCTGAAATGCATGAAGAAACAAATATGATGCAATCATTTAAGTAAAAGGCTTTAGATGATGAGGCTTGTGCACTCACTCACATACATACTTTTGTGTGGATACATTAATCCATTCAATCGCTCTTGTGTGCATGGGTAAATCTCAGTTCGTGCCTTGATACAAGGTCATGTAATGAGACCCTACCATGCATCCTCTGTGTGCATTTTCAAATAATTATGGTGCATAGACAAGGTAAGAGCATTTGCTGAAGAGGTTTAGGCTCCCAAATTTAGGCATTGCTTCCAAATTTGATGATGCATTTTACAATTAAGATTAGTGCAATTGGACGTGAAGCAAAGGGAAAATATCATCATGTGTTTGTACATAATTTGATGCATACTTTAAATGCAAGACTAAACAAAATGGTGCAAAAATGGAAGTAAAAGGTTATTCATAGTCTATTCTTGAAGAAAAACGTTGTTTGTCAATAAAATCCCATTCTTCGTCCTAAACCTGAAAAATAAATCATCTTGAAATACTTATTAATAAAATTATATCAAATATAGAAATCCAAGACAAGACTTCTCCATAATCCATGTGTACCAAGAAAGACAAGATTAAATCAAATTTTTTGGATTTCATAATATTCCATTGAAACATCAAATCCTCCATTCTTGTTTGACCTGTATCAAACCACTTAAAAACTTGATTAGAAAAAGCAATATTAGCATCATTAATATGTATAAAATTAAGATAAAACAAGTGATCGTTTATATCAAAACCCTTAACTTCATATTTTTTAAATGCATGAGTATCAATGTTTATAATGTCCTCATCTTGTTCTTCCTTAGTAATGACAGAATATTGTCCGCAGATATGCGCTCATATAATAGAAATGTGTGTGCATATATAAAACTTCAAATTGGTAGCATGTCAGAGTGGAGAGTCAGATGTATGTGATTGTATGTCAATAGATGTTATCATAGCGGTAACCTCATCATAAAATCATTGCCATTGTCATAAAATCATGTCCCAAAAGGTCATCTTTTCCTACTTCTTTCACTCTTTAGCATACCATTGAAGCTCCTCTTTCTACATTCCAACCTACATGCATCTCCTATCTTGAATTACAGTTGTATCTTGAAGACCTTTAGCTTCAATGGAAACATCTCAAGCTAAAGATGAATTACGGTTGTAGCTTGAAGACCTTTAGCTTCAATGGAAACATCTCAAGCTTCTAGGTGATCGAAAGATGAAATCCTAACATTAAGATGTCACAATATCAAAGCTATAGGTGGACAATGGCTATCACATGAGTATTCCAAAGGTGCATGGGTGTGGATGCAACCCTCTAGAGTAGGGCCTCATCGAGTTAGAGATCGTCGAAACTTGGATCTTCATTGGAAGTGAAAGCTTTTTGGCTTCAAGAAGCATAGAGACAATGGGATAGTTGCTCTTGTACAACATGTTTTTACAATGGCAATTATGAAACTTGAAAACTCTATTAGAATGAGATATCTTGTGAATTGTAAGTATTACTCTACAATATTGTATGTTTCTAGTGTTGAATATATTTCTGTTCTATTGAGATATGTTTTTGTTTGTTTCAGATATATTTCCTTCTACTAAGGTGGAAGAACAACCACTTCATAGTCTTACACGTACTTTCCAGGGATTGCATGCAGATGTTCGTGCACTAGTCTTTCCAGAAATATCTCCTGCTCAACTTTACCATGATAGAGTTTCTTTTACACACATAGATATGTTGTACCCTCTAAAATGAATGGTTTTGTAATGTTCAAGAGAACTAAAATACATTCTCTTCTTAGCTTGGAGTGGCCAAAACCAGATATATGGTTCATATCATCTTTGAAGCAGAAGATGGTAATGGATATACATAACTCTTTGAAATTCACAAAAGTGTCTAGATATGTAGGTTTGCACTATTCTTTTCCCATCCATTGTTTTCTATGTTTATTCCACCATGTTCATGTGTAAAGATATCACATATGAGCAAGTCGAAAGTCTTCTTGGTGAAAGTTGGGGTTTGATAGAAGGAATCACAAAAGGTGATAAATATGTTTGTAAAATAGGTGGAACAGGTATAGGATTTCGATATTTGAAACAATGTACTTCATTATACATTAGATTCTACTATGATCATTGGATGTGCAAACTTGGCAAATGGGTACCATTTAAAAGTTTAGAGGGATCTTTACATTCATTTGAAATAAAGCTTAAATTTCCATTAATGAAACAGAAACAATTTTAGTGAATCATCATTGGACCTTGGCGAATTTGAGAGAACACTTGGTGATTATGAGTTTGGAAGGACTAACTCAATCCAAATTCAAAATACAAGGACATAAGGTGAGAAATGTTTTGTGCTTTTGTTAAAGTAATATTTTCATTATTGCTTATTTTACTTTAATAACTGCAATTTCTTGCAAATTGATTACAGGTGGGAAGAAGATTGGAATACAAAATGAAAGTCCCTGTAGATTGGAGCAAAGATGGAACTGAACTCTCATTGTCATAGTCCTTTTGCAATATGATAATGTCACTTTTTGGGTCCTTTTCATTGTATCTCATGGTTTTTGCAATTTCAAGAAACTTGTAAAAAGTAGGACAACCAATTCATGTTAGATATTGTATATAGATTCTTATTTGCAATGGTAATTTCAAAACTTTTGGAATCTCAAAAAGACTATGTTTACTACTTGGAAATGTGGTTGCTCATGTTTTTTGTTGTGTTATGTTTAGACATTTGCTCTGAAGCAAAAAATTTCATATCCTTTGGTGTTCTGTGCATTATTTTGTCATCAGAAACATATTTTTTTAATTTTCACTATTTTATTATGTAGTTTTAAAAGTGGGCCTAGTCACTTTAGAAACTTGAAACTGCTATAAAAATGGGTTCTATGTTCATTTCTCACATTTGCACTCACAAAGATCTAGAAAGCACAAACTAGCCAATAGAATTCTCGCATGCGAGGAATGGCTGCTAGCACTTCCAATCCCATCAAATCTCCTCGAGATCTATTCATGGAGGTTTTGGATACTACAGACTACAACAGTTGTACGGATTTGTATTACCTAGTCTATAGAGTCCCTAAGCTTGAAGGGACACTAGCCATGAATGCCGATGTGCTCAAGGAGATTACAGATTTTATGGAATTCTATATATTAAGATATGCTATAAATATTCCAGCATATGAGTGTAAATGGTCCCCTGTGACCTAATTTTATACATTCATAAAGGAGATGAGGTGTTTCCAAAGCACTTAAAGTGTTTCATGGCTATTTCTAAGGATGCAGGGCACCTGTTAGATGACATAGTGCCCTTAATTAAACAATTAAATAAGAAGAGGAAGGTGGGAATAAAATAGCTTTCCTATGTTGCAACAACAATCTTTTTCGGCAGTGAGGAGCCCAAACCTACACCCATCCTACCCCAACTTGTCACCGGGGGTTTTGCAGATGACAAAAAGGAACCCCAAACAGAAGCTCTCAACTTATTAGAAGAGTGTCAAAATATTTGCAGACAATTTCCACAAGGGGTACTCCACAAATTGAAGGAAGCTAGTGCACAGACTAGTCCACCTTCCAACTTAGAGCCCGTGGAACCCACTCTACAAGAGGTAGAGATGGAAATGTTTTTAGTGGTACTTGTCGATGAAGAGGAGTTTTTGTTCTTGCACGATATTGAGAAGGCATTCGGTCTATGCCTCGATGAATGCCTAAGTATCTTTTTCTCGACCTCGGATGTTCCCATGGACAACACTTCTGAAAGAATTGAAAAGATAGATTCAATTGCAGACACCATTGCATTTGTGTGTGAAGAGATTTTCAGTGATCCCAATCAAAATGCCACTGAAGAAAATTAGGCCGGAGCAAGGGAAAGAACTTTGGAGAAGATGATTCCAACATCCCATGTTGTGGAGCAAAGTGGCATGGCTCACTCTTCCATTCCACTAGATGCAATGGGAAGAGGACAGGATGAAGATAGGCTTCAAGATGTAAGTATCTAATGACATTTTTTATTGTCTCATATTCATTAAAGATGTAAGTATCTAATGAGTTTTATGATTGTCTATGTGTAGGAAGCAATTGAAGTGGATAAATTTGCACCAAGGATTGGTGGTGACCGTCTTGCGCGTGGTAGTGGCTCTTCCTTGGCACACTACATTGGGAAATTGTCAAAGGAAGATTTTGTTAAAATCCACAAGGACTTTTCCCCTGAAGGACACTTCATGACTTGGTGTTTGAAGGCCTTGAGCAAACTTTTGTGCCTATCTACAATAATGCAAGGGACTGATTGTGTAATTTTGGTTAGGAAGTCCTTTGCCCTTACTACCCTATGATTTATTTTTAGAGGAAAAATATTAGGTCAAATAGGAATAGCCTTAGGTCTTGCATTTACAGACCGTCATTTAATATCCCAATGAGTTTTGACTTACCAATTGCCACTATCTTTTCAGAGAAGAAAGAATGTAGTGGAGAGGCTCAAGGCCAAGATCCAATTGTAAAAATCTATAATACCAATTATTCTTTTTTCAATTTCCATGGACATTCAATCTATTGTGTCTTCATTTTTTTTACAATCTCATAAGTTTTGCACAGTTTAATGAGTCTTTTTCCAGTAGTTCTTTTAAGTGTTGTTGCCCAAAATGCTTATAGTGGCCAAGGAATGCAAAAAAAAGGGTTGCCACATAAAGGGGGGATGGGCCCTACAAAACTTTTGCAGGGCCCATCCCTATGTTTCTATGGCATGCCCTTTTTTGCATTCCTAGGCCATTGGATGCACTATTTGCCCAATATTGGAAGTCTACGTCCCTCAATAACAACCTAAACTTGGGGAAGTATGGAAGACTCTTCTTATGTGCAATGATTAGAGAATATCTAGATGCCTCTGGGTGCATATAAGCATGCAGCAATTTATAAGTACATTTGAATGTTCATCAAGATTGTTGCTATATTGGTCAGAGGTTTTGCATGCATTGCAACCTATGGCAAATCATATGCTCCAATGTGCATGGCATATGGTTTCATGGCCTAGAAATGCAAAAAACAAGGCCTCCCATAGAAATGCGGGGATGGGCCCTACAAACGTTTCGCAAGGCCCATCCCTACGTTTCTGTGGCAGGCCTTTTTTTTTTTGCATTCCTAGGCCATTGCATGCACTAGTTGCCCAATATTGAAAGTCTATGTCCCTCAATTACAACCTTAACTTGGGAAGTGTGGAAGACTCTTCTTATGTGCAATGATTAGAGAATATCTATTCTCCTCTAGGTGCATATAAGCATGTAGCAATTTATAAGTACATTTGAATGTTCGTCAAGATTGTTGCTCTATTAGTCAAAGGGTTTGCATGAATTGCACCCTATCTAAGGCAAATCATATGCTCCAATGTGCATGGCATATAGTTTTATGGCTTAAAAATGCAAACAAAGGTGTGCCAACAAAAAGGCGGGGATGGGCCCTACAAAACTTTTGTAGGGTCCATCCTTGTGTTTCTGTGGCAAGGCTCTTTTGCATTTCTAGGCCATATAATCACCAAATATGTGCAATGACATCAAAGACACTTTTAGATGCATAGGAGAAAGAGATTTGAAAACATGTACACTAAGAGATAAACACTTGGGAGAGCAAATATAATAAGAAGAAGATTATATTAATCATTTGGGATTTAAAAAAGTTCTCCAAACAAGAAGTACAAATGTTAAGGGTTATTCCCTTTAATTCTTCTCGCTAGCTACATATCTTTAGGTTGTATTGTCACTCTCTTTGCATGGATAGCACATAGGTTAGAGTCCTCCAACATTGAGATAAGATATGCCTCTACAGCTACTTGGAGGGCTTCAATGGCTATCCCTTGGATATGAAGTCCAACGCAATAGCTTTGGATCTCTTCCTTCACAACTCTTGCAAATGTCCTTCATGAAATAAGAAGCTCCAGAGACTTTTGATAATGTCAAATCTCTCCAAAGGCTCTCGTTTTCTTTCTATGCCTTTGCGGTGCTCTTGCATTTGGGGGGATATTGGGTTTTGGTTGTTGTGGTCTACGACGTGGTTGATAGTTCTTCTTTCTTCTTGGAGCATGCCTAGATGCTCTTGCCTCATTGTTTACTTGATCTACCCAACTTTTCTCTCTTTCTTCATTGGTTGGTCTTTGTCCTTGTCCTATGAGGAGTTTCTTGGTTCATGGGGATATGATCATGGGTCCATGGTGGCTCGTTAACACTTTCTTCATCCAAGGAACTCTCTAAATTTGATGTTGTTTCCAATACAACTTGTCTCCCTCCTCATTGGTTGGGCCTTACCTTGAGTGATGTCCTCCGTGGGGGCTCATCATCAAATATAGAAGGGGAAGATTGCATTTCTTGTGTTGCATCTCTCTCTTGTTGTGAAGCTTCATCGCCCCATGATGGAATGTTGCCAGTGTGTCCCTGCACTCGAGTTTCGTCTAGAAGAGTGGCTTGTGGTTTGACACTTCTTGTGGGGTGTCATCCATGGTGGGTGCTGAGTACCTTGCACATGGATAGGGTAGGCAACATGATCCTTTCTAGCACTCTGCTTTGTGTGTGCCATTCTCTTAGAATGTAAAGTGGTAAAATGAAGAAGGACACCTTTATTTATAGGCGTTCACTTCAAATTGTCTTGTTCACATTTAAATGGATAAAAATTAGTTTTAAAACATTGAAAGAATATTCACAAAAACATTGAAAGTTTCTTTCAATAGAAAGGAGTTATAAAATCCTTGAAAAAAGTTTTGATAAAAAATAATGCATTTTAAGAGTTGGGAAACTATTTCCAAGCAGAACCCTTGCGGACTCTTTGTACACACCATTGGGCATGATGTAGTAGTTGTGATGATGACGTCCACCTCTCTCTTCCAATATCATGTTGTATCTTTCTTGTAATCTTTGTTATTCATGACTCACATGCTCATTCCATTACATATTTTCTAGTGAATGTCATACGAAAGAACCTGTTGAACATTTGTTCTAAATAGTTTGATTATAGTAGACCACCCCCATTATGAGTGTTTTTAAAGTAAACACCTCTAGCCGTGTAATGTGACTTCTCCATTCCTTGTGTACTAAAAATGTCCAGTGATCCATATCAATTCATAAAATATGCTCCATGTGCACCATTTAAGACGAAATAAAAAAATGTAAGCAAAACTTACTATGTAATGTGTAATGTTGCTTTCTCCCCACAATAAGATGAATGACTATGTAAACTCCTTCAAAGTCACTTAGAATAATTCTCGTTATGCATCATTAGTGGAAACCAAACCCATTAAATGTAACAACTGATCTAATGATGACCAAACCTTCTTTCGCTTATTAATGAGATCAATTTCACTATCATTGCCTGTCGTAATCAAACAAAGGTCCTTCCAAAGCTCCCGTTTCCCATCATCTTGACTATTCATATCTCTTTTAAAGAAACGTCTTGCCTTTGTCCTAGTCATTGAAACTTATTGTAAAATTTCTTGAGACTCACCATACTTCTTAACAACTAAAGATACATGGCCACCATGACAATCGATAGAATTCGAAAGATCTTCCTATTTTTTGGATTGCTATTCTAGACCTCTCTAGTGGTTTCATTGCAAATTCATATTCAACATGGAGCTTCAAAAGCCTATCCAAGATCCTCATGAATGCATGCAAAGTACAAAAGTGAACATTGACAAATGGAAATGGAATAATGGGGTTCCAATCATTGCTTATTTTATCACGACTCGGTTCTTGTAACATTGGACACCTCAAAAGTGATATCTCCCTTTCCCTGCGATTCCATAAGTCTGTTTCATCAATTTCTTCAGATTCATCAACTCATCAATGCCCTTGCAGGTTAAGACTGTCTCTTAGATCCTTTGTAACCTTGTGTACAATATGGGCAAGGATAGAGAGAAGATGCTCCTTGTTTACAACCTAACATGCATTTTATACTCTTAAGGTCTCCACCCAAATGCCATTCTACCTCAACATCACCTATATCATCTATAGCAAGCTTTTGCCCATGCATATGAGAAGGGATTACTTCTGTAATCCATGGAGTCCTATTAAAAATCCATGAAATAACATTGTTTATTTCTTTGGGAACTTCTATAGCACCTAACCACCGGATATCTCTCTCTGATTGCACACTATAAGTAAAATGGGAAGTGAATCCTAAAGTTTCATCACTCATTGCATGGTCCATGACTTCATTCATTAGCATCACACTCAATCTTTCCAATCGCCAACCCTTTATGATTTGGCACTCATCAAGCTTAAGTATGAGCTTTAACTTAACATTATAATCTGCACAAAAGGGGAAACATTACCTTAATATGACACTTGAATGCAATAAAACTTCAACCCCAAATAATATGTAGTAGGGGTACCTTTGATTGTTGAACTATAAAAGTGAACCATTGCTTGTTGAAACTTCTAAAGATCCACAAATATATTGTTGAATTTAGTGTAAGTAAATCTTTGTGTAGATAGGATCTTTGATTGATTCTTGGGAATATTTGGATGATAAACAGAGGCAGGAATAATGTCTTCTATGAATAAATATTGTCCAATAGTACGAGTCACATCCTCATTAGAAGTTTTTTTTTAATAGACACTTTATATGAGCATGGAAATATACTTTGACAAATACCTTGTGCTTGTAAGGCTTGCCGCAGAAGGGTGTACATTGCAAATTACCCATTGCTTGTTGAAACTTCTAAAGATCCACAAATATATTGTTGAATTTAGTGTAAGTAAATCTTTGTGTAGATAGGATCTTTGATTGATTCTTGGGAATATTTGGATGATAAACAGAGGCAGGAATAGTGTCTTCTATGAATAAATATTGTCCAATAGTACGAGTCACATCCTCATTAGAATTTTTTTTTTATAGACACTTTATATGAGCATGGAAATATACTTTGACAATTTATGTTGTTCCTTTCTAGATTGAGGCTATGTCTTTCCTATGTGAACTATTATGGATTTTAGGATTGATTTTGATACTACACGAGTGAAGGAATGAGTCAACATCTCTTCAGGTAGTCCATGGATCTGGGCTATGGCTTCAAATATATCCAAATATTCATTCACATTTAGCCTAGCAAACTTCCCTTTATCTCTTATCATGGCTTGAACCACTCGAGCACCCTATTTCTCTATCATCAAACCCTTAAATATCCCTTCCATATCTCTTCTCTTGCTTGTCCTAGTGTGTAAAACGATATCCAGAGTAAGTGGCTTGACTATTTCTCTTAACCTAGAGTAGATCTCAAACAAGAGACTAGGTGGGTCACGAGGTATAAGGTGGAGGTCAGTTAAAAAGCTCTGTTCGATCAACTACCTAGGCCAAAATATGTTCTAGAATTTGAGTGCTTTATGGTCTCTTTATTTGATCTTTATTTTCTCTCTTAACTTGATTTATTTTAACTTGAATTCTTTCTTGAATTAATTTCTCTTAATTTCTTTTTCTGAATTTTTTAGTTTTCTTTCTTTTTAATTTAAAAAATTTAATGTTTTTTTGAGGTTTCTAATTTTTCTACTTTTTATGATATTTTTAATATTTTGTTCTTCTAAACTATGAAAGTAGTAGAGCCTTTATTTAAGCAACAATAGAAAAGTGCACATGCGTATGATCTAAACTAATGCAAGATGTGAATGATCAGACTCAGGCAGATAAAATCAATCTTTCTCTTTCTCTACTTGGAGCAATGGAGGTATTGAAAGAACTTAAAATGCAAATATTTTCTCTGAGATCTAATATGAAGACAAGGTTTCTTTCTCTCCATTGAAGGCATGGGTGGCAAGTCGAAGATCTCCAATCACCAGGGCAACTGCCTCGCTTCACATCGGCTTCACTATCGAGAAGAGGGTGGAGCGGCGAGGGTTGGATCAGGCCTCGGGTGTGTGTGCATGTGTCACGTCGCTCGTGTCTGGCGAGCAAGTTTCAAATGCTCAATGCTTCTTCCTAGCAAAGGGTAAGACCAGGTATTGTCACGGGTTGGAAGAGAGAAAGTAAGTAATGTGTTTGTGGGCGTAGGACATGGAGTAGGAAAAGCGGGAACATTGAATGAAAATATAATACTCTAAGTAAAAGCACACTGAACTCAAGAGTTCTAGATAAAGAGGCTATACTCGATGATCGTGGAACGTCAATCAATATGCAAACAAATATCAGAGTGTGACTATGGATAATGCAACTCAGATAATGAAATATTCTGCAACAGTGGGGATCACATAACAAAGGCTAGAATGGTCTTCTTAGCCACACTACAAAAATGACATTTCTTCATTTCTTTCTTTGATCTTCAATCTTTGCAACTTTACTTCGAAAAATCCAAATGCTTCTCTTCACTTCGGGCAATGTCTGAAAAAGATCATGGGAAAATTCTCTTCACTTCTCTTGAAAACATCCTCTTCAAATCATGAGGTTTCTAGAAAAGATCATGGGGAACTTCTCTTCACTTCTCTTGAAAATGTCCTCTTCAAATCATGAGGTTTCTAAAAAAGATCATGGGGAAAAGCAAATGAGCATTGGGCATGAATTTATAGCTTTTTCCTAGGTTCTCTCTCTATAACTCTAGAATCTTCTAGCCTTCTCTTTTCTATTCTAACAGAATCTTGTTTTTTTATCCATTCTATTTTCAAAAATATTCTTTTTTTCTTTTTCTATTTACATAAAATCAAATCTTTCTTTTCTACTTTTGATGTTTGATTTTTTTTCTCTTTTTATTTTCTATTTCGACCTTCAATTCTTATTATTTCACTTCTTCTTTCTTTTGATTAAGGTTCTAATTCCATTTCACACATACATACAAAAGAATTAATGAAAAACTAAGGGTTAGGGTTAGGATATATCATGATTTTAGGGTCCTCACTTAGATTTTCACTTTACTACGGTTAATCCACATTAATGAATGGTTTTATATACGTTATGGGCTAAAATCCTAGGGTTTCCAAGGGTAAAAGACAAGTTTCCATGGGTTAGAAGTTAGTTTTCAAGGGTTAAAGGTTTTGTTTTCTTGGGCTTTTTGGGTTTCCATGGGTGAAACTAACACAGTTTCTCAAGGGTTATATAATTATGTGGGTTTTTGGACTTCATCTCAATATGCACATGTCATATTAATTGGGTTAAGTCAAAATACAACAATGGTTTAAGGGTTAATAAAGTTTTTACAAGGAGTTATACAAGTTTTAAAGGATTATGCTAGGTCAAAACACACATAAAAGTACAAAGGAAACACTTTCATCACACAATCAATGAGATACTTGAACTAGTTTTCAACTCACTCCATCATCCTCAAGTCAAACATTGATTCTTTGTCAAAAAAATTAAAGAAATAATTTTGAAAAAAAATTCTTGGCACATAATCCCTGAGGCATTTGATCTTGATATCGTGGTGAAATAGTACCATTGATTTTCACCTCTAATCCCTTTTGATATATGCCTCATGATGGCTTCTTCTTCAATCAGCTCTTCAATGGATGCCAATTGATCAGCAACCTCCATGACCTTTGTAAAAAACTCAGTGATGGTTTGTTTTGGGGTCTTCTTCATCTCGTTGAACTCATTCCAAAGATGATTCTTTCTTGCTTTGATACTAATATAAAAGAAAGTATGTAGGGCATCCCAAGTCTCTTGAGATGTCTCGCATCCTCAAATTTGTGTTAATAGGAAATTACAGATAGATTTTTGTATGTAAGAACTTTCTTGAGCATCCTTTTCACACCAAAGTGTGAGCTTATCTATTTCCTCTTGAGTAGGTCCTCCTTTGGATCTTTGAATGGGCATTGCTTCATCATCGCATACAATCCCATAAAGATTTCTTCCTTGTAAATAAGACTTCATTATGATTTTCCAAGCAGCATAATTGTTTCTACCAAGCTTCTCAATAAAACCATCTTCCATCTTGAAGTTGTTTAGATACCACTCATAGCAGTTGGATAAGCTTTTTGGAGGTAGAAAGTTAGTTGCCCAGTGATGAAGTATGGTCCAACCAACCAACATAAGACCAGCTCTGAAGCTTTTGGAGATTCCAATAGACCTTATAGGCTTGTGATTGTGCTATAAAATCCAATGGTATTTTGGAACATCAACAAGGGGAAGTTGATCCAAAATAGATAACTTGCACCTTGACTAGCTCATACAATACCTTTTATATATGGATGACAGCTATGACGTCAAACACTCAGAGTAGCCAGCATAATCACAAATGGGAAAATTCCTTTTAGGGGAATGTCATACATAGAGTGAGCTTTCCATAATGCATAAAAGAACTAATTTTCATCAACTAATGAAGGAGCAATGAACTTAACACAGATTGGATGTCATCCCAAATTTTTGGACTATACAGAAAATTACCTTGAGAATTGCAATTAGAGACTTCTCTAAAGGTAGGAACATAAATGACTTGAAAATTTATACACATGAAAAGAACGTAATACCTTTATAATGACCCCTTTTTCACTAGAGTTAGAGCTTTGTAGAGAGAGAACCAAGCTTTGCAAAATGACTTAGTCTAAGGAAGAAGGAGCAAAAATTTGATATGGCACCAAGCAATGATCAAAGAGTATATGTATTGCATCAAATCAGCATTCCAATAATGTACAAATGATTTAGAGTCTTTATATAGACTCTCCTCAATCTTTTCATGCACCTTCTTGATGCATTCAAATTCGAATAAAAGTAGGCTTTGTAGTTTAAGATGATTGGAGGTTCTTGCTTCAATCTAGGGTAAGGTGGGGTTCTCCTTTTATCCTTTTACAAAAATAAATCTTTAGGCTTTGACATTCAATAAATTATCACAAAAGATATTTATAAAAAGTGCAATAAATGAATGCAAAAAAAAACTCTTCAAGGAGTATACATGGTATCATTCAAATGATGATTTTGATGTAGAGTTAATCCCCCCAAGAATAATGCAAGGTTGATGTTCCAACATGAAACAAGCATGCATTCCATGAGAAATAAAAACCTTACTTACAATATGCTACATAAAAATTTGTAAAATGGCATCAAGAACTTTAGATAAAGAGGAGCAAAGTCATGAGAAAATGACAGTTCCAAAACTGAAGGATGGGTCCCTTTTTAGGTTTGAGACTTTATATTTAACACTCACCCTCAAGTTTCAATGCCTAGGGCTTTCATTCTTATGCATACCTTTAAATGTTCTAGCTTTACTCCATCTCATGCTTCATTATGGGGAAAATGAACATTGCACAGTGCTTCTAAGGATCCCTAGCTTTTAGCAGTTAAAAAACATAATCTAGCAAATTAAGAAGATAGAAAAACACTAGTGGTATTTCAAAATAAAATAATATTTAAAATAGATTTTTGTTTGAACTCTAAAACGAAAATTTTCATTACCTTTTAATGTTGTATTTTAAAGGTAAATATTGAAATGGATGAATTACTTCACTGAATAGTTGGCACGCATGGGAGATAGGAGAATACAATGATTTTTTTGAACACTCTGTGCATGACTAAGGACCCTTAAATCATATCCAATTCAATGAAAATCCGAAAATAGGGATGAATGCATTCTTAGAGTCATCTATGGCTATCTGATGAAGCATTGATTCAAGGGTTCTAGCACAAAGCTAACTTTTCTTATGCGAGCAAACCCTCAACCAACTCCCCATCTCAACATCCAATGGCTATCCTTTTCTATTGCTCACAGTTAGCACATTTCATTTAGTATCATCTGATGGCAGATCAAATCAAAGGTTCCATATTGAATCGCACAAATTTGAGAAAGACTTTGATTGCAACCATTGAAAATAATGTGAATGGAAGGCTCATCTATAAACGTGATTCTCTCTAGATTTTACTAAGTATTCCATAAGACATTGTTTTTGACTCCTTCGGATTCATTGAGTCTACAAAGATCCTTCTTAAGCATACATACATGATGTGAAAAACTTAATTCAAAGCCTTAAGTTTGCTCCATGAAGGGTGATTCATCAATATATCCATTTAGGAGAGCATTCCTCACATCCAACTCATGCATCATCCAACCTTTTGAGACTAGAATTGCAATCAAAATCCTTATGGTAGCCATGACAACTAGTAAACTTAATGTATCCTCAATTTTCTTTTTGTTAAAGAGCAATGTCTCATAGGAAGTCTAATGGGTTTTGATGTCTCCATGGGTCAATAGTGGAAGAGGGTTCTATTCACGCTTGATTATTAGCTTGCTTACTTGCAAGGCATGCAATAAAACCTCATGGGGCATCCCATGGTGATTAACACATTTTCCCTTTCATTGATTATCTATTTTCTGACAGTTGGAGAGCAAAAGATGGAGATTTAGCAAAGTTCAAAACAATTTGCAAAATGTTCCTCTCAATAGGAGATCCCAATAAGATAGGTCTATCCAAAAACAAATGTGAAATTTGTGTTAACAAGTAAGATTCTAGTGGATTGGGCCTTCTTGTTGTTGGTGTAATGACACATAACTTGGCTGCTAGTGGATGATCAAAGTGTGGTACAATGCAGAAGGTTCTTGGGCAAAAATAATTCTCACAAACAAATCTTCTCTTATGCTCATGGCGGTCCCTAGGTGGAAGGGGCATGAACTACTCAGTTTGATGTTTTCTTCTTTTTGAATGACTCCCAAAGGTTTGGACTTAGTGTGCTCCTTTTGGAAGTGTTGAAAAATGAAACTATACATCAAGGTTAATGAACATCAAAAGTGGTCACTCAAGATTAGAAAAAACGATTCTATTTGGTTATTTGTTGGGGGAATCAAAGAAATTGATTGACAGAGCCTCCAAAAGACAAAGAAACTATGCAACAAAGGTTTTTATATGTAGAAAAATCTTTAGAATTAAGAGGGAAGACAAAAATCTTGCATGTGTAAATTTCAAAATCTCACATGTAAGCTCATATTATCAAATTGTTTAATGTACAACTCATTGTACAAGGAAAATCTTTTTATTAGATTCTGTATGCTCTATGTATGTTATAGTTAATCCATTATGTCTCCTTTATCATTGTAACTAACACCAAAGCTTTCGAGCATGCACACAAGATATCTTCAAATCATTTCAAAACTACGAAAATAGGAGGATGATATAATTGATCCACTTGCTTCCAAACACTCTCCAACATCATTTCATGCCATTGCATTTTCTCCCTTTCTTACTGCTTGCAATGCTCCATAAGATCAAAGAGTCATGAAATATGTTAGGATTCTCTCAATTGTCATAAAAAAATCTTTGGAATATATTCAAATGCTTATAAATCATTTTTATCATATTCCATCAACCATTTTTTAGCTCGTTTCATTAATATGGATTTGAGCAAGAATCTTTTTGTTGGCTCAGCACTCCCTATGCCAAATTCCACAATTATCCAACATGTATCTTATGTGTTGAGAGGGACACTTACAAAATGGCCGCTAACACTCCTTTTGTGATCATACTCAAAAGAAAAGATGGACATGATGGAGAGGGAGGGTTCTTAGCTCCTTAAATATTAACTCCACACATGAACACACAACAAAAAGGGTATGGATATGTGAAACATCACAAGAACTAAGCTAATATGATATTAGAAGTCTTCTTTATCCATCATTAGCTCAAAAATACCTCAAACTCTGAAATGTTAAACACATTGTGCAAGAAAACTATTCACATACTTTCTCTAATATGCATCTTCTTCTTTACCTCAATCTTCTCTCCACGTAATCTCAAAATTCTTTTGCATAATGACTAATAAAAATAATATCATAAAGTAAACGAATGACTCCAAATAATGTACAAAGCATTACCTCATAAATATCTTCGTTTATATATGGAGTTAAACTATATCTTCAATTTGAATTCGACACGCATGCTGTCTTAAGCTTACTTCTCTGAGAAAACATTGTGTTTTGTGACAATCATCTAGCTCTCTAAGGAGCTATAACACATAAAAAAAACTCCACACTACACTTTGAGATATGATTCTAGGAAATTCATGAATAATTTGAACTTAATCCTTGTAATGGTCAAATGCCATACATTAAGTTATCAAATGACTTTGGTCTCTTGACACATTAGGAATGGACTCAGTTCCTTTTACAAAAATTTTGATTTTCTATTATGGAAGCTCTGTGCAGGTTGATTTGGCTTTCTTTTACATAAAAGGCTCTAACAAGAAAGAGCTTTTTCTTCACAACCTATCACCATGAATGCCCCCACTACCTATACATGAGCTTAGGACTTACATTGAGAAAAATGAATCTCAACTCTATAGGTTGATGATCAGAATTAACGTACCAAAATTCTAATTTCATGCCTTTGCTACTCAAACTCCTAACTTTTGAAACTTCTAAAACTATTCTAGATCTGACTCCTAACTATATATTACGTGTGAATTTCTCCCTTCACATCAACATTGTTCTAAATGTCCATTCTTCATAGGCTTTTTTCTCTTCATTTG
The DNA here is from genome assembly GCA_020310875.1 of Ceratopteris richardii. Taxonomy (NCBI): domain Eukaryota; kingdom Viridiplantae; phylum Streptophyta; class Polypodiopsida; order Polypodiales; family Pteridaceae; genus Ceratopteris; species Ceratopteris richardii. Next base: position 66,176,968 of record CM035438.1, read on the forward strand.
TTGAATAATGTCTTAATCAATTCTCTTCACATACTCATGTCTTCATGATCAATTAGTGAGTGAAGCTCCAACAACTCCCCTCAATTACTTGTTGACATTCTCTGAGTCTTTATATCTTCTTATATTCTTTTATTGTTTCCATTTCTTTGAGTTTTCTTATCCTCACACCATCTAAGCTTTTGGTCATGATGTCTGCTATTTGATCCTTTGCAGGATTATACATCAGCTCAACATCCTTCTCCATCACCTTCTCTCAAGAAATGGTATAAAATTTCTTTGTGATCTATTCTTGCTTCAAATACTAAATTTGTCTCAAGATAAAGTGGACTCATATTCTCTCCATGAATTGTAGATATGACTTGATCAATTCCCAAGCTTTTGAACAAAGTTTGCATCCATATGATCGCTGTAGCTTCTTCTACCAATCCTTTCTATTATGCCGTTGCTCATGATAAAGCTACTATGTGTTGATTCTTTGAACACCAACCCATAAGCCTATCACCTATGTGTTGATATATGCAACATCACAAGAAATGAATTAATGTGACACTAAAAAACCTCTATGGCCACCATTAACTCAATGTTTCTCCAAACTTTGAGAAATAATAGCCAAACTGAGAACTTTACTTCTTCAAAAATTCCTAGTCACTAAAATAACATACCTTCACTCTTCTGCTAATTTCTCTTAGCATAGATATTAATTTTCTAGGATCTTTTGGTGGATGAAATTAGAAGAGAAGATCTTTCCAATAAGCTATTGTTTACTTAAAACTTTGCACTACACACCATATTATGGCCTTCATAAGATGACTATGTTTGACTATCAAAATAGGAAATGCTGCTTGTTTTAGTAAAAGCACCTATCCATTTTTGAAAATTTTCAACTTACTATCGACTTGCAACAAGAAATCGATGCGAGGCATCAAATTGGTGTGTTTTTTGTCACTTTTTCAGCACCTAAAATACCCCCTTGAACATAGATATGAAGAAAACAATTTTATGATCGAACTCGATGCTAGGCATCAACTTTATGCAGAAACTCGATGCCAGCCATCGAGTTGCTCCACAAAGCTCATGTTTTTAAGAAGATTCAACAATAGGTAAAAACTCAAAGAATAAAACAAGGACTTATTAGCAGAAACTGGATGCCAAGCATAGAGTTGCTTGGGAAACTTGAACTTTTGAGATGTTTATAGAGTAGGCAAAGTATAAAGATAGAGGAGAGAGTCTCATACACAGAAATTTAATTAGCTCTTCTCATAGCTATGAAAAATTTAGAAATTTTTAGGTTCTTTCCTACTCAGAGAAGCCCGACTATACTCTATCATACAAAATATCTCTTTGTCTCTTTCCTTTTTCTTTTTCTCTTTCTCTTCTTGTCTATTGATACAAACTAGTTTATAAAAATTTTCTCAATCTCGTGACTTTTAAATATTCTAGAGCTAAAGTTAATTCTAACTCTACAAATATGGTACATGTGTGAAATTTCCCTTCACATAGGCATGTGCTTTTCTTCTTAGATTTTAACCTTCAACTTTAGATCCAAATTGTAATGTATTCTTCAACAGCTCCCCCTCAATCACTAATTGACATTATTTGTTTCTTCATATAATCTTTTTTTCTTTTTACTCATGCCATGCTTTTGAATTTGTTGGTCTTCACACCATCCAAGTTTGTTGTCTTTATATCTACGATATGACCCTTTGTAGAAATGTAGTCCACATCAATATCTTTATCCATTACCTTTTCTCCCACAAAATGATATTTTATCTCTATATTTTTTCTTCTTGCATGAAATACTGGATTCGCTACAAGAGAAAGTGAACTCATGTTATCTCCATGGATTGTAGATATAGCTTGATATACCTTGTTTAATGCCCAAGCTCTAACTACAAGAGTAGCTTGTTCTTTTGGAGATTAACACTCTCCATCAGTGGTATCAGAGCAGGAAGTATCGAAATTGAAGGAAGGAGGATCCCGATTGCTGCAGTCATAAAGAATTCAACACCTAAAGGTTCAAAAGGTGAAAGCTTCAGGGGAAGCTTGAGAAGGAGGTCATACAATATCAAGAAGACAAAACAAACATTATTTGAAGTAAACGTACATCTATTACTCATACAGTTTGAAGAATTCAATATACAGGTGAAGAAAGAATGGGAGATTCTCTTCAAATAGAAAAGTTGGATAGAGAGAACTATCCATTATGGTCAATGAGGATGGAAGCTCATCTTATGAGCAAAGACTTGATATCTTATATTACATGTGAAGAAGAAAAGCCTCAATTCAGAGATCCTAGTGTTCCAACTAGGGAGGAATTATCAGATTTGAAGAATTGGATGAAGAGAGATCCTAAGCTAGGAGCATTATCTATATGTCAGTCAATGACTACTTAGTGATATATGGAATGCTTTGGAGGAGCATTTCCAAAACACCACAAAGTCAAGGAAGGCATCTTTGTGGGTAGAATTTACCACTTTCAAGAAGAAGGCATCTCAATCCATCTCAGACTATGTAACAAGGATGAAGAACATTGCAGATGCATTAGGAGCAGTTGATGAAGACATTGAGGAGGATAAATTGGTAAGGGAAATCCTCATAGGGTTGAGAGGTGATGACGAATGGAAGCCATTCATTTTGTCTACTGAATTATCACTTGATCATTTTACTCCTGACTTGAATCAGTTGCTAGGACATATGTTAACCTTTGAGCAGGATGTCAAAGGTGAAGGTGACGAGAGTACATGTCATGCAATGTATTCAAAGGATAAGAAGAAGAATATCAAAGGAAAGCAACAAACAAATGAGGATGAAGGTACAACTAGTCAAGCCAACTTCCTAAGAGAAAGAGGAGGTGGCAAAGGTAGAGGAAGAGGTAGGAGTAATAAAGATGGAGTCAAAGCTTGCTGGATTTGTGGTAAGACAAATCACTTAGCTAATGATTGTTGGCATAATACTCAGAGTAATGGTGGATATAATCAGAATTTTAATTCAAGAGGAAGGGGTGGCAGAAATCAAAGAGGTAATTTTAGAGGTAGAGGTAGTAGGGGATACTTTGGAAGAAATGCAGCTAGAGCATTTCAAAGTCAATAATACAACAATACCTACTACAATTATGCTTCAGATCAGAAGGAGGATTCAACATTGATAATGAATGCAACTTGTGAAAGGAAAAGTGAAGACCAAGAGTCTTCTACATTGACTCAGGGTGTAGCAATCACGGCCAAGGATCGTAGCACCCTCTTGAGTAAGGTCTTGTATGTTCCTACAATTCCTAAGAATCTGATAAGTGTTGGAAAAATTGCTGAAAAAGGTTATGAAGTTAGATTCACTAATGAAGGATTGTTTCTGGAAGACCCTAGCAATGGGTATAAACAGATTGTTTCAGGGAAGAAAGAAGGAAGATTGTTCACATTGAAGATTCAAGGTAATGTTGGTCATGCCTTGTTCACCTATGAAGGACATAAGATCTCTGAGTTAGATCTTTGGCACAAAAGACTTGGACATTTTAATGAAAGAGGTATCAAAGATATGCTTAACAATGGTTCAGTGCTTGGATTTCCTAATGTTGCAGGTCAACATATGACATACAGATGTGAGGCATGTCAATTAGGTAAGGCTCATAAGCAATCTTATTCCAAGCATGGCTTTATGTATTCATAGAAGCTTGAATTGGTACACACAAATGTGTGGGGACCATCAAAAGATTTCAGTATCAATGGTTCAAGGTATTATGTGATTTATTTTGATGATGCTACTAGATGGATCACTGTCTATGTGATCAAAGATAATTCATAAGTATTCAATACATTCAAACACTATCATGTGTATGTAGAGAGAATTACAGGTCATAAGTTGAAGAGACTAAGGTCAGATGGAGGGGGAGAGTATTTCTCTAATGACTTCAGTGATTACTTGTGGAATGCAGGTATAAAAAGGGAAATTACTTGCAGGTACTCTCCTCAATAGAATGGTGTAGCAGAGAGAAGAAATAGAACTCTTGTTGAGTTTGCACAATCTATGATGAAGGAGAAAAATTGTCCAAATTACTTGTGGGTTGAGGCTGTAAATACAACTACTTATTTGGTTAATAGGTTACCATGTAAAGCTTTGCAGGGTATGACACCATATGAGGCATGGTGGGGGAAGAGACCTACTCTAGATGATTGCAAAGTATTTGGATGTTTGGCATATGCATATGTGCCATCTCAATTAAGGCACATATTCAAACCTAAAGCTGAAAAGTACGTATTCATTGGTTATGATGATAAGCAGATGGGATATAGGTTTTGGAGTCCATCCACAAAACAATTCCTTGTATCAAAGGATGTCACATTTGATGAGCAAGGTACTTGGTATGCAAGTACAATCAATATTAATGCAGATGATGAAGAAGTTGTGAACCAGAAGAAAGGTAAATCAAAGGTTTAGATATTTGATGAAGAGGAGAATAATGAAGTGCAGGTTGAAGTTGAAGAAATGCCAAGATTGATATCGAGTGTGATGAACCAAAAACCTCAAGGAGTGGAGAACTCAGAAGGTCATCAAGGCACAAGTGGCAACCTACAAGGTATAGCTATGACACTTCTTTTTTGGCTACCAAAGATTATGCTTATATGATGAAGGCAGATGAAGACCCTTCTACATATGAAGACGAAAAAGGTAAGGAGAATTGGTAGAAAGCTATGTAGGAGGAGTATGATGCATTGATGGAGAATCAGACATGGGAGTTGGTTCCTAAACCAAATAGCCAAAAGATCTTTGGATGTAAGTGGGTCTACAAGACAAAGAGGTATGCAGATGGAAGTGTGTCTAGATATAAAGCTAGACTTGTTGTGAAGGGTTTTGCTCAGACTCATGGTATAGATTATGATGAGACCTATATTCTTGTGGCAAAGATGACAACCATCAAGACACTCATAGCCATTGTTGCATGTAAAGGTTGGAAATTATGTCAATTAGATGTGAAGAATGCTTTTTTGAATGGTTATATTTCAGACGATGTTTTCATGGAGCAACCCCAAGGATTCAAAGATGAAAGGTATCCAAAGTATGTATGTAATCTCAAGAGAGCTTTGTATGGTTTGAAGCAGGCCCCAAGGGCATGGATTTATAGACTTGTGAAGTTCTTGAAAGAACTTGGTTTTCAAGTATCAAAGGCAGATAGTAGCTTGCTTGTTAAAGCAAGTGATGATGGATTTATTTACATGTGCATATATGTTGATGATATAATTCTTACAGGTACAAATGAGAAAGGCATTCAAAGCCTAAAGAATCAAATTGAGAAAGAATTCAAGATCAGTGATTTGGGAGACTTTTCATATTTCTTGGGCATGGAGATCTCATACACTCAACATGGAGTGTATGTTACTCAAGAAGGTATTTGAGAAACTTGTTGATCAAGTTTAAGATGAATGATTGCAGGGTAGCACCTACTCCAATGGAGGTGAATCACAAATTGAGCAGATATGGAGGTGAAGAGTTCAAGGACATGAAGCTATATTAAAGTTTGGTTGGTAGTCTGATCTATGCTACATTAACTAGGCCTGACTTGTCATATGCAGTTGGAGTTTTGTCTCAATTCATGCATTGCCCTAGGAAGGAACATTGGATTGTAGGACAAAGAGAGTTGAGGTACATTAAGGGTACACTCAAAGAGGGTTTGTATTATGGTTTTACATCATATACAAACATCAAGATATATAGTGATGCAGATTCGGCAGGTAATCCTGATGATAGGAGATCAACTTATGGATACTTGTGTTATGTGGGAGATAAGTTAATTTCTTGGTGTTCAAAGAAGCAACACACAGTTGCTTTGTCATCTACAGAAGCAGAGTACAAAGATATGGTTGAAGCTGCAAAGGAACTAATATGGCTTAAGACTCCGATGAAGAGTTTTGACATCATTCAGAGTACACCCACTACTCATGGAGATAACATGAGTTCATTGTATTTAGCTGCTAATCCTGTTTTTCATGCCACGACTAAACACATTGAGATTCAGTATCATTTCTTAAGAGAGAAGGTGATGGATAAAGATATTGAAGTCATACATACTTCAGCAAAAGATCAGATACCTGATATGCTAACCAAAAGCTTGGATGGACCAAAGCTACAGGGATTCAAAGACATGGCACGTATAAAGAAGATAGAGAAAACCTCAATTGATGATTGAGGGGGAGCTGTTGGTGCAGGGCAATCAACAATTGAAGTTTTAATGAAGGTTTGGCAGTCAAGGACTTGAAAAAAGTTCAAGTTATGAAGCATGGAGGAAGTGCATATTCAGAAGATGAAGATGTGTACACATATGTACATTAATTCAAAGATAGTTCACTTATACTTTTGTATAGTCATGATATTGTAGATATTTGCCTATATATATATATATATATATATATAAGTAAAAAGTTTGCGCAAATATGAGAGAGCATGAGAATAGAGAAATCAATAGTTGTATGAGTCATTAGACATCTTCGAAGTGAATTGAGTCTCCCTCATCACTCAGTTGTAGAATTCCTTCAGAACTGGAAGAAAATTGCACCCGATGTTTCTGTGCATTCTCCTTGTGTGCTTGATCATTTCAAGAATCCTTTTGTAGATGTCTAAGTTCATAGCTAATGAGTCTATAGATAAAATTTGAGAGCCTAATTGTAAACAGGCTGTGAGAATTATGTGTAGGAACATTCATATGTGCAGTGTTCAGTGGTTCCTGAAATAGGCACAAAATTCGATGTTAATGTTTTGGTGAGTTCTCCTTCCACAGTGTAAATTTTTGAGCGAGCTAGTACTCAATCTTTAAGTTGGAAGTTAATCTATCTGTGGCTAAAAGCATTTTCATAAACGGGTTCTAGACTGAGAGAACCAAGTGTTAAAAGTTATAGATGTCTAAATCGACTTCTCAAAAGAGCAGTTTTAGACATAAGTAACTTGTTGAGATCATTTCTCAAGATCTACAGAATCTTTTGAAGTGATTCAACTTGGAAAACGTGCAGAAGCTGTAGGCGACACCTTTTGCAAAGTTTCATAAAAAACTTTACACAATTCATAAGTTAATGAGAAAGATATGTGTAGGAGACTTTCTATGTAGTCATCTCCTTCACAGATTTTTCAAAATCTTTATAATTGATCATTGATCCTCTAAAATTGGTGAAGGTTTGAGTTATTCTTGTTATAGAGGTGCTCTAACTACAAGAGTAGCTTGTTCTTTTAGACATTAACACTCTCCATCATTATACTTCTAAAATGCATTATATTTTTCGCTAAAAGTTCTAAAAAATACTATTTTTTATGCTCTATTTAATACACAAGTATCTGTAGCGAAATCATGCATAGAAAACGACCCTACATACTTGTAAATGCTAATATTTTTGTATTCGTATATTTGCATGCATACAATAGAGAAGCACGATGCTTTGTTTTATGATGCATACAATAGAGAAACAAGAAGATTTGCTTGATTTTGGCAAATCATTCATCATCTACCTCTTTATAAATACGAAATATGATTACACAAGAAACCCTTACAAGTTCTCATGTCAATCGTGCATAAAACCTTTGACTCTAAGCACATTTAATAGAAAAGGTACGTGCCTTTTAGGGGCATGAATTTTAAATACATAACTCCTAGAAATTATAGAAACAAGAGAGAAAGAAAATTAATACCTTTTTTATTATGATTATGGAAGACCCACATAAAGTTGGTTGTATTCTTGTCAGATTATTTTGAAGCGAAGTCTTCTCCTTGAGCCTCATTAGCATGAAATCAAGTCCTTAGACTCCATTATTTTCTATTCAATTCAAATAGTTCATTTAATATGCTATTGTTTGTGGTCTTTAAGAGAATATAAAAATATGAAAATGTCTTCCAACTTAGCTTCATTACATGCTCAAAGATATGTAATCTATAAAACAAGAGTAAAACTCGATATAGAGGGGGTAAAAGAGAAAATTTCATGTTTGGGGCTATTAGACACCCTCTTTATCATGTAGACTCAATAATATAACATATACAATGCACATAGGCAATATGTCCTAGTCCTTTTGGACTCAATTCCAATCAAGTTGCATGCATCTAGAAGTCTCTAGCGATTTCATATCAAAACAAAAATCCTCATGCTTCCCATGGGATTTTTAGTTAAGAACTCTTCATTCTAATGGGTTTACCTTCATCACTAGTCTAAGTTCTTAGATCGTTTAGTACTCTAGAGAAATATCATCTTATCTTGATGTTTGTCCCTTTTTAGGTACGTTCTAATAGCAAGCTTCCTCTTATATTACTAATGTGTGAAGAAAATTGAAATCTAAGAATCATTTTTCAAGATGTGTCTTTGAAGGGCCATGAGAATCCTTGGGAGATTTACTTTTATAGGAGCCTTGGATTTGACTTTGTATGCTAATGCAAATGATCTAAAACCAAGCAAAATAATGATAGATATTCTAATAATTAAATACATAACAAAGGGAATACACTCAATAATCTATTAAGAATATTAATTATTATCTTTTTAGTGCTATCATGTTGTCAACAAGCAATTATCAAATAGTATAAATCAATTTTGATCAACTTTTGTGTGATTGATTGAGATGCCAAATTCCACTACCTTCAAAACTCTTCATTAATGAGTTCTCATTTAATCCTTTTATAAAGATAAAGCTTTAGGCATTTACATTGGATAAATGATCACAAAAAGATCTTTATAAAAAATACATAAAAAGCTCTTGAATGAGTATATATGGCATCATTCAAATTATGGTTTTGATGTAGAGATAATCCATCTCAATCATAATGCACCATTGATGTTCCAAAAACTCCCCCTCAAGCTAAAGTATGATTGAGTCTTCAATTTTTGACAGGTTGAATATCTGCCATAGATTTGAATCTGCATAGCTTATCCCATCAAGCACCTTTATCATGGTGCCTACTACTTGCTTCTCAATAGGAACAAATGATAATTCAAGTGCCTTTGCCATAAGCTTCTCTCTGACAAAGTGGTAATGAAGCTCTATGTGATTTGTTCTTGCATGGAAAATTGGATTTGGATCTAGATGCGTGGAACTTACTTTATCTCCAAGTATGTGAGCCTTAGAGCTTACAAGTCCCATATGTGAGTACAAATCCTTGAGCCATATTCGTTTTTCAGTTGCAATAGTTAGACATCTATACTTTTCTTTAGTTGAAGATAACTCAACTCTTGGTTTCTTCTTGGAACTCTAAGAAACTAACTTTGAACTTGCAAATGCTAAGTATCTAGACATACTCCTTCTATCATCCTTTGCTCGTGACCAATCAATATTTCAATAGATTTTGATATCCAAATATAACGAATAGGTAAAGTAGATACCTTCATTAAGTGTTCCTTTGAGGTACTTGAGTACTTTCTTGGCAGAATCCATGTGTGGTCTTCTAGGTGAGTGCATGAGATTGCTAAGCACTTCCACACTATAGGATATATCTGGTCTTCTCTAAGTAGCATATATCAAGCTACCAATTAACCTTTGATACTCTTTAGAATCATCAATTTGCTCCCCTTCATAAACACTTAGGTTATGATTTAATTGCAAAGGCATAACTACAAGCTTTGTGTTCTCCATTTTAAACTAGAGAAGTAGGTCTTGAATATATCTTCTTTGAGTTAGATACATCCCTTGATCTATATAAATCTCCTGCGTTCCTTGGAAATATTTGAGCTCATCAAAGTCATTGATTCTGAACTCCTCTTGCATATGTCTTTTGATGCTTTGAATGCCATTCAATTCGACAACGGTCACAATTATATCATCTACATGTACCCATAGATAAATAACCTCATTGCGATCCATTTTGATGAATAGAGAAGGATCTAAGTTGCTAGGTCTAAACCCTTGATCTTGAAGGTATGTAATCAACCTATAATTCCAAGATCTAGGAGCTTGTTTCAATCCATACAATGCTTTCTTAAGTCTACAAACATAAGATGTATGATTAGGGTTTTCAAAACCTTGAGGTTGTGACATGTATTCATCACCACTTATCCAACCATTCAACATCCTTTGACAATTAATTTTGCCATATACCTGCAAATTGATCCATCTAAGTTCCTCTTAATCTTATATACCCATCTACAAGGAATTATCTTCTAATTTAATGACATTGGAACCAATTCTAAAGTACCCATCTCCTTCAAAGCATCTACTTCTTCTTTTGTAGCCTTTTCCCAATTAGGTTTTTTCTTTGCCTCTTCATAGGTTGAGGATTCTTCTAAAATTAAGTCTCTTGCCAAGTAGATTCAATGCTTTGTAACAAATGTGGAAACATATTCATGCCATTCTTGTTGTTTCTTTTCCCTATATAACCTTCTAGGTATATGTTTGGAGCATTCTGTAGACTTGCATTTTTGCTTTGCCTCTTGAATTTCCTAGCTTGTAATCCTTTTTCATTTCATCTTGTTCATGTTCTATAGCACTACTTGAATCCTAGACCTATGTATCATGCTTTCTTCCTAATTCATGGAACTCATAATCGAGATCATATGATAGAGTTACCTTTTTTTGTCTTCATCATACGAATACCTATGTTCTTTAAACACACATCCGTACTTGTCGTGAAGTGCTTGGTTGAAGGATTGTAGAACCTGTCACCCATCTGAGTTGAATCATATCCAATAAATAGTGCCTTTGTTTCCCTTTCATCTAGCTTACCTATGCTTTGTGAAGGTAAATAAATATAAGCTAAAAGACCAAACATGTCTGAGTGTCTTAGAATAGGTTTTCTTCCATGGCATGGTTCATAATGAGTCATACCTTGAAGTGAATTGGATGATAGACTATTCACAAGGTACAAAAATGTTAAAATAGCTTCTGCCCATAGATGGTGGCAACCTTTTCTCTTTAAGTATTGTTCTGGTTGATCCAACCAATGTCTTGTTTCTTGTCTCTACAATTCCATTCAATGGAGGAGAGTACCTGGTAGTCACTTCCCTCTTAATACCTTTGTCCTACAAGAACACATCAAATTCTTTCGAGAATTATTCTCCCCTTCCATTACATTTGATTTTCTTGAGTGATCTACTTCTATGATTCTTAGCATGTGCTAGGTATGTTTTTAAGCAATGAAAGAGTCATTCTTACTCATGATAAAGTACAAAATAGTCTATCTACTATGATCATCAATAGATGAGAAATAATACCTTGATCCTACCAAAGAAGGTTTTTGGCTTGGCTTCCATACATCTTTATGTATCTCACATGCATCACATCTGTTGATTATGTGTTTCTTTGGTATGTTTGGCAATCCTAGAACACATTGATCCTTCCATATATCCTTCAAGGTTCTTTCATTCACACGAGCTAACCTCTTAGTCCAAACTTCAATCTCACTTAGTGTTTGAGACCCAAAGTTGAATAGAGCTATGTTCTTGGTTTTTCCTACTTCAAAAGTAAAGAGCCTACCATGCTTCTCACCTATGACTATCTTCTTGAAGCCTTGAAATGGATCCACAAAAACTCCATGTTGGGAAAACCTAATTTGCAAGGCTTTCTCAACTTTATTTGAGCTACACTTATTAGGTTTTTGGTAATAGTTGGAACATAGAGGACTTTGCTTAGAATGTTTTCTCTCCATTGGAAGCTTTCAAATTACTAGTTATCTCCACATTATCCTTTGTGTCATCCCCTTTTTGTACTTCATGTCTATGCTTTGGCCTTTCAAAGTTACATAAGAGAGCTATGTTGCCCGCACCATGATTTGAACATCTTGAATCTATGTAGAATAGATGATCATCTTCTTAACCTTCAGTGTGGCTTAGATTCATGAGAAATAATGAGTCTCTATGTTTTTTTTTTAAATATAGCTCCTGAATGTATCTTCTTTGAGTTAGATTCATCCCCTCATTTGTATAAAATAACCTACATACTTGGGAAATATGTGAGCTCATCTAAGTCATTGACTTTGAACTCCTCTCGCATATGTCTTTCGATCCTTTGAAGGCTATTCTAGTCATCACCTATCACAATTACATCATTTGCATATACATACAAATAGATAACGTCATTATGATCCCTTTTGATGAATAGAGAACCATTTGAGTTTATAGATTTGAACCTTTGATTTTGAAGGTATGTAACCAACCTATAAGTTCAAGGTTTGGAATCTTGTGACATGTATACCACTTTACTTATCTGGCCATTTAGAAATGCATTTTTCACATCAAGTTAGAGAAGTCTCTAATTTCTTGCAATAGGTACACTCATCAATATTTTTCTCATAGTCTATACCTTAATTTTGTGAACATCCTTTGAAAACTAATCTAACCTTATACCTACAAATTGATCCATCTAAGTTCCTCTTAAGCTTATATACCCATCTGCAACCAATTACTTCTGATGTTCTATAGCACTACTTGAATCCTAGACCTATGTATCATGCTTTCTTCCTGATTGATGGAACTCATAATCGAGGTCATATGATAGAGTTACCTTTTTTTGTCTTCATCATATGAAGACCTATGTTCTTTAAACACACATCCCTACTTGTCGTGAAGTGCTTGGTTGAAGGATTGTAGAACCTGTCACCCATCTGAGTTGAATCATATCCAATAAATAGTGCCTTTGTCTCCCTTTCATCTAGCTTACCTATGCTTTGTGAAGGTAAATAAATATAAGCTAAAAAACCAAACATGTCCAGGTGTCTTAGAATAGGTTTTCTTCCATGGCATGGTTCATAATGAGTCATACCTTGAACTGAATTGGATGATAGACTATTCACAAGGTACAGAAATGTTAAAATAGCTTCTGCCCATAGATGGTGGCAACCTTTTCTCTTTAAGTATTGTTCTGGTTGATCCAACCAATGTCTTGTTTCTTGTCTCTACAATTCCATTCAATGGAGGAGAGTACCTGGTAGTCACTTCCCTCTTAATACCTTTGTCCTACAAGAACACATCAAATTCTTTCGAGAATTATTCTCCCCTTCCATTACATTTGAGTTTCTTGAGTGATCTACTTCTATGATTCTTAGCATGTGCTAGGTACGTTTTTAAGCAATGAAAGAGTCATTCTTACTCATGATAAAGTACAAAATAGTCTATCTACTATGATCATAAATAGATGAGACATAATACCTTGATCCTACCAAAGAAGGTTTTTGGCTTGGCTTCCATACATCTTTATGTATCTCACCAAGCTGAGTAGTTACCTCTATCCAATTTGTCAATTGATGAAGGAAATCCATCTGCCATGTTGTCCAACCTTGCTCTGATACCACTGTGAAGAGATGGATAGGTATGTGCTTGAAGATGAGGAGGTGTTGCAAAATCCTTGATCTACACCAGCCAAATGAACTCCAGGAGTATATGGTGGGCCCTTTTAGCCTGCCAATGGATGTATTAGACACCCTATGTACCTTGGAAGATCACTCTCAAAAAGATAGATCAAAACAAAAAAGTTTGAGTTAGCTCAGAGGTGAAGAACTTGCTATTCTTGGTACATACACCTGTCCAGTGTTTTGCATAATTCTCTGAGCACAGCAGTAATTAACTTCATTCCTTTTGGGGAAGTCTAGATAACTTAAAAAGCTAGCTTTCAAGATTAATCGCATAAAAAATAATGAACCACACACTGAGAATGAGTTTTAACAAGTGATGACATCATCCCGCTTTTCACGGGCTACTACAGTTTGAGACCAGTGAGCAGAAAAATGAACATAACGCAAAATGTAGGAATCCAAAGATTATGAAAATTTGTATGGTTATACTACACAGTTATGTGAATCAAACAAGCTTTAAATCATTGAATTTTGATAAGTAACCACTGAGAAATGGCTCTAACAAGATGAGTAAAAAAGTCGGATACCTAACAGAGAAGTGAAGATGAACAGACCCTGTTGACTTCAAATGAACATAACTGACGATTTAAAAATTCAAATGACATGAAAATTTGTGAGCATATAGTAGAATTATAGAGCTAACTTTACCAAGTTAAATCACTAAAAATGATGCACCAAGCTCAGAGAAAACATCTCTGCAATCTGAATGAGAAAACTCAGAGTAATGGCAGTGAGTAGTACACTTCACAAGAACATGAAAATATTAACTCAAATGATCATGAAAATGAAAGTATATTGCTTGTACAATACAAAGAACTTACTGATACATATGTGTGCCTTGTAATCACACCTTGATATGGCATAAATCTCAGCTCTTGGAGGTCTTCACATAGGTCTCTCTAACCATGACTAAAACTGCCATCTATTTATAGTTGAGTTTGGGAGGCTAACTTCGGTCAATCAATCTCCAATCAATCAATGATTTATTTGATTCTCTACCTACCACAAATCTCGAATTTGTGGCTCCTCTTTCCCTTTTTGATCAAGTGGACTCAACCACTTAAGATATTCTTGATATTGTATGACCTCCTTCTCAAGCTTCCCCTCAATCTTTCACCTTTTGAACCTTCAGGTGTTGAATTCTTTATGACTGCAGCAGTCGGGATCCTCCTTCCTTCAATTTTGATACTTCCTGCTCTGATACCACTGATGGAGAGTGTTAATCTCCAAAAGAACAAGCTACTCTTGTAGTTAGAGCTTGGGCATTAAACAAGGTATATCAAGCTATATCTACAATCCATGGAGATAACATGAGTTCCTTTTATCTTGTAGCGAATCCAGTATTTCATGCTGTTGGAGATAGACGTCTGCGGAAGCACGCGAACAGCACAAGGAAGAAGAAGAAGCTTGGAGCACAAACACACAATACTGAATGTATTACTAGAGAATGTACAAAGATAAGTAGCCCATTAGGGCAATAGGCGTATATACAAGCCGGGGGAAAAAAACCTCCTAAAGAGGGAAAAAAGTGCCCCGGCGGTCCTAGAGTGTTCACACACATCACTACCTAAATATATCAACAAATCCCCCCTGGGAGTGATGCGGTGAACAAGGAGCTGGCACTCATGTATAAGGAAGTGCCAAGCTATGTGGAAATCACTCCACAAAAGGAAGTAAGCCCAAAGCTTTGCGAAAAGCTTCAAACTTCTCCCTAGGCAGAGCCTTCGTGAAAAGGTCTGCAATGTTCTCCTGCGTGGGCACATATGCCAAGCTGATCTCCCCAGCAGAGAACCTCTCCCTGACATAGTGATAATGCATCTCAATGTGCTTAGTGCGAGCATGGAACACAGGGTTCCTCGCAACTACCAATGCGCTCTGACTGTCAGTGAAGATGGTGGTGGCAGAAGACTGGCCAACACCTAAATCAGCCATAAGGCGTCTGAGCCACACACACTCAACAGTCGCTGTGAAAGCTGCCCTATACTCAGCCTCACAACTAGAAGTGGCCACAGTAGGCTGCTTCTTGCTCAACCAAGCTATACATGAGCTACCAAGCATGAAGCAAAACACACTGGTGGACACACGAGTGTCATAGCAACCAGCCCAATCTGAGTCAAAAAAAGCATGCAAATCTGGCGGTAGTGATCCCCCCTTGGGATAAAACAACCCAAGTAGCCGAGTACCACTCAAGTAGCGAAAGATGCGCTTAACCGCTTTCCAATGCGTGACTCCTGGGCAATGCATAAACCTGCTCATCTGTGAGACAACAAACTGAATATCTGGCCGAGTAATGCATAAGTAAATCAAGCATCCAACAGCCTGCTGATAGAGAACAGCATCAAATGCATCTCCAGCATCATGAAGACTCAATCGTAAACCTCTCTCCATAGGAGTGGCAATAGGCTTACAGTCTTCAAGGCCAAAACGCTGCAATAATGTGTCAATATATTTCGTTTGACACAAAGCCATTCCACCATCAACGTGCATAAACTCAAATGAGGCATGCAAATCAGCCTTAAAATCAGCAATATGTGTCTCAATAGGACCAGTGAGCAGCATGTCATCAACATAGACAACAATGATCAGAAGCACATCATTAGCACGTTTAACATATAAGGTGCTTTCAGTTGGACTGTTCTCAAAACCATGTGCAATCAGATAGGCATGTATCTTCTCATACCAAGCACGTGGTGCTTGCTTTAAACCATATAATGCCTTCTTTAGCCTGCAAACTTGGTTTTCATGCCCTTTCTACACAAAGCCACGGGGCTAAAAAACATACACTTCTTCATGCAAGTCACCATTCAGAAATGCTGTTTTAATGTCCAACTGATGTACATTCCAACCATGATGGGCTGCAAGTGCACAAATGCTCCGAACAGTAGTCATACGGCATGTAGGTGCAAAGGTCTCATCAAAATCAATGCCTCTTTCTTGTGCATAACCCTTTGCAACAAGCCTAGCCTTATACCTGTCAATGGTACCATCAGGTTTACGCTTCAGTTTGTATACCCACTTAGTGCCAATGGCCTTCTTGCCAGGAGGCAAGTCGCATAAGGACCATGTACCATTCTTCATTATAGCATCATATTCAGATTGCATAGCAGCCATCCAATTTTTTGAATTCTGTGCTTCATCAAAAGAAACAGGCTCATTCTCATCATAGAGACTAGATGCAGCCATATCATAGCAATCTGATGCAAAGGAGGCACTATGAGAGCCTGAACGAGTACGATATGACAAAGGTGCATCTAATTTGCTGTCATGCAAAGTCTGCACCAGCCATTTTGGCATAGTTTTTGCCTGCTCAATATCAGCTCTCTCATCAACAAGTGCATCATGTAAATCTGCATCAGAAATGGAATGATCAGCATCATCATATGAAACTTGCAAAGGCTGAGAAGTTGCCTCATTAGGACCAGCACTAGCCTGTCCACCTGTCAAAAGAGGCATCAAAGTATCATACATGTCTTTGGAGCTAACAGATGTCTCCTTAGTACATGAAAGCAATGGCTGAATAGCATCTTCCACAAAGACGACATCACGGCTAACCAGAATGCATTTAGTTTGTGGATGATACAGACGATAGCCTTTACTTTCAGAACTGTACCCAACAAAAATACATTTTACTGCCTTATCATCCAATTTTCTGCGATGTTGTTCAGGCACTAATGCATATGCCAAACAACCAAAAATACGCAGATGAGCAACAGATGGCTTGCGGTCATGCCAAGCCTCATATGGAGTGATAGACTGCAACGCTTTAGTGGGACACCTGTTCAGTACATATGCTGCACACATGACAGCCTCAAGCCAGAAACTATGTGGTAAAGCCTGACTTTTGACCATGCACCTCACCATCTCCATGAGTGACCTGTTCTTTCGTTCAGCAACTCCATTCTGTTGAGGTGTATACGGTACTGTACACTGGTGTTTTATCCCATGTTCAGCCAGAAACGCATTAAAATCTGAAGACATATATTCCCCCCTCGATCAGAACAGAGGATGCCCATTTTACATGCTGACAGATTTTCAGCCAAAACCAAAAACTGTTTGAAGCACATGAATACTTCGGACTTTGCTTTGAGTGGATATACCCATGCATGCCTGGAAAAATCATCAATGAAAGTCATGAAGTAAAGGTAATTTCCAAAAGAGGGTGTCTGCATAGGACCACAGACATCACTATGTGCATACCCATGATTCCCTGTAGGGGCAGGCTCGAGTGAAGAGAAGAAACTGCGATGCGAGGTAATATGTTTGGTCACCCCACTGTCAAAGTACCAAACATTTGAGTCTACTGCAGACATGCACTGATCATGAGAAGATGGGTCAAAACTGCAGACAGTAGTAAACGCCCATTCTTCTTCCTGCACAAGATTTGCAGACTCTGTTTTTGGTGTAGAGGCCTCTACAACAACCATTCCAGCCTCTTTCTTCTTTGCCTCTTTAGGAGCTAGTTTTGGACAGTTCTTTATAATATGATCATTGCCTTTACAGTACTTGCAGAACAATTTCTGCTTTTCTGATTTCTTTTCATCTTTATCCTGGTTCTTCGATTGTGCAGCATTTGCAGATTTTTGCTTACTAGTAGAAGAGCTCCATTTTCCTTTGCCCTTCTAACTAGCCACGAAAGCTTGATCTGCAACACGCATAATGGACCTGTTCTGCCTGGACTGATCTTCCTGCAACAGAACAGAGACTAATTCCTCAAATGACAAGGCATTCGGATTGCCTTTCATCATCAACCGAAGAGTAGAGGCAAAACTCTGATATGAATCAGGAAGACCATTCAGAACGGTCTGCACAAGTGAGCTATCTGGTATAACCTCATCAGCAGAAATTAATTGTTCCTTCAGGTCTTTGATCTTTGTAAGAAAACTGTCCATAGAATCACCTTCATTCATGTGCTCACTCTCCAACTGTTCTCGGAGGTAAGCAACACGAGCCTCATTCCTAGCCTGGTACAAAGTGGTAAGTGTATCCCAAGCATCCTTTGCTGTTCTGCAAGAGCGAATGTGAGGAATAATGGCACGTTTGACAGACAAGGCTATCAATGCATGTGTCTGGGCATCTCTGTCATCCCAACGAATCTGCTCTGCAGTAGGTGCAACAGAAACAGCAGCACGAATAAGAATCTGCGGAATATCATCTTCGACACCATCTTCATCAGCTCCAGTACCTCCAGCACCTGTATTTGTAGTACCTGTAGTCGTAGGTGTAGCAGGACGTCTTTCAACACCCTGCACAATGTTCCACAGTCCTTTTGCAACCAGTACATGTCGCGTCATATAAGCCCATAATGGGTAGTTGGTACCATCCAACTTATCCTCAACAGCCAACATACGGAATACATCACTACTTTCAGCCATGGCCGGTGACTAAAATACCTTGATGCAGAAAATTGACTATCTCAAAAAGTTGAACGGAACTACCCAGATGAGTTCTGCTAGACCTGTAGTAGACTTCGAGACACTTAAACTGGCGAACAAAAACTGGTATATACCTTTGGCACAAAAGGACGAAATAGCCTACACAAGCGCTGCGTTAGTGCGTTCGGAGGCCGAAACGAGCTCAGATCGCGATTTCGGCACCACATAGCGAAGCTGTTTTGATCTGAGAAACACCCTGAGTATGCTCACCAAATTTCGTGCGAATCTGAGACTGCAAACGGAGGAGTGTCGACGGCACCCTAGAAGAAGCGACGACCTACTCTGATACCAATTGTTGGAGATAGACGTCTGCGGAAGCACGCGAACAGCACAAGGAAGAAGAAGAAGCTTGGAGCACAAACACACAATACTGAATGTATTACTAGAGAATGTACAAAGATAAGTAGCCCATTAGGGCAATAGGCGTATATACAAGCCGGGGGAAAAAAACCTCCTAAAGAGGGAAAAAAGTGCCCCGGCGGTCCTAGAGTGTTCACACACATCACTACCTAAATATATCAACACATGCAAGAAGAAAAACTATAGAGATAAAATATCATTTCGTGGGAGAAAAGATAATGGAGAAAGATATTGATGTGGACTACCTTTCTACAAAGGGTCATATCGCAGATATAAAGACAAAGAACTTGGATGGTGTGAAGACCAACAAATTCAAAAGCATGGCATGAGTAAAAAGAAAAAAAGATTATATGAAGAAACAGATAATGTCAATTAGTGATTGAGGGGGAGCTGTTGAAGAATAAATCACAATTTGGATCTAAATTTGCAGGTTAAAATCTAAGAAGAAAAGCACATGCCTATGTGAAGGGAAATTTCACACATGTACCATATTTGTAGAGTTAGAATTAACTTTAGCTCTAGAATTTTTAAAAGTCACGAGATTGAGAAATTTTTTTTAAACTAGTTTGTATCAATACACAAGAAGAGAAAGAGAAAAAGAAAAAGGAAAGAGACAAAGAGAGATTTTGTATGATAGAGTATAGTCGAGCTTCTCTGAGTAGGAAAGCACCTAAAAATTTCTAAATTATAGCTATGAGAAGAACCAATTATACTATCTTTATACTTTGCCTACTCTATAAAGATCTCAAAAGTTCAAGTTTCCCAAGCAACTCAATGCTTGGCATCCAGTTTCTACTAATAAGTCCTTGTTTTATTCTCTGACATTTTACCTATTGTTGAATCTTCTTAAAAACATGAGCTTTGTGGAGCAACTCGATGCCTGGCATCGAGTTTATGCGTAAAGTTGATGCCTAGCATCGAGTTCCATCATAAAATTGTTTTCTTCATATCTATGTTCAAGGGGGTATATTAGGTGCTGAAAAAGTGACAAAAAACACACCAATTTGATGCCTCGCATCGATTTCTTGTTGCAAGTCGATGGTAAGTTGAAAATTTTCAAAAATGGATAGGTGCTTTTACTAAAACAAGCAGCCTTTCCTATTTTGATAGTCAAACATAGTCATCTTATGAAGGCCATAATGTGGTGTGTAGTGCAAAGTTTTTAGTAAACAATAGCTTATTGGAAAGATCTTCTCTTCTAATTTCATCCACCAAAAGATCCTAGCAAATTAATACCTATGCTAAGAGAAATTAGCAGAAGAGTGAAGGTATGTTATTTTAGTGACTAGGAATTTTTGAAGAAGTAAAGTTCTCAGTTTGGCTATTATTTCTCAAAGTTTGGAGAAACATTGAGTTAATGGTGGCCATAGAGGTTTTTTAGTGTCACATTAATTCATTTCTTGTGATGTTGCATATATCAACACATAGGTGATAAGCTTATGGGTTGGTGTTCAAAGAATCAACACATAGTAGCTTTATCATGAGCAACGGCATAATACAAAGGATTGGTAGAAGAAGCTACAGAGATCATATGGATGCAAACTTTGTTCAAAAGCTTGGGAATTGATCAAGTCATATCTACAATTCATGGAGAGAATATGAGTCCACTTTATCTTGAGACAAATTTAGTATTTGGAGCAAGAATAGATCACAAAGAAATTTTATACCATTTCTTGAGAGAAGGTGATGGAGAAGAATGTTGAGCTCATGTATAATCCTGCAAAGGATCAAATAGCAGACATCATGACCAAAAGCTTAGATGGTGTGAAGATAAGAAAACTCAAAGAAATGGAAACAATAAAAGAAAATAAGAAGATATAAAGACTCAGAGAATGTCAACAAGTAATTGAGGGGAGTTGTTGGAGCTTCACTCACTAATTGATCATGAAGACATGAGTATGTGAAGAGAATTGATTAAGACATTATTGAACAAATGAAGAGAAAAAAGCCTATGAAGAATGGACATTTAGAACAATGTTGATGTGAAGGGAGAAATTCACACGTAATATATAGTTAGGAGTCACATCTAGAATAGTTTTAGAAGTTTCAAAAGTTAGGAGTTTGAGTAGCAAAGGCATGAAATTAGAATTTTGGTACGTTAATTCTGATCATCAAAAATAATTTTCATGACTTGGAAGTGGTGTCAAAACCACTTTTAAGATTTGTATGCGGGCTATACGAGGCAGAGCTATGCAATAATGGAGCTATTTGCATTTCTTGATAGGTGTATAGGGATCACACATGAGACAATTTATATAAAATAATGAGTGAAATCGAAACGAGTTGATATGAAAGACTCTTATGAGAAAGTCTAAGTAATTTATATAAGTACAATTTGACTTATTTTCAAAGAAAATATTTTATTTTTTTTTGCTTGGGACCTGCATATGCATAAAATGATCATGTTTCGCTATTTGAAAAGAAAAACATAAAAACTAGAAAGAGTTTCAAAAGAACCTTGATACACTTTTGTTGAAATTTGCAAGTTGGCTCATCGAGACAATGTGCAGGTTTAGTGGGGGTGGATGCCAGGATGAAATCCCTTAGGTATTATGTGTCAATAATTTTTTTCCAAAATTGTTTCATTACTTTTTCTAACAAACAATTGATGTTTGATTATAGGAAGATGGATCTAGTTGAAAACTAGTTCAAGTATCTGATTCAGTTGATTGATTGTGTGAAGAAACTCTTTCCGTTGTACATTTATGTGTGTATTGACCTAGCATGACCCTTTGAAACTTATATAATTACTTGTAAAAATTCTATTAACCCTTAAAACACTGTTGTATTTTGAGTTAAACCCACGTAATCTAACATGTGCATACTCAAATGAAGTCCAGATACCCATGTAATTACATAATCCTTGAGAAGCTTTGTTAGTTTCATGCTTAAACACAAAAAAAAGCCCTAGAAAACAAAACCTTTAATCCTTGAAAATTAGCTTCTAACCCATGGAAACTTGTTTTTTACCCTTAGAAACCCTGGGATTCTAGTCCATAATGTATATAAAACCATTGATTAATATGGATTAGCCCTAGTAAAGTGAAACCCTAATTGTTTCTTAATAAAGACTTAGGTTAGGATCCTAAAATCATAATTTATCCTAATCCTAACCCTTAGTTTTAATTAATTATTTTGTATATATATGTGAAACAAAAATAAAATCTTATCAAAAGAAAAAAGAAGTGCAATAATAAAAATGAAAACAAAAAATAGAAAATAAAATGAGAAAATTAAAAATAAAAAGAAAAATAAAAAACAAAAAAGAAAGATTTGATTTTTTTAAATAGATAAAGAAGAAAAAGAAGATTCTTGAAAATAGAATGGATAAAAAAGAATATTTTCATAGAATAGAAAAGAAGGCAAGAAGATTTTAGAGTTCTAGAAAGAGAACCTAGGTAAAGTCCATAAATTCATGTCCATTGCTCATTTGGTTTTCTCCATGATGTTTTTCAAAAACCTTATGATTTGAAGAGGATGTTTTCAAGAGAAGTGAACAGAAATTCCCCATCATCTTTTTCAGACATTACCCAAAGTGAAGAAAAGCATTTGGAGTTTTTGAAGTAAAGTTGCAAAGATCAAAGATTGAAGAAAGAAGTGAAGAAGCATCTTTTCTGCAGTGTGGCTGAGAAGACCATTCCAATTTTTGTTAACTAATCCATACTGTGATAGAATATTTCATTATCTGAGTTGTATAATCCATAGTCACACTATGACATTCAATTGTATATTGATCAATCCTTTCACGATCATCGAGTATAGTCTTTTTATCTGGCACTCTTTGGTTTGGTGTTTTTTACTTAGAGTATTATATTTTCATTCGATGTTCACATTCTTCTCTCTCGTTGACCTACTTTTCCTACCCCATGTCCCACGCTCGTGAAATGTGTTACTTACTTTCTCTCTTCCGACCTTCAACGAGTCTCGAGTCTTAGCCTTTTCCGAGAAGAAGCACCTAGCGCACGCAACCCACCCACTAGACAAAAGTGATGCAATGCATGCACACACACTCTGGGCCTAATCCAACCCTCGCCACTCTCCCACTTCCCCACAGTGGTCTATGACCTGATGATCGATGTGCAAACTATAGATTTCAACATCTTTCTTGGAAAACTTTTCAATTAAGAGGCCAACAATAGCATAAAGGATGGTAGCTCTTGTCAAGGTAATTCATATAGTGCTCTACATGCAGATAAGATGGACAAGAAATTGAAAGTCGGGAAGAAGAAAGAGGATGTAGAGAAGAATTTTCCAAGGAAACTTGGCAAGCAAGAGAAAGCTGAAAGGGAATATGAAAGGACCAAAGCTTGAAAAAATCAAAGGCTAGAATGTTCAACCTTGTTCCATATGTGATAAGGCCAACCACACCATGCAAAATTATTGTTTCAATGGAAAGATTGAGAAAGGAGATGATATAGGTGAATATGGCAGCAACAAAGGTAGAGCTAGACAAAACTTCAACACTACGAATAGAAGCCATAATAGAAGGGAATACAAAAATTATTCTAAAGATCACCAACATGAATACTCATTTCTTCTCATGATTCTAAGCGACAAGGAAGGTAAAGAAGATGATCATTTATTGTACATAGACTCATTATGTTCAAACCATGTTACAGGCATGATAGCTCTCTTACCTCAATCCAAAAGTCCAAAGCATAGACATGAAGTACAAATAGGGATGACACAAAGCATAATGTGGAGATGTTCTAATTTGAAATCTTCAAATGGTAGGAGAAATATTGTGAGCAAGGTACTCTACATTCTCGCTATTACGAAGAACCTAATAACTGTAGGTCAAATAGTTGAGAAAGGCTTGCAAATTAGGTTCAACCAACATGGAGCTTTTGTGGAAGACTCATGGTAAGGCTTTAAGAAGATAGCCAGAGGTGAAAAACATGCTAAGTGAAAAGCATGCTAAGATAGCCAGAGGAGAAACCAAGAACATAGCTCTACTCAACTTTGGGTCTCATACTCTAAGTGAGCTTGAACTATATCATAAGAGGTTATCTCATGTGAATGAAGGAAGCTTGAAGGATATATGTAGGGATCAAAGCCAACCTGATGAACAGATGTGATGCATGTTAGATTGGGAAGGCACAAAGACAACCATTCAACCACAAAGGGTACATCCAAAAAAACTTATTGCACTTAGTACATACAGATGTATGGGGGGAAAGCAAAGAACGTTCTTTGGTAGTACCAAGGTATTAAGTCTCATTTATTGATGACCATAGTACATGGAATATTTTGTAGTTATTAAGAGTAAGAATGAGGTGTTTGATTGCTTCAGAAAGTATCTAACACGTGTGGAGAATCATACACCTATATCACTTAAGAAGCTCACATATGATTGAGAGGGAGCATACTTCTCCAAAGAGTTTGATGAGCTATTGTAGGATAAATGCATGAAGAGGGAAGTTAGTACCAGGTACTCTCCTCAATTGAATAGATTGAAAAGAGAAGAAACAAGACATTGGTTGGATCATTTTGAACAATGTTTGAAGAGAAAAGTGTACCACATTATCTATTGGAAGAGGCTATTTCACTTGATGTGTACCTTTTCAATAGACTAACATCTAAATCAATTCAATGTATGAGTCCTTATAACGTGTGGCATGGAAGAAAACCTAGTCTAGGACATTGCAAGGTGTTTGTTTGTTTAGTTTATGTTCATGTACCTTCACAAATTAGAGGTAAGCTAGATAAAAGGGCAACAAATATAGTACTCATTGGATATGAATCAACAGAGATGGGTTATAGGTTCTACAATCCTTTAACCAAGCAACTCACTACGACTAGGGATCTCGTGTTTGAAGAACATAGGTCTTGCTATGATGAAGACAAATAAAAGGTATCTTTACCATATGATCTTGATTCTAATTTCCATCAAATAGGAAGAAACATGATACATAGTTCCAGGATCCAAGAACTGATACACATGATGAACAAGATGAAAGTGAAAAGGTTACAAGCTATGGAATTCAAGAGGCAAAGAAAAAATGCAAGTGTGTAGAATGCTCCAACAAAGAGCAAGAAGGTTAGCAAGAGAGAAGAAACAACCAAAAAGGTATGGATATGATTCCATATTTGTTACAAAGCATTCAATCTACTCGGAAAGAGACTTAATATGAGAACAATCCTCAATCTATGAAGAGGCAAAGGAAAACCCTAATTGCGAAAATGGTATGAAAGAAGTAATAGATTCTTTGAAGGAGATGGATACTTGGGAATGGGTTCCAATGTCATTAAACAATAAGTTAATTGGTTGCAGATGGGTATATAAACTTAAGGCGAACTCAAATAGATCAATTTGTAGGTATAAGGTTAGATTATTTTGCAAAGGATGTTCACAAAATTATGGTAAAGACTTCGAGAAAACATTTTCACCAATTGCAAAGATGAATACAATCAAAAGATAAGTGTAGCTACTGCAAGAAAATGGAGACTGCTCTAACTTGATGTAAGAACTTCATTTCTAAAATGCTTGATAAGTGAAGAGGTATACATGTCACAAATTCTAGATTTTGAAAAAATCTAATCATTCATCTTAGGTTTTCATACTTAAGAAAGCACTATATGGATTGAGAGTAAAGAGGTCTAACTATTACAATTCAACAAGCAATAGGGCTCAACGAGTTGTATGCAAATTTGGGACTTGTAAGTTCCAAGCCTCACATACTTGGAGATAAAGTAAGTTCCATGCATCGAGCTACAAATCCATATTTCTATGCAAAGACAAAGCACATAGAGGTTCAGCACCAATTTGTCAAAGAGAAGCTTATGGAAAAGGAAATAGACTTACCATTTCTTTCTAGTGAGAAGCAAATAGGAGACATGATGACAAAGGCACTTGATCGGATAAAGCTATGCAAGTTGAAATATATGGCACATGTTCAACCTATTAGAGAATGAAGACTCAGGCATAGATAAGCTTGAGGGGGAGCTATTGGAACATCAATCTTGCGTTACACTTGAGATGGATTAATTCTACATCAAAACCATCATTTAAGTGATGTCATATATACTCATTCAAGAGTTTTTTATTTTCATTCATTTATTGTATTATTTTTAAATATAATTTGCAATCATTTATCCAATATAAAAGTCTAGAGCTTTATATTTTTAAAAGGATAAAAGGAGAATTCATAAATAATGAGTTTGAAGGTAGTTGAATTTGGTAGCTCAATCATAAAAAGTTAGATCAAAATTGATTTCACCTTTTCCTAGATTGAATGAAGAGATTCCATTATTTGAATTTTAATTCACAAAGAAGAGGCATGGAAAGATCCTTTGGAGTATATATAAAAACTCTAAATAATTTTTACATTATTAGAGTGATGATTTGATGCATTACATATACTCTTTGATCATTGCTTGGTGCCATATCAGTTCTCTATTCCTTCTTCCTTAGACTCAATTATCTTGTAGAGATTTCTTCTACCTCTATAGAGCATTAAATCTAGTGACTAACTGCTCATTAGAAAGATATTATTTTCTAGTTTACATGTTTAAATTTGTAGGTCATTCAGTTTTGTAGATATAGAAAAATTCTGAGGTGAAGGTCTTGGTATCATTTTTTGCACAATCTTGAAAAAAACGGGATGACATCCAATTAGTGTTAAATTTATTGCTCCTCCATTGGTTGATAGAAATTAGGGATTTTATGATTTATAGCAAGCCGACTCTATGAATGGAACTCCCCTAAAAGAAAATTTCCCAATTTTAATTGTGTTTGCTCATCTCTTTGTTTGAAGTCAAAGCTTTCATCCAAATATAGAAGGATTTTTTGTGAGCTCATCAAGGTGCAAGTTATCTATTTTGCATCAACTTGTTGTTGTTGATGTCTAAAAGTATCCATTGGACTTTATTGCACTAATCACATGCCTATATGGTCTATTTCACTATCCAAAAGCTCAAGGAAGGTCTTGTGCTACTTGGTTGGACCAAACTTCATCACTTGGCCATAATAGATTGAATATTATGTACTTTATCAAGAGTAAGAATGAATTGCTTGATTGCTTCAAAACGTATCTGGCACATGTGGAGAATCATATATGTAGATCACTTAAGAAACTCACATCTAATTGAGAGGAAGAATACTTCTCCAAAGAACTTGATGAGTTATTGTAGGATAAAGACATGAAGAGGAAAGCCAACACCAAGTACTCTCCTCAATTGAATGGATTGCAAAGAGAAGAAACGAGATATTGGTTGGATCATTTTGAACTATGCTCTGAAGAGAACTGATTGCCACATTTTCTATGGGTAGAGGCTATTTCCCTTGATGTGCACCCTATCAATTGACTACCACCCAAATCACTTCAAGGTGTGACTCCTTATAAGCATGGCGTGGAAGAAAACCTATTCTAGGACATTGAAAAGTGTTTGTTTAGTTTATGTTCAGGTACCTTCACAAATCAGCCCTAAGCTAGATAAATGGGCAAGAAACGGAGTATTTTCTGGATATGACTCAACTCACATGGGTTAGAGGTTCTACAATCCTTTAACCAAGCAATTCAATACAAGTAGGGATGTTGTGTTTGAAGAACATAGGTCTTTCTATGATGAAGGTAAACAAAAGGTAACTCTCCATGTGATCTTGATTCTGATTTCCATCAACCAAGAAGAAAGCATGATACATAGGTCCAAGATTGAGGAAGTGATATAGGTTATGACCAAGATGAAAGCAAAAAGGTTACAATCTATGGAATTCAAGAGGCAAAGCATAAATGCAAGTGTGTATAATGCTTCAAACAAACACCTAGAAGGATAGCATAGGAGAAGAAACAACTAGAAAAGTATGGATATGATTCCACATTTGTTACAACAAATTCAATCTACTTGGCAAGAGACTTAATTTCAAAAGAACCCTCAACCTATGAAGAGACAAAGGAAAACCGTGATTGGGAAAATGGTATGAAAGAAGAAGTAGACATTTTGAAGGAGATGGATACTTGGGAATCAGTTCGAATGTCATTAAATCAGAAGTAATTGGTTGCAGATGGGTATATAAAGTTAAGAGGAGCTTAGATGGATCGGTTTGTAGGTATAAGGTTAGATTAGTTTCCAAAGGATGTTCACAAAATTAAGGTATAGACTATGAGAAAACTTTCTCACCAATTGCAAAGATGACCACAATAAAAAGATTGATGTGTGTACCTATTGCAAGAAATTAGAGACTCCTCTAACTTGATTTGAAAAATGCATTTCTAAATGGTCGGATAAGTAAAGCGGTATACATGTCACAAGATTCCAAAGCTTGAACTTATAGGTTGGTTACATACCTTCAAAATCAAAGGTTCAAATCTAGAAACTCAAATCGTTCTATATGCATCAAAAGGGATCATAATGACGTTATCTATTTGTATGTATATGCAGATGATGTCATTGTGATAGGTGATGACTGGAATAGCCTTCAAAGGATCAAAAGACATATGCGAGAGGAGTTCAAAGTCAATGTCTTAGATGAGCTCACATATTTCCCAGGTATGTAGGTTATTTTATACAAATGAGGGGATGAATCTAACTCAAAGAAGATACATTCAGGAGCTATATTTTTTTTAAAAACATAGAGACTCATTATTTCTCATGAATCTAAGCCACACTGAAGGTTAAGAAGATGATCATCTATTCTACATAGATTCAAGATGTTCAAATCATGGTGCAGGCAACATAGCTCTCTTATGTAACTTGGAAAGGCCAAAGCATAGACATGAAGTACAAAAAGGGGATGACACAAAGGATAATGTGGAGATAACTAGTAATTTCAAAGCTTCCAATGGAGAGAAAACATTCTAAGTAAATTCCTCTATGTTCCAACTATTACCAAAAACCTAATAAGTGTAGCTCAAATAAAGTTGAGAAAGCCTTGCAAGTTAGGTTTTCCCAACATGGAGTTTTTGTGGATCCATTTCAAGGGTTCAAGAAGATAGTCATAGGTGAGAAGCATGGTAGGCTCTTTACTTTTGAAGTAGGAAAAACCAAGAACAGAGCTCTATTTAACTTTGGGTCTCAAACACTAAGTGAGCTTGAAGTTTGGACTAAGAGGTTAGCTCATGTGAATGAAAGAACCTTGAAGGATATATGGAAGGATCAATGTGTTCTAGGATTGCCAAACATACCAAAGAAACACATGATCAACAGATGTGATGCATGTTATTAAGGATGGAAGCTTATCTCCAAGGTAGAAGTTTATATGGTTATGTGGCTAGAGATGAAGTTATGCGAAGTTTCAGGAACAAAAGTCAACCAACACAAGAAGAGCAAGAAAGATTGAGCACATGGTACTCCAAGGATGCACTTGCAAGGTCTTATCTCCTCAACTCTATCTCAGATTTTTTTTGCCTCACATTAGAAGTTGTAAGACATCTCAGGAAGTGTGGGATGCACTTGAAGCTTTCTTTTCTTCAAGTACCAAATCTAGGAAGCATCAACTATGGCTGGATTTCACAACTCTCAAGAAGGCTTCCAAACAAAATGTGACTGATTTTGTCACAAAGCTCAAGGACATAGTGGATCAGTTGGGAAGCATTGGAGAGGTAATAGATGAAGAGCAAATTGTAAGACCGGTCATCAATGGCTTGAAGGCAGATGACAAGTGGGAAGCATTCACCACAGCTATGGATTTGTACATGGACATGCATGTACCTGATTTAAACACACTCATTGGACAACTACTTACTCAAGAGGCAAAGCTTATCAAAAACGGAGAAAGCTCTAAAGGTAATCAATCTTCAGCTTTATACACTGATAAAAGCAAGTCCAAAGATAACAAAGGAAAGGCAAAGAAAGTGGATGATGAAGCAAGTACATATCAAGCTAACTATGCAGGTAGAGGAAGACATGGCAGAGGTAGAGGAAGAGGAGGTAGACAAGGCAAGGGGAGATCCCAAGACTCCAACTCATGTTTTATTTGTGGATTAACTAATCATACAACTGAAAATTGCTTTAGGAATTCCAGGAGTCAAAGAGGAAGAGGATACAATAGAGGAAGTTATGGCTACTCAAGAGGAAGGTTCAACAATTATCATGGCAACTACAACAACTACAATCATTCAAACTATCAAGGAGGCTACAAAGGAAGGAGAGACTACAATAACTACACAGAAGACTCAAACAAAGAGGATTCATGATTGATCATGAACATGGATATGCCACAAGGTAAATCTGATGAGCATGTTTTCTACATAGATTCAGGTTGTTCAAATCATGTGGAAGGAAATGTGAACATGGATATGCCACAAGGTAAATCTGATGAGCATGTTTTCTACATAGATTCAGGTTGTTCAAATCATGTGGAAGGAAATGTGGCACTCCTATCAGATTTAGAAGATTCAAGGAATAAGCATGAGGTACAAACAGGAGATGATACAAAACATCCTGTGGAGAAAATAGGCAATGTCAAAGCACCTGATGGAAACATCAACCTACTCAGTAAGGTACTCTATGTCCCTACCATTAAAAAGAATTTGATAAGTGTTGGGTAGATAGTAGAGAAAGGGTTGCAAGTCAGGTTCACAAAAGCAGGAGCATTTGTTGAAGATCCAAGTCAAGGATTCAAAAACATTGCAAAAGGTGAAAAGACAGGTAGATTGTTCACATTTGAATTACAAGACACTAGAAACATTGCTCTCTTTAATTATGGTAGTCAGACACTCACAGAATTGGAAGTATGGCACAAAAGGTTAGCACATATTGGTGAAAGTTCATTAAAGCAAATTTGCAGGGACCAAAGTGTACTTGGACTCCCTAATTTGTCAAAACAACATATGATTTATTAGTGTAGTGCATGTCAATTTGGAAAGTCTCACAGGTTACCATTCATGAAGAAAGGTTATATGCATGGAGATCTCTTGGAGTTGGTTCATACAGATGTATGGGGACCTAGCAAGGAAGCTTCAATATCTGGATCAAGGTATTATGTCTCCTTTATTGATGATTGCAGCAGATGGACTATCCTATTCTTTATGAAACACAAAGATGAAGTTTTTTCATGTTTCAAAAGATATTTGGCTCTTGTGGAGAATCAAACAGGTAAATCACTAAAAAGCCTAAGGTCAGATGGAGGGGGAGAATACTTCTACCATGAGTTTGATTCTTTTCTTTAAGAAAGAGGAATCAAAAGAGAGGTAACTACAAGGTACACTCCTGAGCAAAATGGAGTGGTAGAAAGGAGGAATAGGACAATTGTTGAAGCTGCAAGGTCTATGTTAAATGAAAAGCATTTACCTAATTACTTATGGGCTGAGGCTGTATCTACATCAACTTACTTGATTAACAGGTTGCCTTCAAAATCCCTTGATGGGATGACTCCATATGAGGCTTGGAATGGAAGAAGACCAAGCTTAGATCATTATAAAATTTTTGGATGTATTGCTTTTGCTCATGTTCCTTCACAGGTTAGAGGCAAGATGGGTCCAAAGGCAGAAAGGTCTGTATTTATTGGATATGACAACAATCAAAAGGGCTACAGGTTATACAACCCTACCAACAAAGGATTCTTGGTAAGCAGAGATGTAGTTTTTGACGAAAACAATTCATGGTATGAAGATTCATGCAGGAAGGTCAATTTACCATATAATCTTGAAGAAGATTTTCCAAAGCTTGGTAGAGAACAACGAAAGATTGAAGAACAAGACACCTCGGAGGATGATGAAGAATCTCATATGGAAAAGATCAAAGCATGGAAATCTAAAGGTAAAGCAAAATTGCAGGAACTTGGACATGAGGCAGAATCATCACATCATGGCCTAAGAAGATGTATGAGGGAAAAGAAAAAACCAGAAAGGTATGGGTTTGACACCTCATTAGTAACTAAACATTCTATCTACATAGCAGAGGATATAAACCAAGAGGAGCCATCATCCTTTGAAGAGGCCAAAGCAAAATCAGAATGGAAGCATGCAATGAAGGAAGAGATTGAAGCACTTGAGGAAAACAACACTTGGGATTTGGTGCCCAAGACTTCATCCATGAAGGTAAAAGGCTCAAGATGGGTCTATAAACTCAAGAAGAATTCTGATGATTCCATTAACAGGTATAAGGCAAGGCTTGTAGCAAAAGGCTTTGCACAAACACATGGAATTGATTATGAGGAGACCTTCTCTCCTGTGGCAAAGATGCCTACTATTAGGGTTTTGCTTAATATTGCCTCTTCGAAGAATTGGAAGATACTTCAACTAGATGTAAAGAATGCATTCTTGAATGGTTGGATAATAGAAGAGGTATATATGGCACAACCACTTGGTTTTGAGAATCAAGTTTATCCTGATTATGTGTGTAAACTTAACAAAGCATTGTATGGTCTTAAGCAAGCTCCAAGAGCTTGGAATTTCATGCTTCTTTCATTCTTGCAGGACAAAGGATTTCAACCAAGCAAGACAGATCCTTCACTCTTTATTAAAAGGAGTAATTCAGAGATCATCTACCTATGTGTATATATAGATGATATTATATTGACAGGAAATGATGCACATGGTATGAAGAAGATCAAAGATCAGATGAGAGAAGAGTTCAAGATAAGTGATTTGGGTTCACTTACCTACTTCCTAGGTTTGGAAGTTGTCTACAAAGATCATGGTTTTTTTCTCACTCAAAGAAAGTACATTAAGGACATGTTGGCAAAATTCAAGATGCAAGACTGTAAGATTGCAGGTACTCCAATGGAGGTCAATCACAAATTGAGCTCACATGAAGGTGAACTCATAGAGGACATCACATCATATCAAAGTCTAGTGGGTAGTCTCAACTATGCCACATTGACAAGAGTATATATATGTTACAATGTGAGTGTGCTAAGCCAATTTATGCACACACCAAGGAAACCACATATGGATGCTACCAAAAGGATTCTCAAGTATCTCAAAGGAACCATAAATGAAGGACTTTATTATCCTTATGTATCTGATTCAGGTTTGAAGCTATTTTCTGATGCAGATTGCGCTGGCTCCAAGGAAGATAGAAGGAGCACTTCAGGTTATCTTACCTTTGCAGGTTCAAAGCTTATTTCATGGTCATCCAAGAAGCAACCCACAGTTGCTCTCTCTTCTACTGAAGGTGAATACAGAGGTCTTTCCATAGCTACTTAGAAAGCTATGTGGATGAAGTCATTATTCAAAGATCTTGGATTGGAGTTTGGAACTCCAACTATTTTTGGTGACAATATGAGTTCTATTCACTTAGATGCTAATCCTATTTTTCATGCAAGGACTAAACATATTGAAGTTCATTATCACTATTTACGAGAGAAGGTTCTAAGCAAAGATATTCAAATATCATATGTGTCCACTCATCAACAATGTGCAAATATTCTAACCAAAGCATTGGATGGTACAAAGCTTTGCAAATTCAAGGCTATGATTGCTTTGCAGGTAATCTTGGAAGATTGAAGACCTCAAGCATACTTGGCTTGAGGGGGAGCTGTTGGAGCAAGTCTATGATAGGCCTAAGTATTTTCTTGAGTCCCACAAAGTCATAGAAGAAGCCTTAAAATGAAGACTATGTAAAGTTCACTTGTGAACTACCTCTTGTAACTTTTGAAGAGTTTACTTAATGTAAAAGTGAAAGAATCTTAAGTGGTTGAGTCCACTTGATCAAAAAGGGAAAGAGGAGCCACGAATTCGTGATTTATGGTAGGTAGAGAATCAAATAAATTATTGATTGATTGGAGAGTGATTGAGGGAAGTTAGCCTCCCAAACTCAACTATAAATAGATGGCAGTTTTAGTCGTGGTTAGAGAGACCTATGTGAAGACCTCCAAGAGCTGAGCTTTACACCATAACAAGGTGTGATTACAAGGCACACATATGTATCAGTAAGTCCTTTGTATTGTACAAGCAATATACTTTCATTTTCATGATCATTTGAGTTCATATTTCCATGTTCTTGTGAAGTGTACTACTCACTGCCATTACTCTCAATTTTCTCAGTGAGATTGCAGAGATGTTTTCTCTGCGCTTGGTGCATCATTTTTAGTGCTTTAACTTGTTAAAGTTAGCTCTATAAGTCTACTATATGCTAACAAGTTTTCATGTCATTTAGATGTTGCAATCTTCAGTTATGTTCATTTGAAGTCACCAGGGTCTGTTCATCTTCACTTCTCTGTCAGGTACCCGACTTTCTTACTCATCTTGTCAGAGCCAGTTCTCAGTGGTTACTTATCCAAATTCAATGATTTAAAGCTTGTTAAATTCATCTGCCTGTCTAGTATAACCATACAAATTTTCATAATCATTGGATTCCTACATTTTGTGTTATGTTCATTCTTTTGCTCACTGGTCTCAAACTATAGCAGCCCGTGAAAATCGGGATGATGTCATCACTTGTTAAAACTCGTTCTCAGTGTGTGGTTCATTATTTTTTATGAGATTACTCTTGAAAGTTAGCTTGTTAAGTTATCTAGACTTCGTGAAGAGGAATTAAGTTAATTTCTGTTGTGCTCAGAGAATTATGCAAAACACTGGACAGGTGTATGTACAAAGAATAGCAAGTTCTTCACCTCTGAGCTAACTCTAACTTATCTGTTTTGATCTATCTTTTTGAGAGTGATCTTCCAAGGTACATAGGGTGTCTAATACATCCATTGGCAAGCTAAAAGGGCCCACCATATACTCCTGGAGTTCATTTGGCTGGTGTAGATCAAGTATTTGGCAACACCTCTTCATCTTCAAGCACATACCTATCCATCTCTTCACACAATGTACATAATTTAGCCATAAATTGATCTTCTGTCATCTTGATTACCTACCCAATCTGAGTCACTATCGGCTCTCACCTTCAAATCTGAAGTAAAAGGATAATATAATCCTTCATTTATGCTTCCTTTTATATATCTAAGAACTCTTTGACCTGCAATCCAATGTGGATCCTTTGGAAAATACATGAATTGTGATAGAACTCCCACTGTATAACTAAAATCAGGTCTTGTTAGTGTATCATAAATCAAACTACCCACAAGAGATTGATACTTCCTCATATCTTTGTATGCAACACCATCATATTTACTCAGCTTCTGATTGAATTCAAGTGGAGTTGAAGCTTCTCTGCAATTTTCCATACCAAACTTCTTCAACGGGTTCAGAAGATACCTTTCTTGTGATACATATATGCCATGATCTGTATAATGCACTTACATTCCAAGAAAATATGATAACTTTCCTAGGTCACTAATCTTGAATTCTTTCTCAAGTAATCTCTTTACCTCCTTAATTCCTTCATCTGAAGTACCTGTGATTATAATGTCATCTACATAAATACAAATATAGATTGTACCTTCCTCTATTCTATTGATGAGTAGACTTGGATCTACTTTTGAACTTTGATATCCAAGATCATTGAGATACTTCACTTATCTATAGTTCCATGCTCTTGGAGCTTTCTATAAACCCTTGAGGTTGTTCCATGTATACCTCCTCTGATATGTATCCATTCAAGAATGCATTCTTTATATCCACTTGACTCAAATTCCATCCTTTTGAAGTTGCAATAGCAATGATTGTCCTTATAGTTAACATCTTAGCTACAGGACTGAATGTCTCATCATAGTCTATGCCATAAGTTTGGGCATACCTTTCACCACCAGTCTAGCTTTGTATCTGGCTATACTTCCATCTGCAAGCTTCTTCACTTTATAATTCCATTTATTTCCAACTACCTTCTTACCATTTGGGTTAGCAACAAGTTCCCAAGTTTTGTTCTCCTTTAATGCATTGAAATCTTCCTTCATTGCTTCTTCCCATTGCTTCTTACCTTTTGCTTCATCATACTTCTGAGGTTCTTCATCATCTTTGACCATATATGCATAGTACTTCTGAGTTATGTAAGAAGTATCATAAGAATACCCTTTTGGTTGTCCTACTTGACCTCCTTGGCTCACATTCTTCATGTGTGTTTGGATACACCTCTTCATCAAATGTAGGAGCTTCTTCATTTCTTCTTGTTAATCCACTTCTGGATGTACTTGCTTGCATATATTCTTCATCTCCATTCACCTGCACACTTGATTTTCCTTTCTCACATCTTCTTACCTCCTCTTCAAATTCTTCAACTATATGATTTTTTATCTGCATATCAACTTTTATGTTCATCGAATATAACATCTCTAGAAATAAGAAATTGTTTGGTTAGAGAATTCCACAACCTCTAACCCTTGTGCTTTTCATCAGAACCAATGAACATATATTTTTCTGCCTTTGGTTCAAGTTTATGTCTAAGTTGTGATGGCACATAAGCATATGCAATTGATCCAAACACTTTACAATGATCTAGTGTTGGTTTCTTAGCCCACCAAGCTTCATATGGATTCATTCCATTTAGAGCTCTACATGGTAATCTATTCACAAGATATGTAGCTGTATTTACAGCCTCAACCCAAAGATAATTTGGAGAATTCTTCTCCTTCAACATAGCTCTAGCAAACTCAACCAAAGTCTTGTTTCTTCTTTGTACTACACCATTTTGTTGTGGTGTATACATGTAGGTTATTTCTCTCTTAATACCTGCATTCCAAAGATAATCATTGAACTCTTGGGACAAGCATTCTCCCCTTCCATCAGACCTTAGTCTCTTAAGCTTTTGACCTGTGATTCTCTCTACATATGTATGAAAATGCTTGAAAGGTCCAAACACTTCTGATCTTTCCTTCAAAACATACAGAGTTGTCCATCTTGTCGCATCATCAATGAAAAGAACATAATACCTTGATCCATTGATAGATCCTTCTTTTGTTTGTCCCCATACATATGTATGAATAAACTCTAGTACTCCATCATGTTTGAATCCTTTCTTCTGAATGGTAACATGTGTGCTTTTCACGTCTGACATGCTTCACATTTATAAATCATATGTTGACTCTGCACATTTGGTAATCCTAGTACAGACTAATTTCCAACCATAGCTTTAATTCCTCTTTCATCAAAATGAACTAATCTCTTATGCCAGATATCAAGTTCTGTAATCACTTCACCATGTGTGAGCAAAGCTTGACCAATGTTCTCTTGCACTCTTAAAGTAAAGAGTTTTCCTTCTTTCTTACCATAAACAATCAGATTATATCCATTCTCTAGATCTTCAACAAATACTCCTTCATTTGTAAACCTGACCTGAAAACCTTTTTCAACTATCTGTCCCACACTAATCAAGTTTTTAGGTATTATGGGAACAAATTGGTTAGAAAATCTGCTCCACTCTTGAATTTCACTTTTCCAATTGAATGTACACTATGTTTTGTATTATCACCTGTTTGAGTGATACGACTAGAGATGCCTTTTTCCAATTCTGACATCAATTCTATGTTTCCTGACAAATGATTAGAACATCCAAAGTCAATGTAGAATACCTTTAGATTTTCTTTATCTGATGTGCTGATTGAATTCATCATCAGTGATGTAGGACTTTCATTTTGTGTGTCATTTGCATAATTGTAGTAGGCGGTGTTGTAGGATTGATTTTGTCCCCAACTTCTTCCTCCACCTCTATCATAGCCTCCTCTTTGATTTTTTTCTACTTCTCTGAGAATAACTTTGATATCTTCCACCTCTACCTCTAGTATTGTTATTCTAATTTTGTTTTCATCCTTGTTGACTATGCCAACAGTCATGATTACTCAATCCACAGATCCAGCAAGACTTCTTATTGTTATTCTAATATTTACCTCTTCCTCTTCCAAAACCTCTTGCTTCCTCTGCAAGTGTTTCTACCTCTTGCATAATGAACTTGAAAACTCGATTCCTCTTCATCTTTTGCTTTACCTTTATCTCCTTTCTTGGTGTTCTTCATGTACATTGGAGAACTTTGTCCTTTATCTCCATCTCCCTTCAAGTCTTGCTCAAATGTGAGCATCAAACCAAGCAATTGCTTCAAATGTTGAACAGAATGATTCAAAGAAAGTTTTCTTGACAAGACAAAAGGTTTCCACATTTCATCTCCTCTCAAAACTGCAAGCGATTGAGCAATCAATCTATGATCTTCATTATCTTCATCTATGGATCCAAGACTATCTGCTAGATCCTTCATCTTCGTGAAATAATCACTAATACTTTGACTTGGGTTCTTCTTGAATGTAGTAAACTCAGAACATATACTTGCTTTCCTTGCTTTGGTAGTACTTTGGAAATGATATTCCAATGCATTCCACATATCTTCAGCTGATTCCAATCCTCTAATGTGTGGTAGCAAATGATATGAAATTGCATTATAGATGTAGGCCTTTGCACTTGCATCCTTCTTCTACCAATGCTTCAAAGCATGTAGTTCCTCTTTCTTTGGTCGGCTTTCATCTTCGAATACTGGCTTCTCTTCTTCATCTCTTATGTACACCGTAAGATCCTTAATCATAAGTAAGGCTTCCATTCTCATTACCCATGTAGGATAATTATCTCTGTCCAGTTTGTGAATGGAGATATGATCTGTCATAATTCTTTGCGTCTACGTCAACGAGTGAGTTTAAAAGATAAAGAATAATACCTTTTGGAGTTCTTTGTGTATAAATATACTTTTGAATTAATCTTTTGATGCCTTGTGTATTTGAATGCTTCAACTTTCAAACTTTAATGAAAACTTTCCAAAAGTTCTTGTACCTTTGATGCCTTCTGATCTCTTGAACCTTTTTGCTCTGATACCACTTGTTGATGTATGAAACATGAGAAGCAATGAATTAATGTGATAGTAGACAACCTCTATGGTCACCATTAACTCAATGCTTCTCCAAACTTTGAGAAATAATAGCCAAACTCAGAACTTTACTTCTTCAAAAATTTCTAGTCACTGAAATAACATACCTTCACTCTTTCGCTTATTTCTCTTAGTAAAAATAGTATTTTGCCAAGATCTTCTTATGATGAAAGTAGAAGAGAAGAGCTTTCCAACAAGCTATTACTTACGAAAAACCTTGCACTACACATCAACTTATGGCCTTCACAAGATGAAT
Organism: Ceratopteris richardii; assembly: GCA_020310875.1. Classification (NCBI taxonomy): domain Eukaryota; kingdom Viridiplantae; phylum Streptophyta; class Polypodiopsida; order Polypodiales; family Pteridaceae; genus Ceratopteris; species Ceratopteris richardii. Next base: position 66,215,987 of record CM035438.1, read on the forward strand.
ATGTCTGACTTCCAAAATAGGAAACGTTGCTTGCTTTAGTAAAAGCACCTATCCATTTTTGAAAATTTTCAACTTAGCATCGACTTGCTGTTGGAGTTAGACGTCTGCGAAAGCACGCGAACAATACAAGGAAGAAGAAGAAGCTTGGAGCACAACACACTATACTAAATGTATTACTAGAGAATGTACAAAGATAAGTAGCCCATTAGGGCAATAGGTGTATATACAAGCCGGGGGGAAAAAACCTCCTAAAGAGGAAAAAAAGTGCCCCGGCGGTCCTAGTGTGTTCACACACATCACTACCTAAATATATCAACAAATCCCCCCTGGGAGTGATGCGGTGAACAAGGAGCTGGCACTCATGTATAAGGAAGTGCCAAGCTATGTGGAAATCACTCCACAAAAGGAAGTGAGCCCAAAGCTTTACGGAAAGCTTCAAACTTCTCCCTAGGCAAAGCCTTCGTGAAAAGGTTTGCAATGTTCTCCTGCATGGACACATATGCCAAGTTGATCTCCCTAGCAGAGAACCTCTCCCTGACATAGTGATAATGCACCTCAATGTGCTTAGTGTGAGCATGGAACACAAGGTCCCTCGCAACTGCCAATGCGCTTTGACTGTTAGTGAAGATGGTGGTGGTAGAAGACTAGCCAACACCCAGATCAGCCATAAGGCGTCTGAGCCACACACACTCAACAGTCGTTGTGAAAGCTGCCCTATACTCAGCCTCACAATTGGAAGTGGCCACAGTAGGCTGCTTCTTGCTCAATTGAGATATACATGAGCTACCAAGCATGAAGCAAAAACCATTGGTGGACACACGAGTGTCATAGCAACCAGCCCAATTTGAGTCAAAAAAAGCATGCAAATCTGGCAATAGTGATCCCCCCTTGGGATAAAACAACCCAAGTAGCCGAGTACCACTCAAGTAATGAAAGATGCGCTTAACCGCCTTCCAATGCGTGACTCATGGGCAATGCATAAACCTGCTCATCTGTGAGACAGCAAACTGAATATCTGGCCGAGTAATGCATAAGTCAATCAAGCATCCAACAACTTGCTGATAGAGAATAGCATCAAATGCATCTCCAGCATCATGAAGACTCAATCGTAAACATGTCTCCATAGGAGTGGCAATAGGCTTACAGTCTTCAAGGCCAAAACATTGCAATAATGTGTCAATATATTTCATTTGACACAAAGCCATTCCACCATCAACTTGCATAAAATGAATGCCCAAATAGTGATGCAAATGCCCCAAATCAAACATCTCAAATGAGGCATACAAATCAGCCTTGAAATTAGCAATATGCTTCTCAATAGGACCACTGAGCAGCATGTCGTCAACATAGACAACAATGATCAGAAGCACATCATTAGCACACTTAACATATAAGCTGCTTTCAGTTGGATTGTTCTCAAAACCATGTGCAACCAGATAGGCATGTATCTTCTCATACCAAGCACGTGGTTCTTGCTTTAAACCATATAATGCCTTCTTTAACCTGCACACCTGGTTTTCATGCCCTTTCTGCATAAAGCCACGAGGCTGAAAAACAACCACTTCTTCATGCAAGTCACCATTGAGAAATGTTTTTTTAATGTCCAACTGATGTACATTCCAACAATGATGGGCTGCAAGTGCACAAATGCTTCGAGTAGTAGTCATACGACATGTAGGTGCAAAGGTCTCATCAAAATCAATGCCTCTTTCATGCGCATAACCCTTTGCAACAAGCCTAGCCTTATAGCTATCAACTGTACCATCAAGTTTACACTTCAGCTTGTATACCCACTTAGTGCCAATGGCCTTCTTGCTAGGAGGCAAGTCACATAAAGACCATGTACCATTCTTCATTATAGCATCATATTCAGATTGCGTAGCAGCCATCCAATTTTCTGAATTCTATGCTTCGTTAAAAGAAACAGGCTCATTCTCATCACAGAGACTAGACGCAGCCATAGCATAGCAATCTGATTCAAAGGAGGCACTATGAGAGCCTGAATGAGTACGATATGACAAAGGTGCATCTAATTTGCTGTCACGCAGAGTCTGCAGCAACCATTTTGGCATAGTTTTTGCCTGCTCAATATCAGCTCTCTCATCAACAAGTGCATCATGTAAATCTGCATCAGAAATCGAATGATGTGCATCATCATATGTGTGAAGAGAGATGGTGGATGCAATCCGAAGATGAGTAGGTGCCGCTACAACCAGCTTCACACCAGCCAACTGAGACTTCAGAGTTGATTAGTAGACCCTTTGAGCTTCCTAAATCCACCAAAATATCAGCCAAGTACTTTGGAACATGTATCCCAAAAGTTTAAGTCAAGACAGACAAGTTGCGAAATGACTAGCTCCCAAAACTTGCTATTTTTGGACATACACCTGTTGGAAAAAATGAACAGTGCTCTCAACCTGGAAGGAATTAGAAAAATTCCTTTTGGGCATAGCAAATAGACTTAGCAAGCTTCCTATTCCAAGTTAAAACACTTCAAATGATGAACTGAGCACTGAGAACAAGTTTCATCAAGTTCTGGAACATTCCCACAATTCTCGGGGCTCTGCAGAGATAGACCAGTAAGCAGTAAAATGCAGATATCTCCAAAAGTATAAATCCAATGACCTTGAAAATTTATAGGTAGAAACTAGACAGTGAGAGCTATCCAACGCACTTTAAAACACTGAAAAATGTTCAGTAAAACTCGAGATATGAGCTTCTGAAGTTACTGCTCTGAGTGAGTATAGCAGAGAACAAAACAGAGAGGTAGATGATAATAAATGTATAGATTCACATATGATTACAACCACATTGGCAATGAATCTTTGCACAATGGGAGTAGAATGATAGAGCTATGGAGTAAGCTCTTCAATCTCTACAAAATGACATGAAGTGGTCACGTACAAGGCTTGCTAATCGCCTCTTCCTTCTTGCTCCTTTTATAGCAATTCTTGGAGGGAGTTTTGAATTCGAATTCGAATGGCTCCACCTAAAAGTGATCCCCAAAGTTAGGAGAGATTCCCTCAGCTCAAAAATTCGTGATTTTGGTAGTTGGAGCCACAAATTTGCTTTTACATCATGCATGAGGTAAGCCATCCTTTTCCTTTTTTCTTTTTCCATTTACAAGAGATAAAATGTACTCTTTTACAAGAGGTGTTCACATGACTACTCATGTGACTTACAAATGAGGATAATATCAAGCAAATCAAGCATGTAGGCTTGGGCAAAATGCACCAACAGCTCCCCCTCAAGCCTAACATGCTTGGCCTCCAAATAAGTCTTCAATTGTCCTTGATTTCCTGCAAGCCAATCATCAACTTGAATCTACTTAACTTCGTACCATCAAGAGCTTTCGTCAACATGTCTGCACATTGCATATCTGTAGAGACATAGGATAGTTGAATATCCTTGCTCAATAGCTTCTCCCTTACATAATGGTAGTGGAATTCAATATGCTTGGTTCTAGCATGGTATACCGGATTAGCTGCTAGATGTAGTGAGCTTGTGTTGTCACCAAAAATGTGAGGTGTTGAAGAATGAAGTCCAAGATCTGTGTACAAAGATTTTAACCACATGATTTCTTGAGTTGCATTAGCCAAACCTCTATATTCTGCTTCAGTAGAAGATAATGCCACGGTTGGTTGCTTCTTCGATGACCAAGAAATGATTTTTGAACCTGCAAATGATATATACCCTGATGTGCTTCTTCTATCATCTTTAGATCCGGCCCAATCTGCATCTGAGTAGACCTTTAGCTCAATATCTGAAGTATATGAATAAAACAAACCTTCATTCATGGTCCCCTTTAGGTACTTGAGGACTCGCTTGGCCGCTTCCATATGTGGTCTTCTCGGCTTATGCATAAACTGACTCAATATGCTAACACTATAGCATATATCCACCCTTGTGAGTGTTGCATAGTTCAAACTTCCAACCAAGCTTTGATAGCTTGTGATGTCTTCAATTGGCTCTCCTTCATAAGCACTAAGCTTATGATTTTGCTCCATAGGTGTACCTGCACACTTTGTATTTTCCATCTTGAACTTGACGAGCATGTCATGGACATACTTCCTTTGTGTGATGTATATACCTGAATCTGTGTAGATCAACTCCAATCCAAGAAAATAAGTGAGTGGTCCGAGGTCACTTATTTTGAACTCCTCCTTCATTTGACTCTTTACCTGTTTGATTCCTTCAAGATCATTGCCTGTGATAATAATATCATCAACATACACACATAAATAGATCACTTCAGATCCATTCCTCTTTATGAACAAAGAGGTATCCGCCTTGCTAGCTTTGAATCCTTGGTCCTGCAAATAAGTAACCAATCTGAAATTCCAAGCTCTTGGAGCTTGCTTCAATCCATACAAAGCTTTCTTTAGTTTGCATACATAGTTAGGATGATGTGCATCCTCATATCCAGGAGGTTGTGCCATATACACTTCCTCAGAAATCCATCCATTCAAGAAAGCATTCTTTACATCAAGTTGATAAAGATTCCAATTTCTAGATGCAGCAAGACTTATGAGAACCCTAATTGTAGGCATTTTTGCAACAGGAGAGAAAGTCTCCTCATAATCAATACCATGGGTTTGAGCAAACCCTTTAGCAACTAACCTTGCTTTGTGTCTATTTATACTTCCATCTGGATTCCTCTTGATTTTGTATATCCATCGAGATCCGATTATCTTCATAGATGGCTTGTTAGGTACAAGCTCCCAAGTGTCATTCTCCTTCAAGGCTTCCATTTCTTCATCCATTGCATCTCTCCAAGCTTTCTTGCTTTGTGCTTCTTCAAATGTGGTAGGTTCTTCATTGGTTGAATCCTTTGCAATGTAGACTGAGTGCTTGGTGACCAAAGAAGTATCATAACCAAACCTCTCTGGTTTCTTCTTCTCCCTCGAAGACCTTCTAAGTGGTTGATGTGAGCTCTCGGGTCCATATGTAGCATCCTGCATCTTTGCTTTACCTTTGTTCTTCCATAGCTTTAGTCTTTCCAAGTCTTCTAGGTCAATCTCCGAATCACTTTCTTCAATCTGCTTTGGCTCCTTTGGTTGAAGTGATGGAAAATCTTCATCCAAGTCATATGGCAGCTTCACTTTCCTGTCATCATCAAACCATGATTTGTTTTCATCAAAAATTACATCTCTACTCACAGAAAATCCTTTATTGGTTGGATTGTACAATCTATATCCTTTTTGGTTTTGATCATAACCAATGAATACACACTTCTCTGCCTTGGGATCCAATTTCCCTCTTACTTGAGAAGGAATGTGAGCATAGGCTAAGCATCCAAAGATTTTACAATGCTCTAGACTAGGTCTTCTTCCATTCCACACTTCATATGGAGTGGTTCCATCTAGTGACTTAGATGGAAGTCTATTTATGAGATATGTGGCTGTCGACACAGCCTCTGCCCATAGGTAGTTCGGCAATCCCTTTTCGTTGAGCATGGACCTTGCAGCTTCGACGATAGCTCTATTCCTCCTCTCTGCTACACCATTGAGTTCAGGTGTATACCTTGTAGTGACTTCCCTTTTAATGCCTCTTTCATGCAAGAAGGCATCAAATTCAGAAGAGAAGTATTCTCCTCCACCATCTGATCTGAGTCTTTTCAAAGTCCTACCTGTTTGATTTTCAACAAGAGCAATATACTTCTTAAAGCAATTAAACACTTCATCCTTGTGCTTCATGAAAAACAGAATGGTCCACCTGCTACAATCATCTATGAAAGACACATAATATCTTGAGCCTGATATAGATGGCTCCTTACTTGGACCCCACACATCCGTGTGCACTAGATCCAAAGGATTTTGATACATATATCCTTTCTTATTGAAAGGTTGTCTATGAGCCTTGCCGAGTTGACAAGCTTCACACTTATAAATCATGTGTTGCCTTGTGATATTAGGCAAACCAAGTACACTTTGGTCCCTGCAAATCTGTTTGAGTGTCCTCTCACCAATGTGAGCAAGCCTTTTGTGCCATATCTCCAGCTCTGTTAGAGTTTGAGATCCATAGCTAAACAAAGCTATGTTCTTTGTATCTTCCACTTCAAAAGTGAAAAGCCTTCCTGTCTTTTCTCCTTTGGCAATCCTTCGAAAGCCTTGCCTTGGATCTTCAACATATGCTCCAAATCGATTGAATCTAACCTGCAATCCTTTTTCAACAATCTGTCCAACACTTATTAAATTTTTGGTAATTGTAGGGACATACAAGACTTTGCTTAAGAGGTTCATATTCCCATCTGATGTCTTCACATTACCTATCTTCTCCACTGAGTGCTTTGTGTCATCTCCTGTCTGCACTTCATGCTTGTTATGAGGATCTTCCAAATCAGAAAGTAAAGCCACATTTCCTGCTACATGGTTCGAGCATCCCGAATCAATGTAAAATATGTGATCATCATCCTTACCCTTCTTTGTTGATAGATTCATAATCAATAATGAATCTTCTTGACTTTGGTCCTCTGCATAGTTATTGTAATCTCTTCTTCCTCTATGGCCACTTTGATAGTTGTTGTTGTTGTTGTAATTGTTGTTGTAGTAGTTGTTGTTGTTGTAGCCTCCATTGTACCTACCTCTATTTGATCCATAGCCACCTCTATTGAATCCTCTTCCTCTTGAGTTCCTTGGATTCCTGAAACATTCTTCAGTAGTATGGTTAGATAAGCCACATATGTTGCAAGGTTGAGATGATTGGAATCTCCCCCTGCCTTGCTTTCCACCTCTGCCTCTTCCTCTAGCTCTTCCTCTACCTGCAAAGTTTGCTTGGAAAGAGCTTCCTTCATCTTCATTCTTCCTATTCTTTGACTTGTCCTTGACCTTAGCTTTATCAGAATATAAGGCAGAAGTTTGATTACCTCTTGAGGACTCACCACCTTTGCTAATCTTTGCTTCATGAGTGAAGAGTTGGCCCATGAGTGTGTTGAGGTCGGGTACATGCATATCCATGTATAAATCCATGGCTGTTGTGAATGACTCCCACTTGTCGTCTGCTTTGATTCCATTCATGATTTGTCTTATGATTTGCTCCTCTTCAATTACCTCTCCAATGCTTCCAAGTTGGTCGGAAATCTCCTTCATCTTTGTGACATAATCAGTCACATTTTGCTTCGGGCTTTTCTTCATTGTTGTGAACTCCATCCACAATTGGTTCTTCCTTGCTCGAGTGTTGGAAGAGAAGAAAGAAGCAAGTGCATTCCAGGTTTCTCTTGATGTCTTGCATCCCTTGACATGAGGTAAAAGAAAATCAGAGATTGAGTTTAGAATATAGGACCTTGCAAGTGCATCCTTCGAACACCAATTCGAAAGTCCTTCCACTTCTTCATGTGATGGTTGCCCTTTGTTCCTCATGGTTGGCATTGCTTCATCTCCGGATATGAATCCATATAGATTCCTCCCTTGAAGGTAAGCCTCCATCCTTAGAGACCATGCCGGATAGTTGTTTCGATCCAATTTGTCAATTGTTGATGGAAATCCATCTCCCATGTTGCTTGACTATGCTCTGATACCACTGTGAAGAGAGATGGTGGATGCAATCCGAAGATGAGTAGGTGCCGCTACAACCAGCTTCACACCAGCCAACTGAGACTTCAGAGTTGATTAGTAGACCCTTTGAGCTTCCTAAATCCACCAAAATATCAGCCAAGTACTTTGGAACATGTATCCCAAAAGTTTAAGTCAAGACAGACAAGTTGCGAAATGACTAGCTCCCAAAACTTGCTATTTTTGGACATACACCTGCTGGAAAAAATGAACAGTGCTCTCAACTTGGAAGGAATTAGAAAAATTCCTTTTGGGCATAGCAAATAGACTTAGCAAGCTTCCTATTCCAAGTTAAAACACTTCAAATGATGAACTGAGCACTGAGAACAAGTTTCATCAAGTTCTGGAACATTCCCACAATTCTCGGGGCTCTGCAGAGATAGACCAGTAAGCAGTAAAATGCAGATATCTCCAAAAGTATAAATTCAATGACCTTGAAAATTTATAGGTAGAAACTAGACAGTGAGAGCTATCCAACGCACTTTAAAACACTGAAAAATGTTCAGTAAAACTCGAGATATGAGCTTCTGAAGTTACTGCTCTGAGTGAGTATAGCAGAGAACAAAACAGAGAGGTAGATGATAATAAATGTATAGATTCACATATGATTACAACCACATTGGCAATGAATCTTTGCACAATGGGAGTAGAATGATAGAACTATGGAGTAAGCTCTTCAATCTCTACAAAATGACATGAAGTGGTCACGTACAAGGCTTGCTAATCGCCTCTTCCTTCTTGCTCCTTTTATAGCAATTCTTGGAGGGAGTTTTGAATTCGAATTCGAATGGCTCCACCTAAAAGTGATCCCCAAAGTTAGGAGAGATTCCCTCAGCTCAAAAATTCGTGATTTTGGTAGTTGGAGCCACAAATTTGCTTTTACATCATGCATGAGGTAAGCCATCCTTTTCCTTTTTTCTTTTTCCATTTACAAGAGATAAAATGTACTCTTTTACAAGAGGTGTTCACATGACTACTCATGTGACTTACAAATGAGGATAATATCAAGCAAATCAAGCATGTAGGCTTGGGCAAAATGCACCAACAATATGAAACCTACAAAGGTTGAGAAGTTGCCTCATTAGGACCAGCACTAGATTGTCCACCTGTAAAAAGAGGCATTAAAGTATCATACATGTCCTTAGAGCTAACAGATATCTCCTTAGTACATGAAAGCAATGGCTGAATAGCATCTTCCACAAAGACAACATCACGGCTAACCAAAATGTGTTTAGTGTGTGGATGATACAGATGATAGCCTTTACTTTCAGAACTGTACCCAACAAAAGTACATTTTACTGCCTTATCATCCAATTTTTTGCGATGTTGTTCAGGCACTAGTGCATATGCCAAACAACCAAAAACATGCAGATGAGCAACAGATGGCTTGTGGTCATGCCAAGCCTCATATGGAGTGATAGACTGCAGCGCTTTAGTGGGACACCTATTCAATACATATGCTACACACATGACAGCCTCAAGCCAGAAACTATGTGGTAAAGCCTGACTCTTGACCATGCACCTCGACAACTCCATGAGTGACATGTTCTTTCGTTTAGCAACTCCATTCTGTTGAGGTGTATATGGCATTGTACACTGGTGTTTTATCCCACGTTCAGCCAGAAATGCATTAAAATCAGAAGACATATATTCCTCCCCTCGATCAGAACGGAGGGTGCCCATTTTACATGCTGACAGATTTTCAGCCAAAACCAAAAACTTTTTAAAGCACATGAACACTTCGAACTTTGATTTGAGTGGATATACCCATGAATGCCTGGAAAAATCATCAATGAAAGTCACGAAGTAAAGGTGATTTCCAAAAGAGGGTGTGTGCATAGGACCACAGACATCACTATATACAAGCTGCAATTTTTGTGTAGCCCGAACTCAACCATCTTTTGAAAAGGAGGAACGCTGCATTTTTCCCAAAATACAACCTTCACAAACATGTTTTCTAGGTGCCTCAAGTTTGGGCAAAGAGGACACCATTTTAGATTTCTGCGGGCGAAGCAAACTAGCAAAATTCAGATGACCAAAGCATGCATGCCAAAGCTTTGCATCTGACATAGCATCAGAATCATTTATAGCACATGCCAAATCATTTTCAGATCTTTCATAGTCTATGAGCTTATACAGCCCACGACATAAAATTCTAGAAGCATTAATAACATCACCATTTGACAGATCATGAACTGTACATCTATCATCAACAAATTTCACAACCAAGCCAATCTTGGCTAATGTAGAAACTGGTAACAGATTCTTCTTGATCCCTGGCACAAATAAAGCATCTGACAAAGTGAAAGAACTATCATCAACAGTAGTCAAAATGATCTTACCAACTCCCATAACAAGATAAGAGGAGTTGTTAGCGCATGTAGCAATATTCCTTGTAGGGGTAGGCTCGAGTGAAGAGAAGAAATTGTGATGCGAGGTAATATGTTTGGTCGCCCCACTGTCAAAGTATTGGCAAACATCTGAGTCTATTGCAGACATGCACTGCTCATGAGAAGATGGGTCAAAGCTGCAAACAGTAGTGAACACCCATTCTTCTTCCTACACAAGATTAGCAGACTCCGTTTTTGGTGTAGAGGCTTTTGCAACAACCATTCCAGCCTCTTTCTTCTTTGCCTCTTTTGCAGCCAGTTTTGGATAGTTCTTTATGATATGATCATTCCCTTTACAATATTTATAGAACAATTTCTGCTTTTCTGATTTTTTCTCATCTTTGTCTTGGTTCTTCGAGGTTGCAGCATTTGCAGATTTCTCCTTACTAGTAGAAGAACTCCATTTTCCTTTGCCCTTCTGACTAGCCAGGAAATCTTGATCTGCAACACGCATAATGGACCTGTTCTGCCTAGATTGATCTTCCTGCAACAGAACAGAGACTAACTCCTCAAATGACAAGGCATTTGGATTGCCTTTCATCATCAATCGAAGAGTAGAAGCAAAACTCTGATATGAATCAAGAAGACCATTCAGAACGGTTTGCACAAGTGAGCTATCTGGTATAACCTCATCAACAGAAATCAACTATTCCTTCAAGTCTTTGATCTTTGTTAGGAAACTGCCCATAGAATTAGCTTCATTCATGTGCTCACTCTCCAACTATTTTCGCAGGTAAGCAACATGAGCCTCATTCCTAGCTTGGTACAATGTGGTAAGTGTATCCCAAGCATCCTTAGCTGTTCTACAAGAGCGAATATGAGGAATAATGGCATGTTTGACAGACAAAGCTATCAATGCATGTGCGTGGGCATCTCTGCCATCCCAACGAATCTGATCTACAATAGGTGCAATAGAAATAGTAGTACGAATAGGAATCTGCACAATATCATCTTCGACACCATCTCCATCAGCTCCAGCACCTGTATTTGCAGCACGTGTTGTTACAAGTGTAACAGGACATCTTTCAACACCCTGCACAATGTTCCACAATCCTTTTGCAACCAATACATGTTGCATCATATAAGCCCATAATGGGTAGTTGGTAGCATCTAACTTATCCTCAACAGCCAACATACAGAATACATCACTACTTTCAGCCATGGCCGGTGACTAAAATACCTTCATGCAAAAAATTGACTGTATCTCAAAAAGTCTAACAAAACTGCCCAAACAAATTCTGCTAGACCTGTAGCAAACTTCGAGATGCTTATACTAGCGAATAGATTGGCACAAAAAGATGAAATAGCCTACACAAGCGCAACGATAGTGCGTTCGGAGGCCGAAACGAGCTCAAACTGCAATTTCGGCACCACAGAATGAATCAATTTTGATCTTTGAAACACCCTGAGTATGCTCACCAAATTTTGTGCGAATCTGAGACTGCAAACAGAGGAGTGTCAACGGCACCCTATATGAAGCGACGACCTGCTCTGATACCAATTCTTGGAGTTAGACGTCTGCGAAAGCACGTGAACAACACAAGAAAGAAGAAGAAGCTTGGAGCACAACACACTATACTGAATGTATTACTAGAGAATGTACAAAGATAAGTAGCCCATTAGGGCAATAGGTGTATATACAAGCTGGGGTAAAAAACCTCCTGAAGAGGGGAAAAAGTGCCCCGGCGGTCCTAGTGTGTTCACACACATCACTACCTAAATATATCAACCCTTGCAACAAGAATTCGATGCCAGGCATCAAATTGGTGTGTTTTTGGTCACTTTTTTAGCACTTAAAATACTCCCTTGTCCACCGATATGAACAAAAATACTTTTATGATGGAACTCGATGCTAAGCATCTACTTTATGCTAAAACTCGATGTGAGGCATTGAGTTGCTCCACAAAGCTCATGCTTTTAAGAAGATTCAACAATAGGTTAAAACTTAGAGAATAAAACAAGGACTTATCAGCACAAACTCGATGCCAGGAATCGAGTTTCTTGGGAAACTTGAACTTTTGAGATCATTACACAGTAGGCAAAGTATGAAGATGGAGGAGAGAGTCTCATACATAAAACTTTAGTTCGTTCTTCTCATAGCTATGAGAAACTTCAAAATTTACAAGTGCTTTCTTACTCATAGAAGCCCGACTATAATCACTCATACAAAATCTCTCTTTCTCTCTCTGTCTCTCTCTTTTCTTTTTCTTTTTCTCTTTCTCTGCTCGTCTATTGATACAAACTAGTTTATTGATACAAGAGATTCATATTTCCTTGCACCTTTATATTGTGCACCATCATGTTTACTAAGTTTGTGATTGGATTCAAGTGAAGTTGAGGCTTCTTTGCAATTTTCCATATCAAATATCTTCAATAGGTTCAAAACATACCTTTCTAGTGACACATATAGCCCATGATCTACATACGTAATTCCTTCATTTGAGGTATCTATTATTATAATATCATCTAGATATATGCAAGTATAGATTATAGCTTCATGTATTCTTTTGATGAGTAGACTTGCATCTCCTTTTGAACTTTGATATCCAAGATCATTTGAGATACTTTAGAAGACTATAGTTCTAGGCTCTTGGTGCTTGCTTTAATCCATAGAGTTCTCTTCTTTACCTACATAGATAATTTGGATACCTATATATATATATATATATATATATATATATATATATATATATATATATATATATATATATATATATATATATATATATATATATATATATATATATATATATATATATATATAGAGAGAGAGAGAGAGAGAGAGAGAGAGAGAGACAGAGAGACAGAGAGAGAGAGAGAGACTCAAGGTCCATGCTTTTGAAGCTACAATAGCAATGATTGTCCTTATGGTTGACATTTTTGCCATAGGACAGAATGTCCCATCATAATCTATGCCATCACTTTAGCATAGCCTTTGACCAACAATCTAGCTTTGTATGTCCTTAGTTTTTTATCTGCAAGCTTGTTTACATTATACACCCCTTGATTTCCAATAACCATCTTACCATGAGGTTGTTGAAAAAGTTTGCATGTCTTCTTTTCCACAAGTGCATTAGAATCTTCCTTCATTGCTTCTTCCAATTGTATCTTTCCTTTTACTTCATTGTAGTTCTAAGGCTCTTCATCATGTTTGACCATATAGCTTTTCTGAGTCATATAAGAAGGATCATAAGAGTACCATTTGGGTTGTCTCCCTATTCTACTTGACCTTCTTGGTTCATCCACTTCATGTGTATTTGCATAGATTTCTTCATCAAACCTAGGTGCATATGCATTTCTTCTTGATGATCAAGTCCTAGATGTGCTAGCTTGCACATGTTGTTTATCTTCACACACCTAGAATTTTGATTTACCTTTTAACTTCATCTTACCTCTTCTTAAAATTATTCAATAGTTTGACTTTTTTCTACATACCAAGTTTTATTTTCATCAAATGTTACATCTCTATAAACACAATTGTTTGGTACAGATTGATTTGCCACCATAGCTTTGATTTCTCTATCATTCAAATGACGTAACCTCTTATGAGGTCTAGTTCTTTAATCACTTCTTCATCATGTGTGAGCAAAGCTTTGCCATATTCTCTTTCACTTAGCATAGAAATTCTACCTTCCTTCTTACCATAAACAATCTCATTATATTCATTTTTTCTTCCACAAATACTCCTTCATTTGTACTTTTCAACTATATTTCCCACACTAATGGAATTATTAGGTATTTGATGGAATAGTAGAGATGCTCAAGAAAATGCATCGATAGATTTGTCTGTCATATGTTCCATCATCCCTCACACATGTTCTTAAAAAAAAGGGGATGATTTGGATACAATTACCACTTTATACCAAGCAAGAAATGAGGCTTGTGTTGCTTACCTCCAAAAATAACTAAAGAGTGAGCACATGAATGAAGGAGATTCCATGGGTAATTTTCTAGCAAAGATCAAAGATTTGAAGGAGCAGTTGATTTATACATGAACTTTTACCAGATAGTCCACTTATGCATATTGTTCTTAATGGTCTTCAAGATTCATATTAGAGTTGGGCTTTTAATCTATGATTGATGATGAAAGGCAATCTAAATTCCTTAACATTATAGGAGTTAATTTCTATTTTGTTGTAGGAAGATCAGTCCACATAGAACATGTCTATTATGTGTGTTGCAAATCAAGTTTTCTTAGCTAGTCAAAAGGGCAAAGGTAAATGGATCTCACTACTAATAAGCAAAAACTTTTTCTAATGCTATAGAGGTGAAAAAGGATGAAAACGATGAACAAAAACCAAAAAGGAAAAATAGTTTTGCAAATCATATAAAGGAAATGATCATGTCATAAAGAGTTGTCCAAAACTCACTACAAAAGAGGCAAAGAAGAAAGAGGCTCGTATGGTTGTTGTAGAGGCTTCTACACCTAGAACAAAGTCTACTAATCTTGTGTAGAATTAAGAATGGGTGTTTAATATTGTTTGCAACTATGATCCATCTTCACATGAGTAGTGCATGAGTGGTACTTTCATAGTGGGGCAACCAAACATATTACCTCGAAGCGTAGTTTCTTCAATTCACTTAAGTCTGCCCCTCTAGGGAATACTATCACATGTGCTAACAAATCCTCTTATCCTATAATGGGAGTTGGTAAGGTCATTGTGACTACTATTGATGGTATCTCTTTCACATTGCCAATTGCTTTGTTGTATTTGGGATCATGGAAAATTTATTGTCAGTTTCATCATTAGCCAAGGTCAGCTTGTTGTTGAAAGTTGTAGCATTCATGATCTGTCAAATGATGATGTTACTTTTTCTTCTAGCATTTTATTTCCTAGGCTATATAAGATCATAGACTATGCAAAATTTGTGAATGATTCATCATGTGAAGTTCAAGATTCCTAGGTTATCGTAGATGCAAAGCTTTGGCATGCACACTTTGGTCATCTGAGCTATGCTAGTTTGATATGCTTGTAGAAATCTGATATAGTGTCCTCTCTGCCCAAATATGAGGGACCTTGTAAACATGTCTGTATAGGCTATATTTTGGGAAAAATTCAATCTTCTTCCTTCCCTAAAGATGGTTCATTTAGAGATGCTCATAAATTGCAGCTTGTTCATAATGATGTATGTGGTGCTATGTAGATACCTTATTTTGAGAACTACCTTTACTTCATGACTTTCATTGATGATTTATCTAGGCATGCATGGGTGTATCCATTAAAATAAAAGTCTTAAATGTTTATATGGTTCAAATAGCTTTTGGTTATGGTTGAAAATCTATCAGCATGCAAATTGGTCACGCTTTGTTTTTATTGA
Organism: Ceratopteris richardii; assembly: GCA_020310875.1. Classification (NCBI taxonomy): domain Eukaryota; kingdom Viridiplantae; phylum Streptophyta; class Polypodiopsida; order Polypodiales; family Pteridaceae; genus Ceratopteris; species Ceratopteris richardii. The sequence goes on from CM035438.1 coordinate 66,231,246, forward strand.
GGGGGGAATACATGTCTTCTAATTTGAATGCATTTTTATGTGAGCTTGGGATAAAACATGAATTTATAGTTCAATACACACCTCAATAAAATGGGGTTGCAGAAAGAAAGAACAATTCTCTCATGGAGATGGTGAGGTGTATGCTCAAATGTCGAGCTTTACCACATAACTTCTAGCTTGAGGCCTTAAAGTGTGTAGCATATGTACTTAAGAGGTGTCCCACCAAAGCACTACAATCTATCACTTCATATGAGCCTTGGCTTGGTCATAAGCCATCTATTTCTCATATTCATTTCTTTGGTTGTTTGGCATATGCATTAATGCATGAATAATGTACCAAATTGGATGATAAAGCATTGAAATGTATTTTTGTTGGGTACAATTCTAAAAGAAAAGGTTGTTGTCTATATCATTCAGAGACTAAACACATTATGGTGAGTTGCAATGTTGTTTTTGTGGAAGATGCAATTCATCCATTATTTTCATGTACTAAGGAAACATCACTAAGATCCAAAGATGTGAAGGACAATTTGCTACCTCTTTTTACAAGCTGATAGTCAAGTTCTAGTCCAAACAAGGTGATTTGTCAGCCTTTACACATGATAATTTAGATCATTCGATTTTTTATGCACATTTACATAATGCACTTGTTCATGAGAGGACGAATATAGAAGAGGCAAAAAATATGCCTAAATGGCTAGTGCAGAATTTATGAGAGAGCAAACTAGATGCACCTATATCATATCCTACTTTTGAAGATCTCATAGTGCTTCTTTTGCATCACATTGCTATGCCATGACAGTCTCCAGTCTTTGTGATGACAATGATCACGTTTCTTTTGATAAAGCACAAAATTCAGAAAATTGTATGGTTCCTATGCAATCACAATATGATGCTATTATGAAGAATGGTACCTGATCTTTATGCAATTTTCCTCTAGGCAAAAAGGCCATTGGCACTAAATGGGTATACAAGCTGAAACATAAGCCTACTAGAACAAATGATAGGTATAAGGCTAGGCTTGCTGCAAAAGGTTATTCTCAAGAGAGAGGCACTGATTTTAATGAGACTTTTGCACTCACATGTTGAATGACCAATGTCCGTAGCAGATGTGCACATGCATCTCATCATGCATGGAATGTACATTAATTGGACAATAAACTACATTTTTTAATGGTGACTTGCATGAAAATATGTACGTAATTCAGCCCCCTAGTTTTGTGCAAAAAATGCATGAAAACAAAGATTGAAGGTTGAAAAAGACATTATATGGTTTGAAGCAAGCACCACGTGTGGTATGAAAAGATACATGCCTATTCGATTGCATATTTTGAGAACACTCCACCTCAGAGAACCTTACATATTAAGCGTGCAAATGATGTACTTCTAATCATTGTTGTCTATGATGATGAAATGCTCCTCAATGGTTCTAATGAGAAGCATATTTCTAAATTTAAGGTTGATTTTCATGCCTCTTTTGATATGTCAGATTTGGGGCATTTGCATCATTATTTGAGCATTCAATTTATGCAAATTGATGTAGAAATAGCTTTATGTCAAAAAAATACATTGATACACTATTACAATATTTTGGCCTTCAGGAATGCACCCTATTTCCACCCCTACGGAACTAGGTCTATGGTTGGGTTTTCATGATGCTGGAGATACATTTGATGTTTTTCTCTATTGCACAGTATTGGATGATTGATTTACTTATGCTTAACTTGGCCTAATATTTATTTTTCTCTCTCTCATATGAGTAGATTAGGCATTGCCTAGGTGTCAGGCACTAGTGGGAAATTAAATGCATCTTTCACTATTTGAGTGGTACTCAACTACATGGATGGTTTTATCCCAAGGGGGGGTTCATTACCACTAGATTTATATGCTTTTTCAGACTCTAACTAGGCTAGCTACTATGACACTTGTGTGTCCACTAATGGTTTTTGCTTCATGCTTCGTAGCTCTTGCATATCTTGTTTGAGCAAGAAGTACCCTTCTATGGTGACTTCTAGTTCTAAAATAGATTATAGCATAACTTTCACACAATGATTATTGAGTGTGTGTAGCGCAAATTCCTTTTGGCATATTCAAATTTTGGTCTGTCTTCTGCCACACCATCTTCATTGACTACCAGAGCACATTGGAAGTTGTGAGGAACCCTATGTTCCATGCTCACAAAAATCTCATTGAGATGAATTATCATTATGTCAAGGAGATTTTCTTTGATGGAGAGATCAATTTGGCATATGTGCCTAAAAAAGATAACATTGGAGGCCTTTTCACAAAGGCTCTACCTAGGGAGAAGTTTGAAGTTTTTTGAAAAGCTTTGGGTTTACTTCCTTTTGTGGATTGATCTTTATGTTTGGCACTTCCCTATACATAAGTGCCCGTTGTTTGTTAAGTGCATCACACCCAAGGGGGTTTTATTGATATATTTCTATGGTGATGTGTGTGAACACACTTAGGACCACCGGGGCATTTTTTTCCGTCTTTAGAAGGCTTTTTCCCCTAGCTTGTGTATATGCCTATAATCCTAACTGGTTACTTATTCTTGTACATTCACTTTTTGATACATTCAATATGTGTATTGTGCTCCTAGCTTCTTCTTCTTCCTTGTGTTGTTCGCAAGCTTTCACAAAACTCAAACTCCAACAAAAATTATTGGGTTATAGGCTGTATAATCCTAGCAATAGGGGGGTCATAGTAAGTTGAGATGTACTTCTTGATGAAAATTAGTTATGGCTTGAAGTTGATTGCATAAAAATCTAATTTCCTTATGACTTTGAGAATGTTTTTTGAACACTTTCAAGAACAAGTCCACATACACTTGAAGATTCAAGTGAATTAGAGGATGATTAAGAGACACCTAAAATTGAGATCAAGTCTTGGAGTTCTAAAGGTAAAGCAAAAGTGCAAGAGTTAAAGAAAGATAGCACTCATCTCAACAAACCACAAAAATATCTGCAAGGAAGAAGAAGAAGCCAAAAAGGTAGGGATATGATACCTCATTGGTAACCAAATCTCTCTACATGGCTTATGACCTAAACTCTCAAGAACCCTCATCATATGAGGAAGCCAAGAAGAATCTAGAATGGAAGCATGCCATGGAAGAAGAGATTGAGGCATTGCAGGAAAACAACACTTGGGACTTAGCTACCAAGACATCAACCATGAAGATCATTGGATCTAGATGGATCTATAAGGTAAATAATAATTTTGATGGAATTATAAATAGGTACAAGGTTAGCCATGTAGATAGGGTTATGCTCAAATCGAAGGCATTGATTATGAGGAGACTTTCTCTCCCATAGCAAAGATGCCTACAATCAAAGTGTTCATGAGTATGGTAGTTTTCAAGAATTGGAAGATATATTAGATGGATGTGAAGAATGCCTTTCTCAATGGATGGCTCTCAAAAGAGGTATACATGGCTCGACCCACTTGTTTTTAAGACTTGAAACATCCTGAGTACACTTGAAAATTAAGATATGTTATATGGGCTAAAGCAAGGCCAAAGAGCTTGGAATCATAGACTAATTACTTACTCATTGGATAAATGAACAAAGGTGGGCAAACCAAATCCTTCTGTGTTGATCACAAGATCACATAGAGAAGTCAGATATCTCTATGCATATGTGAATGAGATTTAGTAACAAAATATGATGTTGAAGGTATTAGAAGATTCAAACATCAAATGAAGAGAGAATTCAAGAGAAGTAGTCTAGGTTAGCTCACATAATTCCTTCGATTGGAATTCTTATATACAAAGCATGGTATGTAGCTTACGTAAAAGAGATACATCAAAGATATCCCTACAAAGTTCAAAATTGAAAATGCTAAGGTTGAAACTACATCTATGGAAGTAGATTCCAAATCAAATGCTCATGAAGGATAGCTTGTGAAAGATGTGAGTAGCTATCCAAGCTTAGTGGGGGAGTCTTAATTATGCTATTGTCACAACAATGGACATCCATTATAGTGTGAGCGTTCTAACTAATTTCATGCACTCACATAGGAAACCACATATGGAGGTAGCCAAAGGATCCTCAAGTATCTCAAAGGGACAACCAATGAAGTCCTATTCTATTCATACATCTCTGATATAGATATCAAGATTTTTCTAATGTAGACTAGGCAAGATCAAGAGATGATAGGAGTAGTACCTCTATTTATTTCTAATTTCTAGGTTCTAAGCTCATATCTTGGTCATTAAAGAAGAAACCGAATGTTTCTCTCTCATATACAAAATATTAAGTATAGAGGAATGGCCAATGCTACTCAAGAAGCAATGAGGATCAAAACACCATATAATGATTTAGGACTAGTCATTTACTCCTTGCATATTTGTTGATAACATGAGTTCCTTGCATCTTATAGAAAACCCTATTTATCATTTGACCAAACACATTTAGTTCCATTATCACTATGTTAGGGAGAATATTAAAATCAAGGAGATTGAACTTTCATATATCTCAACTCAACAACAAGGTGTAACTAAAGCTTTGTATTTAGTGAAGCTTAACAAGTTCAAATCAATGATTGTTTTAAGAGAGTGCAAAGGCATGAAGACTCAAGCATCTTCAGTTTAAGGGGAAGCTCCTAGTACATATGGAAAGCCCAATTGCTTGAACATATCCTTGGATTACATTGAGCTATGAAAAGCAATATTTACACACTTATATCTTTAGTTTATTTATAAAGATAGATTTTCACTCTACTTTTTATCTATTGTAAAAGAACTTTTGTGGATAGATATTCAAGAGTTATAATAAGTGTAAATGGGGAAAACATCCATAGATTTTATTTGAATTGAACTCAATTTTACACCTAAAAGTGAGAGAAATATTTAGGTGGAATCAATCAAAAATAAACTTCTAAAATAAACAAAAGGCATGTACATATACCTCATTGGAATAGTTTTGGGAAGTAGTTGAGTACTCACTCACTTTCAGATTGATATTTGTTGAGGTGGTTGCTCAAATGAAGCAAACCCAATCATTATTGTATGGTCCACCATTATTTCAAGTTAGGGACACACTAAATAGGGATCGTAATGTGTCAAAAATGGAAACTACTAATGTTGCATCTACATCTACGACACATTTGGAGTTGGAATTCAAGATTTTGAATAAGCAAATGGAAAATGGGTTATTAATGCATGCCTCTTTAACTATAAAATTTGTTATTTACGTAACAAAGTCAATTCAGTGAGTTTCCAAGAGCCAAGCAATATCCAACCCAATCCTATGTCACATGTTCCCGAAAGTTTTGTAACGCCTCAAATTAACCCCGTTGCTCAACCCACAATGTTGTGTGAGATCCCTTCCCCCCATCAATAACCTACATTCCAAATGAATGTTGGAAAACTTGAGAGAAGGAGTATTGGTAGCAAGAGATGTGTAGGGTGTGACATGGTTGAGCACTTCTCATATGTTTGTGAAATTCTATAGAAATCCAAAGAACAAGATCTAGTCATGTAGATTGATAAAAAAAATGTGATTCTAGGACACGGCTTCCCTTAGCTATAGACTAGGGAAAAGGTAGAATGAGGAAATTGTATACAAATTTATTAGCTGAAGATGCTAATTCCCCAATTATTAGACTAGAGCTCCAACAGTGTTACCACACGACTAGCTCACGAATGAATTACCACTCACCTCCCAACCATATGCCTCTATATATAGATGCTCAAACCAACGAGGACCACAAATGTAACTAGAGTTGACAAGTGCATGTGCAATCTCCAACATTCCTTTAATATCTTCCACTAGAGTTTAGTAGTGGTTGAAGTGATCTCGATCACTACTTTAGTACCTTCTACTAGAGTCCACTAGTGGTTGGTGTACTGGCCACTCAAGTTAAGTCCCTAAAAACTCAAGTTAACTCACGTTATCTTGAGTTAGAAGGCCCTAGATCTCCTTGGGCAAAACTCTCTCCCCATGCTCTCGAAGGGGGGTTGAACTCGAGACCTCCTTCTTCACAACCTTGAGACTTAACCACTATGCTAAGTGGATCACTTGCTTCACATGAGTTGACTCCTTAAGTCTATTCTCAAGATCTTTGGCCATACACACAAGTGACCAAATGGTGTCCAATTTCAGATAAGCCTAAACCAACTCGACCCTTAGACCATAGACTTACTTTATTACATTCTTCCCCCCTTGGGGAAGATTTTGGTCCTTGAAAATAAATTTATATATAGGAAATGTAGCCAGCCCCCGAGCCTCATGTTCTCAAACTTGAAGAACATGCATTCATTCTATCGATTTATCCATATAGAACTTGAAAGTAGAAAACCTTACCTATCATTGACCAACTTAAAATTTAAAAGTTGAAAAACATCACTGGATTGTGGAAACTTTTCCCCATGATGAGTTTTCGTCAGTTCCATCCTTCCATTTTACTAAGCACTCTTCGTACAAGTGACTTCTTGTATGTTTATCCTAGGTGCAAAGTATCCTTTTAGATTCATGAGAAACTGTTGCACTTACTGGAAGTGGAAGTATAACCTTATGTGCAATCAAATTATGTGAATCTATTAGATTCTTTCTAAGTCGGTTAACATGGAATATTGGATGAATGCAACTATCTTGTAGAAGTGGGAATTCATAAGCCCATAAGCCAAGTTTCTTGTGTTGAAGGAGATGGTGGATAGACTCTAGAGATGAAGCAATGACAATGGAGCTTTGTAGCTATAAAATAGACAATATGCTAAATCTATACCACTTTAGATCACATCAAATGATCAACTATGCACTAAGAACCAAGTCTGAGAAGATCACTATTTTGAGATGAGCTTAACAGAGAAGTGAAGTAGAGATGTGATCAATGTATATGTATTAAATCACATAGAATTACAATGAAATTGGCAATGTGTAATTGCATAATGCTAGGGTAGTGATGGAGCTATAGAATGAGCTCACTAATCATAGAAAACCCATTAAAAGATCTCCAAATCAGGCTTTACCTCACACGAGATTTTGATCCATTTTTATAGCTTGGAGTTGGAGCCAACTTTTGAATTCAAATTCAAGCTCTTACCATAAAGTGAATCCTAAACTTTAGGACTTACTTTGTCATCAATCAGCTACCAAGTAATTCCATATTTGATTCCTCCTAACTCCACATGAGAGTAGTGCAATTAACATATGGACTTTTACAAGGATAAAAGTAAATTGATTTTTTCAAGGGAATAGTCATATGTGACTATATGAAATAAGTTCTAAATTTCCAAGTATGTAAGCTCCCACTCATTTGCACCAACGGCTCCCCCTCAAGCCTAACATTCTTGTTCTTCATTTATCTTTGATTTCCTGCTAACCAATCATCATCTTGAACCTGTTCATCTTAGTTCCATCCAAAGATTTTGTAAGCATATATGCACATTGCCAATTGGTTGATACATATGACAATTGGATGTCCTTGCTAAGTAGATTCTCTCTTACATAATGATAGTGTACTTCAATGTGCTTAGACCTTGCATGATATACAAGATTAGCAGCCAAATGAAGTGAGCTAGTATTATCTACAAAGATCATTGGAGTACAAGAATGTAATCCCAAATCTATGTAAAGTAGCTTGAGGCACATAACTTCTTCTGATGCATTTGCTAAGCCTATATATTCTGCTTTAGTTGATGATAATTCCACATTTGGTTGTTTCTTTGATGAGCATGAAATTAGCTTTGAACATGCAAAAGATAAGTAGCCAAAAGTGCTTCTCCTATCATCTTTTGAGCCATCTGAATCTACATCAAAATATAGCTTGATATCCAAGCCAGATGTGAATGGATAAAATAGTCCTTCATTTATAGTACCCTTTAGATACTTTAAGATCCTCTTGGCAGCTTCCATGTGAGGTTTTCTTGGTGTATGCATAAATTGACTTAATGTACTTACTCCATAACATATGTCCTCCCTTGTTAGGGTTGCATAATTGAGACTCCCAACAAGCCTTCGATAACCTGTAATATCTTCAAGGATTTCTCCCTCATGAGAACTAAGTTTGTGGTTGAGTTCCATGGGTTTACCTGCAACTTCATGAATGTACTTCCTCTAAGTAATAAAGACTCCAGAATCTGAATATACAATTTCTAATCCAAGAAAATATGTTAACAAACCAAGATCACTGATTTTAAACTCTTCCATCATCTAAGATTTGATTTTCTTGATGCTGTTTGCATCATTCCCTATAATGATAATTTCATCCACATAAACACATATATAAATAAATTTTGATTTAGTCTTCTTTATGAACAAAGAAGAATCTGCTTTGCTAGCAACAAATCCTTGATCCTACAAATATGTGACAAGTGTCATGGACAAAGGAAACTCTAAGATTCCATGTGAATCCTATATCTCATGATTGGTTCAGAATTGGGGAAACTAATGCTTCCATTGCGTCCGGAACGTGCCAAAACCCTAAGATCGAGTGTCTTCTTGCTTGATTCTGACATCCAGAGACCATGCTACAAATTGATGACATTATCGATGACATCATCAATTCGTAACCAGCCTTGGAAAACCTATATAAGGAGGGGTTGGCCATATTCATAATGAGTCTTGCCAATACCAGTCTTGGGAGCTCAAGGAGTCGTGACCGCCAAGTAAGTACTCTCCAAGTTCCAGTTCCAGTTCCTATCTTGTTTCTTGTTCTAGTCCTGTCTAGTCTAGTTCTTGGACATCCTGTCTTGTCCTCTTGTAATCTCGTAGTACGAGATCTTGTCAAGTTCTTTCTTGTATTCAGTCCATCTCCCAGAAGAGAGTTCTTGTAATCCAGATATCTTGTGTCATACTTACGATCCCGAGTTGTAGGATCTCTTGTATCATCTCTAGTCGAGTTTTCCATACCTATTGGTCCCGGGTTGTGGGACGTCTTGTATCAAATTCGTCTTCTTGTATTATTTTCCCTACGTGGGTGTTCTTGTAATCATAAGTGTATTTCCGTAATCTTGTCTAGTGAAGTCAGAGAGCACAATCTAGTGCTCCCCTTACATTTTGCCAAGACTATCTTCTATCCAAGACCTGGCATCATGGAGAATGCTTATGAATAGATCGTAGCATCACTTCAGAGTCTCCAACAACAAGTCCAAGACCTAAGTCATCGATAGAAACAAGTCGAGATGGGACATCCAGTGCATGTAGGTGCACTCCTCCAAGAATTACAAGAACGAATCGAGAGTCTTCAAGCAAATCAAGGGAGTATTCAAGTGAATCAACGGCCTAGTACATCATTTATGAAGGAACCCAAGATTTGCATGCCAGAAAAGTTTGATGGGGATCGCACAAAGTTTCATGGATTTCTCCAGCAAGTTAAATTGTACATCCGTATGCAACATGATAGATACCCTGACGAGGCATCCAAGGTCGTATTTATTGGAACCTTGCTCTGTGGCCAAGCATTATCATGGTTTGCGCCAATCTTGGAGAAGAACATGGCAGTACTTCAGGACTATGAGGGGTTTCTTCGAGAACTCTCCGCCACATTTGGAGATGCAGATACAAGTCGAGTAGCAGAAACAAAACTTCGGAAGCTAGGTCAACGTAACCGCCCTGCCTCTACCTATGCATCTGAATTTAGGTAGTTGATATGTGATCTCACTTGGCATGAAGATTATTTCATAAGCCAATTCAGATGGGGTTTAAGAGATGATGTGAAGGACTTGTTGCTCACGATGCTAGAGGTTAAAACATTGAATGAATATATCATGCAAACTATTCAATGTGATAACCGACTTTTCGAAAGGAAACAAGAAAAACAAGTAGAAGGAAGACCTCGCCAGTGAAACCTTTCCAATCGACTACTAAAGATGAGTCCATGCCTGAACCTATGCAAATAGATGTAACTAGGTTTCAGCCTTTAACAGTAGAAGAGAAACAGAGAAGAAGAGTTAATAAGTTATGTCTCTACTGTGGAAACCCTGGACATATTGCAATTAATTGTCCAAACAAGAGAACAAACTCTAGAGTCGCAGCCACCCTTGTAGAGCAGGGAAATGAGGAAGTCGAGTTGTAAAAGAGACCCTGCAGCCGGACCATGATATAAGAAAGGGTCTCATAATTCCAGCTACACCCATAGAAACATGTCTTGCACCTGTCAAGTTAATCATGCTCAAGAAGACCCTTTCCGTTACAGCCCTAGTAGATTCAAGAGCCTCCTCATGTTTCATCGATGAAGGATTGGTTAAGAATCATGGAATTTCTGTACTTTGGAAGAACAAACGAGTAGTAGCTGAAGTAGTAGATGGACGACCTCTAGCATCTGGGAATATAACCATGGAAACCATACCATTAAGAGTGCACCTTGGTGACCATGAATCCCATATATGTTTCAATGTAATATTGAGCCCAGTACATCTAGTTATCATTGGAATGCCCTGGTTAAAGAAGCATAATCCAGACATTAATTGGGAAAAGAATAAAATCACCCGTCGAGATATCTAGAAGAACCCAATATATATCAGTGCCAAAGCCTTCATACATGCAGTAAGGAAGGAACCTACATATATGATCTATGCCATACCAGCTCAAGAATCCAAGAAAGATGATCCAATATAGCTACCCAATCAGTACAAAGGCTTTCAAGATGTTTTTGAAAAGAAGAATGCAGATATCCTCCCAAAGCATAGACCTTACGATTGCCCCATAGACCTTCAAGAGGGAGCACAACCACCCTTTGGACCAATCTACAGACTATCCCCAGAAGAACTTATAGAACTACGCAAGAACATTGATGAGAATCTAGCAAAGGGGTTTATCAAATACTCGAAGTCTCCAGCAGGAGCTCCTATTCTATTTGTAAAGAAGAAGGATGGGACTCTCCGGATGTGTGTAGACTATCGTGGATTGAACAAAGTCACTATAAAAAATAGATACCCTCTACCACTCATATCAGAGCTCTTGGAACGCCTTGGAAAAGCAAAATTCTTCACGAAAATTGATCTGCGAGGAGCTTACAATCTTGTCAGGATCAGAGAGGGAGACGAATGGAAGACAGCATTTCAAATAAGGTATGGGCATTTTGAATATGTAGTTATGTCATTCGGTCTTACAAATGCTCTAGCTGTCTTCCAACATATGATGAATGATATCTTTGGAGAATATTTAGATGATTTTGTTGTTATATACCTTGATGATATCTTGATATTCTCCAAAAATCTTGAGGATCATGAATGTCATGTAAAGATAGTCCTATAAGAGAAAAAGGATTATATGCAAAATCGGAGAAGTGCTCTTTCCATAAGATAGATGTGGAATTTTTAGGGTACATTGTATGAGATAAAGGAATTTTTATGGACCCTAAGAGGATTCAGACAATCCTTGATTGGCAACCACCTTCATGTGTTCGAGATGTACAATGTTTTCTGAGTTTTGCCAACTTCTATAGGATATTCATAAAAGATTACTCCAAGATAGTGTCACCTCTTACCAAGCTTACAGGGAACTCCAAATTCTCATGGACCGAAGAAGCAAAAAAAGCATTTCAGACCTTGAAATCAACATTCACTACTGCTCCAATTCTAGTTCATCCTGATTCTACCCAGCCCTTCTTCCTAGAGACAGATGCATCAGACTTTGCCCTATGGGCCATCCTCTCACAATATGGAGATGATGGACACCTACATCCAGTTGCATATAATTCAAGGAAAGTTTCTCTTCCAGAAATTAATTATGAAATTCATGTTAAAGAACTTCTTGCCATAGTGGATGCATTTGATACTTGGTGTCACCATCTAGAAGGAGCAACTCATAAAGTTATCGTGTATACAGATCACAAGAACCTAGAGTATTTTATGACCACCCGCATCCTCAATAGAAGGCAGTCTCGATGGAGTAACTTTTTATCCAGGTTCGACTTTGTCATCACATATCATCCAGGACGGCAACAGTGTCAGTTAGATGCCTTTTCAAGAAGATCTTATCTTGCACCAAAGAAGGGTGAAGAGGCCTTTGATCAACAAGAGAGTGGATTACTCAAGCCTGAGCATCTCCGGTTAGTAGCTATCTCTTCAACCCATCCGGAGATTCAGCCTTGAATCATTTGATCCATGAGAATCTACCACAAGATGAATTATTTTGTAATGTTAAGAAAAAAACTCAAGAAGGAAAAATCCAAGAAGTAAATGAATTCCAGGAAAAGGACGGGTTACTATTCTATAAGAACCTATTATATGTCCCTCCAGGAAAGCCCAGGATCCAAGTACTTCAACAACGTCATGACAACCGTGCAGCAGGACATTTTGGAGTAAATAAAACAATAGAACTCATATCTAGGGATTTTTGGTGGCCTCAAATGTGGAAGGAAGTCAAAGAATATATCCAAACATGTGACACTTGCAATAGATCTAAAGTACCACGACATAAGCCTCATGGCCTCTTGCAACCTTTACCTATTCCCGAAAGGCCATGGGCTTCATTATCTATGGATTTCATCACAGATCTACCAAAGTCAGATAAGTATGATGCCATTCTTGTTATTGTGGATAGATTCACAAAGATGGCACACTTCATTCCAACTACAAAGGCAATCACAAGTGTAGCCACTACTAGACTCTTTCTCAGATACATCTTTAGGCTTCATGGATTGCCTCATGATATTGTCAGTGATCGAGGTCCAAAGTTCATATCCAGCTTTTGGAACAGTCTTTGCAAGCTCCTTGGTGTTCAAGTTAAACTATCTACAGCAAATCATCCACAGACTGATGGACAAACAGAACAGGTGAATCAAGTCCTAGAGCAATATCTCCGTTGCACTAGCAACTATCACCAAAATGATTGGTTTGAGTTGTTACCCTTTGCAGATTTTGCCTATAACAATTGTGTTCATGCATCTACTAAGCAAACTCCCTTCTTTGCAAACTATGGACAACATCCAAGGATGGATATACAACTCTCAAATCATGTCAAGAACCCAGCTGCCAGAGACAAGGCCCAGTACTTGATGGACATTCACAAAGAACTCAAGGAAGAGATCCATAGAGCTCAACAACAATATAAGTACTATGTAGATCAACATCGTGTCCAGAATCCATCGTATCAAATTGGTGATAAAGTATGGTTACTCAAAAACAATTTGCAAACTTCAAGGCCTTGTGCAAAGTTAGATCATCAAAGATTTGGTCCATTTACCATCTTGGCCAAGATTAATCTAGTCACCTTCAAGCTCCAGCTACCAAGTACCATGAGAATACATCCACTTTTCCATGTATCCATGTTGGAACCATATCAGATTTCATCATTGAGGGGGGAGAGACCTAAACACTGAGTCACAACAAAGGAGAACAAAGACATGTTCTCTTTTCCTTTTTACCTAAAGACCATCATATCAAGCAATAAAGTGAGCATTTTACAATATCTAGAAAGCATCACTTGTTCTTGCTTGTAAATATTGTCACTAGAACCTTGATCTCATATCCCAAGTAGTCAAGATAGATATAATAAAATTCTTGTTGCCATGAAAACTAGTTGTTCAGCCGATCAAGAATCCCACATCATGATCTTTGACAATAGATTAGTGTTGAAGGTACAAGTAAGAGTTCGGGAAGCTCCTTCCTTACATCCATAACCTCAACAAGCACAGATTATAGCTGATTAAAAGTTACTCGAAAATTAGAGTACATGTGTTGCAAAAATCGGAACATTTTAACAAGGCAATTAAGATCATCCCCTTTGTATGGTTAAGATCCTCATTGAATGCATGGCCATATTCACAGAATATGAAATACATTTCACAAAAGCATTCCCAAGAGAAGATAATAATCAACAAAATTATACTAAGAAACATTCACACATGATCAGAGAAATGCTCAAGATAAATCAAGCTGAAGACAAAGTGGAAGCAGAACTCGACATTATATTTCTATTAAAATTATTTTTTACATTTCCTGTGTAAGTACAAGAGTAATATGAATCTACAATAGAAGCTGATCATAGCTTTCCTCAGGCTCAAGGATATTGGGATCCTGTGGAACATTAGAACACATATCCTGCCTCTCTTGCTCCAAGATTGGCTCTTCAAGGTCAGCCATGTCCCCCGGTTCATCTGCAAGTGGGGGAACAGGCTCCCTTGAAGCCGGTTGGAATCTCTCCGTGTCTGCAATGTGCTTCCTTCCAACCTCTTGGTCTTCATCTGGGCATTCATTCAGCCCATTGATTCTCATTCTAATGAAGCTCACTTGAGCATCATCCTTCTCCACAGCTATGCAGTGCGTGAACATCTTTAAGGAGCAAGCCAGAGTCGTTCCTGAAACAGCAGAAAACCACTTAGAGGCATCAATCAACCATGACTAATGAAAATTGTGAAAATTGAAATTACCTGTGCCCGAAAAAAGGTCTAGGACCCAGTCATCATCATTGGACAATAGCTGAAGCAATCTCATTATGAGTTTTTGTGGCTTCTGATAGGGGTTAACCAATGTCATGTCCCCAGCTACATGACGAAGTTTCTTGGTAACGGCTGGGAACATGAGCACATTTGAGATCCCATTCTCATTGCAATGCTCCCTGACTCTCCTTTTTCTTACTTCATCATAATAGCCAACTGTAATGCATTCAGTGGAACTCACAAACCTGTGAAAAGGAGTGTGATTTACGTTTGTGTTCACCCTGCAAACAAGACCTATGAGTCACAGAGAGCATCATTAAAGCCACGGAGATAGAAAGAAGATTACTTACCATGTGAGGCACTCCACAGCATGACATCTTGCCTTCAGAGCAGTTGAAACAGAGAAGGACTGGTCTCTGCTATGGAAAATTACTATCCTCCAAAGAGGAGACATAGTCAACTCTGCAAAATCAGTGACCATCTTCCCAATCTGAGGGTGTTTGAAGGGTTCATCATCATTAACTGATCCCAACATCCTAAATCCATAGGGTACGTCCGCTATGAGAAGGGAGAAATGTTTTCTAGGCACAACAGAACAAATATTATTTACATCACTACAGAATACATTGTAATATACAGGCCTAAGGGGGTCTAGGGGATTGGAGAAACATTTCAGATCAGGTTCATCATCAAAATCCATCTCCTTGGCTTTCAGCCTAGATTTCTCATGCCTTGCTCTTTGAATGTGAGCCAGGAATGCAGGGGGGCAATCATCTAGTAGCTCCGCAGACTTACTTTTCTTTGGTTTCTACAGAAAAAAGTGGAAAGACAATTAAATGAGCTCTTCAATACAGCAAACAGAACATAAGGAAGCGATGCATGGCATCGATTTCATGTGGGGGTAGATGCCAGGCATTGACTTTCTACTGAAAGTCGATGCCTGACATCGACTTTGGGACATAAGTCGATGCCTGGCATCAACTTATGCCACGAGGTCGATGCCAGGCATCGACTTATGCTGCAGGTCGATGCCAGGCATCGACTTATGCCCCCAAGTCGATGCCAGGCATCGACTTTTGGCTGCAGGTCGATGCCAGGCATCGACTTTAGCCGTAAGTCGATGCCAGGCATCGAATTCGTACTAAAAGCCTAGCATCAAATTGGTTTGGTGAATTAAGGCATCTAACCTAATGGCAAACCAGGCACAACCTCAGAAAGAGAACCTACCCAATCACGAAAAAGGATGAAATATTCTGATAAAGCTTTGTAGGATGATGTGGTTGGATAGTCTGCTTGGACCTCTGTCCAAGAAAAGCAACCAAGCCTCTTCATCATGACCTCCTGAATCTTCATGTAAACTTTATGACTAAAGTCACAGAAATAAAAAAGAGACTAGGTTAGACCAAAAACATGGGAGGAGGGAAAAAGGATCTGAGAATAACATACATACTTATTGAGCTCAGTCACCATCTCCTCCAGGCTTAACTCCTTGGAGATTACCCTTGACAAAGTTGATATAATCAATGTATCATCCTTGATTCCTTGAAGGGCCCTCCATGGTGTCAGCTTCATGTCCTCAGGAGCCTCTTCAATTGAGAGGTCAACTTTCCTTCCCTTTCCCTTCAGATCAACCTGTGGGTCTGGCCTGGACTTTCGTTGCTTCTGGCCCTTGACCTCCTTGTTCTCCCACATTGTGAAAATTTTATCCTGTAGATCCCAGATCTCACCTGATCTGAATGCCAGTTGAAACCATGGATCATATTTCCTCAAGGCATCAGACTTTCTATTCTCATCGAGTGCAATTCCAACCTCAATAAGGCATTGCTTTCATAGATTGGGATGTATTCTTCCAGCTTCCTTAACAAGACAATCTTCATATTCATGGTGGAAGAACCCAATTCTCTCTATGGAGGACATTTTTTGCTTGTAGTCATTGTCATTGTTATGATCCCAAGCAAGAAGCTTGGCTTCCTCAGTTGTAAGACCAGCATATATCTTACACTCTGCATACCTAAAGAAAAATGTGGTAGGGTGCTCCTTCACTAGCTGTCTACGGGCCTCTGCAGAGTGTGAACCTCCAATCACATAATAAGTATAATCCTCAAACAAACCCTCATTGAACTCGTCCACAGAGCTGCACTCATTCGGATCCACCATGACAAGGAATGGCACAACAGTAGCATGAGGATTTATTTTCATTTTCTTCTTAAGATTCTGCACGTGCAAATTGTGTGGCTCGTTGATCTCAAGGGGCCTCCTCCCTGTGACTGGATCTATTGGTGGCCTGTGGATGATATTGATTGGCAGGTGGAACAACTGCCCCTTCTTCACAAATTTTCTTTTAGCTATGTCCTCCCTCATCTTGTTCTGCTCAGTACCAAGAGCACCCGAGGCAAGCTCTCCACCAGGTGCAAGAATTATATCCTCAGAGCTAGAGCTTGAGTCAGAAGACTCCTCTTCTTCTCTTCTTTTTCTTTTGAAACTTTTTTTGCACGCTTTGCTTACCCCTTGCCTTTACAGGGGTTGTCATCTTTGTGTTGTGTTGGCATGATGTTGCCCTGGATCCATGGCATCAAGTCCTTGATAAGATTGACTGAGTCCCTGCATATCTCAGCTAGACCATCTCGAACACAGCACTCTGGGCACAAGAAATCCATCTTGCATATAACATTTCTCAAACCTTTTGATGTCTCTACCAAGAAAAGGAGGTTGTCAGAATCCTCATCTTCATAATCCAGTTTGTACACAAGGCCATACTGAAAACCTTGTGTTGTCGTGATCTTTCCTCTCCCATATGCCCCTGCGAACACAAGAAGGACTGCATTCTTTTCTTCAACATACTGAAGGCACCACTCCAGATTTGTCATGTCCCGAAGTGGACGATCTGTCCTTAAGACCTCAGCGTCCCTCGACCTATCCTTCATAGTTGTTTCATCCTCAAGAATTTTGATGCTACTCTGTCCACCTGAGGATATTCCTAGCGGGTTGCTGGCCTTCTCAAAGGATAAGGATGCAATAATTTTCTTTGGTTTCGCTTGGTGACCAATGCCTTTGTCACGTTGCTGATCACCAGAGCCCATGGTGACTCTCAGCTTCTTGAAGGGCCTCTCACTCTTGGACTCCGCATCCCTGAAGGCGCTTGGAATAATCAGCACATACGTAAATGTGGTTTTCAAAGGCCCAAGTCGATGCTAGGCATCCACTTTTAGGTTCAAGTCGATGCCGGGCATCGACTTGCACCCCCAAGTCGATGCCTGGCATCGACTTGCACTTAAAAGTCGATGCCTAGCATCGACTTGCACTTAAAAGTCGATGCCTGGCATCCACTTGAACCTAAAAGTCGATGCCCAGCATCGACTTCCACCCAAAGGTCGATGCCTCGCATCGACTTTGCACCCTAAAGTCGATGCCTGGCATCGACTTTAAGGCCAACTTCGATGCCACGCAAGTCGATGCCTTGCATCGACTTGAGGCTGCAAGTCGATGCCTGACATCGATTTGCACCTGCAAGTCGATGCTTGGCATCGACTTGCTCACAAAGTCGATGCCAGGCATCGACTTACACCTAAAAGTCGATGCCAGGCATCGAGCTGTACCCTCATTGGATCTATATTTTTAGAGCTAAGCAAAATAAAAACCTAGAAAGCAGACTCTTTACACAAATAGACAAAGGGAATCTTTTAGGAATCTTTTTTTATGGTATGATTTTCTCTACCTCTTGGTACTCTTGCCAACATTCTTCTTCTCCATCAGAGTTGCCTTGCTTGTATGCTGAGCTCTGTGCTCCATAGCTGTCTGTGCTCTGTTGCTCTCTGTTGCTCGTGCATTTTGAAAATGAGAATGATCTCCTCCTCTGCTATTTATAGGCAATTGGGTAACTTGAACCAGAGACTAACTGGATCTAACTGAATGAGTCTAGTTGCTAACTATATCTGTCAACCAATCTAACCAGGGAATACCACTCACACAAATAGGCTGTTTCAGAGCCACTTTAATGAAATATTCATAGAACCTTGCAACTATTTATATACATTTGCATGGAAATTACACTTCAATGGCAAGAGTATGGTATGTACATGAGGATGTCTAATCTCATGTAGAAATTTTTTCTTAGAATCTCTTGCTTGGGAGAAAATGAAGTCTAAGTTGTGTTGAATATGGGAGATTAATGACATCTTTATAGTATTATCCTCTTCACTTTAGTTCATATTCACATTTATCTTGTAACACATTGTTGAAATGGAAAATCAATGTATGAATAAACATTCAAGTAAAGAACCTTGCAACTATTTATATACATTTGCATGGAAATTACACTTCAAGTCTAAGTTGTGTTGAATATGGGAGATTAATGACATCTTTATAGTGTTATCCTCCTCACTTTAGTTCATATTCACATTTATCTTGTAACACATTGCTGAAATGGAAAATCAATGTATGAATAAACATTCCGTGTACCTCTTTTACGGTAAACATAATTCTTTTTTAATATACTTTCATCTACCTCTTTGAGATCTAGCCAAGACTACAATGAAACCTAATCCTTGAAATCTTATTTAGTACCAATGGTAAAATTTCTTCTTGTATAGTCTTCAATGGCACTACTACAAACAATTTTAATATATAATCCAGTTGAAACTCAACTTGGATATATTTTGATTCACTCACAATGCTAAGACTCAATGACTCATATCTAGTTAGAAATCAATTGTGTTTCTCATTTCAAAAGTGAATCAAATCTTTGGTTCCCTTACAAGTGTATATTTGAGTAATTAAGTTATTTGATGTAATTTGATGTTTAATGTTATTTAATGTACTTTAATAAACTTTTGATTTCATATCTTCTTGATGTGACATTTGATGTGACATCTTCACTTGATCTCGGATTTCTACTTATTTAAAAAGGTCATTCATCTTTAGTCTTCTGTGAACTCAGTGAAGATGAGCTCAATCTTTTCAGTGGATGCTTGGGCATCAGCTTCTTTTGCTCATATTGATACAGTTTCGGATTCATTGTTCTTAGTTGACCCTTTCCATAGAAGTGATGATCCCTATGATTTAGGATGTGCTGATGGTTCCATGTTTTCTGTTGAGTCATTTAAGTTATCCAATTCACAGTGCAATGCTGCTCAACCAAATGCACCTCTTGATCTCCCATCTGATCCAACCATTGATCTCCCTTCTGACTCAAGTGCATGTGGAGCAACGAAAAAGCAAAGCAAGCTCAATCTACAATTTAAAAGAAGGCCTCGTGAAGTAAGTCAAAAAAGATTTAAATTTCTTACTTCAGATAGACAGATTGCATTGGATATTGTGAAGCATTGTTGTGGTTTGAAATGTTTGTACAATTTAGGAATGAAGAAACTAAAGCACCTAAGAGAAAAAATCCTCCATTTAGATAGTGAAAGGCAGGATATATACCTTGTTTCTCGCATGCAAATGATTGAGGATAACATGTCAGTAACACGTGTTGGTTTTGAATATTTCTTTAGTCAAGGGATGCGATGTTGTAGGGCTGCATTTAAAATTGCAATGGGTGTGGGAAGTTTTAGAATACATGGGGTTCAACAAGGGCTTTTGAATGGGGATCTCATTTTGGATACGTTCCATGTTGGGACCAAAGGATCTGTTGGACGTCATGCAATGAATTGGATGATGAACTATTTTAGCTTGCATTGTGAGGTTATGCCTACAACTGGAAGGTTGCACTTGTCAGATAACTTTACTCGTCGAGAGGTATTTCAAATATATAGAGAAGACATGGAAAATAGAAATGAGAAGTATGTGTTGTATCGTCACTTTACTCGATTATGGAAGGAAGAGTTTAACAATGTTTCTATTCCTCGTAAAGTTAGAATGGGTGAATGTTCAGTTTGCGCCACTTTGAAAAACATGGCAAAAGGAGCTACAACACCATAGGAAAAGAATAATTTAAAAAACCTTCTTAACAACCATCGTGAGAGTCAAGCTTTAGAGAGAAAGAAAGCAATT
Source organism: Ceratopteris richardii (assembly GCA_020310875.1). NCBI lineage: Eukaryota > Viridiplantae > Streptophyta > Polypodiopsida > Polypodiales > Pteridaceae > Ceratopteris > Ceratopteris richardii. Next base: position 66,251,562 of record CM035438.1, read on the forward strand.
CATCATCGAAGTAAAGCACTCAGAAATCCGGACGTTATATGTGTTTGTTGATCGATGGTATGGATTAAAAAAAAACTTGTCTGCCACATTTTTATCGCATCCCTAAGGACATTGGAGATGAAGTCCTTGTGCAAATGCATTTGGTTGGTGCTTTGGTATACAATGGAACAGTAATGTCCAAGGTTTTCTTCACATATCCGAATGTGCATAATGATCCAAACCTTACAGTTACTGTCATTCATCGTGTTTTGCAATCATGGAAGGGTCTTTTGCCACCAACTCTATATTTGCAACTAGATAATACTGCAAGAGAGAATAAAAATTCTACAGTCTTTGGATATTTAAGCATGCTTATTGAAAAACAGGTATTTCAGAAGGTTAAGGTAAATTTCCTTCTGGTTGGCCACACTCATGATCACATTGATCAAATGTTCAGTACTTTCTCTAAGAAGTTGGCACGTAACAATGCTTTTACTCTTCCGATTTTATCTGAGCTGATTTCAGAAGCATATACTCCAAAACCAGAAGTTCAACACCTCACACAGATTTATGACTTTAAGCACTTTTGCTCAATGGGCCTTGATAACAGTGCTAAGGTTTTGGCTCCATTGCACAATATTAGTTTCAACCATGTATTCTTGATGAGGAGGGTTGATGAAATAACCCTTTATTTGCAAAGCAGTATTCATCTTCTCTTGGGTGGGAGCCTAAAGAGGGATGCAGATTCTTATTGCAGGTGCCTAATTTGTCTACTGTAACAGTGTATGGTGCAGAACAATCACCATATGAAGATAAAAACAATACAGAAAGATGTGGAAATGTGGTTGATCAAAGTAAAAGCTGGATGCATGCACTCATTGAAAAGAAGAGACATATTGAGCGTGCAAAAAAATATGCTGGAGATCAAGATGTATCTTGGTGGGAGGACTTTTTCAATCATCAAGAAGAGATTATACAGTATACAACTGCAGGTCACTGGCCAGTTGATGTTCCATTCACATGGGATTTTTGTACACAAAGATCCGTGAATGTGGCCCAAGCATGTAATGCAGATGCACTTCAAAGTTTTATACATCCACCAGAAAGAAATATTTATGTAGGCCCAAGGATGACAAAACAGGCAGAAGCCAGATGGCAAGGAAATTTAATAGAGATAAATGTTGGAACACTTATTGCAGTTCTTGCTGATGGTGATGAGGCTACCAGACCATTTTGGATTGCAAAGGTTTTAGAGATAACTAAAGATATTGATCAGAGAAGAATAGAGGCTTTGATGGTGCATTGGTATTACACTAAAAGTAGTAATGCATTTACAGGTAAATATAACTTAGAAATGGTGTGTGATACTAAACGAACAGGTTCAAAAAAGAAAAAGAATATTCGAAGCACATCCACTCTTAAAATGGATGATGTAGATATTCTTGTTTATGATTTTTCCTTGACAAAAATAGGTCACTTGAGGAAAGCAACCATCAACATGATAAAACAAAAGCTTCCAGATGTATGTGGTACAGGAAATCATAGGCAAACAAGAAGAGTTGTGCATGATCCTGCAGAATTTGGTATGTACGTGGATGAAGACAGAGCTCTTGTGGATATAGAAGAAGAAGAAGAGAGCTCTCAACAGTATGAGACTGAATCAAGTGCATCAGATGATGAGGGTGTAGACATAGATCGACAAAGTTGTGAGATGCATTGAAGCTCTCAGACAATTTTAGTGCTTTTGTAAATGCCTCGAAGTAGTTTGGTTAATGAAACCATGTTTTGTAGCAATTTTGACTAACAATCAGATATCCACCCATTAAAAATATGTCTAAAATGTTATTTTTGTATAAGAACTATTCAGTTCTACATTCTTTATATAGATTTTAGACATGTCAATGTCCTATCATATAGATTTTGGACATGTCAATGTCTTATCATATACATTTTGGGACATGTCAATGCCTTATATAGTGAAATTTTGACTACATTTTGAGCTCTTTTTTTATGAGAAAATGACAAAAAATGTCAAATATCACATGTTTTCACCTCATTTTTGTAATATATGTATGCTGGTATAAAGGAATCTCAAACATAAGCTGCCATTTGCTTGATTTTTGACGAGAGTGTTCTCTTTTTACGACATAGTTCTCGTTTGTAACGACTCGCTGTTCCTAGTCCTTCACCACCTATCGAGATTGATGATCATGAAGAATTTGGAGTCGAGCATGTCCTAGATTCAAGAATATCCCGAGGAAGATTAGAGTACCTTAGTCATTGGAAAGGGTATGACATCAATGATTGTACTTGGGAACCTATAGAAAACCTTCAAAGAGCACCAATCAAGGTTCAAGAATTCCATAAGAAAAATCCAATGAAGCCGAGACCAGAGAACGTGACCGCTCCTCGTGGAACTCGTCGCTTGAGGGGGAGGTAATGTCATGGACAAAGGAAACTCTTAGATTCCATGTGAATCCTATATCTCATGACTAGTTCAGAATTTAAGGAAACTAATGCTCCCATTGCGTCTGAAACGTGCCAAAACCCTAAGATCGATTGTCTTCTTGCTTGATTCTGACATCCAAAGACCATGCTACGAATTGATGACATCATCGATGACATCATCAATTTGTAACCGCCCTAGAACCGCCCTTGGAAAACCTATATAAGGAGGGGTTGGCCACATTCATAATCAGTCTTGCCAATACCAGTCTTGGGAGCTCAAGGAGTCGTGCTTGGACACCCTGTCTTGTCCTCTTGTAATCTCGTAGTACGATATCTTGTCAAGTTCTTTCTTGTATTCAGTTCATCTCCCAGAAGGGAGTTCTTGTAATCCAGACATCTTGTCTCATACTTACGATCCCGGGTTGTGGGATCTCTTGTATCATCTCTAGTCCAGTTTTCCATACCTATTGGTCCCGGGTTGTGGGATGTCTTGTATCAAATCCGTCTTCTTGTATTATTTTCCCTATGTGGGTGTTCTTGTAATCATAAGTGTATTTCCATAATCTTGTCTAGTGAAGTCAGAGAGCACAATCTAGTGCTCCCCTGATAGTAAGCCTATGGTTCCAAGCTCTAGGAGCTTGCTTTAAACCATAGAGTGCTTTCCTTAATTTTCATACATAATCTAATTTGTCATTTTCTTCATACCCTCGTGGTTGATCCATGTAGACTTCTTCTGAGATCCATCCATTTAGGAATGCATTTTAACATCTAACTGATACAATTTCCAATTCTTTGAAGTAGCAATACTTACTAAAACTATGATTGTTGGCATCTTAGCCACAGGTGAGAAAGTCTCCTCATATTCCAATCCATGGGTTTGAGCAAACCCTTTTGCTACTAGCCTTGCTTTATAACTGTTGATTGAACCATCTAAATTTTTCTTTACTTTGTAAATCCACCTATATCATATTACCTTCATGCTTGGTTTCTTGGGAACCAAATCTAAAGTGTTGTTCTCCTAAAGTGCTTCAATTTCTTCCTCCATGGCTTCTCTCCATTCTTCCTTCTTATTGGATTCTTCAAATGAAGAAGGTTCTTCTGACATAGAATCTTTATTCATGTATAGAGAATATTTGGGGACTAGTGATGTGTCGTAATTGAAGAGTGCAATGTTTTTTATATCTTCAACTAAATGTAAAGAGTCTACGAGATTTCTTACCTTTTGCAATCCTCCTCAAGCCTTGTTGAGGGTCCTCCCTTACCTTTTGCAATCCTCTTGAAGCCTTGTTGAGGGTCCTCCACATATGCTCCATGCCTTGTGAATCAAACTTGTAAGCCTTTCTCAACAATCTGCCCAACACTGATTAGGTTTTCTTGTTATGGTTTGCACATATAATACCTAACTTAAAAGGTTCATATCACCATCAGATGTTTTAACATTTCCAATCTTCTTAATAGAGTGCCTAGTATCATCACCTTTCTGGACTTCATGCTTCCTTTTAGGTTCTTCAAGATCATATAGCAATGCTACATTTCCAACCACATGATTGGAACAACCAGGATCAATATAGAATAGATGCTCCTCATCTTTACCTTGCTTGGATGTCATTTTCATGATCAATAGAGAATCCTCTTGGTCTTTTCTATAGTTTTTGTAATATCTTCCACCTCTAAAACCTCCTTGATAGTTGCTGTTGTAGCCTTGGTTCTAGTTGTGATGGTAATTGTTTCCTCCATTGTTGAACCTGCCTCTCGATTGTCCATAGCCTCCTCTGTGGAATCCTCTTCCTCTCTGATTCTTTGTGTACTTCAAACACTCATATGTGGTGTGATTGGTCAAACCATAGATATTTCAAGATGAAGAGTTGTATGATCTTCCCCCTTGTTTCCTCCTCTACCCCTTCCTCTAGTACATCTTCCTCTACTTGTGAAGTTCACTTGAGAGGTACTTCCCTCTTCTTGATTCTTTTTACCTTTGCCTTTATCTTTACTCTTATTTCTATCTGTGTAAAGGTAGAAGATTGATTACCTATAGAGTTGTCTTGATTCTTATAATTGAGCTTTGTCTCATGTGTGAAGAGTTGCCCCATCAATGCATTGAGGTTAGATATCTGCATCTCCATATATAGGTCCATTGGTGGGGTGAAGAACTCCAACCTATCATCAGCCTTTTTATGATCTGCCTTACTATCTACTCCTCTTCTATTTCTTCTCCAATGCTCCCAAGTTGGTTAGCTACATCCTTCATCTTGGTCACATAGTCAGCCACACTTTGCTTTGGTTAGTTCTTCAAGGTTGTGAACTCCATCCAAAGTTGGTTCTTCCTAGTCCTTGTATTTGATCAAAAGTATGAAGAAAGTACTTTGCAAGTCTCTTGGAAGGTCTTGCGATTCCTATTGTGGCGTAATAAGAAATCAGATATTGAGTTAAATATATATAACTTGGCTAGAGCATCCTTTTCACACCATGTGGTTAGCCTTTCTTGCTCTTCTCTTTTAGGTTGATGCTTTCTTTTGAATATTGCCTATTCCTCGTCTCTAGAGATGTATCCATATAAGCTTCTCCCTTGGAGATAGGCTTGCATCCTTAGGGACCATGCTGGATATTTGCTTCTGTCCAATTTGTCAATGAATGATGGAAATCCATCTCCCATTTTGCTTGATGTTGCTTTGATACCACTATTGAAGGAGATGGTGGATAGATTCCAGAGATGAAGTGGTGATGCAAAATCCTGCTTCACACCAGCTAAGAAAAAGTTGGGGAGAGTAGAGTAGACCTTTTGAGCTTCCCAACAATCACAAATTATCACCTAAGTGCTTTGGATCATGATCCTCTAATCAATGGATGAAAACAGATGAGTACGAAATTCAGCGATGAGCAAAGACTTGCTATTTTGGTCTCTACACATGTTGAGAAAAATGAATAGTGCTCTCAACCTACAAGCAAATGATTAGGTTACTTTTGGAAGTATCTAAGTAACATGCATAGCTATCATTCACATTTTATTTCACTCGAAATGATCAAGTGTACGATATATGAGAATTGTGCTTAGTAAATTAATAGACTATCCAAACAATTTTGGGCTTCAACAGTATGCAGACCAGTGAGTAGAGTTATGAGGAAATCTCAAGATTGCAAAAAGAAATGAGAATGAAACTTTATATCTATAAAAAAGACAATATGTTGAATCTAGACCAGTTTATATCACATCAAATGATCAACTATGCACTGAGAACCAAGTGTGAGAAGATCACTGTTCTCAGATGAACTTAACAGAGAAGTGAAGTAGAGATGTGGTCAATGTATATGTATTAGTTCACATAGAATTACAATGACATTGGCAATGTGCAATTGCACAATGTGAGGGTAGTGATGGACATATAGAATGAGCTCACTAATCATAGAAAAATGTCTCCAAATCAAGCTCTATCTCACATGGGATTATAGCTTCGAGTTGGAGCCAACTTTTGAATTCAAATTCAAGCTCTTACCATAAATGAATCCTAAACTTTAGGACTTACATTCTCATCAATCAACTACCAAGTAATTCGAGATTTGATTCCTCCTAACTCCACCTGAGAGTAGTGAAATTAACATATGCACTTCTACAAGGATAAAAGTAAATTGATTTTTACAAGGGAATAGTCATATGTACCAATTTTCCAAGTATGTAGGCTTGTATGCATTTGCACCATTATCTTGGTAATTGAAAAAGGACTACAATATAAAGGACATAACTTGGTGCATTGACCAATCTTGAACTTTTTTTATCTTTTAGGAAGACGAAGATAAACTTGATATCCAACCTGAAAAGTAACATCTCTTCGCTTTGGATTGGCATAAGCTTTTGTTCAATCTTGAGCTTTCTTTAAGTTTTCTTTAGCTATCGTAAGCTTAAATTTCATGCCTTGAAGGAATTCTAGAGCTACTTGGACTCACTCATTTTGAAGTCCCACTCCATATAGAGACCTAGGGTGGAACCCATATATCAACATAAATGGGCTAAACTCAATTGATGAATTTTTAGCAATGTTATATGCAAACTCAACCAAAGGAAGGTAGTCTTCCCAATCAATCTGTTTGGAAGTGACATAAGCTCTGAGTATATCTTCCAAGACCTGATTGACTTTCTCTATCTGTCCATCCATCTATCAATCTTCAGTTGTACTTAAACTTGGTTTAGGTTCAAGTCTACTAAAGACTTCTTGCCAAAAATGACTTGTAAATCGAGCATCTCGATCAAAAACTATGTCTACTAGAAGACCATAGAGTCTATAAAGTTGATTTACAAATATTTTTTCAAGTTTTGGAGTTTTATAAGTAGTCTTGACTAGAATAAACTGAGCAAGTTTAGTCAATCGATCAACTACAACCAAGATTGAATCAAAGCCTTTTTGAGTGGGGGGTAATCTAGAAATGAAATCCATGGAGATACTTTCCCATTTACCTTTGGGAATCTCCAAAGGATGCAACAATCCTTCAACTTTAGGTAAACTAATTCATAAGTTTGGTTATTTCTAGGATGTCCAGCACTTGGAGCATCGTGGCATTCAAAAATTACTTGATTTCATATGTCTAACATACTTGAAACACAAACCTTACTTTTATAAAGAAAATATTCATCTTGGAGGGGTAGTGTTTAAACTTTCCCTCAGAAGTACTTTCTTCATTCTATTGAGCTTCTTTTAGTTGTTTTCCATTCTTGATTGAAGCTTGGATCTTCTTCGCAACTTCCTTTCAAAGCTGAAATAACTTCACTTTGAATTTGTACAAAAATTGGATTGTTTAGCATAGGCATCTGACTTAAGGTGTCTAGCACTGCATTGAACTTTCCTTTCCTAAACCTAAGTTCATAATTGAATTCTTGTAACTATTCAGTCCATCTTGCTTTTCTACCTCTCAACTTTGGTTGGTTTGCAAACCACTTGATGCTCTCTTGATCAAAAACTATGGTTAACTATGATCCATACAAGTAACGGTGCCATTTCTTCATAGCATTTATAATAGCAAACATCTCTCACTCATAGGTAGAGTAGTTTTGTTGAGCAAGATTGAGATTTCTACTTTCGAAAGATTTAATGCAACACTGTAACCATAGGAATATCTCACAAATGAATGATTGTTCACCTCCTAGCCATATGCCTCTATATATATAGCTACTTGAACCAACAAGGACCACAAATGTAACTAGAGGCCACAATTGCATGTGCAATCTCCACCATTCCTTTAATATCTTCTGCTAGACTCTACTAGTGGTTGAAGTGATCTCGACCGCTACTTTAGTACCTTCCATTGGAGTCCACTAGTGGTTGGTGTACTCTCTAATTGAGTTAAGTCTCTCTGAACTCAAGTTAAATCATGTTGTCTTGAGTTAGAAGACCCTAGAGCTCCTTGGGCAAAACTCTCTCCCCATGCTCCCCATGGGGGTTGAACCCAAGACCTCTTCCTTCACAAGCTTGATACCTAACCACTAGGCCAAGTGGATCACTTATGCTTAATTCTATTCTCGATATCTTTGGCCATACACAAGTGACCAAATGGTGTCCAATTTCAGATCAGTCTAAACTCAACCGACCCTAAATCATAGAGTTACTTTATTACATTCTTGCCCCCTTGAGAAATAATTTTTTCCTCAAAAATAAAGCTATATATAGTAACCATAGGCAACCCTCGAGCCTCATGTTCTAAAACTTGAAGAACATGCATTCATTCTATCGGTTTATCCACTTAGAACTTGAAAGTATAAAACATTACCTATCATTGACAACCTAAAACTCAAAAGTTGGAAAACATCGCTAGATTGTGGAAGCTTTTTCCCATGTTGAGTTTTCTTCAGTTCCATCAACAAATGCAACAGCGTAACGAGAGGACTAGCTCATGAATGAATGGCTGCTCACCTCCCAACCATATGCCTCTATATATAGTTGTTCGAACCAACGAGGACCACAAATGTGACTAGAGTCCACAAGTGCATGTGCAGTCTCCACCATTCCTTTAATATCTTCCATTAGATTCTACTAGTGGTTGAAGTGATCTCAACCACTACTTTAGTGCCTTACACTAGAGTCCACTAGTGGTTGGTGTTCTCGCCACTCGAGTTAAGTCTCTCTGAACTCAAGTTAACTCATGTTATCTTGAGTTAGAAGGTCCTAGAGCTCCTTGGGCAAAACTCTCTTCCCATGCTCTCCATGGAGGTTGAACCCAAGACCTCCTCCTTCACAACCTTGAGACTTAACCACTACGCTAATTGGATCACTTTTTTAACAGAGCACAGGAACTTATTCTTAATTCTACTCTCGAGATCCTTAGCCATACACACAAGTGACCAAATGGTGTCTGATTTTAGATCAGTTTGAATGAGCCGGACCCTTAGGTCATAGAATTAATTTTTTACAAGAGCCACTAGAGCCTAATGATCCTAAATCTAAGCAATCAGACACTCAAAGGAACTATTCAATAGACAAATTATTTTGTGAATGATAAGCAATCATGTAGAAATGTTCTTGGAAGCCTCTTGTGGATCAATCATGTGCATATCTGCACATTGCTAATATTTATGAAAAAAAAAGAAGAGATAAGATGAAGAGTTTCATACGATAGAAGAGTGCAAAGAGAACAAGTAGTAAAAAACTACAATTGAAGGGATTGTGGCTTCAGAAGATGAGTAAAAATGTAGGGGAATTAGAAAAGAAAAGAAATAGGTGAAAGAGTTCCAAGTCCAAAATAGTCAAATAAAAGACCAAAAAGTGAAGAAATTTGTTGACTCTAATTAAAAGAAGAAAGATGATGATATGAAGAAGAAAAATAGTAAGAGAGCTTCAAAAGCTATGTCAGTCTCTCAGTTAGAGAGGAAAGTTGATGCCATAGAAATCTTATATGAGATGTTTCTAAAAAGTCAAGTAACTATGTCTTTCCAATAGTTTTTCTCCATTACGAAGCCTGAATTTAATGACGTGTATGAGCCTTATAAGATAAAGAGATTTCCTCTTCCTCAAGATGTAGAAATGTAGATTAGTAATGATGTAGTCAGGTTGAATGACTTCAAATATGATGCTTATCCTTGGTCCTATCATACATGACAAATATGTAAAGGAGGCTAAGAGTCAATTTGACAAAAATGTTTTGGTAGGAACATCAAAAGTAAAGATAAAGATGGGTGACAAGAGAAAATTATGTTTAACTCTAGAACTAATGGATTTTGGATCAAAGATAAATATAATTTTGAAAAAATAATACGAAAAACGTAGATGGCCAAAAGATAAAAGGCATGGATGGTGCATGAGAACTACAAAGAGTGGGTCCAAAATTTATTTAGAAGCATATGCTAATGTTATTGTGAAATTAAATGTAGTTTTAGAGGAATTTCACTTTTTTTTTCCAAGACAACTATTATTATCAATGGAAGAACTTTGAACCTTTCTTATGTAGCTTGAAGCATGAATGGCCTCAAAGGTATACTCATACATATCTACCCACTATGGGTGCATATAAGATGCCTTTTGAACTTCATTACCTTCAATTGAAATCATTTTCATATTGACTTCCATTTGATTGCTCAATAATTTGCAACCTATAATTCCATATTTCTTTCAATGTCTATTTCTTTTGCATGAGATGGATTCCATTGTCTTTGCATAAGAACTCTATACTTAGGAAATACCTTTGGATGTTTGTTGTATGCCTTCAAGGTCTCCCCCTTCTTTACATGATGGGCTATTGAGTTCTACCTACAAGTCTTCATCTTCTTGAACCTGTAGGGACATATGCACTACATGATGGGCTTGATGTAGGGACATCTGCACTACATTGTGAGTTTCTTCTTGAGCTTTGTGACTTTGGTCCACTACAAACCAAGCTCTTTGGTTCTTGATTTCCTCTTGATGCCCTTCTTCATTGTCATCATTTGCCTTCAAAGATACATTTGAAGAGTACCAAGGTAAAATCTCCTCAAATTTCACATCTTTTAATACCTTTAGTGGGTTGGGTGTGGTTTTGTAGCATTTGTATCCTTTTTCTTCACCTGCACACCCTATGAATACACATCTTTTTGGTCTATCATAATGTTTACTTCTATGTTCACTTGGTATTAAAACATAACATATGATACATCTAGTTTCCTATTATAACAAGCTTTTTATGGTGTTGAGTCATGTATATCTTAAGTGGGCATGTTGATCATGATGTACATGCTGCTGCTTGCTCCATCTATCTTATATGAATTGGACATGCGAATCTCCTTAATCATTTCCATATCACGTTCATAAATGCACCTATTTTACCTTGGGTTACATCATTTTGTTGAGGTGTATGTGTGCATGTAATTTGTCTCTTGATACCATTTCACTCTAAGAAATCAGGGAACTCAAGGGAGAAGTATTCTCCCCCTCCATCTAACCTTATACACTTAATATAACTATCACATTCCTTCTCTAGAAGAGCTTCAAACATTTTCAATTAATAAAAGACATATGACTTAGGCTGCATGCAATAAAGCCATGTCATCCTTGTGCAATCACCAACGAAGGTTACAAAGTATCTATTCCTCCATTTTTCATTTTCCTTTTCATATCCCTAAACATTTGTATGTACCATATCTGATGATAACTCATGTAGATAATCTTCCTAAATGGTAATTTGGGTTGCTTACCCAATTTGAAAGCTTCACACAAGTTCTTGAGATTCTCATTATGAAGGTTTGGTCCTCCAAGTACTTACATTTTCTTCTCCATGTATTTCAACCTCTGAGTGTTGGTATGTCCATACCTCTTATGCCAAAGATCGAATTCTACTACCATCCTACTTCCATATGTGAAGTAGGTTGTATGGTTTAAGTTTGGCTTCACATCCAATGTGAATAGCCTTCCCTACTTTCTTCCTTTAGCTTCCAATCTATGTCCCTTTTTAGGTTTATTCACAAAACTTCCTTTCTCATTGAACTTGACCTACAATCCTCTTCCAACCGTTTGGCTCTTAGAAACAAGTGAACTCTTAATTGCACGAACATCAAGAACATCTTTGAAATAGCTATACTTATGAGAACAATTCAACATAACAATTATACTTTGAAATAGTACATGTGCATTATCATCACATGTATCCAAATGCCCTTTTTAATGGTACGTGCATATTTGGAAAGAATTCCTTGTTGCAGCTCATGTGATTGATGCATCCACTATTAGTATATGACATTGTTAGGCCGTCGGATTGGCACAATGTAACTTATATATTTTCTTATACCGCACGCACCGAAAGGGTGTAGCAAAGTGATGTAACCCTTTTATTCATTAATGAAGAGACATTACGTGGTTCTCTGGCACGAGAGGAGACGAGATCGCCAGACTGTTTGTCTAGGCGATTTGCGACCCTACGGAGACGTCGTATTGCAGAGTTTGCATATATCTGAGTACGGTCAACTCTGTGCTTATTGAATTGTCGTAAACTAATACTACATAGTATTACTACCGTAACATGAATAGATATGTTTGATTATGTGATTGAACGACTATGCGATAAGTTAATGTGTGATGATACCGTAAATGGAAGATTATAACTGTGTAACAGAAGTAATGCCTGAGCGTATAATTACAGTTTGGGTAATTAGTTAATTGGGAAAATCAGAAAAAGGGCCTCTGCATTGTCAGACCCCTACCATCCCCAAGCACCCGGAAAGAGATTAAAAGCGGATCTACTAACAGTCCCTTTTAACACTGGTGCCGTTTGTGGGAAGATGGCAATAGATTGAGAATACTCAGTAAAGATAGAGCAGTGCGTAAGGCAAGCGGTGTAGAGGTGATATATGCCAGTTACTCGGTCCGGCGAGTCTTATCCGAAGTATAGAAGAGACTAGCATCCTTGGGCAGTTCCAAATCTATTAGGGACACCCCCAGGTGGTAGAAGTGCAGGCCTTTTAAGCCCAGTTGTTGAAGGATCGGAGCCAGTTAGTAGTGATTCCGGTGCCAGTTTGGTGACACATGATGAGATTCTGGTAGATTTCGGTGTGATTCTGGTACGTTCTGCAGAAGGTACATTGATTTCTGGGTGTACAGAGACACAGTGCATAGTTCATCTGATGTTATCTGGTCAAGATTCGACTATTTTCGGTGATAAAGTTGTGTTGCCAAGTGAGATCGTTTCCGATGAAAAGCCAACTTGGTGCGATGAAAGTTCAATAACTTCCGATGGGAGTTCGGTACCATTTAGTGGGAGTCTGAAGTTTTCCGGTGATACTGCAGTACTACCTGGTGGATCCTTGTTACGTTCACCATTGTTCGGGGCAAGCTTGCCCACTCTTGATACTAAAGCTGAGGACAGACTATTTGATTTGGAGATAAGTAAGAGATTCAACGCCATTTTCGAGCCGGAAGGTGAGCAGTGTGATAATACAGATTCCGAAGGACAAGATACACCCCCTCAAAACTCAGGGAACAACAACAATACCAATAATAGCACCATGAGTGGTCAACAGCAGCAACAGCAACAACGATAGCAACAACAACAACAGCAACAACAACAATAGCAACAACAACAGGCACATCCAATCATCCCACCTCGACTGGTTCCAACAGGGGTGACTTACACAAAATTCGGTGGATTTCCAGGTGACGACCCTGATGCACATGTGCGCACCTTTGATATAAGTTATGCAGTGTTGAACCATCCACCTGATCCGGCGTACAAGGCTATCGTATTTCAAACCACCTTAGTTAATGAAGCGGCTAGATGGTTGACTGAGCATGATATTAATCATTTCGTTAACTATGATGTTGTGCGGGATGCGTTTTTACAGAGGTTCTGATTGACGAAAAATCATGCCGAAATCTTTGATTATTTGCAGAACAATCGGCAAAAACCGCATCATATTGTTCAAGAATACGCAACATTGTTTTGAACTCACTTAAGGCAGTTGCCTCCGGCACACGCTAATCTACCGGACGATGTTATAACCCAATGGTTCATTAACCGACTGAGTCCGCAACTTAAACAAATCATGATCATCCGCTGTGTGGGTGCAATGACACTGGATGTTGTTATTGTGATGGCCCTGTAACTAGAGCATAAAGTTGGAGGATTTACAAAAGACATGGAATGGCTGAAGGCCATTAAGAACGTAGTGGATGATCCGACTAAACAGATGTATTGCACCAAGTGCAAAAATCCAGGGCACACTAGTGCTACATGTGCCCTTAACCAAATGTATTGTGCCATCTGCAACACAACACGACACTCAACGGAAAATTGCATTTATAATGCCAAGGTGCAGGGGCGAGCAGCTATAAATGCCATCATACAGGAACCAGGTCAGCCAACAGCCCATTACGTGCCACCACAAATGCGAACCAACGAGTTGCAAGGATACAAGAATTAACGAGGTCAGTGGAACACCAATTTTAATTCAAATCGATGGTAGGCGGGTACATCAGCGGAAGGTGCTTCTCTTCCACCACCTCGATGTCATTTTTGCGGCGAGATTGGCCACATCCATAGATTTTGCAAGGATGCAGCAGAGTACGACAAAAGGAAGAAGGAGCGACAAAATCCAATGACCAACATCGTCTATATTTCACCAGTTGAATGACAAGTAGCAGTGGTTCAGACCAGATCGGGTAAGCAGTTGCAACCCGCCACTGAGGTGTTTGAGCCTGGTATCCGTGAGTAGCAACGAATGTATACAAAGGCTAGTCAATGGACAGCTAAAGAGCCAACTGTGTTTCCTAATCCAATTCCGGTAACACAGGTTCCCCTGCCTAAAGCAAGGTCAAATGAACAAAATTCTACCCCAGCAACAGTAGAATCATCATCAAAATCGGTGAGAAGTACGATCCAAACAGATCAGGTATGGGATATCCTATCTAGGGCTTCAATTACACTCCCTTTGGGGCAGTTGCTCGCGTTGGTGCCAGGAGTCAGGCAGCAATTCCAACAACAGGTTAGTCCCGGATCTTCCTCTACTCCGGCGACTGCAACAATACAACCGGAAGCTGATTCTACGATGGATCATTCAGTCCCATTGATCACTGTCTGGCATAAAAACCAAAAGATTACTTAAGTGCTAATTGATGGCGGTTCAGGTGTGAATATAGCAACGGCAGCACTCTGCAATCAATTGGGTTGGACCCAAATCGAGCCTGTACAATTTTTTGTCTGCATGGTAGACCAATCCCGAGTCCATCGGGTGGGACTAGTACGGAATATTCCGATTACCTTGCCAGGTACCACGTTCAAAATGACTTTTGGCATTCTCGAACTACTAGAATTCAACCTCAACTACAATCTACTTTTCGGACGGCCATGGTTGAAACAAGCCAAAGTTGTACAGGATTGGTCCACGCAGGAGTTAACTTTCAAAGATAATCATCGTAAATATGTAGTTAAATTGGATGTCATGCAGCCCTACGAGCTTCATGCAAGACCATATGTAGCGGAGCCGGTCGACATGTTGGATGTCTTATCTGACGATGAGGAAGAGGCATTTCTGAAGATCCATAAGGATTTGATCTCATTAGGTACTATAGATCTCCAGTCGGTCGCAGACAAGTGGAGTCCGGCCGCTTGCACAATGGTACCAGTGATCGGAGATGCAGATGTAGATGATAGTGTCGCTATGGATGGAGCAACCTTACGCCAACTTTTGCAGTCGGCTGATGATATGGTTAAACCTCGACAATTTTCTGTACCGGAAGATCAGTTAGTAACATATAATTTGGGTGATGCGGTTAACCCGCGACCAATTAAGATTAAGGCAAGATTGTTAGA
Organism: Ceratopteris richardii; assembly: GCA_020310875.1. Taxonomy (NCBI): domain Eukaryota; kingdom Viridiplantae; phylum Streptophyta; class Polypodiopsida; order Polypodiales; family Pteridaceae; genus Ceratopteris; species Ceratopteris richardii. The sequence continues at coordinate 66,266,742 of CM035438.1, forward strand.
GACATTTCAAGATGATTTGATACGACTCTTGCGTGAGTTCTCCAATTTTTTTGCTTGGGACTATGAAGATATGAAAGGTCTGGACCCGCGGATCTCAACATTGGGTATTGCTCAAACCGGAGGCGAGGCCAATCAAACAGTCCAGTTATCGAATGAACCCCAATTATGCAGCACAGGTCAAAGCAAAACTTGATCGGTTATTGAAGGTGGGATTCATTGTCCCAATCGAGCATGCTGAATGGATATCACCAATTGTGATCGTCTCGAAGAAAAATAAACAGTTGTGCATCTGTGTTGATTACTGAAAACTGAATGCGGCCACTCTACCGGATCCATTTCCTCTCACCTTCCTGGACACAATGCTCGACAGGGTGGCCGGGCATGAGATGTATTCATTTCTGGATGGATACAGTGCGTATAACCAGGTGAGGATTGCAGAATAGGACATACCTAAAACAACTTTTATCATGAACTGGGGTGTTTATGCTTGTACGGTAATGTGCTTTGGGTTAAGGAATGCTCCAAGTACATTTCAACGATGTATGCAAGAAGTTTTTTCACCCTACTTGACTACTTTTATGCAAGTATATTTGGATGACTTTTCCTTATTTGGAAGACTGCGGCGCACCTGTATCATTTACGGTGCTACTTTGAAAAATGTCGCGAATACCAATTATGCTTGAATCTGACAAAGTCTGTTTTTGCGGTCTCTTGTGGCAAACTACTCGGACATATTATCTCTGCATAAGGGATACAAGTTGATCCGGATAAAGTTGCAGCGGTGTTGGAGGCACCAGTCCCTACGACACCAAAAGAAGTTATGCGTTTCCTGGGCCAAATCCGGTGGCATGGAAGACATTTACGATGGTTAACTCATTTAGCGACACCACTTAATTAGCTTATGACTAGCGCTCCGCAGTAGTACGAATGGACTCCAGACTGCCAAAATGCATTTGATCGTTTAAAGGTGTTATTGACGCAGGCCCCAATTTTGCAACCACCTGATCGGGAACATCTGTTCCATGTCTTTGTGGATGCATCGGACATATCTATTGGTAGCGTACTCATGCAGCAAACTGACAAATGGTTTCGGCCTGTATATTATGCAAGTCGCTGTCGGAGGGATTTCCTCACTTTAATTTTCGTATGGAAAAATAAAAATTTTTTTCTTTGGAGTCGGTTAAATGATATCTCTCTCTCATATTTTTTAATGCTTTGATTTCATTTGATTAATGTTTTTTTTCTCTTAAATACCTGCACGAAAAAAGAGGAAACTATATTCAAAATAGAGGATCAATTGAACTCTTGTTTAGGCCCAACTTTTTTATGTTCTTCATTGAATTTGTGTGTATCTAGGATCATATGAGGTTAACAATTAAAAGATAATTATGTGCCTATGATTGTAGGGATGTGAATCTATATTTATATCTGAAATGCATTTGATGTGGTATATGTTCATAGTAGATGAAAATATGAGTTTTTGCTATAAGTATGTATTTACATATGAATACCTAAAAGATTCATTTGTGTGCACCTATTTCTTTGTGTTTATCAGTATTTTCACTAATCTAAGCATAGATACATTTATGGAGTTCTAAACGAACCTATAAATTGGTTAGTTTTTCTGAAACGAGCATATAAGTATATATATTGTATGTGTGTCTGTGTGTTTATATTTATAAGTATTAATATATGTGTTATATGGGATTGTTTTATGAGATTAGCCTATTACTAAATGTGCATTTTCATCGTCCTATATGTGATGACTATCTATATGTCTTAGGTCATTTAAATATTTAATTATTTTGAGCTTAACTTTTAAACTAATCTTCATAACTTATTTTGTGCGTACATACGTAAGTAAAGTGGAGTAATCTAAATGATATGTGAAAGTGAAATGTGACGAGTGTAGGTGAAGTTAGTATGTGCATGAACAAGTTACGATTTGCATGAGTAATATGGTGTTATGTGTGAGTTAAGTGAACTCGTGCATATATGTGTATGTATCTGGCTATATATAAATATATGATTCAGAGTTCTATCGAATGTTTTTTTCTTCTCGCAAGTGCGTACCCTTGAGAGAGAGAGAGAGAAGGAGATGAGAGAGAGATGTTTTTTTTTCTTTTGCTCTGCAATTTTTCCCTTCCCCCTTCCTCCTTTGTCAGTGTGCAATCCGTCAGAGAGTTTCGGTTTCTAATAATAGTGCATGCAGACAATTTTTGAGAGAGAGGGAGATGAGTGAGAGAGAGTTTTATCTCTCTATGCTCACCTCTCTCCATGATCTCACATAAACTCTATGCTTATTGGAACTTTCACGACTATCAAAAGAAATAGATAGTTTAACAATGAGTTTGATTAAGTTTGCATAACTATGGTGTAAAAACCATCGAAATTTTTGGATTATTTCTGATGCATCGACTCTCTGCATTCATGTAAATAACATAGTTTGACCATCTTCGAACAATAGATAACATTTGTATTAGGTGAAAGAGCATATGCATATTTGAGAGAGAAAGAACCATAGCTATTTGTTGTAGATCTACACGCATGTATAAAGCAGAATTAGGGAATTGTAGCGCAGTTAGAGTGGGAGAGAGAAAGAGGGCTCCTGATAGGCCATGGCTTATAGAAAGCGGCAACAGAAGGTCTTTGATGATGGATGCCTTTGAGAGAGAGATTGGTTTTTATCTGCTCTTTGTGTACTGAGAAGCCAACAACAAATTGTCTCTCATCCTTTTGCATACTAGATAAAGAAGCTTCCTTTCGAGCAAGCATTTTCTGCAGTCATAAGAAGCCATATCTTGACGACGTTTCAATGCTTTAGAATGTCCAAATAACAAGTGATATAGAGAACAGATCTGCACGCAACAGAAAGAAAGAACGAGGAACTTGTCTTGGCAAAGAAAGATAGAGGGAGAGAAAGCACTCCAAAATTTTTGTTGCTTCGCATATGCACTGAAAGGGAGATCCATTGCAGACGTCAAACTGGGCGCACGCCAAATATATAGAAAATGATGGTATTATGTAGATAATGATTTAGAATCCCTCCTCGGTCAGTGAGAAACTCGTCTCATGAGAGAGAGAGACAGAGAGAGAGAGAGATTATGGGTTTTCTTATGATGGATATCAACTTGTTAAGTCAAGCTCTCATTTTCCGGATTATATGAGCTAAATCATGGGCTTCTAAATTTGACATTTTAAAGTAATTTAAAATTTTCTCATGATACAAATAAGGCAGTTTATGGGTCATTACATTGTTTCATCTATTACGTTTAAATCGAAGATTTAAGTAACTACATTGTAATAGAAGTGTTCACATCCAACTGAGAAGCCATGCTTCACTAAAACAAATGTATTTGCATTTTTTTTCGACTTTACGATAAGGATCCTGAAATTTTCAATCGTGGAAGTATTGATTGTTTTTCTCTGCTTTGTTCTACGTGTTGCACTTCGAGACTGAAATTTGTAAATTGAAAACTGATGTTGTTCATCTCATAATTTAACTTTCACAATAACTGGCATCTATATCGAGTATGGATCTCAACACTTTGAACTTAGTCACATGTTTGCTGACGATTTTCAATCTTTAAGATTTCATGTGATAAGGAATCCCTTACTCCATTCAATTTTGTAACTCAACAGCCTTTAGTGCAAAGTTGCATCAATATTTTGAAACATTGCAGAAAGGAGAGAAGCTTAGTAGATGTAAATTGCATTCATATATTCAATAAAGCTAAGGATACGATTGACTTCTGCCACTCCAAATAAATATACATTGTTGGCCTTGCTTAAGGCTTGCACAAAGCTGAGAACAAAGAAATGGGTCAATAATTGTGGATAGAAATGTCTGTGAATGGCTTTGACAATGATTCTTATGTTGAAAGAGCAATGGTGCATATGCATGTAAGAGTGTGTGTATGCATGCATGTAAGAGTGTGTATATGCAAGCATGTGAGAGTATGTGCATGTATCCATATGAAAGTTAGGAAATGTGTAGTGCATGTATGAATGAGTATATGCATATGTATAAGTAAAGTATGTGCATAAATATGCATGTGTAGGTATGATCAGCATGAGTGATGAATGTGCTCATATGTATATGAAGTAAAATGTTTGCTATGCATGTGCATGTTAAATTAGAGTTAGCATGTGTATATATGTGCATGTTAAAGATGAGATTACATGTGTATTGATGCATGCATGCATAAATGATAAATGAAGTATGCATATGTGCATAGGATGTATGTATGTGTGCATGAGAATGTTAATGCATGCACGTAAATGGATGCATAAGTAATTATGAATATATGATAGTGTTAGAAAAATGTACATGTGTGCAAAAAGAAGTTTTCATAAGCATTAAAGTTAGGAAGTTAGAAGTGTGTGTGTGTATATATATATATACATATATATATATATATATATATATATATATATATATATATATATATATATATATATATATATATATATATATATATATATATATATATATATATATATATATATATATATATGTGTGTGTGTGTGTGTGTGTTAATTTAGGTTTAAGTTATGTATTAAAAGTTATAAGTATTCAATGAGTGTTTCATTGTTGCAGAGCTAAAGAGCGCAGAAAGCAGAGAAAAAAGACGGGCCCCAAAATTTTTCCGATTTGGACACACAATTTTTGTAACATAACCACCTTTGTACATATTTTCCATTGTAAATGCACTAGAGGAGTCCTCTAGATGCATCCCCTCAGAAGAATAGTGAATTACCCATGTATATTAGTAGGAAGTTAGCAATTTAGTGAATAAAGTGCCGGTCTCTTGTGTGAAAGGACCAAACTTAGGGCACTAGTATATAAGTCAAAAGTGACTCATTGTAAAAAACTTCTTGTCATTGTGAAGAAGAGCACTTCTGAAATTTCGAGTTTGCCTCTTTCTTGCTGATTATGATCTTCATTTTGCTCATGTATGTGTGTGTGATGCTTGAAATGCAAGTGTAGGACTGTTGTCTACCCCTTCCCCCTTGTTTTGAGTGGCTGTAGTGCGTGCGTAAGCTAGGAGAAGCAAAAACGCGGGTGTTTGTAGTTCCCGTAATTCACTGTTTCTGCCATAACTTGCAGCAGAGTGGTCAGAATTGAGTGAAACCACCACCGTTGGATTCGTCTTGTCGAGAGCTTCGAAACGAGTACCCTATTGCCTATGTTCGGAGTTCTGGGCTGGGAGAAAACCTCAAAAAACCAAAACTGCTGAAAGTAGGCTTGCGGCAACACTTCTAGTTTTTCAGTAGGTGTGGGTAGTATTGGTCTTTTCTCTTGCTTAGATAGTTAATTCACTTCATTTTCTATCACGTGTGCAAATGTCTTCATACACTTGGTAAGTCATTCCTTCGGATTGATAATTAAATGTGTGCAAAGGACTCCACTATATGCACTTGCATTGCAATTGAGGTATAGTCTCATTGGTGCAAGTCCTTGAGTCATTGCGGCTCAAGTACACACGTTTTTGGCGCCGTTGCCGGGGAGGCACTCCACCAAGTTGCCCTCGTGATAGTTAGAGAGCTTGTGTGATCGAATCGTACTTGTAGAGGTGAATTTGCCCATTGACGAGTAGTATTCCTTTTCAGCACTTGTCACTTCTCATCCTTGAGGTGTGTGTGATAAGTTTTAGGTTTAAGTGTAGGAGGAGGGAAGAGAAGGAAGAGTTAGGGTTAGGTTAGAAGGAGAGGAGGAGTGAGGAAAAGAGGAGTAGGAGTAGGTCAAAATCCTCAGAAAATCTCCAAAAATTCAAAAATTTTAAGTTCAGTCAAAAAAAGTATAAAAACCAAAAAAATTTGGCTCATTTGACACTTCACAGTGTTCTGGTATCGTTTGCAAGCAGCGACCAGTGTCGTGAGTTTGGTATCGTGGCTTTCAGGCTTTTACAGCTAGAAGTTGAGCTCACATTGCAAGCAAGACAGTACCAAGGTAAATATCCTCACTAATTATCTATCAAAAACTCTGCAAAAATGATCAAACAAGTGATTAAGGAAATGCGCAGTATCGTGGGAGGGGGAAACTGATTTCTTTGCCATCTTTTTGTGTAATACAGAGGTATAGGAGGGAAGAGGAGAGTAAGAAGAGCAAGGGGGTAAAAAATCTTTGGAAAAAACTTGCATTTTGGCTTGAGTATCGCGATCGGTTGAGTTTTGGTATCGCGATACCAAAATTCCCTTGTATCGCGATACTCGCCGAAGTATCGTATCGCTTGATACCTGCCTTGGTATCGCGATACCATTTTTGGTATCGTGACCCCGAGTTGGTATCGCGATCGTACATTTTCTGTGGTATCGTATCGCTTGACACCGATCTTGGTATCGCGATACCATTGTTGGTGTCGTGTCGCTAAGTTGGTATCGCGATCGCGCTTACTGCAGAGGTATCGTAACGTCCGGTACTAATACTTGGTGTCGCGACACCGTTGTGGTGTCGTATCGCCTAAAGTTTCTAGTATCGCGACCTCACCTTACCGAGTGGTATCGTATCGTTTGATACGGTGGTATCGCGACACGATTTTAGTATCGCGACACTGCTTCAATATCGCGATCGTGCCCTCTCAAGTGTCGTATCGTCGAATGCTTGTCTTGGTATCGCGACACTACTTCGGTGGTATCGTATCGCCAAGATTAGTATCGCGATCTCACTTACTGCGGTGGTATCGTAACGTCTCCTGTGAAGGATCGTATCGCGACACCACATTGAGATCGTATCGCCTCTTATCTCCAGTATCGTAACGTCTACTTTGCCGGTATTGTATCGTGGTATTTCCCAGTGAAGTATCGCGACACAATATCTGGTATCGTATCGTCTGGCAATACAACCTGGTATCGCGACACCAGACTGATATCGTATCGTCTGGGTGTCTGGTATGGTATCGTTTGGAGCTCTGGTATCGTATCGCCGAGAGCAGTATCGTCAAGAAGTGGTATCGCTGAGACAAACCCTTCCTTTAATCAGACACTTTGAGCCTTGAGGAGAGCTACCCCAGGGAAATCTAAAGAAGTATTGGGGGAGGCTTAGGTGTGTGGATGAACTTGAGGTCAGGAAGAGTGCTAAGTAGCCGAAGGAGTGTCATCTCTTCTATAGGAAGCACTGCTCAGGTCAGTCACCACTCCGTCTACTCAGAGACCTCTAGTGAATCTGAGGAAGACATACCCATGGCATCAGAAGACATGCAAGGTCCAGCACCACATAGAAACTTCATGTCTACAGTGGAAGGTGAGTACCGCACCGCCTTACAATATGTGTCCACAAATACCCAGGAGATTCCGATCTACCTGGATGGCTTAAACAGGTCTGTTGCCAGAATGGCAACAGTACAAGATGTCACCATCATACCACGACCAGCTGTCAAGTACGAGGGAGGTGCTTACACTGACAAAATGGGTCACATCTACATAGTAACTGAGTTTCCTGAGAGAATCAATGAAAGAGGAGAGTTCATGGATCCTAACAACTCTGAAGAGTTAGTGACCACCCCTAGAGGCAGATCACAAGTATCACGGGTCTTGAGAGGAGATTTGATACCTCAAGACGACTACTTGTTGGAAGTCTACATGATTCAAGGAACAGACTTATTGCTCCAAACTGACGTACCTGTTCAAGGAATAGGAGAGAGCCCCATGACATTCTATGAGTTGAAAGACCCAGAGGACGAAACGAGACTCACTTACCTAGATAAGAATCGAAGAAGATATTGGCCAGTAGGTGTCCTAGACAAGGCTCGGCTGAGATATATGGGTGCGCCTGTATTTCCTCAGAGGGAGCAGGCAACTACTTCGCAGAATCCTTTTGGAGATCAACAAGAGACGGAACATACCACATCAGGACAGACCAGTCAAAGAAGTGTGCCCAACCGTACTCATGTACAGTTTGCAACTCCGGGTGAGCACACTCATAATCAGACCCACACAGGGATGGGGAACCATTTCCGACCACCAATCAGACCACGACCACCTGTGGGAGGACAGCCAGGAATACCTCCATTACGACCGGCTGTCCCGGTTTTCCCTGTAATGCCCAGACCACCTGAACCAATGAGGAGATTGAGACCAATCCAAGTAGCTAAGTTTATGAGAAACCATTATGATGGATCAGGGGAGCCATACGATCATATTGCCGAATTTAAACAAGTTTTAAGAGCGGAGCAAGTAGAGGACTTCTTTGTGCAGTATGAGTCTTTTGGACTCACCCTCACAGGAACGGCCCTAACTTGGTTCCAACCTTTAGATCCCAATCGATTTGGAAACATGGAGCAATTCTTTCAAGAATTTATAGGAGAATTTACAAAAAGAGGGATTAAGCACAATTCTGCATCATTAATCCATAGCTTTAAGCAAAACCCCAATGAAACTGTGAAGACAGCTGCCCGAAGGTTCAACCAATACGTGGATAGATGTCCTACGGCTGAGAGACCGACTCAACAAAAGATGATTTCATTGTTTTTGGATGGACTCTCTAACGGGACCCTAAGAACCCTAGTGTATGTAAAAAGGCTGCAAACATTAAGTGAGTGTCTTCAAGAGTGCATCGACTTGGAAGATAACCTTGCTGAGGACCTCAAAGGTACTACCGACCTCACAAAATCAGAAGACTCAAGAAGCACAGTGACGTCCAATTCTAGTAATATGGAAGAACTAGCAGAACTATTAGCTAAGAAACTAGGAGTCCAAGGACAGAGAGCTTACCAATATCCAGCTCAAAGAGTGCCTATGTTGAGGAGGTGTAACTTATGCGGAGGAGAACATCCCACACACTTGTGTACCAGAGGAGGAGCTGGTGCACAACCAATGTATCCACCCAACAGACAGCAACAACAAGGAACTTCTTCATACTGTCACATCGAACAAAAATATACCAATCACACAACTGAGAACTGTCCCTTTAATAGGCAAACACGACCTGTCAATCCACCACAATACCGACCTTATGGATACCCACCTAGAGAGCTTGGTAGGGAGATGCCTAGATACAATCCGTATCCGGTAGGAGCACAGAGACAATACGAGCAAGCATTGTATCCACCACCACAACCAGTATTGGGACCCCAACTATCTCAACCCCAACAAGTTGTACCTGTGAAGTATGCTCAACCGGAAGAAAACTTGGAAAGAGCCATAATACCAGCTTCAATAGCGACCAATGTAGAATCAACCAACCAAGGGTATGAACCTCCACCAGGAGAATACTATCCATATGAAGCCAACATGATGGAATATGAACCAGCATACGACATGACCTATTATGGATATGAGGGATTTGATCAGAATTATGGGACGGAAACTGCAACTTTAATGTATACAATGCCCAAGACACAACAACCGTTGAGACCTCCTATGAGACCACCCGTGCAGAGAGGACCATGTTATAGATGCGGAGGGGATCACTTCATTCGGGAGTGTCCTCGACCTTACAACCCTCCACCACCCAGGATTTGGGAAGGATATTGTAGTGACTGTGGGAAAGAACATCTTTTTAGAGATTGCCCTAAGAACCCTACAAAAACTCAAGGTCCTGCACCAATCAACGTAATAGAGGTCATAGAAGAATCCGGAAGTGATAAGGAGTACACGGTACCGCTAAAAGCTATTACTAGAGCTCAAACAAAACAACAAACAGGAAAACAACCGGAAGAGAAATTAGAGAACAATAAAACAGGAGACGCTAACCTTCAGATAGTCGAGGATTCAGAGAACTCATGTGAGAATACCCAAAACACCAAAGTACAAAAATGGAAAGAAAGACGAGAAAAGCTCAAGGGGAAATGGGCAAGAAACAAGAGCCAAAACAGCAAAAAACAAACAAAGGGTTCTAGAAAACATAACGAACAACAAACGCATAAGGAGACCCCTGAAACACCACCAATTAGTTCAGAGGCAAAGAAGCCAGGATCAATTCTAGCTGACCCAAAGCCAGAGGAATTGGACATGTGGCTAAAAGCATACCAAGCTAGAATCAAAATGGGACCAAACCTAGAACAACATGAAAGACTCTACCCTCAAGGGGAATTAGAGAAAGAAAGACTGGCGATATGCAAAAAACTCATAGAAGTAGCACAGGCGACTCTAGAAAAGACTATCCCAATTTTGCCTGAAACAAGGATCGCCCAGGAACTATATGAAGAGTGCATACAACCTAAGGATGAAGAACCTAGTCGAGAAGATGATCGAAATGGACAAAGGAAATCTCAAGAAGAACAGGTATCCATAATACCTGACCTAGAGGAAGATTGGTCCAAAGATTTGTGGAAAAGAATTAGAGAAGAGCAATGGAAAAAGGATGGAATCAGTCCACCTCCTTTTGAGGAAATAATAGGAGCAAATATTCACCATGATCATAACCTAGAGGAAGCATATGAGGAAGTGTCAAGGTTTGATAAAGAAAGAGAGGAAACAATGAGCATCTCAACGCTGCCTAACTACATGGGAGAATATGAAAGAGAGTCGATAATAATACGAGCACCCACAGTGCATGGGAAAGAAGAAGGAAATTCAGAAGAAAGTTCACACAATCTAACGAAACTTAAGAAAACAAAGGTGCAATGTAAATTGACGGTGGAAGAGCTGCTTCAACTTAGACCACATCTATGGAGACAGCTAGCTAATCAAATAGAACAACCGGCCGAGACAGGAGAAATGAAAGGAAAGGAAAAAGAAAACCACTCCAAAATACGAGTTCCAGTTGATAAAGTAGGAGAATTTAGTGAAGGAGATGAAGGTAATACGTGCTTACCTGTCACCTACAATGGGTACATGACCAAGGCCATCTTAGACACTGGAGCCGGAGTAGGAATCGCAACGAAGGAAATTTGGGAAAAGTGGGGTAAACCAGCCTTACGACCCACTCGCATGAAGCTACAATTAGCAGATGGACATGTAGAGAAACCCCTAGGAATATTGGAAGGAATTAGGTTAACCACGTGTGGAGTAGAGTTTGAACACACATTGGCCATCTGTAAGTTCGAAAAAGCAAACAATTATGAAATGATATTAGGACGACCATTCATGCGACAGATGCGAGTAGTACAAGATTGGGGCAGAGATTCATTATATCTCCAACATCAAGGGAACACTACCAAGATAAACCTGCACACATTCGCTTATAGGGATGTCCCTCCATTACAATGGAATCCAGTCCACAAAGAGGAAGACGACCTATCCATTCACAGTGCGGGATCAAGTGACCAATCTTGGATGCATGAGGATGCGCAGTTGTGGATGTGCAAAGAAGCCAAGAAGGAGGAGTGTAAAAAACAAATGTGGCCAATAGGGCACCCTAATTATCGATCGGTAGAAGACCCCGATTATATGCCTCAAATTTTTTCAGATGAACTCTTTGAACCACATGGCTGGATGGAAATCCTAGCCACATTAGATGTTTGCGTGAATGAGGAAGTCTTGATGATGAACGACTGTATAGACGAGGAAGGATATGATGTGAACCTCTACATGGTTGTCCTCCAAGAAGTAGAAGCAGGAGAAATTGTAGAGGAAGAGGAGAAAGAAGAGTACGAAAGCATAGAAATGGAACCAGAGTTCGACTCTGAAGAACAATATTTAGAAACAATGCAAAAAGAATCAAAAGAAAAACCGACAGAAGTCTTAGCAATTGAGACTATCCCAAGAATGCATGAGCGTAGAGAGGACACAAGTAAAGTGGAACCTGAGCCAGACCACTTTGAAGTTCCAGAACATTTTAAAAGATACGAGGTGGAAGAAAGGAAAATAGCAACTCAAATGCCTAAACGAGAAGCACGAGACGGAGAAGCCTATGATAACAAAGAACAAACCAAAAAAGTGGTTGTAACGATAGAAGACGGAGAAGAGAGGTGCACGTATATTGGGAAAGACGTATCAGACGAGGAAGAAGAGGAACTCATACACCTTATCCGAGAATATCGAGATGTATTTGCTTGGACGTACAAAGACCTTAAGGGTGTAGAACCTAGCATATGCGCTCATCGAATCCCTATGACTGCAGATGCGAAACCTTCTAAACAACGCCCTTACACATATAACGAAGTTTACGCTGCGAAAATAAAGGAAGAAATTGACAAATTACTAGCGGCAGGATTCATTTATGAGATTGAACACACAGAATGGGTATCACCACTAGTGGTAGTGCCCAAGAAAAACGGAAAACTAAGGGTGTGTATCAACTTGAAAAAAGTCAATGCAGCGACTATACGAGATAGTTTCCCTTTACCCATCACAGACCATCTTTTGGAAAGAGTCGCCGGCAAGGAGGTCTATAGTTTCTTGGATGGATTCTCTGGTTACAACCAAGTAGCTATTGCAACTGAAGACCAGCATAAGACCGCATTCGCGACTGAATGGGGAATCTATGCATTTAGAGTGATGCCTTTCGGGCTCACTAATGCGCCAGCCACCTTCCAACGATTGATGTGTCATGTTTTTAAAGAATTCTTGAGAAAAAGCATGGAAGTATACGTAGATGATCTGTGTACATACTCAAATCAACGACCAGAACACATACCGGAACTGCGGAAAATATTCAACAAATGTAGGCAGTATAGAGTTTGCTTGAACCCAGAAAAATGTGTCTTCATGGTAAGACAAGGAAAAATCCTAGGACACATTGTTTCAAAGAATGGAATATCTACAGATGAGGATAAGATTAAAGTCATATTGGACTTACCAAGACCCAAGAATGCAAAAGAAGTACAAGCCTTTATGGGACACTGTGGATATTACCGTAGGTTTATTCACATGTATGCCATAATAGCTAAGCCTTTATACGGTCTATTGACTCAGTTCACTTGGACGGACGAGTGTGAGAAGGCCTTCAACGAGCTTAAAAAGAGGCTGAGTACAGCCCCAATTCTAAAATCACCCAACTAGAACAAGCCTTTTCATATTCATGTTGATGCTTCTAACTATGCAATTGGATGTATCCTGGCTCAACCGGCCGATGAAGGAAAGCTTGATCATCCAATCGCTTACGCGAGTAGACAATTAAACCAAGCAGAGAGAAATTACACGACTACTGAAAGAGAGGGCTTAGGAATGGTCTACGCAGTAAAAAAGTTTAGACATTACCTCTTAGCCAACAAGTTCAAATTCTTCATTGACCATCAAGCCTTGCTGTATCTAGTCAATAAGCCTTGCAACACAGGGAGATTGGTACGATGGTTCTTGCTACTAATGGAGTTTGACTTTGAGGTAGTGGTCAAAAAAGGAAACACACATGTGAGAGCAGACCACCTTTCTAGATTAAAACACGGAGAGCCACCTAGCGGAGTACCGGATGAATTACCAGATACGTATTTGTTTAATCTTGAGGTATGTCCAAGGTGGGCGGAACGATTAATTCCTATACTCACCCATGGCCCTCAACACTCAATAAATAAGGATAGCAAAAAAGAGATTCTTCAAACAAGAAATTTACACATTATTGCGGGAAGTATATATTATAAGGAACCAAACGGTGTCTTATCAAGATGTGTCGAGGAGGACGAGCAGAAGCAATTAATTCACCAGGCACACATAAACAAGTGGAAAACCCATCAAGGAATGCAGGGAACAATACGAGAATTAAAGAGGTTAGGCGTATATTGGCCTGATATGTCCAAGGACGTTCACGAGCATGTAAATAATTGTGTGGAATGCAAAGAAACTAGCACAGAGGATCACGTGTCCTTGCCCTTTTCCACCATAGCGCCTAATTGGAGTAAATCATTAGTGCAATTCCTCAAAACCAAAGAACACGAAATAGGAGCTAGCATAGCAAGAAAGCGATCCCTAGAAGAAATGAGCAAGGATTATGTGATCATAGGGAGACAACTGTTTAGACGAGGGAGAGACAATCAACTCAGATTGTGCGTGCATGAAGGAGAGTATCTTCCCATATTAGAAATGGCACACGCAGGAGCTGCAGGAGGACATTTTTCAGCAGATAGAACGGTTAAGATGATTCTCTTTGCAGGCTTGTGGTGGCCAACTCTACATATGGATGCTAAAACATACGTGAGAAGTTGTGAAATATGCCAGAGAGCGAAATATCCCGTTCGAAGGGACGACATGCCTTTAAGACCCATGGTTTGTGCGAGAGCCTTCACCAAGTGGGGAATTGATTTCATAGGACCAATCAACCCACCTGCGAAAGGATCACATGCGGAGTATATAATAGTAGCCACCGACTACTTGACAAAATGGGTAGAAGCCAAGGCTACCAGAAAGAATGATGCTCAAACAACTGCAAAATTTCTCTTTGAGCATATTTTCACACGATTTGGACTACCGATCGAGATAGTGAGTGATCGAGGAACTCACTTCCTAAACGAAGTCATTGAATCACTTATGAATGAATTCCTAGTAATCCATAAAAAATCTGCCCCATACCATCCCCAAGCCAATGGTCAGGCAGAGAGTTCCAACAAAGTATTATGTACGGTATTGACAAAGATTGTCAATAATGGAAGGTCAGATTGGGACAAACAATTGCATCATGCAATTTGGGCCTTCCGAGTGGCATATAAAACGGCCATTGGAACTACACCTTTCAACCTAGTGTATGGGCAGAATGCAATCTTGCCAATTGACTTCTTAATTCCTACATTAAAAGTAGCTCAACAATATGAGTGGAGCGGTCATGAATTGTCTCAGCAATTAGATCAAATCGAAAAGCTGCATGAGACTAGATTGCAAGCGGTAGCAGGCATCTATGCCGCTAAACGGAGACAAAAGGCATACCATGACTCACATATTAAAGATAAGGGACTCAAAGAAGGTGATTTAGTCTTGGTGTACACCCTAAAACAGCATACAAAGAAGCTCCAAAAACGCGGATATGGTCCTCTGATCATAAATCGAATCTCCACTAGTGGTGCAGTCAATCTCGCCACACTAGACGGAGACATTCTTCCCAATTACATTAGTGGATGCCGAGTGAAACGATTTATGGAGCCTCTGACCGACGAAATGCTAGCTAGACTATTGGGAGCCCAAAGTAGGAAAAGGGAAGAAGAACGAATACGAGAGGAAGCAAGACAGGAAGCCCTAGAACGTGTTAGGAAACGGAAAGAATGGATGAGGCAACGAGACGAACGCTATCTCCAAGGTGAAGAATCTATCCCTATGGCTAATTATCGAGTCAATAACCCTGATACGAATGGTGTGTACAATGCACAGCCTTACTTAAACTTAGGGATTGGTCAGACGGAGTATAAATTGATAGACGCATTAATCGACTCAGGAGCAGGACTTAGTTGTGTTCGAAACAAGGTCATAAAAGATCAGCAGTTGAAGGTGAATCCCACAAGTGCACGTTTGATAGGAGTAGGAGGTCAAACCATAGAATGTATTGGAACGACAAACATATCTCTACACATAGGAAATTCCTCCATGAAACAGAGAGTGTTAGTCTGCAACGATGAGGACCTGATCGAAGACTTGATTTTAGGACAAGACTGGATTATCGAGAATGAAGTATGTATCCATCTAGCTCAAGGGTATATCTCTGCAAAAATAGGGCACAAAGAAATATTTAGCTTACTAGGAGAGAAGCCACTGTGCCAACCTAAGATTGTGGAAAATGCGGAGAATAGCTTAGGCAAAGAACCACAAAGGAAATCCGGTACCCAGGCTCCTAAAGTCAATATGGAAACAGCAGAGACCTCGAATGCAAGGATGACCGCAGAAGAACCTGAACATTCCCAAACAGTCAAGCAAAGTTCAACTACTACCCAAAACTATCAACAGGCCACCCAACCGACCTATTGGAGAACCTCAAGCACAGGTTCCGGTCAGACACAACACAAATACAAATGGGTGCGCAAGGATCAAATGAGCATTCAAGGACAACCAACACCCAACCCAGAACCAGCAAGAGGAGTAACCAAGTCTATGGAAAAAGTAGTGCAAATTTGGGTTCCGAAAACCTTACTCGAAGCTCAGAGAGGCCGACAACAGATATGGATTCACAAGAAGGCTGCTCGGATTGCAAAGAAAGCTAGGGCGACCCAAGAACATATCTCTTTTCAAGAACGACGAAGCAGCAGACCTATGAAATCTCAACAGCGAACCTTAGGCACCGATTTTGGTGCTCTGAGTCAGACCAAACCAACACCAGCCAATCAAGGACGCAACAAAAGAACATATATCAAGAGGGTGACCACGATTCAGATATGGAGGCCGAAGAAAGTGCAAAGAAAAACTTCACCATTTGACAATCCCAATTGCACTCATGAAGTACACAATGCACCTAAAGTATGCATAATAGGGCAACCTTACACGGCCACGCATTTGGCACATGATGATCCAAACAAAATTAGTGGTGCACATTCTCCAAGGGAGATTAGCTCTCAGCTTGAACTCAAATAGGAATGGATCTACAGTGTAAATAAATAAAAGCTTCGGCTATGCTAACAGTTGTTCTCTTTCAGGAAAATGAAAAAGAAACTAAAAAGGTGGTAAGAGATCTCAACTATGTGGTTATGGGAACGGAGTGAAGAACGATGATACTCAGAAATGCACCACACTACTGCATTCTTTGGTATGAAACTAATATACTTCACTTACAAGTGCAGATGGCTTCTGAAGACTCTGAAGCTACGATCCAAGAGGAGGTCCAGGAATTTCCTTCTCAATGTCTTACGAAAGCAAAAGGACATTGGTTCAGAGATGAGCAGCCGGTTGAGGAGTATCTCTTCTTGGCCAACATAAAGATAATGGACACAGAGCATCATTTTCCGATCATGTCCCAGGACTTTAAGGTTTTACATGGACTGCCATCCACGATCGACATCATGAAGAAAGCAGGAATTCATAAGTATTTTGAATTACCTATCTATAAACCGGACTTCCAACGTTGTACACAAGTCATGAACACCCTTCGACCAGCACTACATGATCCATTGGCACCAGAAGCCACTGTGATGGACAAGAATGGAGAATGGGTGGTGATTCAGTTTTCCCATGATTTAATCAAAGAAGCATTTGGATGGGAAAAGGATGGTGCCAACACGGTAAAGGAAGAGAGTCGTGGTGCAAAAACAAGAACCTTCGTAGACATTAATAGGGTGGACATCGAAGAGGAAGTCAGATTGATTCACCAACATTTCTGCTTCCCGAGTATGAACAGATACACGGCACCTCAAAAACTCATTGTGCAATTATTGTCTCATGCCATAAAACAGATCGGCAATCAGGTGAACCTTACACCCTATGTGCAAGAGCGATTGTTCGAGGCGAAGAAGAAATGGGAAAATAAGAAATTCCTCAATGGAACGACGGCCCTAACCATCATGATTTACCATGCATTGGGCATGCGAGAGTACTTACAAGAGATGCCATCTTCGATGGAGTTGGCTCAATATGTCAAAGCAGCCACTGTACCGAAACAGAAGAAAGGTGCAAAGATCGTAGAAGAAGCAGAAACAAGCTCACAACCCCGAATGAGAGGCATAATGAGAGGCACAAAACGACCTCGAGAAGTCCAACAAGTAGAAGAAGAAGTACCAAAATCAAAGAGAACCCATGTACTACCGAAAACAACTACCCAAGGAAATAGACAAATTACGAAGGAAGAGCTGACTCAAGCACTGGAGGAGACTCACAAATATACAGAAGGGCAAGTTAATTTGCCAGTGCAAGGTCACCACTATAAGCAATCACAAGCAGCAACAGATCAGAAAGCCAAGCTCACAAAAGTTCATAGATATAAAGAAATAGGCTTGGATAATTCTAGCTCGGTCTCGGAGAAACAAGAAGAACCAGACACTTCATTGCTAAATGTCGATATTCAAAGTGAATCAAAAGATGATGGAGAGTGGGAGGAATTAAATGAAGTGGACTATGGCGCAACCCAAGACGGACACAAAGAACAGGATCAGACGAAGGAGGTGGACACAAGTGCTATTAAACAGCCGGAAGAAGAAGAAAGGCAACAACCTGTTCAATCAAAAGACGCCTCCACTACCCATGTCAAAGAAGGTAAATCCGATAATGAGGAACAATTAGCGCTATCAGAGGATAAGCCTCAAGAAGAAGGACATGATGAAGAACCCTTCACTCCACTAAGGGTTGTGGCAGAACCGTCCCCCATGGATGTAACATTTCAGGGAAGTGCCACTAAAACCGTTAAGGTGTATAAAGATGAGGACGAACCACAAGTACAACTACAGGTCCGACAACCACATAACGAAACAATCCATGTTGAAAAGGGAAAGGATGTACAAACCGGAGAAACCCCCAGCGTACCAAGGACATGGCTGAATGTTGATATAGCTCAGCTCAAGCCGGTGGTGCAGGACATGATTCGAACTGCACTAGACACTCAACAGTTAATGCTTGATGCTGATGAAGATTACGATCAGGCCATGCGCGAAAAGCAGGAGCTTCAAAGAGAAGGTGTGGATCTGGCTAATAGGTTGTCAAAAGCAGAAGCTCAAGCCTTAAAGAAACACGAGGAAATAAAGAAGACCAAAACACAATGCCAGATATTAGAAAAGGAAAATGCCCAACTAAACGAACAAATCTTGGAGCTCACGAAGAAATTAGATATGGCAGAAAAAGAGAAGACAAGGATCAACGCTCGTGGTAAAATACTCGAATCACAGCTCAAGGTGAGTATGGAGGAAGCGGAAAATTTAAGGAACAGGAACAAGGAACTCATGACCGCCCTCCTCAATGATCAACCACCAGCAGAAACTAATAATTCAACGGAGGACATAAAAGAACTGGAAGAAAAGATCACCAAGATGGCAGATCAGCTCAAACAGGAGCAAGACACCATTGCTGACTGGGAGCAACGGTATATGAACGACACTGCAGCACTACGCAAGAAATGGAAAAAAGCTGAAAATGACTATTTCAGACAATGTAAAGAAGACACGGATCACATGAATATAGTTGCTCAAGAATTGATCAAACATCAGGAGACGATTGCCAAGGCTGAAGCAGAATTAAAGAATAAAGATGACATCATTAAACAGCTGCAGGAGCAGATTGAGCTAAAAGAGAAACAAGGGACACCAGTAGTTCCTCAAGAAACCACGGCTACTGTGGAGGAAGAGGTACGTCCTCTCTCTCCCCCCTTGTATCATTCTCCAATAAGGGCGGAAAAGGAGGTTCCACTAGAACCTAACACACGCGACATTGCAGAGTTGAGCAGACCAGAAAGGGCACTACTGGTGTCCCAGCTCACTGCTGAATTTGAAGATCAAATAATTCAGATAATGAAAGAGGCTCAGATTGAGCATAAACAATTGGATCAAATTTTGAAGCCATTCAACGTACCATACGGCCTACTTAAAGAACAGACGCGGCAGTATATAAAATCTGCAACGAATAAGGATCCGGACCACAACCTCCACTTTAAACATGACACGTTCCATTACACTCAAGAGGAGTTCGAGAGAGCAGATCCGATATGGAGACGGAAGCTTTTGGAAAAGAATCCTACATTGCGGGTACAGTGGGAAGCATCTCCATATGCTCTTCAAGTCAATCCATCTTTTTGTCCTGTACCCCGCAGACGATCTTGGACACAATTTTGGGAAGGACAGCGCCAAGGCAATATTAATAACCAGTGGCTCAATTATCCATTACTACCTAGTCCGCCACATAACTACCTACCGACAGAAGAATATATGGTCAAAACAATGGAATTTTGGATTGCACGATATGCTACAGTCCCGGACTTAGCTGTGAAGATGACCAACAAAATATTCAGCATGCTTATTACAGTTTTGAAGGTATTCCAGCATGCTAAGTACACATTTTTGAATTTCATCGGCATTACGCAGGGCTCAGAAGCATTAATTTTTGATTTATCTACTATTCCCAGCCGACTAACTATCATGGCATATTATTCTCGTCTCATGTTTTTGCCATCGACGTATA
Organism: Ceratopteris richardii; assembly: GCA_020310875.1. NCBI lineage: Eukaryota > Viridiplantae > Streptophyta > Polypodiopsida > Polypodiales > Pteridaceae > Ceratopteris > Ceratopteris richardii. The sequence goes on from CM035438.1 coordinate 66,286,629, forward strand.
TGCAGACGTTTGAAGAAGCATTCTTCACAGGCTTCTTTGAAATTGATTCAGAAATTTTTGTGAAGATGACTTCAAATTTAAATGCAAGACTGGTGGCCTATGAAACTAGTTTCTTCGCTGATCACCGACAGGCGCCAGAAGATGGAGTGAAGTCAAAGCAATGGAAGGAATTTATGATATGTCATGCAAATCTGCTGAACCAACGAGAGCAAACAGCCATCCAAACATACACGCGTCGCCTCAGAAAGCCTGTCGAGGACGACAGAGTTCAGGAGGAGGGACGTGTAGAGGGACAATCAAGCAAGAAGAAAAGAAGAAGAAGATCAAAGTCCAAACCTATGCATTAAGAAGAGAAAAAGAACATATATCTGCAGGAAGCCCCGCAGGGGCGCAACACCCATCTCTGCACAAAGCCCCGCAGGGGCACGCACCAGGCTACAAAGCTAAACCCCGGGGTCCAGAGGAGTGGATTTTTCAAACATCAAAGTAGGGCCAAAAGTTAGAAAGGGGTAGAGGCTGAAAAGATGAAGAGGGTGACTAAGAACAGCACATTCCTAGTCACTGGTGGCGTGCGTGGCAACCCGAGTCAACAGGCAAGACAACTACATCAGGCTCTCGAGTTGTAGAGCTTGAATCAAGAAGGCCATCGAATCTGCATGTCTGTTTAACTGCAGACAACACTGACCAAGGGGAGCGTGCGGTGGAAAAGCTGAAGCGCCTCTAAAACGTAATGCAAGATCAAGAAGCAGACAACACTACCCACGGGACGCGTTCGCGAAGTAAAGTCTGTCAAGGGACGACAGAGACGAAGAGGGGGAGAGTGTTGCAGAGCTAAAGAGCGCAGAAAGCAGAGAAAAAAGCGCAACACCCATCTCTGCACAAAGCCCCGCAGGGGCACGCACCAGGCTACAAAGCTAAACCCCGGGGTCCAGAGGAGTGGATTTTTCAAACATCAAAGTAGGGCCAAAAGTTAGAAAGGGGTAGAGGCTGAAAAGATGAAGAGGGTGACTAAGAACAGCACATTCCTAGTCACTGGTGGCGTGCGTGGCAACCCGAGTCAACAGGCAAGACAACTACATCAGGCTCTCGAGTTGTAGAGCTTGAATCAAGAAGGCCATCGAATCTGCATGTCTGTTTAACTGCAGACAACACTGACCAAGGGGAGCGTGCGGTGGAAAAGCTGAAGCGCCTCTAAAACGTAATGCAAGATCAAGAAGCAGACAACACTACCCACGGGACGCGTTCGCGAAGTAAAGTCTGTCAAGGGACGACAGAGACGAAGAGGGGGAGAGTGTTGCAGAGCTAAAGAGCGCAGAAAGCAGAGAAAAAAGACGGGCCCCAAAATTTTTCCGATTTGGACACACAATTTTTGTAACATAACCACCTTTGTACATATTTTCCATTGTAAATGCACTAGAGGAGTCCTCTAGATGCATCCCCTCAGAAGAATAGTGAATTACCCATGTATATTAGTAGGAAGTTAGCAATTTAGTGAATAAAGTGCCGGTCTCTTGTGTGAAAGGACCAAACTTAGGGCACTAGTATATAAGTCAAAAGTGACTCATTGTAAAAAACTTCTTGTCATTGTGAAGAAGAGCACTTCTGAAATTTCGAGTTTGCCTCTTTCTTGCTGATTATGATCTTCATTTTGCTCATGTATGTGTGTGTGATGCTTGAAATGCAAGTGTAGGACTGTTGTCTACCCCTTCCCCCTTGTTTTGAGTGGCTGTAGTGCGTGCGTAAACTAGGAGAAGCAAAAACGCGGGTGTTTGTAGTTCCCGTAATTCACTGTTTCTGCCATAACTTGCAGCAGAGTGGTCAGAATTGAGTGAAACCACCACCCTTGGATTCGTCTTGTCGAGAGCTTCGAAACGAGTACCCTATTGCCTATGTTCGGAGTTCTGGGCTGGGAGAAAACCTCAAGAAACCAAAACTGCTGAAAGTAGGCTTGCGGCAACACTTCCAGTTTTTCAGTAGGTGTGGGTAGTATTGGTCTTTTCTCTTGCTTAGATAGTTAATTCACTTCATTTTCTATCACGTGTGCAAATGTCTTCATACACTTGGTAAGTCATTCCTTCGGATTGATAATTAAATGTGTGCAAAGGACTCCACTATATGCACTTGCATTGCAATTGAGGTATAGTCTCATTGGTGCAAGTCCTTGAGTCATTGCGGCTCAAGTACACATTCATATTACTAAAAGCATACTTATGTTTTGCAAATGTTTTTTTTTTCTTTCTCGCAGATAATTGAAGAGATTACAAAGGAGAATACGAGAACACAAGCCTACGAGCTTACAAGCTTACAAAATTGCGACATTCGAAGATTGAAGTTTTTCTATGTTCATCTAGAACTATTAAGTTGTATAGGATTATTTAGAAAAAAATTGTATTAGCAATGATAAGCTTTTGTATAGGCTTAAATCCTAAAGTTTTCTAACACTTCCACTTTTCGATATAATTAAGATTTTATTTTGAACTTTCATATGTCTATACATTTGGCAATGATAAGTAAGTTTGTTATGATAAATGAAAAATTATAAAGTTCTTTTGAATCTTAGTTTTTAGATTTCACTCAAATAGATTAAAAAACTATATCTTTTATCACTTCTAAACTGAAAAATCAGCCTACGACCATAAGCATACTTAGAAGCACCCGGCGTGCAGTCACATGGATAGGTTAGCGTGAATCTTTTAGATGAACGTCTTCCTCCCTTCACACCCCTCTACGACAACTTTGGTGAACCCGACATGAAGCGTGACGATAGTGTGCTTAGGACTTACGTTGCATTTTCAATTTTATTTAAATTTCTAATTTTATCTTCTTCTTGTTCTTGTAGGAGAAGTGAAGATAGAAGTTGTGATAAAACGAGAAGATTTTGCTGTTTCTTTTTTTTCCTTGGTGTTGAGGGCTGGTCGTAAGACCTGAGCACCTCCACGGGAAGAAGGATTTCCAACCGGTGGAGCTTCGTGGCTTCAAACCCCCCCTTCAACATTCAAGAGAATCAAGACATATTCATAGTCATTTTAGTTTTGTGTTTAGGATTGTTTAAACATTCACATTAGAGCCTCTTCAGCAAGCAATCATCAAGTAAGGTGTTTATTTTAAGTTCTTTATTTTTAGTTTACACACATCACTTGAAAAGAAAGTTGTTTTCATCTGCACTTAGGATTTGAGCACTTTCATATTAGCATTAAAAGAGTATTTAAAATCTTTCTTTTTTATTTAGGAAAAATAATTTTTACTTAAATCATTATGTATCTGCATTTTAGATTTTAAGAAAAGCTATTATTTTTTGTATCATCAAAAACAAAAGATTTTATTTTTTAGAAAAAGAAAGATTGTTTGCTTTATTTTTTATTGCATAAAAAGGAAGCTTATAGCATAAAAATAGTTTAAATTTAGGTTTCTTTTGACTTATAGTTAATGCTTTTATTTCTTCAAAGAAATTAATATTAAAGAAATTAAAAGTAAATTAAAAGATTTAAATCAAGAAAGACTATTTTAGCTCATTAAAAAACCCTTTAAAATTGAAAAAGTTTAAAAAATTAAATAATAATAATAATAATAAAAAAATAAAAACTCAAAAAAAAATTTCTAAATTCAAAAAGCGTAAGTATAAGAGAGAAGTCACAATTTAGGTTTTTGAAATCAAAAATATTTTAGAAAAGAAGATTAGTATTAGTAAAGCCTAGGACTAGGGTAAAGCCATCCCTGGCTTTATCAACTAGTGATAGATTTAGGCAATTTAGAGAGCAATTAGATCCGGCTATTAGGGAACTTCTTCTCCATTCGAAGCGTTATGAAGAACGCAAGATGGAGGAGATGTTCAAGAACATAATGATAGAAAAGCAAGGAACACGTACAATCCAAGCTATTCTAAAAGAAAAACAAAAATTTACTGGATTGAACATTACGGAATACCTAGATGCATTTGAGGAGCAAGTGCAAATCTAGGGATTACCTGATGATGTGCTAGTTAAATACTTTGGATGTGTTGTTTCTAGTTCAATTCTAGAAACTATACAAGAACATGCCAACAAACCTTGGGAGGAATTTAGAAAAGAATTACATAATGTTCTACCTCGAGGATTTTAGCCATCACAGTCAGGAAGGTTTTCTACGTTGGTTAAACACTGTTAAGAGCAATGAGTCTTTAACTCATCTTCACGGTGAGTTTATGACACGTCTAGCTCAACTTCCCGAAGATGATAGAAATGCTATTAATCCAGATGTAATTATATATTTTCTTAAGATACTTAATCCTGAAGATAGGGCTGAAATTGAAAGGCGTATAGAAGAGCCTCGAAAAAGATATGGGCTAATTGATGACTGGGAAAAGGTCAAAAAAGAGATAGATGTTGTTACTCAAATGAAGCAAAGGCAAACAATTTTGTATGCTAAACCTAATGCTTCTTAGCCTAGAGAGACTCCTTCCATAAGGCAAGTTGATATGTCAATGCCTACTACTATGGCTACGGCTAATAATTCACCTACCACTAAAGCTCCCATAGAATTTCAACTCGATATTCTATGTAAACAAATGGAAAATGTCATGAACATGCAGGCATCTCTTTCAAAAGAGGTTGCTAATTTAAATAAACAAGTTTACTCCATGAGCTTTAATGATTCAAGGGCTAGTAGTAGTGGTGCAGGGCAAGCACCGCCCATTCAACCAGTTATGCCTCAGTATGTTCCACCTCAACCAGTCTTTCAGCCAGCACCACAGCAAGCTGCTCAGTTTGTTGTACAGCCACCCTTTCAAAGAAATAATGAGAAAAGATGGACTGGCGGGAAGCGTTGTGTTTGGTGCGATAGTCAGGTGCACGCAGCATTTGCTTGTGAAGAATTAAAAAGTGCTAAGGCAAATCAATTGTCGTAGAAATAGATGGAAGATTATGTGACTTTAGGTCACGTCTTCCTTTGTCCGTTAATTGGGGCAAAGGAGGAATGAAAAAGCTTTATGAAAATTTAACAGTCTCAGATGCAATTGCCAGTACTTCGGCTGCAAGACTAGAGCCGATCGAGGATAGGCCTCTTTCAATGCCTAACCAAAATCCGTATTCGATAGAAGCACTAGTACGAGCTAGAGACGAGATAATGTACAAGACCGCATGGAAATCTCCTGTAGATCAATCTTCTGTTTTTTCTCACATTGCTAAGGTTGAGGAAAAACGGAGACGAGAAGATGTGCACGACAATGTAGAAGAAGGTGATAGGAGGGTAACTAGGAGGCAAACAAGAGAAGATGAAAAGAAAACTGACAAAAAAGTTCAGTTTGATGAATCAAATTTATCTCAAGAAGAGAAGAGAAAAATGATAAAAGAAGGCAAAAAGCCGACCGATGAAAATGTTCAATCGCAAGAAGAACAGAAGGAATTGGAAACCTCTAAACCTTTGATGCAGTTACATTGAGTGAAAGTGACTATGAGGATGATGAAGAATTTACAACGGGTAGTGTAAATCGAAATTTTCTAGGACCCATACAACCTAATGAAGAAATGTTAAAGAGTGAGAGTAAATTCAATTCTACCTTCTGGGCAAGAGGCACACCAGAAGTGAAGATTAAAATCGGTGATGAGAAGGATTCTTGTTTAGCTTTGGCTCTTATTGACTCGGGGTCAGAGATAAACGTGATTTCAAAAAAGTTCTTTGACAAATTTAGATGGCCAATCGACAAATAGCACGACTGGCGGATGAGAACAACTGACAATGGCTCTCGTATATTATTAGGTGCATGTGAGAATGTGCCTATAATGATAGGTGGCGTTCGAGAAGAGTTTCACTTCTTCGTTCAAGACAATTTTTCGTATGAAGTGATTCTCAGACAGTCATTTATAGCTGAAATGAGAATGGAAACAAAAGCAATGAACGACGGATCAGCGTATGCAAGAATTCGATCCAAATCAGGGATGGATTCTTTGCAAGTTATGACGGTTTGCCCAAACCACACAAGAAATAGAAAGAGCTTAAGAAGAAATCCCATTGACTCGATCAGTCATGTTTGTGATGATCCACTGGTTATAAGAGAATATGGAGCGTATTATGATCAAAATTTCTGCTAGACTCCACTATTGAGTGAGACAATAGTGGACGTTGTTTTGATGTCTTGCCTATCAATGAACATAAATGTGAAAATTACTTAATTTATAGTCCTACAACTAGCTTACACTATATTACTAAAGAGTACCTTACAAAAACATTTAGAAAAAAAACTGAAAAATATTTCAGAAAAACTGGATTAATTTCAAGTGACGAGAAAATTGAGTGTATAATTGAATTATCAAAAAGTTCCACTTTATTAGAAGAGCTAGAAAGTGTTTCTCATGAAAATTTAGAATCAAATCTGATAATTCTTAACTCTATTCAAGAATATGAGATTATTAGTAAATTTATCATAGAACATGAAGTTAGCATAGAAACCAAATACAAAACTGTAGAAAAGAAAATAAAGCTTGTAGCCCAACCCTTACCCAAAGATATCCATGAAATTTTTCATCGAGTATCAAATGCTCCTATTCTTAGAGATCGATCTAAGATAGGTCATATATTTACTGATGAGAGTAAGAAGTTTATTAAATTCGGTGATGAATTTCTTTCTCAAATTGAAAAAGAGCAGTTTACCAAGATGATTGTTCGTCATGGTAAAGCTTTTCTTGTTCCCACATGAGATAGGATGTGCAGACCCAAAGTTAGTAGCTCCAATGATTAATTTCATAGTACCACATATTCCTTGGAATCTTCGTCCGATTCCAGTCCCAAAGGCTCATTTACCTGAGCTAATGAGACTATTAAAGGAGAAGATTTCCATGAGAATCTTTGAACCGTCTTTAGCACCATATTCCAATAGGTGGTTCACTGTACCAAAAAAGAGCGGGAAGCTACGCTTTATTCAGGATCTGCAGTTGGTGAATAAAGTCACTATTAGGAATGTAGGAACAGGACCCATTGTAGATGAGTTTGCCGAGGCATTCGCTGGTCACTCCATCTATTCAATGGGAGACCTATATTCAGGGTATCATCAGTTTCAATTAGCAATTGAGAGTCGAGATGTGACCACGAAGAAGACTCCTTTAGGCTTAGTATGCATGTGTACTTTACCACAAGAAGCGACGAATTCTGTGGCACACATGATGAATGCTATGAATCTAGTCCTACATGACTTTATCCCAAAAGTGATGATGCCTTTTATTGATGACATTCCAATAAAAGGGTGTGTGGAAAAAGAAAAAGATGAAAGTTTAGATTCATCTGGTTGTAGAAAGTTTGTTTCCAACCATATTTCAGATTGTGAAAAGATATTTGAAAGATTTGAAGAGGCTGGACTAACTTTCTCCCTAGAGAAATCAACTTTTGGTTTTAATGAAGTGCTAGTAGTTGGACATTTATGTGGCCATTATGATCTTAAACCCTATCCAGCAAAAGTTGATGCCATTAGTAGGATTTCTGAGAGATGTCACAATGTTAGTGAAGTAAGGAGATTCCTAGGTGCATGCATTTTCTATGTCATTTGGATCCCTCACTTTGCTCATGTAGCAAATCCGCTTTATGATTTATTGAGAAAAAGAAAGAAATTCTTTTGGACTGATGAGAATTCTAAAATGATGAGGCGTCTAAAGCAATTGCTTATCAATGCTCCTATTTTGAAACGCATTGACTATACAGGAAATAAGCCTATAATCCTAACCGTTGATACTAGTCCTACTGGTATAGGCTGGGTCATTGGGTAGGATGATGAGAAGGAGCAAAGGTACGCAGTTCGCTTTAGAGCGAAGATTCTTCATGATACTCAAAAGAATTACCCACAAATTAAGAGAGAATTATGGGGATTAGTTACAGCTTTAAAAACAGATAAAGAATACTTTATAGGAGCTAATGTAATAGTAGAGACCGATTGTCTTCCATTAATAGGTTTAATAGCTAATTGTTCGTCTCCGGATATAGCCATGCTTCGATGGATAGCCTATATTAAATTCATTAATCCTGCTTTTGTTCATATATCCGGTAAACATAATACCGTTGTTGATATGCTTTCAATAGCAAAATTCAACAATAATAGTGAAGCATTAAATAATCATATTAATTTAAGAAACTATAAAACATCTACCTATACGTATGAGAGATTTAGAGAAAATGATTATGAAAGAGAATGGCGAGATATAGGAAATTATCTGAGTTTGTTTCAGCCTTCCCCAAGTTGGTCTTCAAATCGATTCCGGAACATCAGGAAGAAGTCTTTCAACTTCTTCTTGAAAGATGGATATCTTTGGAGACATGCTAGAGGAAAGGTTCGAAACCCTCAAAGAGTACTAGGTTTGAAGTTTTTTCAAGTGCAAGTTATGCAAGAGATGCACGAAAGCCTTTGAGCTGGTCATAAAGGCTTTGTAGCTACATATGAAAAGATTAGGGAAAGCTACTAGTGGTCGAGGATGTATGTAACTGTTAAAGAATTTGTGAGCACTTGTAGTATGTGCCAGTTACATTCCTCTGTCAAGCATAGAGATCCCCTTCACCTGACTTATCCACCTTGTATCCATTACAAGTGGGTAGTTGACCTTGTGACCATGCCTAAAAGTAATAATGGCATGAGATATATTGTTCTTGCACGAGAGGATTTGACAAACCACGTTGAAGGTAGAGCGCTTCGCTCCAATACTACTTATAATGTATGTGTATTCCTTTTGGAAGAAGTATTATCCAGATTTGGATATATAGAAAAAGTAGTAGCGGATAGAGGTGAGTTAGATGCGAGAGAGGCAAGAGAATTCTTTGCACAGCATGGAATTCGATTGTCACTTACGACTGCCTATAACCCAGAAGCGAATGGTAAAATAGAACGAGGTCATCCTTCCAAAGTGAAGGCCATTTCTAAAGCTTGCCATGGAGATATTGGTCAATGGCCAAAATATCTCCCATTTGCTCTTTGGGCTGATAGAATGACGTACACGCAAACAACTGGTTTTATGCCAGCTTAACTCATGTACTGTCAGAAACCATTATTTCCTATTCATACTCAGATAATTAATTGGATGAATTTAGGTTGGAAAGATAACGTTTCAAGAGAGGACTTATTAGCACTCAGAATTAAGCAATTAAAACAAGGAAATGAAAATCTTGAAGAAGCAATAAAAAAAGTAAAAACAATCTAGATTGAAAAATAAATTATATTTTGATAAGAAACATAGACTAAGGCCGCAACCAATAGAGAGTGGTCACTGGGTGCTTGTGTATGATAGTACGTTTGATACTCAATACGATGCACGTCGAAAACTAACTAAAGGTTGGTTCGGACCTTATGTTGTTGTTTCAGTTTATGAAATAGGTACATATAAATTATGTGAATTTGATGGTTCTATTTTAAGAAATTTAATTGCAGGAAAAAGAATCAAACTCTTTAGAAGAAGAGAAAGCAGTAAATTCGAATTGGACGAAGACTTTCTGGAGGACGACAATGAAGATGAATAAAAATGATCAAGTGAAAGAGTTCTAAACTTTACTTATTTTCTAGTTGTTAATATTATTTTTTTAATTGATGCATTTCATGTGTAGATGTGTACAACCTTCTAGTAGGAAAGGAAGATTTTTAAAATTATGAAACAATGAGTTTAAAACTGAAGTAGGAATGTGTATGAAGAGAAGATAATAATTAGAGACCCTATGGCTTTCATAAGGATAGGAGAGGGAACACTTGACTTGCGATTCCTAGTAGAAGTAAGTTTATTTTATATAGGTAGGCTACCTTAGCTTCCAAACCATGTCACTAATGAGATCCTAGTTCCCACTATAGCATTCCTCTAGAACCTCTACTCTGAATAGGGGTTAAGCCTTTCCCCTCTAACAAAAAAGTTGCGAAGAAAGAAAAAAGAGAGATGCATAAAGCAGTACATTAATGGTTGCTGCATTATGAAAAAGAAAAAAGATGACAAAAAGAAAAATAAAAAAAAAGAAAAAGAAAAAGAAAGAAAAGAAAAGAAAAAAAAAGTTATCATGATTCAGTTGTGGTCTCGAAACCACTTCTGAAATTCTATATGGGCAATATGAGGCCGATTTATGCTATAGAGGAATTAGTTATATGCATCTTATGGCAAGTGGCTAGGGAATGAGGGATAGACCATTTATATAAAATATTTATTACTTTTGAACGGGTTAATAGAAGAGCTAGTACCATAACTGTCTGATTGACTTCTATAGGACTTTCTAAAACTTGTTTTCAATTTCATGCATTGATCGAAAAAGTTTTTGATTCAAGTTTGCATAATTTTAAAAGGTTTTTCTTGATTATTAGAAGATGTACTTACCTTTAGGAGCAGATTTCATATAATTTTGAAAATAGTTCAAGAAACATTTAAAAAAAAAAAGAATTTGATACTACTTTCCTATTGAACTGTAGGTTGGCCCATCGAGGACGATGTGCACGTTTGGTGGGGGTAGATGTCGGAAGGATTTCCTCACTTTAATTGTCATATGGACAAATAAAAATCTTTTGCTTTGGAGTCGTTTAAATGATCTCTCTCTCATATTTTTTAATGCTTTGATTTCATTTGATTAATGTTTTTTTTCTCTTAGATACCTGCACGAAAAAAGAGGAAACTATATTCAAAATAGAGGATCGATTGAACTCTTGCTTAGGCCCAACTTTTTAATGTTCTTCAGTGAATTTGTGTGTATTTAGGATCATATGAGGTTAACAATTAAAAGATAATTATGTGCCTATGATTGTAGGGATGTGAATCTATATTTATATCTGAAATGCATTTGATGTGGTATATGTTCATATATTTATAAGAGTAGATGAAAATATGAGTTTTTGCTATAAGTATGTATTTACATATGAATACATAAAAGATTCATTCGTGTGCACCTCTTTCTTTGTGTTTATGAGTATTTTCACTAATCTAAGCATATATACATTTATGGAGTTCTAAATGAACCTATAAATTGGTTAGTTTTTCTGAAACGAGCATATGTGTATATATATTGTATGTGTGTCTGTGTGTTTATATTTATAAGGATTAATATATGTGTTATATGGGATTGTTTTATGAGATTAGCCTATTACTAAATGTGCATTTTCATCGTCCTATATGTGATGACTTTCTATATGTCTTAGCTCATTTAAATATTTAATTATTTTGAGCTCAACTTTTAAACTAATCTTCATAAATTATTTTGTGCGTACATACGTAAGTAAAGTGGAGTAATCTAAATGATATGTGAAAGTGAAATGTGACGTGTGTAGGTGAAGTTAGTATGTGCATGAACAAGTTACGATTTGCATGAGTAATATGGTGTTATGTGTGAGTTAAGTGAACTCATGCATATCTGTGTATGTATCTGGCTATATATAAATATATGATTCAGAGTTCTATCGAATGTTTTTTTTCTTCTCGCACGTGCGTACCCTTGAGAGAGAGAGAGAAGGAGATGAGAGAGAGATGTTTTTTTTTCTTTTGCTCTCCAATTTTTCCCTTCCCCCTTCCTCCTTTGTCAGTGTGCAATCCGTTAGAGAGTTTCGGTTTCTAATAATATTGCACGCAGACAATTTTTGAGAGAGAGAGATGAGTGAGAGAGAGCTCCATCTCTCTATGCTCACCTCTCTCCATGATCTCACACAAACTCTATGCTTACTGGAACTTTCACGACTATCAAAAGAAATAGATAGTTTAACCATGAGTTTGATTAAGTTTGCATAACTATGGTGTAAAAACCATCTAAATTTTAGGATTATTTCTGATGCGACTCTGTGCATTCATGTAAATAACATAGTTTGACCATCTTCGAAAAGTAGATTAACATTTGTATTAGGTGAAAGAGCATATGCATATTTGAGAGAGAAAGAACCATAGCTATCTGATGTAGATCTACACGCACGTATAAAGCAGAATTTGGGAATTGTAGCGCAGTTAGAGTGGGAGAGAGAAAGAGGGCTCCTGATAGGCCATGGCTTATAGAAAGCGGCAATAGAATGTCTTTGATGATGGATGCCTCTGAGAGAGGGATTGGTTTTTATCTGCTCTTTGTGTATTGAGAAGCCAACAACAAATTGTCTCGCATCCTTTTGCATAGTAGATAGAGAAGCTTCCTTCTGAGCGAGCATTTTTTGCAGTCATAAGAAGCCATATCTTGACGACGTTTCAATGCTTTAGAATGTCCAAATAACAAGTGATATAGATGCTCTGAGATATTTTCATCTATTCAATGATCTCTCCTTGGCCATCCCTTGAGTAAAGAAGGGGTCCAATATGACCTTCTCTCTCTCTCTCTCTCTCTCTCTCTCTCTCTCTCTATATATATATATATATATATATATATATATATATATATATATATATATATATATATATATATATATATATATATATATATATATATATATATATATATATAGAGAGAGAGAGAGAGAGAGAGAGAGAGAGAGAGAAAGCAAGAGAATTTCTCTGATGAAGCATGTGCAGCATCTACTATGAGGAATAGCTTGCACCTCTATGATACAGAGAATTATAATTACCAGCAACTATGCAAACATTCCCATCATTTAGACATCGTGCCATATGTTTCTGTGTTGAATGATCTCAAACAATCTGTCATAGGCAAACAATTCATCTATGTTGAGGGTGTGAGGTATGAGCTGCAAGAGATTTATGGGATTAAGAATATGGACGATTCTGATGAAAGTGCTTATAGCAGTGACTGTGGGAAGGACTGTGTCATATGCTTGTCAGAGCTCCGGGTTACAACTGTGTCTTCATGTAGACGTATAGAGCTCTGTGTAACATGTGTATAGGTGATAGAGATTTGTGATTTACATCAGCTTTTTCTAAAGTCTATTACTAGGAAAAGATTGCAAACATAGACGAAGATTCATTTTTTGTATACCTTTGCAAGCCTTGTCTTCTGTCGTTACAGACGTAGGACTCTTCATTTCTCATACACTGATTTGCAGGTTTGTGGGGTATCAATTGCTTGGGGTTATAATTCCAAGCACAATGGAACCCTTACATTCTTCTGCGCACAGAGAAAGAGAGAATCTCTACTCTTCCCCTCTTTCGATCTCTACATATAAAGATCGAACAGATCTACACGCGATAGAAAGAAAGAAAGAGGAACCTGTCTTGGCAAAGAAAGATACAGGGAGAGAAAGCGCTCCAAATTTTTTGTTGCTTCGCATATGCACTAAAAGGGAGATCCATTGCAGACGTCAAACTGGGCGCATGCCGAATATATAGAAAATGATGGTATTATGTAGATAATGATTTAGAATCCCTCCTTGATCAGTGAGAAACTCGTCTGATGAGAGAGAGAGAGAGAGATTATGGGTTTTCTTATGATCGATATCAACTTGTTAAGTCAAGATCTCGTTTTCCGGATTAGATGATACAAATAAGGCAGTTTATGGGTCATTACATTGTTTCATCTATTACGTTTACATCGAAGATTTAAGTAACTATATTCTAATAGAAGTGTTCACATGGAACTGAGAAGCCATGCTTCACTAAAACAAATGTATTTGCATTTTTTTTCGACTTTACGATAAGGATCCTGACATTTTCAATCCTGGAAGTATTGATTGTTTTTCTCTGCTTTGTTCTACATGTTGGACTTCGAGACTGTACTTTGTAAATTGAAAACCGACGCTGTTCATCTCATAATTTAACTTTCACAATAATTGGCATCTATATTGAGTATGAATCTCAACACTTTGAACTTAGTCACATGTTTGCTGACAATTTTCAATCTTTAAGATTTCATGTGATTTGGTATGCATTACTCAAAGGACTCTCTTACTCCATTCAATTTTGTGACTCAACAGCCTTTAGTGCAAAGTTGCATCAATATTTTGAAACATTGCAGAAAGGAGAGAAGCTTAGTAGATGCAAATTACATTCAAATATTCAATAAAGCTAAGGATACGATTGACTTCTACCACTCCAAACAAATATACATTGTTGGCCTTGCTTAAGGATTGCACAAAGCTGAGAACAGAGAAATGGGTCAACAATTGTGGATAGAAATGTTTGTGAATGGCTTTGACAATGATTCTTATGTTGAAAGAGCAATGGTGCATATGCATGTAAGAGTGTGTGTATGCATGCATGTAAGAGTGTGTATATGCAAGCATGTGAGAGTATGTGCATGTATGCATATGAAAGTTAGGAAATGTGTAGTGCATGTATGAATGAGTATATGCATATGTATAAGTAAAGTATGTGCATAAATATGCATGTGTAGCTATGATCAGCATGACTGATGAATCTGATCATATGTATATGAAGTAAAATGTTTGCTATGCATGTGCATGTTAAATTAGAGTTAGCATGTGTATATATGTGCATGTTAAAGATGAGATTACATGTGTATTGATGCATGCATGCATAAATGATAAATGAAGTATGCATATGTGCATAGGATGTATGTATGTGTGCATGAGAATGTTAATGCATCCATGTAAATGGATGCATAAGTAATTATGAATATATGATAGTGTTAGAAAAATGTACATGTGTACAAAAAGAAGATTTCATAAGCATTAAAGTTAGGAAGTTAGAAGTGTTTGTATATATATATATATATATATATATATATATATATATATATATATATATATATATATATATATATATATATATATATATATATATATATATATATATATATATGTGTGTTAATTTAGGTTTAAGTTATGTATTAAAAGTTATAAGTATTCAATGAGTGTTTCATATTACTAAAAGCATACTTATGTTTTGCAAATGTTTTTTTTTCTTCTCGCAGATCATTGAAGAGATTACAAAGGAGAATACGAGAACACAAGCCTACGAGCTTAGAAGCTTACAAAATTACGACATTCGAAGATTGAAGTTTTTTTATGTTCATCTAGAACTATTAAGTTGTATAGGATTATTCACAAAAAAATTGTATTAGCACTTATGATAAGCTTTTGTATAGGCTTAAATCCTAAAGTTTTCTAACACCTCCACTTTTCGATATAATTAAGATTTTATTTTGAACTTTCATATGTCTATACATTTAGCAATGATAAGAAAATTTGTTATGATAAATGAAAAATTATAAAGTTCTTTTGAATCTTAGTTTTTAGATTTTCACTCAAATAGATTAAAAAACTATATCTTTTATCACTTCTAAATTGAAAAATCAACCTACGACCCTAAGCATACTTAGAAGCACCCCGCGTGCAGTCATATGGATAGGTTAGCGTGAATCTTTTAGATGAACGTCTGCCTCCCTTCACACCCCTCTACGACATCGCCGATTAGCCCCTGCTCAAAGAAACTATTCAGTGACCAAAAGAGAATGTCTCAGATTGGTGTACTCTGTGAAGAAGTTTCACCATTATTTGTTCGGCCGAAAGTTCACTTTCCATGTGGATCATGCCACACTTGTGTATTTGGTCTGGCAACAACATTTAGGTGCTCGCTTGGCTCGCTAGGTTCTATTATACAAGAGTTTGACTATGAAGTTATTCATCCACCTGGCACAGCACATGCCTTGGCGGATTTTCTATCTCGGTTGGATTCCGGTGAAGCTCCGGTGGGGGTTGATGACACTACACCAGCAATTTACGCTACTGAGCCAACTATTGAAGAATCTACGAAACCTCTTGTTCCCCCTACATACTCCGATACGTTACTAAATTTTCTAACTGACGGGTGTCTTCCTCCTCATACTCCCCCTGCTCTGCGGTAGAAATTTGCAGTTTACAGTCGAAGATACTGATTGATGGTAGGTCAACTGTACTACCTAGATCATACTGGTGTTTTACTTCGATGTATCCCACCACATGAAGTAGAATCGGTTATTGCTATGGCTCATTCATTACCCTCAGGCGGACATTTCGTAGTTGATCTTATGCACCGTAAAATTTTGCAAAGTGGGCTTTGCTAGCCTTCAATGTATAAAGATGTGACTCAGTTTGTGCAGCAGTGCGATACCTGTCAACGGTCTGGATAGCCATTACAGCGGCACTTCTTTCCCCTTCAACTTGCCTTATCTCTGGAACCCTTTCAGAAGTGGGGTCTAGATTTTATTGGCCCAATAGCACCCCCAGCTACTCTCACCAACAGCTGTTATATCTTGACTTGTACCAATTATGCCACTCGGTGGGCGGAGGCTTGGGCATTACAGTCAGCCACAATAGTTTCAATCACCAAATGCCTGATGAAGGACGTTTTTCCTCATTATGGGTTGCCTCTAGAAATCGTTACGGACCAAGGTACCCACTTTGCTAACCACTTAATGCAAGTATTGACCGAGACATTTCAGATTGTCCACAAATTCAGCTCGCCTTATTATCCCCGTGCCAATGGGTTGGTGGAGAGTACCAATAAGACTTTGTTGACTATGCTCCGTAAATTGCTTTTGGAATGTCCGGAACATTGGGACCAGTTACTACCTGCAGTTCTGAGGTCTTATCGGACTACATACAAGGTAGCTACTAGCATGACCCCATTCAAACTAGCTTATGGATTGAAAGCTATTGCACCCATGGAAGTAGTAGTGCCGAGTCTACGCGTTGAGCAGGTGGGACCTGCTACTTTTAGGTTGGCTACCTTAATCGGAGTTCCCCTTCCCAAAGTGATTAATGGATCTAAGCTTCGCCCATATCAGCAATCGGCCGATAACCCATGACGTGTCCCTTGTCTTGTTTGCGTGTCATTTGTTTTATTTTTTTCCCACATTTCGGTTGACCACTGACCGTAATCTCCTCGTTATGGTATCTCACTATGATTAATGACCGCTCTGTGTTACTGTTTCTATTGCTGCATGCATGCCATAATTATGAATCGTATCATTTCAATACCACGTGATGATTAGGGTTTTCGATCGCTTCATGATGCCCGTGTGTCTAGTTAATCTTGTTTCTTTTACTGATAATCGTTACTGCATTTGTGTTCTTGTGCGTGTTCGTTGTTTTCTGTATTCTTGTGCTTACTTGTGCGCGCTATGGAAGCTTTAGCGAATGTCGCTACTTTTCGATGATAGACATGGCTTCTTGCGAGTCTGTCAATTTTGCTTCTTTTTATTTCCGGTGCATTCACCGTGAATGTGTCGCGGTTATCAAACAGGTCAATAAGGGTGACCTTCCACGCTCTCGTCTACCCCATATCCTCACTTTTCTCTTTCCAGTAATCCAAGCTGTGCAACCGCCTCCAACCGCTCCCATCTTGTTCCATGAAGAATCTACTCAAGTGCTCGAGGACGTAGAGGATGACGATGAGGATCTATTTCAACTTTTTCACTGGACACGTAGACGTATAAGTCCTTCTGAGAGCCAGGTGCAGGGATCAAATGCTGGCAATGAAGAAGAT
Organism: Ceratopteris richardii; assembly: GCA_020310875.1. Lineage (NCBI taxonomy): Eukaryota > Viridiplantae > Streptophyta > Polypodiopsida > Polypodiales > Pteridaceae > Ceratopteris > Ceratopteris richardii. The sequence continues at coordinate 66,303,953 of CM035438.1, forward strand.
GTCTTCCACGACACCACTACATCCATTCATGTCGAATCTTCCGATCATTCTTCTCCAAATAAGCAGCAGGAACAAGATGCCCACACCGAAGACTCTGACGAAGTTTCTTCTTGGGAGGATTCTCATCTGCAGAATCAAGATTCGGTGAAGGATATTGCCACTGACATTCTTAACAATGTGATTGTTATGATTGAGGCCGTCATCGACAAGGTTGAGGCATCAAAGTAGAATACCACCGGCCTCATTTTGACGCCAATTATTCCACCTCCTCTACCCATGAACATTGTTGAGCCCATTGTCCTAGTCGAGTCTGTTGTTCCCAACGCACCCGCTACTTCCTCGTCTTCTCCCAATTACTCTCCACCACCTTCCCCTCATCTATTCTCAGCTTCTACATCTCAATCTCTTCATGCTCTTCCTTCTCCAACGCCGATGTTTCATGAACTCGAATCGATGGGTCGACTCTTCATCCAATTTTCTCAACAGTTACCTATGCAAATGAAGCAGGCAACAGCTAATATTCGACATGAATTACAGCACAAAGTGGATATTTTAGAAGCAGATATTGCCCCATTACAGGAAGAAGCAAATGCAGTTAAGGCAGAAAACCATGCTTTGCAGGTTCAACTTCAGCAAACGTCAAGCTCGGCTTACAGAGCAGGATAATCTCATTGCTCAAAGAGATGCAACATTGGCTGAGTTAAAAGCCAAGGATGTTCTTTTAATTGCTCGTGATGAAGAAATCAAGCACTTAAATCAGTTGATTCAGGATAAGGAGGATGCTCGGATTGCTCTCGGCAATCTTTTAGAAGAAACTCGCGTTGAGCTTGATGAGGTCGTGCAGAGAGGACAAGAAATGGCTAATTTGGCTAAGCAGAGTACTGTCGAATTACAGGCTACCTCTACCAATCTTTTTCAAGCGAATACTGATCTCAAAGCACAGACGAGTCTGACCATTCAACTTAAGAAGGAATTAGCAGGGATTATGAAAGAAAGAGATGCTTATATCAAACAGTTCAATATCAAGCTCAGGAATTGGAACGCAGAGAGAAACAGCTGGGAGTTCAAGCCAACCGACTATCCAGAATAGATGGTCAAATTGCTGATATGAGATTGAGCCGAGATGCAGCCCTTGCCAATGATTTTTATTTGCAAGAAGCATTTTTGCAGTCGCAGACTGATGCCTTGATAAGTCAGGTTATTTCGGTGAGTTCAGTACGCACTGACGCACAGCTGGTGGAGCCGGAAACATTAAAACTGATGTTGGATTCATTAAAACAGGAAATTACCAGAACCTTCAAATTAGCAAGAACCATGTATATCCAAGGCATTGTAGATGAGCCTTAAATTTTTTTTTGTTGCGGGTTCAAGTCCACCATGCGTGCTAGTGTAAGGCCGTCGGATTGGCACAATGTAACTTAAATATTTTAATATACCGCACGCACCGAAAGGGCGTAGCGAAGTGATGTAACCCTTTTATTCATTAATGAAGAGACATTACGTGGTTCTCTGGCGCGAGAGGAGACGGGATCGCCAGACTGTTTGTGTGGGTGATTTGCGACCCTGCGGAGACGTCGTATTGTAGAGTTTGCATATATCTGAGTATGGTTAAGTATGCGCTTATTGAATTGCCGTAAACTAATACTACACAGTATTACTGTCGTAACATGAATAGATTTGTTTGATTATGTGATTGAACGACTGTGTGATAAGTTAATGTGTGATGATACCATAAATGGAAGATTATAACTATGTAATAGAAGTAATGCCTGAGCGTATAATTACTGTTTGGGTAATTAGTTAATTGGAAAAATCAGAAAAAGGGCCTCTGCATTGTCAGACCCCTACCATCCCCAAGAACCTGGAAAGAGATTAAAAGCGGATCTACTGACAACCCCTTTTAACAACATATTTGATCCTTCTATCTTGTAGCTGCTAATCTAAACCATAGAAATCATGCTTTCATTTTGTTTGAAGTAGAAGCATAGTTACCTTGCTCTTTCTATGATGAGTTTTTGTTATCTTTTGTCAGAATCATTTACATGATGTCCATAATTTCCACATATATGGCATCCATGTGAGTTTTTTTTCTTGAATTTGATTGAACCTTCCTCCCCTTCCTTTATAAATGCATGTTCCTCGTGATGAAGAAGATTTTTTTCCCTTAATCTTGATTAGAGTCTCCATTTGATCCCCTTCCTTGCCTTCCTCTAGCCCTACCTTGATTTCTTCCTCTACTTCTTCCTATATTTGCATAAAATTCTTGGACCTCATTGAACTTTGCCTTACTTCTTCATCAAAAGGATTTATTTTTGTTGTTCTGGTGATTTGAGATCGAATGAGTAGCTTGTCTTCCTTGAAATTTTTCAATAGCTTCCTCTAGTTCTCTTCTTTTAGTGTCAGATCTAATACCAGTGATTGATGAACTTTAAACCTTTCTTATGCAGCTTTGTTCAAAGATATACTCGTTGATAACTCTTTTCACTTAATTGAAAGTTTCTTTGAGTTTTCATGGAATGAAACCGAGATATTTTGTTCAAACAAACAAAACTATAATTCGTATAAAACTGTTAGACGGCCGCCGAATAAGGACAATTGTACTTAGACAGAGGTTTTTAATGTAGAAAGAACCCTTCTCGAAGTACGCGGTAAAGAAAGATTCGCGCAAGCCTTGTAACAAAAATTCTATTTAAAGCAATGAAAAGAATAGCAGAGGGACGAGAGAAAGAGCCCCCCGTGTTTTTGGGAATTGCAAGTATAGTGTTGTATGTATAGAACAGAGTAACGCTGGTCTGTTTCGTCGGCTCCATTCCGTCTCCTGTGTGTGTGCTTGTGTGCGTATGTGCGTTATACACAGTGTTACGAATTGATACTGTGTTGCAGATAGTTCACCCGGTAATGATTGAAGTATTTTCTAAGTGTTAGTCGACATGAATGCGTTTGTCTGATCGTTCTTCTGTGAAGCACGGAAGCATAGAGAACTAACATGGTTCGGTTGTGAGTTATGAGTCTCTGTGAGTGACTGGGTAGTTAGTAGATCTGTGTTCAGATTAGTACTGGTAGTGTTCTGAATACGAGTAGAATGATGATAAAGTGCGCGACAAGTTATGGTCAGTAGGTCTTGCGATTTGAATGTGGTACTCGGTAAAATCGTAAATTGTGCAGAAGGATTTCGTGGTGTGGTCGTGTTGAGTTACCAGGAGTGCGCTTTGTGTATTGATTCTCAGTCCGGACTACTGCTCAACTGTTATAGCAGGAAGATCTTGGAGTACGAGATTATAAGACGTTGATAGCCTTGGTTGATCAGAAACAACTACTGAGCTAAGACGCGCTGACCGAGTGACGAGTGAGTGAAAAGATGGGAAAATAGTATACGGCCTCTGTCTAACAGACCCCTACCACTCCCAAGGACCCACTTGGCTAGAATCAGTTTATTCTTACGGTGAGATTGAATACAGAGAAAGAGAGACTCGGAAATATCTGGTATGCAGGTGTGGCACCAGATTCTGGAGTCTCTGAAGGATTGTTGTTTTACGCCAGTAATTAACGGCTGCAGTAGGTAGTTAACAGTTAAGTTAATAGTAAACGACGATTACCTTTAACAAAACCATGTTATTTTTCTCAAAGTATTGGATTCTATTCAGACAAACAATTCCTCCAAGGTAGGCTACACATTGCTTTCACTAGACACACAATGATCAGTAATCACTGCACAATTTCTCTTAGAAACTGTATACATAAGACAAAATATTTCAAGAATCTTTAGAAGATTATACTTTATTTCTAACAAGTCATAGATTACAATAAATGGGTAAAATATGAACATGAAACTATGCTCTACACTCCGATCTATTTAGCTCCTTGATTCCTAAATCAAGGAGTGAGATAGGGCTATCTAAAGATGGAACAAACCACTCAAGCAAGCCAAAGACATTGTCGTAGAGGGGTCTGAAGGGAGGCAGACACTCATCCAACAGATTCACACTAACCTAACCATGTGACTACATGCAGGGTGTTTCTTAGTATGCTTCGGGTTTTGTGTTGAGTTCTCAGTTTTTTGGTGATAAAAGCTAGAGGTTTTTAATCTATTTAAGTTTAAGTTAAGAACTAAGCTTCTTATGAAAGTATATTTCTAGCGTTTTGATATGCGACAAAAATCAGTTCCTCTTTAGTAATTCGATTAGAACTCTCTTCAATAATACATTTTTTAATAATAGCTATCTCGTTGTTTTCATATTCATTTTTCCTATTAGGGATAGGTGAAAATAATATTTCTTTTTCATTAGATTTAGGAAAAGCGATCGAACAAAAATTTTTAAATCTAGACACTCTATAATTGTCAGGTGAAGAGTATAAAGTTTTGGATACAATAAGATCTTTCACTTTTTCTACTTCTTCTATATTATCCTTGTTTTCGTTAATTTCAGCAGTATTATTTTCTAATGAAATAGGCAAAAGTATATTTAAAATGAAAGAGTTATCTATTTTCTTTTTAATTGGAGTTTTATTAGTGAAGCAATATTTGAATTCATGAAAAGTAGAACACTATGGGCCATAAGGAAGTGTGTTCCTATGTTGGAGCAAGTCTATGACAAGCCTAAGTATTGGCTTGAGTCCCACAAATTCATAGAAGAAGCCTTAAAATGAAGACAATGTAAAGTTCACTTGTGAACTACCTCTTGTAACTTTTGAAGACTTTACTTAATATAAAAGTGAAAGAATCTTAAGTGGTTGAGTCCACTTGATCAAAAAGAGAAAGAGGAGCCATGAATTCATGATTTGTGGTAGATAGAGAATCAAATCAATCACTAATTGATTGGACAGTGATTGAGGGGAGTTAGCCGCCCAAGATCAACTATAAATACATGGTAGCCTTAGTCGTGGTTATGTGAAGACCTCCAAGAGCCGAGCTTTATGCCATATCAAGGTGTGATTCCAAGGCACACATGTGTATCAGTAAGTCCATTGTATTGTACAATCAATACACTTTCATTTTCATGATCATTTGAGTTCATTTTCCATGTTCTTGTGAAGTGTACTACTCACTGCCATATCTATCAGTTTTCTTAGTCAGATTGCAGAGATGGTTTCTCTGAGCTTGGTGCATCATTTTCAGTGATTTAACTTGGTAAAGTTAGTTCTATAAGTCTATCATATGCTCACCAATTTTCATTTCATTTGGGTGTTTCAATCTTCAGTTATGTTTAGTTGACGTCAACCCTGCCTGTTCATTTTCACTTCTCTGTTAGGTACCCGACTTTTTTAGTCATCTTGTCAGAGCTGTTTCTCAGTGTGTAATTATCCAAATTCAATGAGTTAGGACTTGTGTGATTCAGCTTTTTGTCTAGTATAAGCATACAAATTTTCATAATCATTGCATTCTTAAATCTTAAGTTATGTTCATGTTTCTGCTCACTGGTCTCATTACTGTAGCAGCCCGTGAAAATCAGGATGATGTCATCACTTATTAAACATCATTCTCAGTGTGTGGTTCATTATTTTTTATGAGATTACTCTTGAAAGTTATCTCTTTAAGTTAACTAGACTTCCCCAAAAAGAATTAAGCTAATTACTGCTGTGCTCAGAGAATTATGCAAAACATTGGACATGTGTATGAATCAAAATAGCAAGTTCTTCACCTCTGAGCTAACTCCAACTTATTTATTTTGATCTATCTTTTTGAGAGTGATCTTCCAAGGTACATAGGGTGTCTAATACATCCATTGAAAAGGGCCCACCGTATACTCCTGGAGTTAATTTGGCTGGTGTAGATCAAGGATTTTGCAACACCTCTTCATCTTCTAGCACATACCTATCCATCTCTTCACATCCTATACTTAGCTAAAGCTTCTAAATATGAAGGAAAAATTATTTCCTCCCTAGTTATTCTATCTTTAATTATATCAACTATCACGTTTTCGTTTTCGTTTAGTATTTCTTTTTAAGTTGGGTGGAAACAAATCCTCTCTATTCTCAGGTTCCGATAAAACTATTGAAAGTAGAGGCAAAACCCTGGATACGTTACGATCGTATTCTACCATATGTAAAGTCTCATCAACTATTTGGTCCTTAATTATTTATATTCCTTCACTTTCGTTACTAATCGTACTTTCAACAAGTGACGCTAGAAGTGTTCCTATAACAAAAAAGTTATCTAATTCTTTATTATCAGTAACAGATTAGCTTGTTGATGCTAAATTCTTAGACATATGAAAGCGGAATATATAGAACTTAATTAAATCGTAAAGTGAAAGTATGAAAAACTTTAGGATCAATTCTAAGCCTATACAAATTCTTATAATAAGTTCTAATACAATTCCCAGAAAATTTTCCTATACAAATTGATATTCCTAAATATCATATGCAGCTTCAATCTCATAATCTCGTCCAATCTTCTTCAATCCTTGTCAAAATCTCTTCACAATGATCTGCAGAAGAAGATCATTAGAGAACATAAGTATGCTTTTAATTAACATAAAACACTCATTTATTAATCTAAATATGTTTTTATGCACAAATAAACACATCTATTTAACTCATGCACACATATACTTCTACTTACATTTCTATGCATATGCATTAATTCTAATATGCACATGCACTCACATACAACTTATGCTTCATCACTCATACATGCATATACTCCTAACATACATGCATACATTTCTAACATATATGCATACATATACTATACATATGCATGCCTATTTACATTACATATGCACATGCATTTCTTTCATATGCACATATGTATGCTCATACATATAATGCACTTATTCATATGCATTTATACATACAATTATACTTGCATGCTTATACATGCACTACACATGCTATCATACATGCACACATGCACTTACAAATACACACATACATGCAAATTCACTTTACATACTCATACATTCACTTATCATTTGTACATGTACTAAAATACTCTTACATGTGTACATGTACACATGTATCCCTTCACATGCATACATGCATACTCATATGCACATGCATTTAACACTTCTCATGCATACACTAATCTTTGCATGCATACACATCATTGATGCATTCTTATACATCATTCATATTAACATGCATACAATCATGTATACATTCATCATACATAAACTCATACTAACATGCATATACTCATGCAAACATGCATATATGCAAATTCATCTCACGCATTCACATGCATATACATGTATAACACACATATATACATGCATTTACGCATCCATTTCACATACATATTACACATGCATATATGTCTCACACTCATGCACATGCATAAACACACATGCATACCTATACAATTCATCCATTCTTTACACACTTATTAACATACATGCATATGCTCACACATATACATGCATATCTATCACATGCATACACATGCTTAAATGCACTTGGATACATGTAAAAATCAATCATGTATACAATGATGCATTATCACTCATGCATACATGCACTTGACATGCATACATATCATGCTTCATCACTCATGCATACATGCACTTGACATGCATACATATCATGCTAACATACATATGCACTCATGCTAACATGCATACACTCTCCACTTACATACATGCACATGCACACTCCACCCATGCACATGCACACACACATACATATGCACTTCATGCACTCATGTATACATACATGCATATATGCATACACATTTCACACATTCACATGCATACATGCACCTCTCACATACATCTCTTATGCATGCATATACTACATATGCACATGCACTTTTACATATACATGCATCTCACATTCTTACATGCATGCTTACCTATCTTAACATGCACATGCATACATATGCACTCTATCATACATGCACATGCACACATGCTAACATGCATATGCATACATGCATACTACATGCATACACATATGCATTTACACACTCATTATAGTGCATAGTACTATCGTGCCACATCTATAAAAAACAAACCGTTAGGAGCACCCAAGGGATCTCTCTCTCTCTCTCTCTCTCTCTCTCTCTCTCTGCTTCTCTCTCTCTCTTTCTCTCTCTCTCTCACACAAAGACATTCATACGTGCACATATATACTCAATGTAAAAATGCCTACATAGCACCAGTGTAAAAGATGCATCTAATTCGACAATAGGCGAATTTATGTGACAACCAGTACAGATCTTTCTGTTGGAGTCGAAAATTGACCACACATAAATCAAATATGCTTATGCCATATAGTTCATACTATTTTCCTTGGTGAAATAAAACACCACCACCAAGAGGCCTGAATCTCTATCATTCAGAAACCCCAACTACTCAAATTCTTGACGAGATTGCTTATGCCATACAGTTCATACTATTTTCCTTGGTGAAAAAAAACACCACCACCAGGAGGCATGAATCTTTGTCATTCCGAAACCCCAACTACCCAAATTCTCGATGAGACGTACGTTCGGGGCATACAAAAATTTTGACATAACTGCGCGAACATATAATCAAGAAGTAATGATAAGTTACCAAGAGTCACGACTATAAGAAACAATTTATTTACGTAAATAAGATCCTCTTATTAGTTACAAGTTACAACATCCGCCCGAAAGCTACATCTCCTGAGCAGCGACTCTCTCTCTCTCTCTCTCTCTCTCTCTCTCTCTCTCTCTCTTGCATGCACCATCACCTGCAGTCTCTCTCTCTCTCTCTGCTTCTCTCTCTCTCTTTCTCTCTCTCTCTCTCTCTCTCTCTCTCTCTCACACACACACACACAAAGACATTCATATGTGCACATATATACTCAACCTAAAAAACGCCTACATAGCACCAGTGTAAAAGATGCATCTAATTCGACAATAGGCGAATTTATGTGAAAACCAGTACAGATCTTTCTGTTGGAGTCGAAAATTGGCCACACATAAATCAAATATGTTTATGCCATATATTTCAATCTATTTTCCTTGGTGAAATAAAACACCACGACCAAGACGCATGAATCTCTGTCATTCCAAAACCCCAACTACTCAAATTCTTGACGAGATTGCTTATGCCATATAGTTCATACTATTTTCCTTGGTGAAAAAAAACACCGCCACCAGGAGGCATGAAACTTTGTCATTCCGAAACCCCAACTACTCAAATTCTCAATGAGACGTACGTTCAAGGCATAAAAAAATTTCAACATAACTGCGCGAACATATAATCAAAAAGTAATGATAAGTTACCAAGAATCACAACTATAAGAAACAATTTATTTACGTAAATAAGATCCTCTTATTAGTTACAAGTTACAACATCCGCCCGAGAGCTACATCTCCTAAGCAGCGACTCTCTCTCTCTCTCTCTCTCTCTCTCTCTCTCTCTCTCTCTCTCCCTTGCATGCGCCATCACCTGCAGTGTCTCTCTCTCTCTCTCTCTCTCTCTCTCTCTCTCTCTCTCTCTTGGACGGACGTACCTGCAGAAAAAGATCATTACAGAAAAATAACACATTTCTCGTTACATATATAGTCATACATAGAAACCTACGAGCACATGTACTTAACTAGATAACTATGATAAATACCTACTTAACTAACACACATCAAACACTTTCACATGCATTCTTTATGCACACTTAGTACTAAACTTAAGTTAACTTAATCCAATATTCTTACGTAAATGTTTCTATTTAGTATTTACTTATTAATATGAATTAAAAAAATAACTATATAAATTAATAGAAATACATTAAATATGTTAAATATTAATTAATTTATCTATGACTTTAAATATATCAATGATAAATTATTATTAATTAAATCATATTACTTATCTTATAGTATCACTAAAATAAATTAATTAAATCCATTAATAATATTAAAAAATTAAATTCATTAATAATATAGGTATAAAGAAATGTCTTCATATACTTAACTATTCCTAAGGTTAAAACGTATAACCATTTATGCTATAATAAAATTGGATAACTTATAGCCATAAAGATCCATACACTTGAGTAGTTATAAGATTAAAACACCTCATACCCATACATACGGTAAAATAAGCATTATTGAACACTTTCATATGCCTATACATAGATTTACATGGATACAAATTCAGGGTTAATCCCATATATCACATACACTAGAAGTTCATACATTTATATGTAAGCAACTACTTAGAATTAAGCTTACTCAACATATTAGGGGTCTTCTTGGATTCACAAATAGGTAAACACATAGAGTTTAACCCACATATACTTACAGGTTTAAGCATTTTTTAAGGTATATAATCGCATAAATAGATTCAACTTATGGAGCATATGAAAGTCTAATATCTTCTCATCTACATGAAAGTTTACATGCATAATCATAAGTATTAGAACTAACAAACATCAACATACATGCTTACCCATTCTCATGCATATACATACATAAACATGCTTTTATTCAACTTATTTATTGTCTATAACTATTTCAGACTTCATAAAAAATAAGGATTCTAGATAATGAGGTCTTCACTTCATTCAACTCTTCTTGTTTTAGTTATTTGTAAGTACTTAAGAGAAAAGGTTAGTCATTTTAAACCAATGCATAAAAAAAATCTTTGAGAGAGATAGCAACTACTCAATGCTGAAGCCAAACATTTTTTATTTTTCCATATGTTAATTAAGTGAGGAAATCCTTCCGACATCTGCCCCCACCAAACCTGCACATCATCCTCGATGGGCCAACCTGCAGTTCAATGGAAAGCAATATCAAATTCTTTGGTAAAAATCTATAATTTGACTCTAAATAATATTATAAAGAAATGCTTTTAATTTCTAATTATGTTTCTGATAATAAAGAGATTTCCTAGAATTGCATAAATATGAATTAGAAATCGTTTCAATCTATGCATACAGTCAAAAAATACAAATTTAGAATATCCTATAAAGGTTATTTAGATAATTGAGGTACTTACCATTCCATTAACCCTGTTCTTAAGTAAAATTTAATTTATATAAGTATGTTTTCTTTTATTTCTTAGATGTCCACCATAAGATACATCTAACTAATTCTTCTTCAGCAAACCTCCGCCTCATATAGCCCACATAGTATTTCAGAAGTGGTTTCGAGACCACAACTGAATTATATTTTTCTTTTTCTTTTGTACTCTTTTTTCTTTTCTTTTTCCCATCTTGCAGTAGCCATTAATATACTGCTTGATGTTTTTATTTTTCTCTTTTCTTACTTTTTATTTGCAACTTTTTTGTTTAAGGGGAAAGGCTTAACCCCTAATCAGAGCAAAGGATCTAGAAATTTGCTAGAGCCAGAATTAGGATCTCATTTGCTAAACGGGTTCAAAGAAGTCTACTAGTATAAAGTAAATTTCTCTTTTACTAGGGGTCGAAGTTCAAGTGTTCCACTCTCCTATTTTCACAACGCATTATAAGTTCCCTAAATCAGACTTTCAACCTATATACATATTCCTACTTTAATTTCTTGTTCATTATTTATGTAATTTTAATAAATTCCCTCTTAATATCAGAAACAAATAAAACCCTATTTATGAAATGCATGAAAAGAAGATTAAATAATACGAATAATTAGAATTAAATCACCTAGTTATTCTTCATCTTCAACTTCGTCCTCCAGGAAGTCTTCATCTAACTCGAACTTATCGTTTTCTCTTCTTTTAAATAACTTGATTCTTTTCCCTGCAATCAAATTTCTTAACACACAACCATCAAATTCTCATAATTTATAAGTACCTGTCTCAAAAATCAAAACAACAACATAAGGTTCAAACCAATGTTTAGTTACTTTACGGCATGCATTGTATTGAGTATCGAAAGTTGTTGGTGTAATTCACAAGCCTACACATTTGGCTTGATGGATACCATGGAGTTAATACACACATGGAGAAGCATAGGAACTACTGGTAGTAGTTAATTACTACTTTACCCATCTTGTAAAAGTCAAACTGACTTAGAATCTTTTGTAAACACCTACCAAAAGGATTCGTGGAAAAAGTTAGCTCTTTGATTGAAGGAATATCTCCTAGGATATAGGATCTTGATCATAGGGAGCCAAAAGTTTGAATTTGAATTCAACTTTTTACTCATTCTCTATAAAATTGGTCATGGAAAAGTCACGGGTAGGACTCATCATTTTTGAGCTTCTCATTACTGATTTTGAGTGTGTGTGAGGCCTACACTCTAGCCCACACCTATCTACACCATTAGGCAATGATTTTCATGCCAATGGATTTGTATACAAGTGTTCATTAATACATACATTCACATTGTTCATTTCTGAGTTCTCTGTCATACTACTCAAAAGTCTGTCAACTTGTGGAGTGCATATCTCGGTCAATTCTTCACCAAATTTAGTGATTCAAAGATTATTGGATTCAACTTGATGTTATCTACATGCTCTCAAAATTTTAGGAGATTCTATTCAGCCATTTCAGAGAAATTCGCGTCGAGGTGATCATTGGTCAATGTCTGCTATAGTCCTAAAAAATCGGGGGTATAGCTTTACTTGCTAAATTTATTTCTCTTAGCATAGTTTATCTTTTTACATCATTCCAGTTGGAATAGTTAGCTTGCTAAGATAATTAGATACCCCTCAAAGGAATGTTTCCAATTCCTATTGTGCTGGTCACATTGAGCAGAAGATTCAGTAGATGTCAAGACATAAATAGAAGGTTTTCTTGAGATTTTGAGTTTCAAAGTTATCTGTTTTGATTCATTCATTACACACATCACTTCCAAAGTACATAGGCTTTTATGGTGTCATTGGAAAGCTAAGAGGCCCACTTATCAAGTCTGAAGCAAAACAGGGCTGGTACAAAGCAGGTTTTGGTAGTACCTACTCAATCTCTTGGAGCATTCATCCATCTTTCCCAACATTGGTATGAGAGCAAACTAAGGTAAAATGGGAGATGGTTTTCCTTCATTTATTGATAAATTGGATAGGAACAACTATCAGGCATGGTCTCTGAGGATGAAGACCTACTTACAAGGAAGGAGTCTCTATGGATACATCTCAGGAGATGAGGAATTGCCCTCATTCAAAACAAGAGGATTGCCAACAAAGGAAGAACATGAAAAGCTCAACACATGGTGTGCTAAGGATGCATTGGCAAGGTCTTATTGTTGGTGCAATTCAAGCCTTCACAATTTGGCTTGGATTACTTCATGAAGACACCACTTGAAGGAAGGAACATAGGAACTTATGCTTATAAGCTCTTACCATTTTACTCCTTGTAAAAGTCTAAAAAACTTGGCATTTCTTATGTACACACCTATCTTGATTAGAGTCGTGGAAAAAAGTTGTTGGATGATTGAGAGAATATCTCATTACTTTTTAGGTGAAAGATTCTAGGAGTTTTGAATTTGAATTCAACTCAACTCTATAAAAGATGCAAGTCAAAAGTCGCGGGTAGCTTAGCTCATTCTAGCTCACTTCCCGAGACATCTATCAGTTGTATCTGAGAGTGTATGAGTGCTACATTGAAGCCCATACCTCATTACCTCATCTAGTTATGGTTATGAGGCTAATGAGATTGTACAATTATGTCAATTAATAGATATATTCACATACATCAACTATGTGTTCTCTGAGTGTACCGCTTCAAGTCGGTCAACTTCAAAGAGGCATATCTCAGTGCCTACTTCACCAAATACAGTGGTTCAAAGCTTGGTGGATCCAGCTCAAATCATACTACAAGCATACAAAGTTTGAAGCAACTTGGTTCAGCCAATCTCGAGAAATCGCCGTCCAAATTCTCACTAGTATTTGTCTGCATACTTCCTAAAAAGTCGGGGGTGTCCATAAATTTGCTAAAGATATTTCTCCTAGTATAGTTTATCATTTTGATTGATTCCACTTGCAAATGGTAGCTTAATAAGCTAATAGAACACCTCTAGAAGGAATTTTGCCAATTGTAAGTGTACTGGTCATACTGAGTGAAAGACTAAGCAGGTATCAATACCAAAATAGAAAGTTTTCTAGCTTTGTGATTCACAAACTCATCTGTTTTGATCAAGTCATTACTCAAACCTTTTCCAAAGTACATATAGCATTTCTTGGTATCATCTTGAAGCTAAGGGTGTCTATTAATCATATCTGGAGTCACTGAGGGCTGGTGCAAAGCAGGATCAGCACCTACTTAATCTTCTAGAGGATCCATCCATCTTTCCCAACAGTGGTATCAGAGCAAACAAGGTAACATGGGAGATGGTTTTCCTTCATTCATTGATAAATTGGACAGGAACAATTATCAAGCTTGGTCTCTGAGGATGAAGACCTATCTACAAGGAAGAAGTCTGTTTGGATTCATCTCAGGAGATGAGGAATTGCCCTCATTCAAAGCAAGGGATCTACCCACCAAGGAAGAACAAGAAAGGCTTAATACATGGTGTGCAAAAGATGCATTGGCAAGGTCTTATCTTCTTAACTCTATATCTGATTTCCTTTTACCTCACATCAGGAATTGTAAGACTTCCCAAGAAACTTGGGAAACCTTGTCATCATATTTTTCATCTAATACAAGGGCCAGGAAGAATCAATTGTGGATTGAATTCACAACCCTTAGGAAGCAACCAAAGCAATTAGTCTCAGAATTTGTGACCAAAATCAAGGATGTGGCAGATCAATTGGCAAGCATAGGAGAGGAGATTGAAGAGGAACAAATAGTAAGGCAAGTAACCAATGGACTAAAGGCAGATGATAAGTGGGAAAGCTTCACCACTGCATTGGATCTCTACATGGACATACATACCCCAGATCTACTCTGATGGGCCAACTATTCACACATGAAGCAAAGTTCACAAAGGTTGGAGATACATCTAAAGGTAACACTCCTTCTGCCCTATATACTGATAAAAAGATTAAAGACAAAGGTAAAGGTAAAAAGCAAGAAGATGAAGGTTCTACCTCCCAAGCCAACTATGCAGGGAGAGGTAGATCTTCAAGAGGCAGGGGCAGAGGAGGTAAGCAAGGTAGGGGGAGACTCTACAATTCATCACCATGCAACATTTGTGGACTGTCTAACCACACCACAGATGAGTGCTACAGAAATTACAAAAATCAGAGAGGAAGAGGCTATCAAAGAGGTGGATACTCTCAAGGTAGAGGAAGGTTCAACCAACACCAAGGCTACAATGGCTACAACAATAACTACAACAACAATCACAACAACAACCATAATGGTAACTACCAAGGAGGATTCAGAAATAGGAAAGACTACAACAACTACACAGAGGAGCAAGATGACTCCCTATTGATCATGAATATGACTTCCAAGTCAGGTATCAATGATGATCATCTGTTTTATATTGATTCAGGGTGTTCTAATCATGTAGTTGGCAATGTGGCACTACTCTCTGATCTTGAGGAACCAAAGGGCAAACATCAAGTACAAACAGGTAATGATACTAAGCATTCTGTAGTAAAGATTGGAAATGTAAAAACTTGTGATGGTAACCAGAACCTATTGAGCAGGGTACTTTATGTACCAACCATTACCAAAAACTTAATGAGTGTTGGTCAGATTGTGGAGAAAGGTTTGCAGGTCAGGTTCAATCAACATGGAGCATATGTAGAGGACCCAAGACATGGATTCAAAAGGATAGCCAAGGGAGAAAAATCAGGTAGATTATTTACTTTCGAGCTAGAAGACACCAAAAATATTGCTCTATACAATTACAAGGATCAAACACTTTCAGAATTAGAAATATGGCATAAGAGATTAGGTCACATAGGTGAAAGGACCTTAAAGCAAATGAGTAGGGACCAATGTGTGCTTGGGATACCTAATGCATCCAAGCAACACATGATTTACAAATGTGGTGCTTGTCAGTTTGGTAAGTCTCATAGATTGCCCTACTCAAGGAAAGGTTTTATGCATGAAGACTACCTAGACTTGGTACACACATATGTTTGGGGACCTAGCAAGGATCCCTCCATTTCAGGATCAAGGTGCTATGTGTCCTTCATTGATGATTATAGCAGATGGACTGTGTTATATTTTATGAAGCACAAAGATGAAGTGTTTAATTGTTTCAAAAGATATCTTGCACTAGTTGAAAATCAAACAGGTAGGAACTTGAAGAAGCTAAAGTTAGATGGAGGAGGTGAATACTTCTCAAATGAGTTTGAGGACTTCTTGCAAGAAAGAGGTATCAAAAGGGAAATAACCACAAGGTACTCACCTAAACAAAATGGGGTAGCTGAGAGAAGGAATAGATTCAGTTGACCTATGTGTCTACTAATATGCAATGTGCAGATTTACTCACTAAAGCTTTGGATGGAAACAAATTATGCAGATTTAAATCCATGATTGGATTGCAGGATGTAATTGAAGATTGAAGAAGAAGACCTAAGCCAAAGTGTTTGGCTTGAGGGGGAGCTGTTGGTGCAATTCAAGCCTTCACAATTTCGCTTGGATTACTTCATGAAGACACCACTTGAAGGAAGGAACATAGGAACTTATGCTTATAAGCTCTTACCATTTTACTCCTTGTAAAAGTCTAAAAAACTTGGCATTTCTTATGTACACACCTATCTTGATTAGAGTCGTGGAAAAAAGTTATTGGATGATTGAGAGAATATCTCATTACTTTTTAGGTGAAAGACTCTAGGAGTTTTGAATTTTAATTCAACTCAACTCTATAAAAGATGCAAGTCAAAAGTCACGGGTAGCTTAGCTCATTCTAGCTCACTTCCGGAGACATCTATCAGTTGTATCTGAGAGTGTATGAGTGCTACATTGAAGCCCATACCTCATTACCTCATCTAATTATGGTTATCAGGCTAATGAGATTGTACAATTATGTCAATTAATAGATATATTCACATACATCAACTCTGTGTTCTCTGAGTGTACCGCTTCAAGTCTGTCAACTTCAAAGAGGCATATCTTAGTGCCTACTTCACCAAATCAAGTGATTCAAAGCTTAGTGGATCCAGCTCAAAGCATACTACAAGCATACAAAGTTTGAAGCAACTTGGTTCAGAAAATCTCGAGAAATCGCCGTCGCAATGCTCACTGGTATTTGTCTGCATACTTCCTAAAAAGTCGGGGATGTCCATAAATTTGCTAAAGATATTTGTCCTAGTATAGTTTATCATTTTGACTAATTCCACTTGCAAATGGTAGCTTACTAAGCTAATACAACACATCTAGAAGGAAGTTTGCCAATTGTAAGTGTAGTGGTCATACTGAGTGAAAGACTGAGAAGGTATCAACACCAAAATAGAAAGTTTTCTAGCTTTGTGATTCACAAACTCATCTGTTTTGATCAAGTTATTACTCAAACCTTTTCCAAAGTACATATAGCATTTCTTGGTATCATCTGGAAGCTAAGGGTGTGTACTAATCATATCTGGAGTCACTGAGGGCTGGTGTAAAGCAGGATTAGCAGCACCTACTTAATCTTCTGGAGGATCCATCCATCTTTACCAACACTTATTTACTCAAATCCATCTCTGATTTTCTTTTGCCACATATTAGAAATTGTAAGACATCCCAAGAGACTTGGGAAACCTTGTCATTGTATTTTTCCTCCAACACAAGGGCTAGGAAAAATCAGTTGTGGATTGAATTCACAACATTAAGGAAGCAACCTAAGCAAGCTGTTTCAGAATTTGTGACCAAGATTAAAGATGTAGCAGATCAGTTAGCAAGCATATGAGAAGAGATTGAAGAAGAGCAGATTGTGAGGCAAGTGATCAATGGGATCAAGGCTGATGACGAATGGGAAAGCTTCACCATTGCCATGGACCTCTACATGGACATGCGAATTCCAGATCTTACAACTCTCATGGGACAATTGTTTACTCATGAAGCAAAGCTCAACAAGAATGGAGATACATCTAAATGTAATAACTCCTCTACTCCATATACAGATAAAAAGTCTAAAGATAAAGGCAAGAGCAAGAAGGTGGAAGATGAAGGCTCTACCTCCCTAGCCAACTATGATGGAAGAGGTAGATCATCAAGAGGAAGAGGCAAAGGAGGTAAGCAAGGTAGGGGGAGATCCTATAACTCCTCACCATGCAACATTTGTGGTTTATCAAATCATACTACAGATGATGTTTTCAAGAATTACAAGAATCAGAGAGGAAGAGGATACCAAAGAGGTGGATGCTCACAGTCAAGAGGTAGATTCAACCATCACCAAGCCTACAACAACAACTACAACAACAATTACAACAATAATTCCAATGACAACTACCAAGGAGGATTCAAATCCAGAAAGGACTACAACAACTACATAGAGGAGCAGGATGACTCTCTTCTGATCATGAACATCACTTCAAAATCAGGTACAAATGATGATCACCTATTCTACATTGACTCAGGATGCTCAAATCATGTGGCTGGCAATGTAGCACTACTCTCTGATCTTGAGGAACCAAAAGGTAAGCATCAAGTCCAAACAGGTGATGATACCAAGCACTGAGTAGTTAAAGTTGGAAATGTTAAGACTTGTGATGGAAATCAGAATTTGTTGAGCAGGGTACTCTATGTACCAACCATTACAAAAAATTTGATGAGTGTTGGACAGATTGTGGAGAAAGGTTTGCAGGTTAGATTCAATCAATATGGAGCATTTGTGGAAGATCTAAGGCATGGGTTCAAGAGGATTGCTAAAGGAGAAAAATCAGGTAGACTTTTCACTTTTGAGTTAGAAGACACAAAGAATATTGCACTATACAGTTATAAAGATCAAACACTTTCAGAGCTTGAGATTTGGCACAAAAGATTAGGGCGTATAGGAGAAAGAACCTTGAAGCAAATATGCAGGGATCAATGTGTGCTTGGAATACCTAATGTATCCAAGCAACATATGATTTATAAGTGTGGTGCTTGTCAATTTGGGAAGTCTCACAGGTTACCCTTCTCAAGCAAAGGTTACATGCATGAAGACTACCTAGAGCTTGTCCATACAGATGTATGGGGACCAAGCAAAGACCCCTCAATCTTAGGATCAAGGTACTATCTATCTTTTATTGATGATTATAGCAGATGGACTATATTATACTTCATGAAGCACAAGGATGAGGTGTTTAATTGCTTTAAAAAATATCTTGCACTTGTTGAAAACCAGACAAGAAAGAATTTGAAGAGTCTAAGGTCAGATGGAGGAGGTGAGTACTTCTCCAATGAGTTTGAAAACTTCTTGGAGGACAGAGGCATCAAAAGAGAAATAACCACAAGGTATTCTCCTGAACAGAATGGGGTAGCTGAAAGAAGAAATAGGTTGATTGTTGAAACAGCTAGTTCTATGTTGAATGAGAAAAAATCACTTAACTATCTATGGGCAGAAAGTGTTTCAACTGCCACTTACCTCATTAACAGGTTACCATCTAAATCCCTTGATGGGATGACACCCTATGAAGCATGGCATGGTAAGAGACCCTCACTAGACCATTGCAGGATATTTGGATGTGTAGCATATGTACACATTCCTTCTCAGATAAGAGGTAAGCTAGACCCAAAGGCTGAAAAGTGCATCTTTATTGGATATGATCTAAATCAAAAAGGTTACAGGTTTTATAACCCTTCCAATAAGGGATTCATGGTGAGTAGGGATGTTGTCTTTGATGAAAATGATTCTTGGTATGAGAATGAATGCAGGAAGGTTAAACTACCCTATGACTTGGAAGAGGAGTTTCCAAGTCTTGCAAAAGAAGAACCTACTCAGAATGAAGACTCAAGTTCAGATGATGAAGATACTATCAATCTTGAAGAGTTCAAGGCATGGAAGTCCAAGGGCAAAATGAAGATGAAGAAGCTTGAAGACATACCTGAATCTTCAACTCAATCAATCAGAAGATCACAAAGGGAAAGCAAAAAAACTATCAGATATGGGTATGATACATCTCTTGTTACTAAACATTCTATTTACCTTGCCAATGATTTGTCAATTGAAGAACCAGGATCATATGAAGAAGCCATAACCAAATCAGAATGGAAAGAAGCTATGGATGAGGAGATTGAAGCACTGAAGGAAAGTGATACATGGAAGTTAGTACCCAAGAAGGAATCCATGAAGGTAATAGGATCCAGATGGATCTATAAACTCAAAAGAAACTCTGATGGGTCAATTAATAGGTACAAAGCCAGATTGATAGCCAAGGGTTTTGCACAAACCCAAGGCATTTACGATGAGGAGACATTCTCACCTGTGACCAAGATGCCAACAATCAGAGTGTTGGTAAGTGTGGCTGCATCAAAAAACTGGAACATGTACCAATTGGATGTCAAGAATGCTTTCTTGAATGGATGGATTTCAGAGGAGGTATATATGTCACAACCTCGTGGCTATGAGGACCATGAGAAGGTAACATATGTTTGCAAATTAAAAAAGGCTTTATATGGATTGAAGCAGGCACATAGGGCCTGGAATTACAAGTTAACTACATACCTCCAAGACCAAGGTTTTGTCATGAGCAAAGCAGATACTTCTCTATTCATCAAGAGAAGTAATACAGAAGTAATATACCTTTGTGTTTATGTTGATGACATCATAATTACAGGTAATGATGTCAATGGAATCAGACAAATCAAGAGCCACATGATGAAGGAGTTCAAGATCAATGATCTTGGTCTATTGAATTATTTTCTTGGGCTTGAGTTAGTCTATACTAACTCAGGAATATACATTACTCGGAAAAAATATATACAGGACATGTTGAGGAAGTTTCACTTGCAGGATGCCAAAGTAGCAAGTACTCCAATGGAGGTAAACTTAAAATTAAGTGCCCATGAAGGTGATGAAGTTAATGACATTACAGGTTATCAAAGTATGGTGGGTAGCTTGAACTATGCTACCTTAAGAAGGATAGATATTGCATATGGAGTTAGTGTGCTAAGTTAGTTTATGCACAAGCCAAGGATACCTCACTTAGAGGCTGCCAAGAGAATCTTGAAGTATCTCAAGGGTACACAACATCATGGTTTGTATTTTCCTTACATTTCAGACATTGATATCAAGATCTATTCAGATGCAGATTGGGCAGGATGCAAGGATGATAGGAGGAGCACTTCTGGATACATTTCTTTTGCAGGTGACAAACCAATTTCATGGTCTTCAAAGAAGCAACCTACTATTGCTTTGTCTTCTACAGAGGCAGAGTATAGAGGACTGGCTAATGCCACACAAGAAGCCATTTGAATTAAACTTTTGTACATAGAATTGGGTTTATATACTAGGTCACCAATCATCTTTGGAGATATTACAAGCTCACTTCACCTTGCAGCTAATCCTATCTATCATGCTAGGACCAAACATATAGAGTTCCATTACCATTATGTGAGAGAGAAGTTGTTAAGCAAGGACATTCAACTAACCTATGTATCAACCAACATGCAATGTGCAAATTTGTTGACTAAAGCTTTGGATGGAACCAAACTTTGCAGATTCAAAGCAATGATTGGATTGCTGGATATAAATGAAGATTGAAGATCAAGACCAATCCAAAATGTTTGGCTTGAGGGGGAGCTGTTGGTGTAATTCACAAGCCTACACATTTGGCTTGATGGATACCATGAAGTTAATACACACGTGGAGAAGCATACGAACTATTGGTAGTAGTTAATTACTACTTTACCCATCTTGTAAAAGTCAAATTGACTTAGAATCTTTTGTAAACACCTACCAAAAAGATTCATGGAAAAAATTAGCTCTTTGATTGAAGGAATATCTCCTAGGATATAGGAGGTTGATCATAGGGAGCCAAAAGTTTGAATTTGAATTCAAATTTTTACTCATTCTCTATAAAAATGGTCATGGAAAAGTCGCGGGTAGAACTCATCATTTCCGAGCTTCTCATTACTGATTCTGAGTGTGTGTGAGGCCTACACTCTAGCCCACACATATCTACACCATTAGGCAATGATTTTCATGCCAATGGATTTGTATACAAGTGTTCATTAATACATACATTCACATTGTTCATTTCTGAGTTCTCTGTCATACTACTCAAAAGTCTGTCAACTTGAGGAGTGCATATCTCGGTCAATTCTTCACCAAATTCAATGATTCAAAGCATGTTGGATTCAACTTGAAGCTATCTACATGTCGTTAAAATTTGAGGAGATTCTATTTAGCCATTTAAGAGAACTTCGCATCGAGGTGATCACTGGTCAATGTCTGCTAGAGTCCTAAAAAATCGAGGGTATAGCTTTACTTGCTAAATTGATTTCTCTCAGCATAGTTTATCTTTTTACATCATTCCACTTGGAATAGTTAGCTTGCTAAGCTGATTGGACAGGGCCCCTAAAAGGAATGTTTCCAGTTCCTATTGTGTTGGTCACACTGAGCAAAAGTTTCAATAGGTGTCAAGACATAAATAGAAGCTTTAGTTGAGATTTTGAGTTTGAAAGTTATCTGTTTTGATTCATTCATTACACACATCACTTCTAAAGTACATAGGCCATTTTATGGTATCATTGGAAAGCTAAGGAGTTCCACTTATCAAGTCTGAAGCAAAAGAGGGCTGGTACAAAGCCGGTTTTGGTAGTACCTACTCAATCTCTTGGAGCATCCATCCATCTTTCCCAACAAAAGTACTATCATATACAAGCACCCAGTCACCACTTTCTATTGGTTGCAGCCTCAATCTATGTTTCTTATCAAAGTATATTTTATTTTTCAATCGAGATGTTTTTAAATTTTTAATTACTTATTTTAAATTTTTGTTACCTTGTTTTAGTTGTTCAATCCTACGTGTTACCATTTGTGTCCATGTGAAAGGCCAAATGGCCATCGGACACTTCTTTGTATATGTTCTTTAATAAAACATATAGTGGCTTGGTCAGTCACAGATTGTAAGTTTGACCGCATTTGTAAGACCTAAGAAGTCTGTCTTCGTGCTCCCTGTGTACTGTGTTTTCTGCGTATTCTACAGCCTCTGTGCGGAGTACTATGTGCGGCGTCAGGAGCTCGGTTTTCAACACCGAGCATATCGTCGTGGAGCTCTCTCGAGATACGACTAAGGCGGTGACCAAGGCATAGACCTTGGCATACCTTGTCATCCGAGTCACCGAAGTCACCGTTGGCGCCGTTGGCTGCGCGCGAGGGAGGACCTCAACGATCAAGGAATATAGAGGTTCCTGGTACTTCCCAGGAGGTCACCCATCCCAGTACTGTTCCCCCCAGAGCTCGCTTAACTGTGGCAATCTCTTGCCACTAAGCTACACTCTTGTGGTGTTTGAAGAAGGGGAAAGACTAAGGTTGACATTACCTTGAACAAGTTTTGGTCCCTCAAAGCTTCATTTTTGCTTTTAAAGCCTATTTCTGAAGCAATTTTGGGGTGTTTTTGGAGCCATTTCGGAGTACTTTCGCACGTAGTTCTCTTCACACAGGTCCAAGAACATCAAGAAGAGTGTTCCTTGTACTTCTCAGACAATAAATATCAACCTTTGGGGCTGTATTTTCAGCCACACTCGTAAAACTACAGGTTTCTTGAGGGGTTTTCAGTTTTGGTGGGAGCAGTTGCTGCAAATTTATGCAGGTTTTTAAAGCCTAAAACATCAGAGTTGACAGACACTTGCAGGTGTTATTGGCTAGTTTTTGGGCTGTGTATTCAGCCTTTTAGTGTCATTTTACTGCATATATTGAGCACATACACACCATGTACGCTTTTGTGGATACCGCTTATGTACGTCCATGTGGGCATTGATATAGCAGTTACGTTCTTTGCATAAAGCCTTTTACGTTTGATAAAGAGGGTCGTGGTGAGGTTTTCTTAACTGGGAGACACCCAGATATCGGGGTCTCTTCGGTGATGCAGGTGGAAGACTTACCCAGCCTCGCCATAGGAGATGTATGATAGTTGTTCATAGGTGCTCGATAAGCCTAGTTGGATTCTATTGGGTAATTGATTATATGCAGTGGAGTCAATGATTCACTATGCAGGTAGACATGTCAGTACTTGCAGTTTTATGATACTTTGACACTGGTCATATGCTAATTTTGCAGAGGATACTCTGGCAAAATTTTTCCAGATTTCTCGTTTAGTCAATTATATAGTGGTCGATTTACTCCTTGATACACTTATTTGTTGGTGTTTGGACTCTTCTAGCTCCATTATCATTCTATTCAGTTCTCTACGATCATGGCATCAGAGGTCTCAGGCACATCCGGTGGATCAGGGTCTAGTGCTAGCGTTCCGAGGAGGAGCTATAACTTGCAGGGCAAAGACCATTTTGAGATCCGAAAATTTCATGGCACAAACTTTGCTCTATGGAAGAATCAGATTAAAGATGTGCTGATTCAAAGAAGGCAATGGAAGCCAGTAAATGGGATTTCAAAGAAGCCTGCTGACATGGATGAAGATGATTGGGATGAGTTAGATGAAATGGCCAGGTCTACCATTCGCTTGCACCTGGCAGATACTGTTTACTTTATAGTATTAGACTGTGAAAGTGCAGAGGAGCTTTGGAAGAAGTTATGCAATACATATGAAAAAGAGACGGCATCAAATAAAGTATATTTGATGAGAAAATTATACGACCTTCGTATGAAGGACACAGATAGTGTTGCTGCTCATCTAAATGAGTTTGATGCCATATTCTCCCAGTTACAGGCTCAGAAAATGGATATGGACAATGAAATGAAAGCAATATTGCTGTTATGCACCCTGCCATCATCATGGGATAGATTTTGCACAACTATTAGCAATAGTGCACCAGGTGGTAAACTCGTCTATGATGATATATGTGGAGCACTCTTGAGTGAGGAGATTCGTAGAAAATCTATGGTTGGCACTCAGAGTGGAGATGCATATAATGTTCGTGATTCTTACCAAGGAAAGAATCAACAACGTGGCAGGAGCAAGAACAAGGAAAAGAATGGTCAACGGAATAAGAGCAGAAGTAAATCAAGGAAGAGGGATATTGAATGCCATTATTGTCATAAGAAAGGACACATGAAGAAAGAATGTTATGCATTAAAGAATGCTAAAGGTAAAGGACAGAATGTTGATGGGCATGTTAAACAGTTACCTGCATCATCTACTTCGACTGTGAAGATTGAAGAAATTAATGCTATTTCTGATGATGCTGATGTGTTGACACTTGATAGTACTGTGCCATCTGAGGCACTTATGGCTGATTCTCTTTCCCACACCTGGCTGCTAGATTCTGGTGCTTCTTTCCATGTGACACCACATAGAGAATGGTTCTCTAATTATGCAGCAAAGTCTCTTGGCACCGTGAGACTTGGTGACTCTTACCAGTGTGATGTTGTGGGGATTGGAGATGTAGTTGTGCAGTTCATTGACGGTTCAAAATTTACTATGCATAATGTACGCCATGTACCTCAGTTATCACGCAGTTTGATGTCAGTTGGTCAACTTGATGATCTTGGTTACAAGGTGGTCTTCTATGCTCAGTCCTTTCGTATATCAAAGGGCAATATGGTTATTGCAAAAGGAAGGAAAGTTGGCTCACTTTACCCTTTATTTGTATCACAGAAAGAACACTTGTTAGCTGTTACTGAACAGCCTATGGCTTGTATTTGGCATGGTCGTTTGGGCCATATATCTCGTAGTGGAATGGAAAATCTTTCTCGTTCTGGCTACTTACCTGTGTTATCTTTCTCTGATTTTTCATTTTGTGAGCATTGTCAATATGGAAAGCAAACCAGAAATGTGCATAAAACACACATTGACTCTTCAATTCAGCCTTTAGATCTTGTTCATACAGATGTGTGTGGTCCTATGCCCACTAGGTCCTTAGGTGGTTCTCTTTACTTTGTCACTTTCATAGATGATGCTACTAGAAAAGTCTGGGTATATCCTATCAAATCGAAGGATGATGTATTCCCTACTTTTAGAAAATGGCTTGCTTCAGTTGAGACTGAAAAAGGAACTAAGCTTAAGGCTTTACGTTCAGATAATGGGGCTGAGTATACCTCACATGAATTCAGCCTTTTCTGTCAGTGTAGAGGGATTCGTAGAGAGTTTACAGCTCCTTATACCCCAGTACAGAATGGTGTAGCTGAGAGGATGAATAGAACTATTCAAGATAGAGTAGTCTCTATGTTGCATCATGCAAACCTCTCACAAGGTTTTTGGGCAGAAGCAGTATTGACTGCAGTTCATGTGATTAACCTTTCACCTAGTACTGCCAAAGGTCTGAAAGTGGCACAAGAGTTATGGACAGGGAAACCACCATATTATGATCATCTTCGAGTTTTTGGGTGTGAAGCATATGTTCATATACCCAAGAATCTTAGACAGAAGTTGGACCATAAGTCAAAGAAATGCATTTTTCTTGGATATGGTCGAGAAGGACAATTTGGATATCGCTTATGGGATCCTGAAACACGGTCAGTGATCAGAAGTAGTGATGTCATTTTTAATGAGTCTAAGATGCATAAACAGCCGATTAAGGAGGTTGAAGTGAGAAGAGTGGTGTTTGAGGATACTAGTCCTCCGGTTAGCATGCATAAAAATGCTGCACATAGGGATGTTTAAGAGAATGTCCATTCAGATCAATCTGCACATGTTCCTGTTCAGCAACCATTGAGACATTCTGCACGTGTTTCATATCCACCTAATAGATATGTTCCAGGTTTAGATTTTGTTATGCTAACAGATGCCGGTGAGCCCTCTTGCTACAAAGAGGCTATGCAGACAGAGGATCATGTCAAGTGGGAGCATGCCATGAAGAGTGAGTTGGATTCTATTCACAAGAATGGTACTTGGGACCTAGTACCTTTGCCAAAGGGCAGGAAAGCTTTACCATGTAAATGGGTATATAAGTTGAAATTCACATCAGATAGTGCTTCTCCAAAATATAAAGCACGACTTGTTGCAAAGGGTTTTAAGCAACAACATGGTGTTGATTTTGAGGAAATCTTCTCTCCAGTGGTCAAGATGACTACTTTGCGCATGTTGCTTGGATTCGTTGCAATGGAGGACTTAGAGCTAGTCCAAATGGATGTGAAAACAGTTTTCTTGCATGGAGATCTTACAGATGAGATCTATATGGAACAACTAGAGGGTTATGTAGTTCCTGGCAAGGAAAGTCTAGTTTGTAAGCTCGAGAAGAGCTTCTATGGACTTAAACAGTCTCCTAGACAATGGTACCAAAAGTTTGATGCTTTTATGAAGTCCCAAGGCTATTCTCAGAGCAATGAGGATCATTGTCTCTACACAAAGAGATGTTCTGATGGCAGCTTGATCTGCTTGATACTTTACATCGATGATATGTTGATTGTTGGGAAGTCCTCTTATGATTTGTCAATTCTCAAAAAGAAGTTGAGTCAGACATTTGATATGAAGGATTTGGGGGATGCCAAACATATTCTTGGCATGCGCATTACTCGTGATAGGAGTAAAAGATGCATATACTTGTCTCAAAGTGAGTACATATCCAAAGTACTTCACCGATTCAATATGCAGGGTGGAAAGGCATTGAGTACACCTTTACCCACATATGTGAAATTGAGCAAGGATGACTGCCCCAAATCAGATGAGGAAAAGGAATTCATGACCAAAATTCCCTATCAGTCTGTTGTTGGTAGTCTCATGTATGCTATGGTAGCTACGAGACCAGACATTGCATTTGCAGTGGGAGTTGTGAGCAGATATATGTCTAATCCTGGCAAGAAACATTGGGAAGCGGTCAAAATGATTTTGAGATATCTGAGTGGCACTAAGGAAAAGTGTCTATGCTTAGGTAGAGGGAAAGCATCCATTATTGGTTACATAGATTCTGACTATGCTGGTTGTGTAGACAATCGTAAGTCTACATCAAGGTACATTTTTCATTTTGCTGGAGGTGCTATCTCTTGGAGATCTCGTCTTCAAGAATGTACAGCTGTTTCCACCACAAAAGCAGAGTATGTTGCAGCAAGTGAGGCATGTAAGGAAGCATTGTGGCTTTCTCGTCTTGCTTGTGATATGGGTTTGCCTCAGCATGTACCTCACTTGCTCAGTGATACTCATAGTGCCATTGCTTTGGCTAAGAATCCGGTCTATCACGCAAAGACCAAGCATATTGAGGTGAGGTATCACTTCATTAGAGATTGCTTAGCCACTGAGAGCATTATTCTTGAGAAGGTTCACACTCGAGATAATGTTGTAGATGCTTTGACTAAAGCTCTACCACGGGATAGCTTTCGACGCTGTTGTCACTTGATGGGGGTTACTTGATTCTTGATCTTACGCAGTCACTTGTATACTGTGTAACATGCCCATCAGGTGGGAGGTATAGTTTGTATACTTACACTCAGGTATTCTTTATCATTCTTTCTTTTTTCTCCCATAGTTACTCTGGCCATATTGGCCTTTAGTGGGAGATTGTTACTGTTAGTGTCCATGTGAAAGGCCAAATGGCCATCGGACACTTCTTTGTATATGTTCTTTAATAAAACATATAGTGGCCTGGTCAGTCACAGATTGTAAGTTCGACCGCATTTGTAAGACCTAAGAAGTCTGTCTTCGTGCTCCCTGTGTACTGTGTTTTCTGCGTATTCTACAGCCTCTGTGCGGAGTACTGTGTACGGCATCAGGAGCTCGGTTTTCAACACCGAGCATATCGTCGTGGAGCTCTCGAGAAGGAGAGTGCAGCGCGGTGTATCGCCATCGAAATACTTCACTACGCGCTAATAATTCCTCTCATGAAACATTATCTTTCCAACCTAAACTCATCCAATTAACTATCTGAGTATGTATAGGAAATATTGGCTTCTGACAATACATGTGTTCAGCTGGCATAAAACCAGTTGTTCTCGTGTACGTCATTCTATTAGCCCAAAGAGCAAATGGGAGATATTTTGGCCATTGTCCAATATCTCCATGGCAAGCTTTTGAAATAGCCTTCGCCTTGGAAGGATGCCCTTGTTCTATTTTACCATTTGCTTCCGGGTTATAGGCAATCGTAAGAGATAATCGAATTCCATGATGTGCAAAGAATTATCTTGCCTCTCTAGGATCTAGCTCGCCTCGATCTGCTACTACTTTTTCTACATATTCAAATCTGGATAATCCTTCTTCTAAAAGGAATACGCATACATTATAAGTAGTATTGGAACGATATGCTCTACCCTCGACATGGTTTGTCAAATCTTCTCGTGCAAGAACGATATATCTCATACCACAATTGCTTTTGGGCATGGTCACAAGGTCGACTACCCACTTGTAATGAATACAAGGTGGATAGGTCAGATGAAGGGGGTCTCTATGCATGACAGAGGAATGTAACTGGCACGTTATACAAGTGCTCACAAATTCTTTAAAAGTTACGTACATCCTTGGCCAGCAGTAGCTTTCCCTAATCTTTTCATATGTAGCCACAAAGCCTTTATGACTAGCCCAAAGGCTTTCATGCATCTCTTGCATAACTTGCACTTGAAAAACTTTTAAACCTAGAACTCTTTGAGGGTTTCGTACCTTTCCTCTAGCGTGTCTCCAAAGATATCCATCTTTCAAGAAGAAGTTGAAGGAATTCTTCCTAAAGTTTCAGAGTCAATTTGAAGATCAGCTTGGAAGAGGCTGAAACGAACTCAGATAGTATCCTATATCTCACAATTCTCCTTCATAATCATCTTCTCTAAATTTCTCATACACATAGGTAGATGTTTCATAATCAATTAAATTTATATGAATATCTATTGCTTCACTATCATTGTCAAACTTTGCTCTTGAGAGCATATCAGCAATGCTGTTATGTTTATCGGCAATATGTACAAAAGCAGGATTAATAAACTTACTAAAGGCTATCCATCGTAACATAGCTATATCTGGAGATGAACAATTAGCTATTAATCCTATTAGTGGAAGACAATCGGTCTCTACTATTACATTAGCTCCTATAAAGTATTCTTTATCAGTTTTTAAAGATGTAACTAATCCCCATAATTCTCTCTTAATTTGAGGGTAATTCCTTTGAGTATTATGTAAGATCTTTGCTCCAAAGCGAACTGCATACCTTTACTCCTCCTCATCATCCTGTCCAATGACCCAGCCTATACCAATAGGACTAGTGTCAACGGTTAGGATTACAGGCTTATTTCCTATATAGTCAATACGTTTCAAAATAAGAGCATTGATAAGAAATTGCTTTAGACGTCTCATTGTTCAAGTATGCTCATCAATCCAAAATAATTTCTTTCTTTTTCTTAATAAATCATAAAGTGGATTCACTACGTGAGCAAAGTGAGGGATCCAGATGACATAGAAAACACATGCACCTAAGAATCTCCTTACTTCACTAACATTGTGATATCGCTCAGAAATCCTACTAATGCCATCAACTTTTGCTGGATAAGGCCTACGACCATAATGACCACATAAATGTCCAACTATCAGCACTTCATTAACACCAAAAGTAGATTTCTTTAGGAAGAAAGTTAGTCCAACCTCTTCAAATCTTTCAAATATCTTCTCGCAATCAGAAATATGGCTGGAAACAAACTTTCTACAACCAGATGAATCTAAACTTTCATCTTTTTCTTTTTCCACACACCCTTTTATTGGAATGTCATCAATAAAAGGCATCGTCACTTTTGGGATAAAGTCATGTAAGGCCAAATTCATAGCATTCATCATGTGTGCCATAGAATTCGTCTCTCCTTGTGGTAAAGTACACATGCGTACTAAACCCAAAGGAGTCTTCATCAGGTTCACATCTCAACTCTGAATAGCTAATTGAAACTGATCATACCCTAAATACAGGTCTCCCATTGAATAAATGGAATGGCCGGCAAATACCTCGGCAAACTCATTTGCAATAGGACTAATTCCTACATTCCTAATAGTGACTTTATTTATTGGCTGCAAATCGTGAATAAAGTGTAGCTTCTCGCTCTTTTTTGGTACCGTGAACGACCTATTGGAGTATGGTGCAGAGGATGGTTCCAAGATTCTCATGGAAATCTTTTCCTTTAACAGTCTCATTAGCTCAGGTAAATGAGCTTTTGGAACTCGTATTGGACGAAGATTCCAAGGAATGTGTGGTACAATGAAAATAATCATCGAAGCTACTAACTCTGGGTATGCACATCCTATCTCATGTGGGAATAAAGAAAATTCTTTACCATGACGAACAATCATCTTTGTGAACTGATCTTTTTCTATTTGAGAAAGAAATGCATCACCGAATTTAATATATTTCTTACTTTCCTCTGTAAACATATGACCTATCTTAGATCAATCTCTAAGTATAGGGTCATCTGATACTCGTCAGAATATATCATGACTATCTTTGGGTAAGGGTTGAGCTACAGGCTTTATTTTCTTTTCTACAGTTTTATATTTGGTTTCTACGTTAACTTCATGTTCTAGGCTGAATTCACTAATAATCTCATATTCTTGAATAGATTTAAGATAATCAGATTTGATTCTAAATTTTCTTGAGAAGTGCTTTGTAGCTCTTCTAATAAAGTAGAACTTTTTGAGAGTTCAATTATACACTCAATTTTTTCATCACTTGAAATTAATCTTGATTTTCAAAAATATTTTTCATTTTGTTTTCTAAATGTTTTTGTAAGGTTTTCTTTAGTAATATATTGTAAGCTAGTCGTAGGAGTACAAACTAAATAATCTTCAAATTTATGTACAGTATTAGGCGAGACATCAAAACAATGTCCACTATTGTCCCGCTCAATAGTGGAGTCTAGCAGAAATTTTGATCCTAATATGCCCCATATTCTCTTACAGCCAATGGACCATCACATACATGACTAATCAGTCTTCTTAAGTTCTTTCTATTTCTAATGTGATTTGGGTAGACT
The DNA here is from genome assembly GCA_020310875.1 of Ceratopteris richardii. NCBI lineage: Eukaryota > Viridiplantae > Streptophyta > Polypodiopsida > Polypodiales > Pteridaceae > Ceratopteris > Ceratopteris richardii. The sequence goes on from CM035438.1 coordinate 66,335,645, forward strand.
GTCATAACTTGCAAAGAATCCATCCCGGATTTGGATCGAATTCTTGCATATATTGACCCGTCATTCATTGCTTTTGTTTCCATTCTCATCTTAGCTATGAATGGTTTCCGAGAATTATTTCATACAAATAATTATCTTGAACGAAGAAGTGAAACTCTTCTCGAACACCACCTATCATTATAGGTACATTCGCACATGCACCTAATAAAATACCTGAGCCATTGTCGGTTGTTCTCATCCTCCATCCGTGCTCTTCATCAATTGGGCATCTAAATTTGTCAAAAAACTTCTTTGAAATAATGTTTATCGCTGACCCGAGTCAATGAGAGCCAGAGCTAAACAAGAGTCCTTCTCATCTCCAATTCTATTTCTCACTTCTGGTGTGCCTCGTGCCCAGAAGGTAGAGTTGAATTTACTTTCACTTTTTAACATCTCATCATCAGGTTGTATCGGTCCTAAAAAATTTCTATTTACGCTTCTAGTTGTAAATTCTTCATCGTCTTCATAATCACTCTCACTTAGTGTGACTGCATCATTCATAGCTAGAGTTTCTTCTGCCACATCTTGCATATCCTCGTCTTGTGGCAATGGAAAACGTCTCCTTTTAATCAGTCCAATAAAATTGTCCTTGAACTCAAGTTTTGCAATTAAAAAGACTTGTTCAAGAGACATTGTTACTTGACTTTTTAGAAGAATATCATTTAAGCTTTCCCTAGCATCATTTTTCTTCTCGAGCTCAGAAATCATTATAGCACGTGGAGCTCTTCTACCCTTCTTTTTTGTTGGAGAAACACTCACTAATTAGACATATATTTGAAGGTCAAATCTTAGGAAGAATACCCCATGCCTATGTGAAGGGACAAATTCACAAGTGTATCATATTTGTAAAGTTAGTTCACTTTAGTTCTAGAAGTTTTTTAAAATCACGAGAATACAAAAATCTATATAAGTTAGTTTGTATCAACTGACGTGGAGAGAGAGAGAGAGAAAGAAGAAGTAGAAGAAGGAGTTCATTTTATACGACTGTGTATAGTCGGGCTTCTCTGAGTGAGAAAGGATATGTAAAACTTCTAAGTTTTCATAGCTATGAGAAAGAACTGAGTAAAGTTCTGTGTATGAGTCTCTCTCCATCATCTCCATGCTTGCCTACTGTGTGATGAATTCAAAAGTTCATGTTTTCTGAGCAATTCGATGCCTGGCATCGAATCTTGGCTGATAAGTCATTTTTCATTCTCTGTGTGTTAACTGTTGTTGAATCTTCTAAAAATATGAAGTTTGTGGAGCAACTCGATGCCTGGCATCGAGTTCTAGCATAAAATGGATGCCCGGCATCGACTTTTAGCATAAAAGTCATCTTCTTCATGTGTGTGTAAAATAGAGTGTTTCTGGTGTAGAAAAATAGCCAAAAAAAGCCCAAAGTCGATGTCTGGCATCGACTTGGACTGAAATTCGATGCTAGGCATCGAATTTTTTATTTTTGGACACCAGGAATACTAAAACATGCAAAGTTTCTAGTTTTGGAAGCTCATATAGGGTCATCTTGTGAGAGCCATAACTTGAGTTCTAGAGATCCGTTTGATGCATATGATAGCTTGTTGGAAAGCTCTACTCTTCTAGTTTTAGCCTATAAAGTTTCATGGAGAAATAATACTTGAGCTAGGAGAAATAAACAAAATACTGAAGGTATGTCATTTCGGTGACTAGGAATTTCTGTAGAAGCAAAGTTCTCACTTTAGGCTATCATTTCTCAAAGTTTGGAGTGGCAATGAGTTAATGGTGACCATAGAGGTGTTCTAGTGTCACATTAATTCATTTCTTGTGGTGTTTTATACATCAACAAGTGGTATCAGAGCATAAAGATTCTCGAGAGCAGAAGACGACAAAGGTACGAGAAGTTTTGTAAAATTTTCCATTAAAGTTTGAAAGGTGAAGCATTTGAAGACACAAGGCATCAAAAGGTTACTTCAAAAGTATTCTCATACACAAAGAACTTCAAAAGGTATTATCCTTTATCCTTTAAGCTTACAGGTTGCAGCAGAAGGAAAGAACTATGGCAGATCATATTTCCATTGACAAACTGGACAGAGATAATTACCCCGCATGGGTAATGAGAATGGAAGCCTTACTTATGAGTAAGGATCTCATGGTATATGTAACAGGTGAAGAAGAGAAGCCAGTATTTGAAGATGAAAGCCGACCAAAGAAAGAAGAACTTGATGCTTTAAAGCATTGGCAGAAGAAGGATGCAAGTGCATAAGCATACATCTACAATACAATCTCTGATCATTTGCTACCACACATCAGAGGATTGGAATCATCTGAAGATATATGGAATGCATTGGAGTATCATTTCCAAAGCACTACTAAAGCACGAAAAGCAAGTCTATGGTCAGAGTTTACAACATTCAAGAAGAAGCCAAGTCAAACCATTAGTGATTATGTCACTAAGATGAAGGATCTAGCAGATAGTCTTGGATCCATAGATGAAGATGTTGAAGATCATAGATTGATTGCTCAATTACTTGCAGGTTTGAGAGGGGATGAAAGGTGGAAACCTTTTGTCTTATCAACAGAACTTTCATTAAATCATTATGTTCCAGATTTGAACCAGTTGCTTGGTTTGATGCTCACATATGAGCAAGACTTGAAGGGAGATGGAGATAAAGGACAAAGTTCTGCAATGTACATGAAGAACAAGAAGAAAGGAGATAAAGGTAAAGCAAAGGATGAAGAGGAGTCTAGTTCTCAAGCTTATTATGCAAGAGGTAAAGGCACTGGCAAAGGAAGAGCAAGAGGTTTTGGAAGAGGAAGAGGTAATCAAAATAACAACAAAAAGGCTTGCTGGATCTGTGGATTGAGTAATCATTTGGCTCATGACTGTTGGCACAACCAACAAGGATCAAACCAGAATCAAAACAACAATAGCAGAGGCCGAGGTGGAAGATATCAAAGTAATTATCAAAGAGGTAGACAAAGTCAAAGAGGAGGCTATGGTAGAGGTGGAGGAAGAAGTTGGGGACAGAATCAATCCTACAACACCACCTACTACAATTATGCAAATGACACACAGAATGAAAGTCATACATCATTGATGATGAACTCAATCAACACATCAGATAAAGAAGATCTAAAGGTATTTTACATTGACTCTGGATGTTCTAATCATTTGTCAGGAAACATAGAATTGATGTCAGAATTGGAAAAAGGTATTTCGAGTCACACAGTTCAAACTGGTGATAATACAAGACATAGTGTACATTCAATTGGAAAAGTGAAATGCAAGAGTGGATCAGATTTGCTAACCAATGTTTTGTATGTTCCTACAATACCTAAAAACTTGTTTAGTGTGGGACAGATAGTTGAAAAAGGTTTTCAAGTCAGGTTTACAAATGAAGGAGTATTTGTGGAAGATCCAGAGAATGGATATAATCAGATTGTCTCTGGTAAGAAAGAAGGTAGACTCTTTACTTTAAGAGTGCAAGGGAACATTGGTCAAGCTTTGCTCACACATGGTGAAGGAGTGATTACAGAACTTGATTTCTGGCATAAGAGATTAGGTCATTTCAATGAAAGAGGAATTAAAGCTATGGTTGCTAATCAGTCTGTACTAGGATTACCAAATGTGCAAAGTCAACATATGGTTTATAAATGTGAAGCATGTCAAATGGGTAAAGCACACAGGTTACCATTTCAGAAGAAAGGATTCAAACATGATGGAGTACTTGAGCTCATTCATACAGATGTATGGGGACCAACAAAAGAAGGATCTATCAGTGGCTCAAGGTATTATGTTCTTTTCATTGATGATGCTACAAGATGGATAACATTATATGTTTTGAAGGAAAGATCAGAAGTGTTTGGAGCTTTCAAGCATTTTCATGCATATGCAGAGAGAGTCACAGGTCAAAAGCTTAAGAGACTGAGGTCTGCTGGAGGGGGAGAATACTTCTCCCAAGAGTTCAATGATTATCTTTGGAATGCAGGTATTAAGAGAGAAATAACTTGCAGGTATACACCACAACAAAATGGTGTAGCAGAAAGAAGGAACAGGACTTTGGTTGAGTTTGCTAGAGCTATGTTGAAGGAGAAGAATTGTCCAAATTATCTTTGGGCTGAAGCTGTAAATACAGCTACACATCTTGTGAATAGATTACCATGTGCAGCTCTCAATGGTATGACTCCATATGAAGCTTGGTGGGGTAAGAAACCAACACTAGATCATTGTAGAGTGTTTGGATCAATTGCATATGCTTATGTGCCATCACAGCTTAGGAATAAACTTGAACCAAAGGCAGAAAAATATGTGTTCATTGGTTATGATGAAAAGCAGATGGGTTACAGGTTGTGGAATCCTTTAACCAAACAATTTCTTGTTTCTAGAGATGTTACATTTGATGAACAGAAAAGTTGGTATGCAGATCAAAGTCATACAGCTGAAGAATTTGAAGAAGAGGTAAGAAGATGTGAGAAAGGAAAATCAATTGTGCAGGTGAATAGAGATGAAGACTATATGCAAGCAAGTACATCCAGAAGTGGATTAACAAGAAGGAATGAAGAAGCTCCTATATTTGATGAAGAAGTGTATCCAGACACATATGAAGAATGTGAACCAAGAAGGTCAAGCAGGACAAGGAGACAACCAGAAAGGTATTCTTATGATACTTCTTACATAACTCAGAAGAACTATGCATATATGGTGAAAGATGATGAAGAACCCCAGAACTATGATGAAGCTAAAGGTAAGAAGCAATGGGAAGAAGCAATGAAGGAAGAGTTCAATGCACTGGAGGAGAACAAGACATGGGAACTTGTTCCTAAACCAAATGGTAAGAAGGTTATTGGAAATAAATGGGTTTATAAAGTGAAGAAGCTTGCAGATGGAAGTATAGCCAAATACAAAGCTAGATTGGTGGTGAAAGGCTATGCCCAAACTTATGGCATAGATTATGATGAGACATTTAGTCCTGTAGCTAAGATGTCAACTATAAGGACAATCATTACTATTGCAGCTTCAAAAGGATGGACCCTAAGTCAATTGGATATAAAGAATGCATTCTTGAATGGATACATATCAGATGAGGTATACATGGAACAACCTCAAGGATTTATAGATTCCAGGTATCGAAATTTTGTTTGCAGGTTGAGAAGAGCATTGTATGGATTGAAGCAAGCTCCAAGAGCTTGGAACTATAGACTGGTGAAGTATCTCAATGATCTTGGATATCAAAGTTCAAAAGCAGACCCAAGTCTACTTATCAGAAGAACAGAGGAAGGTACAATCTACATTTGTATTTATGTAGATGACATTATAATCACAGGTACTTCAGATGAAGGAATCAAGGAGGTAAAGAGATTGCTTGAAAAAGAATTCAAGATCAGTGACCTAGGAAAGTTATCATACTTTCTTGGAATGGAAGTTACTTATACAGATCATGGCATATATGTGTCACAAGAAAGGTATCTTCTGAACTTGTTGAAGAAGTTTGATATGGAAAATTGCAAAGAAGCTTCAACTCCACTTGAAGTTAATCACAAGCTCAGTAAATATGATGGTGCAGACTACAAAGACATGAGGAAGTATCAATCTCTTGTGGGTAGTTTGATTTATGCTACACTAACAAGACCTGATCTTAGTTATGCAGTGGGAGTTTTGTCACAATTCATGCATTGTCCAAAGGACCCACATTGGATTGTAGGTCAAAGAGTTCTCAGATATATCAAAGGAACTATAAAGGAAGGATTATATTATCCTTTTACATTAGATTTGAAGTTGAGAGCCTATAGTGATTCAGATTGGGCAGGTAACCAGGATGACAGAAGATCAACTCATGGTTACATGATATACATTGGTGATAAGCTTGTAAGTTGGTGTTCAAAGAAACAACATACAGTAGCATTATCATCAACTGAAGCAGAGTACAAAGGACTTGTGGAAGCAGCTAAGGAATTCATATGGATGTAGACATTGTTCAAGAGCTTAGGCATTGATCAAGGTACACCTACAATACATGGAGATAATATGAGTTCACTTTATCTTGCAGCAAATCCAGTATTTCATGCAAGGACAAAGCACATAGAGATACAGTATCATTTTCTCAGAGAAAAGGTAATGGAGAAGGAGATTGAAGTGGAGTACATTTCTACTAAAGATCAGTTAGCAGACATAATGACAAAGAGCTTGGATGGTGTGAAGACCAGCAGATTCAAAAGCATGGCAGGAGTGAAAGAAAAGAAGAAGATATGAAGAAACAGAGAATGTCAATTAGTGATTGAGGGGGAGCTGTTGGAGAAACACTCACTAATTAGACATATATTTGAAGGTCAAATCTTAGGAAGAAAACCCCATGCCTATGTGAAGGGACAAATTCACAAGTGTATCATATTTGTAAAGTTAGTTCACTTTAGTTCTAGAAGTTTTTTAAAATCACGAGAATACAAAAATCTATATAAGTTAGTTTGTATCAACTGACGCGGAGAGAGAGAGAGAGAAAGAAGAAGTAGAAGAAGGAGTTCATTTTATACGACTGTGTGTAGTCGGGCTTCTCTAAGTGAGAAAGCATCTGTAAAACTTCTGAGTTTTCATAGCTATGAGAAAGAACTGAGTAAAGTTCTATGTATGAGTCTCTCTCCATCATCTCCATGCTTGCCTACTGTGTGATGAATTCAAAAGTTCATGTTTTCTGAGCAATTCGATGCCTGGCATCGAATCTTGGCTAATAAGTCATTTTTTCATTCTCTGTGTGTTAACTGTTGTTGAATCTTCTAAAAATATGAAGTTTGTGGAGCAACTCGATGCCTGGCATCGAGTTCCAGCATAAAATGGATGCTCGGCATCGACTTCTAGCATATAAGTCATCTTATTCATGTGTGTGTAAAATAGAGTGTTTCTGGTGCAGAAAAATAGCCAAAAAAAGCCCAAAGTCGATGCCTAGCATCGACTTGGACTGAAATTCGATGCTAGGCATCGAATTTTTTATTTTTGGACACCAGGAATACTAAAATAGGCAAAGTTTCCAGTTTTGGAAGCTCATACAGGGCCATCTTGTGAGAGCCATAACTTGAGTTGTAGAGATCCGTTTGATGCATATGATAGCTTGTTGGAAAGCTCTACTCTTCTAATTTCAGCCTATAAAGTTTCATGGAGAAATAATACTTGAGCTAGGAGAAATCAACAAAATACTGAAGGTATGTCATTTCGGTGACTAGGAATTTCTGTAGAAGCAAAGTTCTCACTTTAGGCTATCATTTCTCAAAGTTTGGAGTGGCAATGAGTTAATGGTGACCATAGAGGTGTTCTAGTGTCACATTAATTCATTTCTTGTGGTGTTTTATACATCAACATTTTTCCCTTCCTCTTCATTTTGTTTTTGGTCATCTTTATTTTCAGTTTTAAAGTTTTCTTTTTCAGATTTCTTTTGTTCTTCCTGTGATTGAATATTTTCATCTGTTGGCTTTTTTCCTTCCTTTATCATCTTTCTTTTCTCTTCTTGAGATAAATTTGTATCCTCAAATTGTACTTTTTTATCAGTTTTCTTCTCATCCTCTCTTGTCTGTCTCCTAGTTACCCTCCTATCTCCGTCCTGTACATCATCCTGTATATCATCTTGTCTCCGTTTTTCCTCAACATTAGCAATGTGAGAATAAACAGAGGCTTGATCTACAGGAGATCTCCATGCAATTTTATACATTATCTCATCTCTAGCCCTTACCAATGCCTCTATCAAATAAGGATTTTGGCTAGGCGTAGAAAGAGGTTTATCATCGACTAGCTATAATCTAGCAGTCGAGGTACTAGTAGTTGCATTAGAGATTGTTAATTTTTCATATAACTTTTTCATTCCTCCTTTGCCCCAATTGACGGATAAAGGAAGAGGTGACCTAAAGTCACACAATCTTCTATCAATTTCTACAACTAATTGATTTTCCTTCGTGCTTTTAATTCATCATATGCAAAAGTTGTGTGCTCCTGACTATCACACCATACACATCGCTTTCTGCCAGTCCCTCTTTTTTCATTATTTCTTTGAAAGGATGGTTGAGCCGCAAACTGTGGAGCTGGCTGGAAGGCTAGTTGAGGAGGAATGTATTGTGGCATAACTGGTTGTATGGGTGGTGCTTGCCCTACACCACTACTACTAGCCCAAGGATCATTAAAACTCATGGAGTATACTTTGTTATTCCGTTGGGCAACCTCTTTTGAAAGAGATTTCTACATGCTCATGACATTCTCCATCTACTTACATAAAATATCTGGTTGGAATTCTATTGGAGCTGTGAAGCATTAGGTCTAGCATACAAAACTGTTTGCCTTTGCTTCATTTGAGCAACAACCTCTATTTCTTTTTTTACTTTTTCCCAGTCGTCAGCCAGGCCATATCTTTTCCCTGGCTCCTCTATATGTCTCTCAACTTCAGCCCTATCCTCAAGACTTAGTATCTTCAGGAAATATATAATTACATCTGAATTTATTACGTTTCTATCATCTTCAGTGAGTTGAGCTAAACGTCACATAAATTCACCTTGAGGATGAGTTAAGGACTCATTGCTCTTTACAGAGTTTATCCAATGCAAAAATCCTTCCCGACTATGCTGGCTAAAGTCCTCAAGATAGAACATCTTATGTAATTCTTTTCTAAATTCTTCCCAAGGTTTATTGGAGTGCTCTTGTATACTTTCTAGAATTGAACTAGAAACAACTCGGCCAAAATATTTGATTAAAACATCATCAGGTAAACCCTGGATTTGCACTTGCTCCTCAAATGCATCCAGGTATTCTGTAATATTTAAGCTAGTGAATTTGCCTTTTTCTCTTAAAATGGCTTGGACTGTGTGTATTCCTTGCTTCTCAATCATCATATATTGAACATCTCCTCCATTTTGCGTTCTTGATAACACTTTGAATGGAGTAGAAGATCCCTAATAACAGGTTCTAATTGTTCTCTAAACTGCCTAAACCTGTTGCTAGTTGATAAAGCCAGGGATGTTGGCTTTACCTAATCCTAGGCTTTACTATTACTAACTTCCTTCTTAAATATTTTTGTTTCCTAAATTTATACTTATCTCTTTACTTAATCTTTTGAAGTTATAAGTAGATTTTTCTTTTACTTTTCAAGTTTCTAATTATTTTTTTATAACTTTTTTTAAAAGTTTTAAATCTTTTTAATTCTAAAGGTTTCTCTAATAAAGTAGATAAATTTTATAAAATATTTTTCCTTGATTTAGATCTTTTGGTTTAACAAAAATTACTATTAATTTCCTTAATAATATTTTCTTTGTTTTTGGATAAAACAAGAAAGAAATAAAAGCAAATCAAAAGAACTTAAATCTAAAACCCTTTTTTATGCTATAAAATTCTTTTAATACAATGAAAGAAACAAACAATCTTTCTGTTTCAAAATAAAATCTTTCCTTTTTGGTGTTGTAAAAAATAATAATAAAATAATAATCTTTTTATAAAACTTTACTAAAATCTAATATGAAGATGTTTAAGTGCTTTAAACAAAACTATCTTTCCTAAATGAAAAGAAATGTTTCAATGTTCTTTCAATGCAAGTATGAAAGTGCATAATTCCTAGTGCAAATGAAAACAACCTTCTTTTTTAGGGATGTGAATGAACTAAAAATAAAGGAACTTGAAAAACACCTTACTTGAAGTTTGCTTGATGTAGAGGTTCTAAAGTGCACGTGATATGTTTTTACAAACTTTTTTAATAAATCCTTAATACAAAACTAAAAGTGAATGTGAAAAAGTCTTGATCTTCTTGTATGTTGATGGGGGGGGGGAGGGGGGTGGGGATGAAGTGAAGAAGCTCCTCTAGTTAGATATCCTTCTTCCCATGGAGGCGCTCAGGTCATAAGACCAGCCCTCAACACCTAGGGAAAAAGTAAGCAGCAAAATCTTCACGTTTCATTGCAGCTTCTTTCTTCACTTTCCTGCATACAAGAAGAAGATAAAGTTAATTGTTTAAAATAAAACTAAAAAATACAATGAAAAACCTAAGCACACTATCGTCACGCTTCACATCGGGTTCACCAAGGTTGTCGTAGAGGGGTGTGAAGGGAGGCAGACGCTCATCCAACAGATTCATGCTAACTTAACCATGTGACTACACGCAGGGTGTTTCTTAGTATGCTTTGGGTTTTGGATTGAGTTCTCAATTTTTTGGTGATAAAAGCTAGAGGTTTTTAATCTATTTAAGTTTAATTTAAGAACTAAGATTCTTATGAAAGTATATTTCTAGCGTTTTGATATGCGGCAAAAATCAGTTCCTCTTCAGTAATTCGATTAGGACTCTCTTCAATAATACATGTTTTAATAATAGCTATCTCGTTGTTTTCAGATTGATTTTTCCTATTAGGTGTAAGAAGTCGAGAATGATATGCCTGGGACTCACCTCCCAGCCTATTTATAGCCCTTGCCTAGTCACCATCTAGAGTTCTCTCTAAGATCCCTCTACTCATCTGGCCATCATGAGTAGGCACCTCGTACGAACTCTCTGGCTTTTGGCCTTGGCTATCCCCTGAGCAAGGAACTTCTTGTTCCTCCAAGCATGTACATCTCTGGAATATAACACTCTCTCCCCCTTCTAAAGATCATTGTCCTCAATGATATAGAAGGAGCTATAAACCTGGGAATCAAAATCTATGATTCCAAATAATAAAAGTAGAGTGTGGTAGGTGTTTGAAATACTAGATGCTCAAAAAGTAGACAACTAGTCTCTGTGCTTTATATCTAGCATTTCCCACCAACAACTAGTAGTCCTTGCCTTGGGCATACTGTAGGAATCCCTCTGAGGCCCAATTAGTCCATATGTGCGCATCATAAGTACTCGAAATATCCTCGAACTCCCTATGCCTAGACCTTGACCACTAAATACCTAGCTTGCCTTTATCTCCCTAAAATACCCACTGACAACTTTTCATATGCCCATGCATTCTTACACACTTATTAACATACATGCATATGCTCACACATATACATGCATATCTATCACATGCATACACATGCTTAAATGCACTTGGATACATGTAAAAATCAATCATGTAGACAATCATGCATTATCACTCATGCATACATGCACTTGACATGCGTACATATCATGCTTCATTACTCATGCATACATGCACTTGACATGCATACATATCATGCTAACATACATATGCACTCATGCTAACATGCATACACTCTCCACTTACATACATGCACATGCACACTCCACCCATGCACATGCACACACACATACATATGCACTTCATGCACTCATGTATACATACATGCATATATGCATACACATTCCACACATTCACATGCATACATGCACCTCTCACATACACCTCTTATGCATGCATATACTACATATGCACATGCACATGCACACATGCTAACATGCACATGCATACATGCATACACATGCATTCACACACTCATAATAGTGGATAGTAATATCGTGCCACATTTGTAATTAAAAACCATTAGGAGCACCTAAGGGATCTCTCTCTCTCTCTCTCTCTCTCTCTCTCTCTCTCTCTCTCTCGACTTCTCTCTCTCTTTCTCTCTCTCTCACACACACATAGACATTCATATGCGCACATATATAATCAACCTAAAAAACGCCTACATAGCACCATTGTAAAAGATGCATCTAATTTGACAATAGGCGAATTTATGTGAAAACGAGTACAAATCTTTCTGTTGGAGTCGGAAATTGGCCACACATTAATCAAATATGCTTATGCCATACAGTTCATACTATTTTCCTTGGTGAAAAAAAACACCACCACTAGGAGCATGAATCTCTGTCATTCCGAAACCCCAACTACTCAAATTCTCGATGAGACTGCTTATGCCATATAGTTCATACTATTTTCCTTCGTGAAAAAAAACACCACCACTAGGAGGCATGAATCTCCGTCATTCTGAAACCCCAACTACTCAAATTCTCCACGAGATGTACGTTTAGGGCATACAAAAATTTCGACATAACTACGCAAACATATAATAAAAAATTAATGATAAGCTACCAAGAGTCATGACTATAAGAAACAACTTATTTACGTAAACAAGATCCTCTTATTAGTGACAAGTTATAACATCCGCCCGAAAGCTACATCTCCTGAGCAATGACTCTCTCTCTCTCTCTCTCTCTCTCTCTCTCTCTCTCTCTCTCTCTCTCTCTCTCTCTCTCTCTCTCTCTCTCTCTCTCTCTCTCTCTCTCTCTCTCTCTCTCTCTCTCTCTCTCTCTCTCTCTCTCTCTCTCTCTCTCTCTCTCTCTCTCTCTCTCTCTCTCTCTCTCTCTCTCTCTCTGTGTCTGCATGCGCCATCACCTGCAGCGACTCTTTGTCTCTCTCTCTCTCTCTCTCTCTCTCTCTCTCTCTCTCTCTCTCTCTCTCTCTCTCTCTCTCTCTCTCTCTCTCTCTCTCTCTCTCTCTCTCTCTCTCTCTCTCTCTCTCTCTCTCTCGAACGGACATACCTTAAGAAGAAGACCATTAGAGAAAAATAACACATTTCTTGTTACATATATAGTCATACATAGAAACCTACGAGCACATGTGTTGATATATTTAGGTAGTGATGTATGTGAACACTCTAGGACCGTCGGGGCGCTTTTTTCCCTCTTCAAGTGGTTTTTTTCCCCCAGCTTGTATATACGCCTATTGCCCTAATGGGCTACTTATCTTTGTACATTCTCTAGTAATACATTCAATATTGTGTGTTGTGCTCCAAGCTTCTTCTTCCTTGTGTTGTTCACGTGCTTCCGTAGATGTCTAACTCCAACAATTGGTATCAGAGCAGGTAGTCGCTTCACCTAGGGCGTCGTCGACACTCCTTTGGTTGTAGTCTCAGAATCACATGAATTTTGGTGAGCATACTCAGTGTGTTTTCGAGATCAAAACAGCTTTGCTGTGTGGTGCCGAAATCACGAACTAAGCTCATTTTGGCCTCCGAACGCACTATTGCAGCACTTGTGTAGACTATTTTGTCTTTTTGTGCCAAAGGTATATACCAATTTCTGTTTGCTAGTATAAGGGTTTCAAAGTCTGCTACAGGTCTAGCAGAATTTGTCTGGGTAGTTCTTTTCAACTTTTTGAGATATAGTCAATTTTCTACATCAAGGTATTTTAGTCACCGGCCATGGCTGAAAGTAGTGATGTATTCCATATGTTGCCTATTGAGGCTAAGTTGGATGGTACCAACTACCCGTTATGGCTTATATGATGTGATATGTGTTGGTTGCAAAAGGACTGTGGAACATTGTGTAGGGTGTCAAAAAACGTCCTATCACACCTGCAACTGTTACAACTGCACGTATTGAAGCTGATGTAGAAGGTGTCAAAGATGATGATATTCTGCATATTCCTGTTCGTGCTACGGTTTCTGCTGCACCTACTGTAGAGCAGATTCGTTGGGATGGCAGAGATGCCCAAGCACATGCATTGATAGCTTTGTCTGTCAAACGTGCCATTATTCCTCACATTTGCTTTTGCAGAACAGCTAAGGATGCTTGGGATACTTACCACATTGTACCAAGCTAGGAATGAGGCTCATGTTGCTTACCTCCAAAAATAGTTGGAGAGTGAGCACATGAATGAAGGTGATTCTATGGAGAGTTTCCTAATGAAGATCAAAGACTTGAAGGAACAGTTGATTTCTGCTGATGAGGTTATACCAGATAGCTCACTTGTGCAGACCCTTCTTAATGGTCTTCTTGATTCATATCAGAGTTTTGCTTCTACTCTTCGGTTGATGATGAAAGGCAATCCGAATGCCTTATCATTTGAGGAGTTAGTCTTTGTTCTCTTGTAGGAAGATCAGTCTAGGCAGAACAGGTCCATTATGCGAGTTGCAGATCAAGCTTTCCTGGCTAATCAGAAGGGCAAAGGAAAATGGAGCTCTTCAATTAGTAAGCAAAAATCTGCTAATTCTACATATTCGAAGAAGGAAGATAAAGATGAGAAGAAATCAGAAAAATAGAAATTGTTTTGTAAGTACTGTAAATGGAATGATCATATCATAAAGAACTGTCCAAAACTGGTTGCTAAAGAGGCAAAGAAGAAAGAGGCTGGAATGGTTGTTTCAGAGGCCTCTACACCAAAAACAGAGTCTGCTAATCTTGTGCAGGAAGAAGAATGGGCGTTTACTACTGTCTGTAGTTTTGACCCATGTTCTCATGAGCAGTGCATGTGTGCAGTAGACTTAGATGTTTGGTATTTTATAGTGGGGCGACCAAACATATCACCTTGTAGCATAGTTTCTTCTCTTCACTCAAGCCTACCCCTACAGGGAATACTGTTACATATGCCAACAACTCCTCTTATCCTGTTATGGGAGTTGGTAAGATCATTTTGACTACTACTGATGGTAGTTCTTTCACTTTGTCAGATGCTTTATTTGTGCCAGGGATCAAGAAGAACCTGTTATCAGTTTCTGCATTAGCCAAGATTGGCTTGGTTGTGAAATTTGTTGATGACAGGTGTACAGTTCATGATCTGTCAAATGGCGATGTGATTATTGCTTCTGGCATTCTATGTCCTGGGCTCTATAAGCTCATAGACTATGAAAGATCAGTAAATGATTTAGGATGTGCAGAAAATGATTCTCAGGCTATGTCAGATGCAAAGCTTTGGCATGCACGCTTTCGTCATCTGAATTTTGCTAGTTTGCTACGCCTGCAGAAATCTGAAATGGTGTCCTCTTTGCCCAAACTTAAGGCACTTGGAAAACATGTTTGTGAAGGCTGTATTTGGGAAAAATGCAGTGTTCGTCCTTTCCAAAAGATGGTTCAGTTCGGGCTACTCAGAAATTGCAGCTTCTACATAGTGATGTCTGTGGTCCTATGCAGACACCTTTTTTTGGGAATTATCTTTACTTCATGACTTTCATCGATGATTTTTCCAGGCATGCATTGGTATATCCATTGAAGGCAAAGTCCAAAGTGTTCATGTGCTTCAAACAGTTTTTGGTTTTGGCTGAAAATATGTCAACATGTAAAATTGGCAACCTCCGTTCTGATCGAGGGGGGAATATATGTCTTCTGATTTTAATGCTTTTCTGGCTGAACGTGGGATAAAACACCAGTGTACCATGCCGTATACACCTCAACAAAATGGAGTTGTTGAACGAAAGAATAGATCACTCATGGAGATGGCGAGGTGTATGGTCAAGAGTCAGACTTTACCACATAGTTTTTGGCTTGAGGCTATCATGTGTGCAGCATATGTACTGAACAGGTGTCCCACTAAAGCGCTGCAGTCTATCACTCCATATGAGGCTTGGCATGACCGCAAGCCATTTGTTGCTCATCTGCGTGTTTTTGGTTGTTTGGCATATGCATTAGTGCCTGAACAACATCACAGAAAATTGGATGATAAAGAAGTAAAATGTTTTTTTGTTGGGTACAGTTCTGAAAGTAAAGGCTATCGTCTGTATCATCCACAGACTAAACGCATTTTAGTTAGCCGTGATGTTGTTTTTGTGGGGGATGCTATTCAGCCATTGCTTTCATGTACTAAGGAGACCTCTGTAAGCTCCAAAGACATGTATGATACTTTGCTACCTCTTTTTACAGGTGGACACTCTAGTGTTGTTCCTAATGAGTCAACTTCTCAGCCTTTGTAGGTTTCATGTGATGATGCAGAACATTCCATTTCTAATGCAGATTTACATGATGCACTTATTGATGAGAAAGATGATATTGAGCAGGTAAGAACTATGCCAAAATCGCTGGTGCAGACCTTACGTGATAGAAAATTAGATGCACTTATGTCATATCATACTCGATCAGGCTCTCATAGTGCCTCTTTTGCATCAGATTACTATGCTATGGCTGCATCTAGTCTATGTGATGAGACTAAGCCTGTTTTGTTTGATGAAGGACAAAATTCAGAAAATTGGATGGTTGCTATGTAATCTGAATATGATGCAATAATGAAGAATGGTACTTGGTCTTTATGTGACTTGCCTCCTGGCAAGAAGGCCATTGGCACTAAGTGGGTATACAAGCTGAAGTGCAAACCTGATGGTACGGTTGACATGTATAAGGCTAGGCTTGTTGCAAAGGGTTATGCATAGGAAAGAGGCATTGATTTTGATGAGACCTTTGCACCTACATGCCATATGACTACTATTTGGAGCATATGTGCACTTGCAGCCCATCATGGTTGGAATGTACATCAGTTGGACATTAAAACAGCATTTCTGAATGGTGACTTGCATGAAGAAGTGTATGTTTTTCAGCCCCGTGGCTTTGTGCAGAAAGGGCATGAAAACCAAGTGTGCAGGTTAAAGAAGGCATTATATGGTTTAAAGCAAGCACCACGTGCTTGGTATGAGAAGATACATGCCTATCTGATTGCACATGGTTTTGAGAACAGTCCAACTGAAAGCACCTTATATGTTAAGTGTGCTAATGATGTGCTTGTGATCATTGTTGTCTATGTTGATGACATGCTGCTCACTAGTTCTATTGAGAAGCATATTGCTGATTTTAAGGCTCGTTTGCATGCCTCATTTGAGATGTCTGATTTGGGGCATTTGCATCATTATTTGGGCATTTAGTTTATGCATGTTGATGGTGGAATGGCTTTGTGTCAAAGGAAATATATTGACACATTATTGCAGCGTTTTGGCCTTGAAGACTGTAAGCCTATTTCCACTCCTATGGAGACAGGTTTACGATTGAGTCTTCATGATGCTGAAGATGCATTTGATGTTGTTCTCTATCAGCAGGCTGTTGGATGCTTGATTTACTTATGCATTACTCGGCCAGATACTCAGTTTGTTGCCTCACAAATGAGCAGGCTTATGCATTTCCCAGGAGTCAAGCATTGGCAAACCGTTAAGTGTATCTTTCGCTACTTGAGTGGTACTCGGCTACTTGGGTTGTTTTATCCCAAGGGGGGATCACTACCTCCAGATTTGCATGCTTTTTCTGACTCTGATTGAGCTGGTTGCTATGACACTCGTGTGTCCACTAGTGGCTTTTGCTTCATGCTTGGTAGCTCATGTATATCTTGGTTGAGCAAGAAGCAGCCTACTGTGGCCACTTCTAGTTGTGAGGTTGAGTATAGGGCAGCTTTCATAGCAATTGTTGAGTGTGTGTGGCTCAGGTGCCTTATGGCTGATTTGGGTGTTGGTCAGTCTTCTGCCACCACCATCTTCACTAACAGTCACAGCGCATTGGCAGTTGCGAGGAACCCTGTGTTCCATGCTTGCAGGAAGCACATTGAGGTGCATATTCATTATGTCAGGGAGAGGTTCTCTGCTCGGGAGATCAGCTTGACATATGTGCCCACGCAGGAGAACATTACAGACCTTTCCACGAAGGCTCTGCCTAGGGAGAAGTTTGAAGATTTCCACAAATCTTTGGGCTTACTTCCTTTTGTGGAGTGATTTCCACATAGCTTGGCACTTCCTTATACATGAGTGCCAGCTACGTGTTCACCGCATCACTCCCAGGGGGGATTTGTTGATATATTTAGGTAGTCATGTGTGTGAAAACTCTAGGAACACCGGGGCACTTTTTTCCCTCTTCAGGAGGTTTTTTTCCCCTGGCTTGTATATACGCCTATTGCCCCAATGGGCTACTTATCTTTGTACATTCTCTAGTAATACATTCAGTATTGTGTATTGTGCTCCAAGCTTCTTCTTCTTCCTTGTGATGTTCGTGTGCTTCCATAGACGTCTAACTCCAACAACATGTACTTAACTAGATAACTATGATAAATACCTAATTAACTAACACACATCACACACTTTCACATGCATTCTTTTTGCACACTTAGTACTAAACTTAAGTTAACTTAATCCAATATTCTTACGTAAATGTTTCTATTTAGTATTTACTTATTAATATGAATTAACTAAATAATTATATAAATTAATACAAATACTTTAAATATGTTAAATATTAATTAATTTATCTATGACCTTAAATATATCAATGACAAATTAATTATTAATTAAATCATATTACTTATCTTATAGTATCACTAAAATAAATTAATTAAATCCATTAATAATATAGAAAAAATTAAATTCATTAATAATATAGGTATAAAGAAATGTCTTCATATACTTAACTATTCCTAAGGTTAAAACGTATAAGCATTTATGCTATAATTAAATTGGATAACTTATAGCCATAAAGATACATACACTTGAGTATTTATAAGATTAAAACACCTCATACCCATACATACAGTAAAATAAGCATTATTGAACACTTTCATATGCCTATACATAGATTTACATGGATACAAATTCAGGGTTAATCCCATATATCACATACACTAGAAGTTCGTACATTTATATGTAAGCAACTACTTAGAATTAAGCTTAATCAACATATTAGGGGTTTTCTTGGATTCACAAATAGGTAAACACATAGAGTTTAACCCACATATACTTAAGGGTTTAAACATTTTTGTAAGGTATATAATCACATAAATGGATTCAACTTATGGAGCATATGAAAGACTAATATCTTCTCATCTACATGAAAGTTTACATGCATAATCATAAGTATTAGAACTAACAAACATCAACATACATTCTTACCCATTGTCATGCATATACATACATAAACATGCTTTTATTCAACCTATTTACTGTCTATAACTATTTCAGACCATAAAAAATAAGGATTCTATATAAGAAGGTCTTCACTTTATTCAACTCTTCTTGTTTTAGTTATCTGCAAGTACTCAAGAGAAAAGATTAGTCATTATAAACCAATGCATTAAAAAAAATCTTTGAGAGAGATAGCAACTACTCAATGCTGAATCAAAATATTTTTTATTTTTCCATATGTTAATTAAGGTGAGGAAATCCTTCTGACAACGTGCTTAGCTAGGAGGCAACTAGCTTATTCAAACTTTTAAAATTGTTACACAAATGAGATCTTTCCAACTCAAAGTACTTGATGTGTATATATAGTTGGGAAAACTCCATAAAAGGTAGGATGCTCTTTTCATAGAAAACAAGATCCATCAGACCTAATTGTGATAGGTGTTTGTTTAAGAGGTATGAGGGGGATTTGAATTCAAACCTCATGCATGAGTTATCATGCTTGGACCCTTGCTTCATGATGCTCCAAGAATATCCAAGAGAAGTGGATTATATGCTCCTAAGGTTAAATCTTGATTTCCAACACTTATGGAGCTTTTCTTGGGCAACCATTAATATGTGAAATGAGAATGGAAACCAAATCCATGAGCGATGGATCTCAATACACAAGACTATGATTTAGATCTCTCTTATAGTCGATCCAAGTAATGAGAGTGTGTCTCAACCATTTGAGAAATAGAAGGAAATCAAGGGAAAGTCCTATTGCTTTGTATGATTATGTGAGATAGGTATCCACCGGTCCAAGAGCATGGGACTTTTATTGACCAAAAATTTTGCTAAAATCCATTAATGAGAGAGACAACATTGGTAGATGGATTGATGTCTTGCTAGAACATGTAGATAGATATGAGGGTTTTTCAATATTTTATCAACATCTAAAATCAAGGTTGCTCTCCATACTAGAGTTAGACAGAGAGGAGTTAAATAGTGGTGCCTTAGGAGCATTCCCAAGGATGGAGCTATATGCAATAGCCATGGGATGTGCCATTTGGATGGAGGTCTGGGAGATCATGGCTAGTTGTCCCTAGTATGTGGCAAGTTGTGGTTTTGCCATCCAATCTAGATAGTAACATTCTTTGGCTTCATGTCGCATCTTTCCATAAAATTGACAAACAATCATATTCCGCCAATCCGCGTGTGGATGTCCATAATGTTGGCATATTGAGCACCAAAAGATATAATTTTCTTCTCCTTCCCTCAACTCTTCAATCTCTTATCATAGTCTAGTGAGCATATCTTCTTGAACACTCGTGAACTTCTTCTACTACACCTAGAGGTTGTCAAACTCTCTTTCGCATTGTATTTGAGAGTCACCCCATACTCCAATCTGGGAAGGAATATCATCGAAGTGAATTTGGGCCTAGTCAATGTGCGTTGCAGTGACCAAAAGACCTCCCATGGAAGCACTTGGCTCTAGGAGATCCCGAAGTTTATGTCCGGTGCTCAAGATAAGTGCTTTTTCTAACCATTTCGTAATGAATAATTTACCAGAGACTTTTGTGAAGAGATGGATAGGTATGTGCTTGAAGATGAAGAGGTGTTGCAAAATCCTTGATCTACACCAGCCAAATGAACTCCAAGAGTATATGGTGGGCCCTTTTAGCTTGCCAATGGATGTATTAGACACCCTATGTACCTTGGAAGATCACTCTCAAAAGGATAGATCAAAACAGATAAGTTGGAGTTAGCTCAGAGGTGAAAACTTGCTATTCTTGGTTCATACACCTGTCCAGTGTTTTACATAATTCTCTGAGCACAGCAGCAATTAGCTCAATTCCTCTTGGGGAAGTCTAGGCAACTTAAAGAGCTAACTTTAAAGAGTAATCTCATCAAAAATAAGGAACCACACACTGAGAATGAGTTTTAACAAGTGATGACATCATCCTGATTTTCATGGGCTGCTATAGAAATAGACCAGTGCGCAAAAAAATCAACATAACTCAAAATGTAGAAATCCACTGATTATGAGACTCTGTATGGTTATACTAGACAGTAAGCGGAATCCAACAAGCTTTAAATCACTGAATTTGGATAAGTAACCACTGAGAAATGGCTCTGACAAGATGAGTGAAAAAGTCGGGTACCTGACAGAGAAGTGAAGATGAACAGACCCTGTTGACTTCAAATGAACATAACTGAAGATTGCAACATCCAAATGACATGAGAATTTGTGAGCATATAGTAGACTTATAGAGCTAACTTTACCAAGTTAAAATCACTAAAAATGATGCACCAAGCTCAGAGAAAACATCTCTGCAAGCTGACTGAGAAAACTGAGAGTAATGGCAGTGAGTAGTACACTTCACAAGAACATGGAAAGATGAACTCAAATAATCATGAAAATGAAAGTATATTGCTTGTACAATACAATGACTTACTGATACATATGTGTGCCTTGTAATCACACCTTGATATGGCATAAAGCTCAGCTCTTGGAGGTCTTCACATAGGTCTCTCTAACCACGACTAAAACTGCCATCTATTTATAGTTGAGTTTGGGAGGCTAACTTCCCTCAATCACTCTCCAATCAATCAATGATTGATTTGATTCTCTACCTACCACAGATCACAAATTCGTGGCTCCTCTTTCCATTCTTGATCAAGTGGACTCAACCACTTAAGATTCTCTTACTTTTACATTAAGTAAACTCTTCAAAAGTTACAAGAGGTAGTTCACAAGTGAACTTTACATAGTCTTCTTTTTAAAGCTTCTTCTAAGACTTTGTGAGACTCAAGCCAATACTTAGGCTTGTCATAGACTTGCTCCAACCAATCCAATGTTCTTTCCTAGGGCAATGCATGAATTGAGACAAAACTCCAACTGCATATGATAAGTCAGGCCTAGTTAATGTAGCATAGATCAGACTACCAACCAAACTTTGATATAGCTTCATGTCCTTGAACTCTTCACCTCCATATCTGCTCAATTTGTGATTCACCTCCATTGGAGTAGGTGCTACCCTGCAATCATTCATCTTAAACTTGATCAAGAAGTTTCTTAAATACCTTTCTTGGGTTACATACACTCCATGTTGAGTGTATGAGATCTCCATGCCCAAGAAATATGACAAGTCTCCCAAATCACTGATCTTGAATTCTTTCTCCATTTGCTTCTTTAGGCTTTGAATGCCTTTCTCATCTGTGCCTGTAAGATTTATATCATCAACATATATGCATATATATATGAGCCCATCATCACGTGCTTTAACAAGCAAGCTACTATCTGCTTTAGATACTTGAAATCCAAGTTCTTTCAAGAACTTTAAAAGTCTATAATTCCATGCCCTTGGGGCCTGCTTCAAACCATACAAAGCTCTCTTGAGCTTGCACACATGATCTGGATACCTTCCATCTCTGAATCCTTGTGGTTGCTCCATGAAAACATCATCTGAAATATAACCATTCAAAAAAGCATTCTTCACATCTAATTGACATAACTTTCAACCTTTACATGCAGCAATAGCTATGAGTGTTCTGATGGTTGTCATCTTTTCCACAGGACTATAGGTCTCATCATAGTCTACACCATATGTTTGAGCAAAACCTTTCACAACAAGTCCAGCTTTATATCTAGACACACTTCCATCTGCATACCTCTTTGTCTTGTAGACCCACTTGCATCCAATGATCTTCTGGCTATTTGGTTTAGGAACCAACTCCCATGATACTCCTCCTGAATAGCTTTCTCCCAATTTTCCTTACCTTTTGCCTCTTCATATGTAGAAGGGTCTTCATCTGCCTTCATCATATAAGCATAATCTTTGGTAGCCAAAAAAGAAGTGTCATAGCTATACCTTGTAGGTTGCCACTTGTGTCTTGAAGATCTTCTGAGTTCTCCACTCCTTGAGGTTTCTGGCTCATCACACTCAGGATCAAATCTTGGTATTTCTTCAACTTCAACCTGCACTTCATTATTCTCCTCTTCATCAAATATCTGAACCTTTGACTTACCTTTCTCTTGATGCACAACTTCTTCATCCCCTGCATTAATATTGATTGTACCTGCATACCAAGTACCTTGCTCAAATGTAACATCCTTTGATACAAGGAATTGTTTTGTGGATGGACTCCACAACCTATATCCCATCTGCTTATCATCATAACCAATGAATACATACTTTTCAACTTTAGGTTCCAATTTGTGCCTTAATTGTGATGGCACATATGCATATGCCAAACATCCAAATACTTTGCAGTGATCCAAGGTAGGTCTCTTACCCCACCAAGCTTCATAAGGTGTCATACCTTGCAAGGCTTTACAAGGTAATCTATTAACCAAATAAGTAGTTGTATTTACAGCCTCAGCCCACAAATAATTAGGGCAATTTTTCTCCTTCATCATTGACCTTGCAAACTCAACAAGAGTTCTGTTTCTTCTTTCTGCTACACCATTTTGTTGAGGAGAGTACCTGCAAGTAATTTCCCTTTTTATACCTGCATTCCACAAATAATCACTGAGCTCATTAGAAAAATACTCTCCCCCTCCATCTGACCTTAGTCTCTTCAACTTATGACCTGTAATTCTCTCTGCATACACATGATAATGTTTGAATGTATTGAATACTTCTGACTTATCTTTGATCACATAGATAGTGATCCATCTAGTAGCATCATCAACATAAATCACATAATACCTTGAACCATTGATACTGAAATCCTTTGATGGTCCCCACACATCTGTGTGTACCAATTCAAGCTTCTCTGAATACATAAAACCATGCTTAGAATAAGATTTCTTATGAGCCTTACCTAATTGACATGCCTCACATCTGTATGTCATATGTTGACCTGCAACATTAGACAATCCAAGCACTGAACCATTGTTAATCATATCTTTGATACCTCTTTCATTGAAATGTCCAAGCCTCTTGTGCCAAAGATCTAACTTAGAGATCTTATGTCCTCCATAAGTGAACAAGGCATGACCAACATTACCTTGAATCTTCAATGTGAAAAATCTTCCTTCTTTCTTCCCTGAAACAATCTGTTTATACCCATTGCTAGGATCTTCCACAAACACTCCTTCATTAGTGAATCTAACTTCATAACTTTTTTCAACAATTTGTCCTACACTTATCAGATTCTTAGGGATTGTAGGAACATACAAGACCTTACTCAAGAGGGTGCTACCATCCTTGGCCTTCACATATCCAATTGACTTCACATTATGCTTTGTATTGTCACCTGTTTGAACTACATGATTAGTTACCTTATTCTCCAAATCAGTCATCAAGGCTATGTTGCCACTCAGGTGATTGCTACATCTTGAGTCAATGTAGAAGACTCTTTGGTCTTCACTTTGCCTTTCACAAGTTGCATTCATTATCAATGTTGAATCATCCTTCTGATCTGAAGCATAATTGTAGTAGGTATTGTTGTATTGTTGACTTTGGAATCCTCTACCTGCATTTCTTCCAAAGTAACCTCTACTACCTCTACCTCTGAAATTACCTCTTTGATTTCTACCACCTCTTCCTCTTGAATTAAAATTCTAATTATATCCACCATTATTCTGAGTATTATGCCAACAATCATTAGCTAAGTGATTTGTCTTACCACAAATCCAGCAAGCTTTGACTCCATCTTTACTACTCCTGCCTCTTCCTCTACCTTTGCCACCTCCTCTTCCTCTTAGGAAATTGGCTTGGCTACTTGTGCCTTCATCTTCATTTGCTTGTTGCTTTCCTTTGCTACTTTTCTTCTTATCATTTGAATACATTGCATGACCTGTACTCTTGTCACCTTCACCTTTGACATCCTGCTCAAAGGTTAACATATGTCCTAGCAACTAATTTAAGTCAGGAGTAAAATGATCAAGAGATAATTCAGTAGAAAAAATGAATGGCTTCCATTTGTCATCACCTCTCAAACCTGTGAGGATTTTCCTTACCAATTTATCCTCCTCAATGTCTTCATCAACTGCTCCTAATGCATCTGCAATGTCCTTCATCCTTGTTACATAGTCTGAGATGGATTGAGAGGCCTTCTTCTTGAAAGTGGTAAATTCTGCCCACCAAGTTGCCTTCCTTGACTTTGTGGTGTTTTGGAAATGGTCCTCCAAATCATTCCATATATCACTTGCACTTTCAAGACCTCTAATATCAGGTAGCAAGTAATCATTGAGTGCCATATAGATAATGCTCCTAGCTTGAGCATCTCTCTTCATCCAATTCTTCAAATCTGATAATTCCTCCCTATTTGGAACACTAGGATCTCTGAACTGAGGTTTTTATTCTTCACCTGTGATGTAACTTATCAAGTCTTTGCTCATAAGATGAGCTTCCATCCTCATTGACCATGCTGGATAGTTCTCTCTATCCAACTTCTCTATTTGAAGAGAATCTCCAATTCTTTCTTCACCTGTATATTGAATTCTTCAAACTTTATGAGTAACAGATGTACCTTTACTTCGAATGATACTCCTTCTGTCTTCCTTGATGTCGTATGACCTCCTTCTCAAGCTTTGTTGTCAAGCTTTCACCTTTTGAACCTTCAAATGTTGAATTCTTTGCACCTGCAGTAGTCGAGATCCTCCTTCCTTCAATTTTGATACTTCCTGCTCTGATACCACTGCTGGAGAGTGTTAATCTCCAAAAGAACAACCTACTCTTGAATTTAGAACACCTCTATATCAAGATTAACTCAAAATCTTCACCAACTTAGAGGATCGATGATCAATTATCAAGACTTTGAAAAATATGTGAAGAAGATGACTACACAGAAAGTCTGTTGCACATATCTTTCTCATTACCTTATCAATTGTGTAAAGTTTTTAATAAAACTTTGCACAAGGTATTGCCTATAGTTTGCGCACCTTCTCCAAGTTGAACTACTTCAAAAGATTCAGTATACCTTGAGCAATGATCTCAACAAGTTACCTATGTCTAAAACTACTCTTCTGAGAAGTTGAGTTCGACACCTATAACTTTTAACACTTGGTTCTCTCAATCTAGAACCCGATTATGAAA
>CM035438.1:66409221-66464221 GCA_020310875.1 Ceratopteris richardii
TTTTTTGCATTGCAGCGTGCATGCACTTTTAATAGTGCAAATCGACCTTGGAGTATAGACCAGTGAATTTCAACAGCCAAGAAACATTTCTAGCAGTTGCACTATGGTTTTACCCCCATTTCAAAGCCATTCGTGCAGTTAGAATCACCATCAGAGTGACGGTTTCTGAGCTGAAATTTTAGCATTCATTTTAGCTTTTGTCGAAGTAAAGATTTTGTCATATTCTTGTTCTTTAGTGAAATGGCGGGCAACAATGACTTGTTTGGCATGCATCTAGGTGAAGATAAGCTTGATGGGACCAACTATCTGATGTGTTCTTACATGATGAAGCATGTTCTTGTTGCAAAACAACTTTGGAACATAGTGGCAGATGTAGATTGAAGACCCGCAGGTTCTTCCACTTCATAGTCTACTATCATAGATGGAGCTTAGTATTCAAGTATATTGGTTTCTCCTTCTCCACCTACATAGGAGCAACTTAGATGGGATGGAAAAGATGTTCAAGGTCATGCATTGATTGCGCTTTCTATGAAGCATCATATTGTTCCACATATTCGGTCATGTTCTACATCTAGACATGCATGGGACACTCTTGCTTCTTTGTATGTCGTGCATAATGAAGCACGTGTTGCATATTTGAAGCAACTTGAGGATGTATGTATGGCTGAAAATGAGTCGGTGGATGTGTATGTGACATGCATCAAGGACTTGAAAGAGCAATTGGCAAATATAGATGAGATTATTCTGGATGCATCGCTCATCTCTACATTGTTGAAAGGATTGTCAGAATCTTTTCAAAGCTTTGTTACTACACTCTGTTTGGTTGCAAAAGGTAATCCCAATATGTATGCATTCGATGAGGTTGTGTTTCTTCTCTTGCAAGAACAGCAATCTAGAGTGAATAGGAGTGTTATGATTGAGGGAATGCAAGCACTTGTTATCTCACAAAAGGGGAAAAGCAAGTATGGTTCAGCTTTGGGTTCATCAAAACCAAATCCTCAAGCCTCCTCTTCAACTCATTCCTCTAATGATGCTGATTTGCAAAAGAAGAAGAGATACAAATATTGTCAAAGGTTGGTCATACTATTGATGAGTTTAGAAAGCTTGCTAAATGCAATATCATTGGAATAGGAGAAATTGAGCTTATGGCTGCAAATGGAGGTGTGAATCTCTTGAAAATGCATTGTATGTGCCTGATATCAAGAAGAACTTAATTTCAGTTCGGTTGATTGCCAAAGTTGGGCTTCATGTACACTTTGTTGATGATAAGTGCATGGTTCATGATTTTAGCAATGGCGATGTTATCGTGATGTCTGGTACATTATGTAATGGCTTGTATCACATGGATACATACAAGAGGGCTACCTCGAATGCCTTGGTTGCTCATACTTCTTACATGGCTGAAATGGGGCTTTGGCATGCTCGTTTTTGTCACTTGAACTTCAATAGTTTGCTTTACTTGCAAAAGAAGGATATGGTTATTGGTTTGCCAACACTTGAGTCCATTGAAAAGCATGCATGTGAATGTTGCATTCTTGGAAAACGCATCGTGCTTCTTTTCCAAAAGATAGTCATGCATGCACTATAAGAAAATTACAGCTTGTTCATAGTGATGTATATGGTCCTGTCAAGACTCCATTTTTTGGAAGGATGTATATTTTTTTACCTTCATTGATGATGCTACTCGCCATACATGGGTGTATCCTATGAAAGCAAGGAATGAGGTATTTTCTTGCTTCAAAGCATTTTTAGTTATGGCTGAAAATTTTTCTTCACAAAAGCTTTTGACTCTATGCACGGATCATGGTGGTGAATACATGTCCCATGAGTTTAATGTTTTTCTTCGTGAAAGAGGTATTTCACACCAATGTATGGTGCCATATATACCTCAGTAAAATGGTGTTGCTAAGCATAAAAATAGAACACTTCTTGAAATGGCACGATGTATGGTTAAAGGAAAGCACCTTCCTGATAAGTTTTGGATGGAAGCAATCATGTGTGCAAACTATGTGTTGAATCTTTGCCCTACAAAATCATTGAGAGCCATCACTCCTTATGAAGCTTGGAGTGTTCATAAGCCTATGGTTAGCCATATGCGTGTGTTTGGTTGTTTGGCATATGCTCTTGTGCCATCACAACAATGTCACAAACTTGATGACAAGGTAAAGAAATGTATATTTGTTGGTTATAGTGTTGAAAGTAAGGGATATCGTTTGTACCATCCATTGACAAACACAATTATTGTGAGTTGAGATGTGGCATTTGCTGAAAATTTAGTTTTTGCTCTCCTTGAATGCAAAAAACAGCCAACATTTAGCTCACAAGATGTGTTCGATACACTCATGCATTTGTTCCAAAATGGTGCGCTTGACTACGGCCATGTAGACCAGCCAATTGAGGCTCAAAGGGCTGAAAAATTCCATCTAAATAGGGCTCAAATGTAGAGATTTTCTAGCCAAACATGGCTGTAAAGTTTTAGCCAGAAATTGTCAAAACTGCTGGAAATTTCCAGCCACATATGACTGAACATTTACATCAAAATATGTTTGAAAATGAGCATGAAATTCAGCCCATGCATGATGTACATGTTGATGATGTATTACATAATGAACGCATGCCTATTAAGAGTGCACAAACTATGCCAAAGTGGTTGAAACAAACTTTGCAAGATAGCAAATTGAGTGCACCTTTACTTGGTAGAACAAGATCAAGCTCTCACCATGCATCATGTAATTTTGTGGATTATTCTTCTATTGCAATAGCATGTAATGAAGAGCCACTTCCTTTTGAAGATGCATGTGACGATCCACAATGGATGAGTGCTATGCAATCAGAAATGGATTCCATACATAGGAATGGTACTCGGGAGTTATGTGAATTGCCAAAAGGAAAGAATGCCATTGGTACAAAGTGGGTTTACAAGATTAAGGGAAATTTTGATGGTAGTATTGATCGCTACAAAGCTAGATTGGTTGCCAAAGGATATGTAGAACAATATGGCATTGACTATGAGGAAACTTTTGCACCTACTTCATGCATGACTACCATTTGTACCGTGGTTGCGTTGGCTGCCCATCGAGGTTGGAAAGTGCATTAGTTGGACATACAAACAGCCTTCTTGAATGGTGATTTGCAGGAAGTGGTCTATGTGAAGCAACCTCCTAGATTTGCTATGAAAGGGCAAGAGCATATGGTTTGTCGCTTGCATAAAGCCTTGCATGGTCTCAAGCAAGCTCCACATGCATGGTATGACAAAATACATAAGCACTTGGTTACTCTTGGCTTCACATGTAGTCCAATTAAAAGCACACTCTATGTACGCAAAGATGGGACTGATCTTATAGTGCTTGTTCTTTATGTCGGTGACATACTCTTGACTGGGTCATGTGATGCAAAACTTGATATTCTTATGGCTGATTTACAGCATACTTTTGATGTCCTTATCTTGGTCTTTTGAGCTAATATCTTGACATCCAGTTTGTATCCATTGGGGGGCGGGAACTGTTATGCATCACTTCAACGTTTTGACTTTGAGGATTGCAAGCCAGTTTCCACACCAGTTGAGACAAGATTCAAGTTCTCAGTTGAGGATTCCAGTGATGCATATGACACTTCTCTTTATCAACAAGTTGTGCATGTCTTATATATGCATGAAACACAAGGCCGGATATATAGTATGAAATTTCCCAGTTGAGGCGATTCATGCATAGCCCTGGCACTAAGCATTGGCAAGTGATGAAACGTGTGTTTAGATATCTCAGAGGCACTTTGATCTTAGGTATCTTTTGTGGAAGAGATATTCAGCCATGCTTACATGCTTTTACAGATAGTGATTGGGCTAGTTGCTATGATACTCACGTGTCCACTAGTGGTAATTGCTTTTTCCTTGGAGACTCATGCATATCTGGGTTGAGTAAGAAGCAAACTACACTGGCAACATTGAGTTGTAAAGCTGAGTATAGGGCAGTTTTCATAGCCATAGTGGAGTGTATATGGTTGAGATGCCTATTGATGGATCTTTGCATGGAGATTGATGCTGCTACACATATTTTCACTAATAGTCATAGTGCATTGGTTGTTGCATGAAACTCAGTGTTTCATGCACAGACCAAACATATTGAGGTGCATTATCACTATGTGAGAGAGCGCCTTCATGCAAGAGATATTGATTTGGTATATGTGCCTACACAAGATAATGTGGCAGACATATTCACCAAAGCTCTTCCACCAGAAAACTTTGAAGCTTTTCGCAAAGCTTTAGGCTTATTACCTTGTGGAGGTTGATATGTCACTCCCTGTATGTGTTCACATCATTTACTCTGGGGGGGTTTGTTACACTTATGTGTTCCTCATGTACCTTTGATGTGAATATTTTCCCTATACATGGGCACTTTTTACTCTAGTGCTGGCTAGAGGTTTTCTCCCCGTGTTACCACATACAAGATTCACACATATCTGGTGGTATCTCAGCTTTGGGTTCATCAAAACCAAAGCCTCAAGCTTCCTCTTCCATTCATTCCTCTAATGATAGTGATTTTCAAAAGAAGAAGAGATGCAAATATTGTCAGAAGGTTGGTCATACTATTGATGAGTGTAGAAAGCTTGCTAAATGCAATGAAAAGAAGAAGGAATCCGGCATGTCTATTGCTGAAAATTCACCAAATGTAAAGAATGATGAAGCTAACATGGCTCAAGATTTTTGGGCATGTGTTGTTACCTGTCATTATGATGCTTCTTTGCATTCTAAACCTGTGGTTGTGAGTGAGGCTGATTCTGATTGGTTCTTTGATAGTGGTGCTTCAAAGCACATAACATCATGCAAAAGTTTTTTTGCCTCTTTGAAAGATGCACCCAAAGGAGGACATGTGATGTGTGCAAACAATGCCTCTTGTTATATCATTGGATTAGGCAAAATTGAGCTTATGGCTGCAAATGGAGGTGTGATTCTCTTGAAAAATGCAATGTATGTGCTCGGTATTAAGAAGAACTTAATTTTCAGTTCCATTGATTGTCAAAGCTGGACTTCATGTACACTTTGTTGATGATAAGTGTATGGTTCATGATTTCAGCAATGGTGATGTTATCGTGATGTCCCGTACATTATGTAATGGTTTGTATCGCATGGATACATACAAGAGGGATGCCTCGAATGCCTTGGTTGCTCATACTTCTTCCATGGCTAAAAATGGAGCTTTGGCATGCTCGTTTTGGTCACTTAAACTTCAATAGTTTTCTTTACTTGCAAAAGAAGGACATGGTTACTGGCTTGCCTACACTTGAGTCCATTGAAAAGCATGCATGTGAAGGTTGCATTCTTGGAAAAATGCATCGTGCTTCTTTTCCAAAAGATTCATACACACACTACAAGAAAATTGTAGCTTGTTCATAGTGATGTATGTGGTCCCGTCAAGAATCCATCTTTTGGGAAGCATGTATATTTTGTTACCTTCATTGATGATGCTACTCGCCATACATGGGTGTATCCTATGAAAGCAAAGAATGAGGTATTTTCTTGCTTCAAAGCATTTTTAGCTATGGCTGAAAATTTTTCTTCACAAAAGCTTTTGACTCTACGCACGGATCGTGGTGGTGAATACATGTCACATGAGTTTAATGTTTTTCTTTGTGAAGGATGCATTTCACACCAATGTATGGTGCCATATACACCTCAACAAAATGGCGTTGCCGAGCGTAAAAATAGAACTCTACTTGAAATGGCATGATGTATGGTTAAAGGAAAGCATCTTCCTGATAAGTTTTAGATGGAAGCAATCATGTGTGCAAACTATGTGTTGAATTGCTGCCCTACAAAAGCATTGAGAATCATCACTCCTGATGAGGCTTGGAATGGTCATAAGCCTATGGTTAGTCATATGTGTGTGTCTGGTTGTTTGGCATATGCTCTTGTGTCATCACAACAACGTCACAAACTTGATGACAAGGCAAAGAAATGTATATTTGTTGGTTATAGTGATGAAAGTAAGGGATATCAGTTGCAACATCCATTGAAGAACACCATTATTGTGAATCGAGATGTGGTATTTGCTGAAAATTCAGTTTTCCCTCTACTTGAATGCAAAAAACAGCCAATAGTTAGCTCACAAGATGTGTTCGATACACTCATGCCTTTGTTCCAAAATGGTGCACTTGACTATGGCCATGTAGACTAGCCAACTGAGGTTCAAAGGGGTGAAAATTTCAACCCAAATAGGGTTGTAAATTTAGAGAATTTCCAGCCAAACATGGCTGAAAAATATCAACCAAAAATTGTCAAAACTATTGGAAATTTCTAGCCACATATGGCTGAACATTTGCGTCAAAATATGGCTGAAAATGAGCATGAAATTCACCCCACACATGATATACATATTGAAGATGTTTTACATAATGAACGCATGTCTATCAAGAGTGCACAATCTATGTCAAAGTGGCTGAAACACACTTTGCAGGACAGCATATTGAGTGCACCTTTACTTGGTAGAACAATATCAAGCTCTCACCATGCATCAAGTAATTTTGTGGATTATTCTCTTTTCATGTAATGAAGAGCCACTTTCTTTTGAAGATGCATGTGACGATCCACAATGGATGAGTGCTATGCAATGAGAAATGGATTCCATACATAGGAATGGTACTTGGGAGTTATGTGAATTTCCAAAAAGAAAGAATGTCATTGGTACAAAGTGGGTTTATAAGATTAAGAGAAAATCTGATGGTAGCATTGATCGCTACAAAGTTAGATTGGTTGCCAAAGGATATGCACAACAATATGGCATTGATTATGAGGAAACATTTGCACCTACTTCATGCATCACTACCATTCGTACCGTGGTTGCATTGGCTACCCATCGAGGTTGGAAAGTGCATCAATTGGATATAAAAACAGCCTTCTTGAATGGTGATTTGCAAGAAGAGGTCTATGTGAAGCAACCTCCTGGATTTGCTATGAAAGGGAAAGAGCATATGGTTTGTCGCTTGCATAAAGCCTTGTATGGTCTCAAGCAAGCTCCACGTGCATGGTATGAAAAAATACATAAGCACTTGATTGCTCTTGGCTTCACATGTAGTCCGATTGAAAGCACACTCTATGTACGCAAAAATAAGGCTGATCTTATAGTGCTTGTTCTTTATGTCAATGACATACTCTTGACTGGGTCATGTGATGCAAAACTTGACATTCTTATGGCTGATTTGTAACATACTTTTGATGTCACTTATCTTGGTCTTTTGAGCTACTATCTTGGCATCCAGTTTGTATCCGTTGATGGGGGAATTGTTATGCATCAAGCAAAGTATGTTGAAAAACTACTTCAGTGTTTTGCCTTTGAGGATTGCAAGACGATTTCCAGACCAGTTGAGACAGGTTTCAGGTTCCCAGTTGAGGATTCTAGTGATGCATTTGACACTTCTCTTTATCAGCAAGTTGTGGGATGTCTTATATATGCATGCAACACAAGGCCAGATATACAGTATGCAGTTTCCCAGTTGAGTTGATTCATGCATTGCCCTGGCACTAAGCATTGGCAAGTGGTGAAACGTGTGTTTAGATATCTCCGAGGCACTTTGAGCTTAGGTCTCTTTTATGGCAGAGATATTCAACCATGCTTGCATGCTTTTATAGATAGTGATTGGGTTGGTTGTTATGGTACTCGTGTGTCCACTAGTGGTAATTGCTTTCTCCTTAGAGACTCATGCATATCTTGGTTGAGTAAGAATCAACCTACAGTGGCGACATCGAGTTGTGAAGCTGAGTACAGGGCAGTTTTCACAGCTATAGTGGAGTGTATATGGCCGAGATGCCTATTGATCGATCTTTGCATGGAGATTAATGTTGCTACGCATATTCTCACTGATAGTCAGAGTGCTTTGGCTATTGCAAAAAACCCAGTGTTTCATGCACGGAACAAACATATTGAGGTGCATTATCACTATGTGAGAGAGCGCCTTCATGCAGGAGATATTGATTTGGTATATGTGCCTACACAAGATAATGTGGCAGACAAATTAACCAAAGCTCTTCCACGGGAAAAGTTTGAAGCTTTTTGCAAAGCTTTAGGCTTATTACCTTGTGGGGGCTGATCTGTCACTCCCTGTATGTGTTCACATCATTCGCTCTAGGGGGTTTATTACACTTATGTGTTCCTTGAGTAGCTTTGATGTGAACCTTTTCCCTATACATGGGCACTTTTTACTCTAGTGCTGGCTAGAGGTTTATTCCCCATGTTACCACATATTTGATACTCTCATATGTGGTAGAACTTTGTACTTAGGGATATTATTCAGCTCTTACTTCAATTTAGTTCATCGTCAATAGAGTGAGCTATTCCAGCCATCGTCTTCTCCATGTGTCTTGCTGCGTTTGTGCTCCTTGTGTGTGCTTCTCGTGTGTCTCTCACACTTCTATACACACCCAACAGTTGGGTGATTGATATCTCTTTTTGTGTGTAGAATTTGTTGGAACTATTTTACTCTCAGTTGTAAGGGCTTCTTCTCCTTCTCTATTTACCTACTTTCAATGGTTTTGGTGTCATTGGGTAGCCCTTAGAGTGCTCTACATTTGAATCAAGTTTGAGATTCATTCTCTGTATATTCTCTGAGAAAAGCTTGCTGGAATGAAGTGATGTCTCTATTTTGCTAGAGTGACACCAAATTTGGCATCGTTTCTAGGGAGAGAGCTTCGAGGACGAGCGTGTGATGGTAAGACGTAGAGTTGTGACATTGGAGTCATAGGTAATATCTTCACTTTTCTTTATTTTTCATTATTTTTTTTATTTTCATCATCGCCATCATCATCCTCACCATCTCCCACCTCCATCTCCACCTTCACAAAAATTTCAGTTTTTTGTTCATATTCCCCTCCCCACCTCATTTCCCTCATTTCATTTGTGAGACATAGTGAGAGAGACCTTGTGCGTGATTTATTTCTTGTGTGTTTTTTAGCTTTTGTTGCAGGTTCTAGTTGTATCATCATCTCTAGTAGCTTGCATAGGTACGATAGACCTCTGCACAGGTCCCAAGATGACGATCTTTGTCTATCGTGACAGATAGAGAAAGTTGTTATTTTGTGTTTGCATGCATGTCATGATAATCTACACCATTAGACCACTCCAAATCATCAGAACGATCCAAAAAAGTTGTTTTTTTTCTATCTATCATGATAGACCAAAACACCATAGACGACAAATAGTGTCTATCACGATAAACAACCCTCATGGTAGATGATAGATCCCATCTATCACAACAGACGGCCCTCACGATAGATGATAGATTGTCTATTGTGATAGACACCCATCTATCATGATAGATAGCCCTCACGACAGACGATATACCCCATCTATTGTGATAGACAAGCCCATGATAGAAGACAGATAGCATCTATCATGATAGACACCCATCTATTGCAACAAACAGCCCTTACGACACATGATAGACCCCGTCTATCATGATAGATAGGCCCACCATAGACAACAAATAGCATCTATCATGAAAGACGCCCGTCTATCGCGATAGAACACCCTCACGATAGACAATAGACCTTGTTTATCATGATAGACAGACCCATGATAGATGATAGATAGCATCTATCATGACAAACACCCGTCTATCACGACAGACAAAAACTAGTGTCTATCACAATAGACACCCGTCTATCATGACAGAGAGCCCTCACGATAGATGATAGACCCCATCTATCGCGACAGACAGGCCCATGATAGATGACAAATAGCTTCTATGATGATAGACACCCATCTATCACTACAGATAGCCCTCATGACAGACGATAGACCCCGTCTATTGTGACAGACACCCATCTATCATGACAGACAGCCATGCACCATAGACACTATCTATCACGACAGACACCGTCTATCACGATAGACACCTATTTTTGGCAAAAAATTAAGGTGATGTTTTTTTTTGAAATTTTTGTGGTAAAAAATGGCATTTTTCAAGCTCGTCCATTTACGCAATTCCAAAGGCTTTAGAAAAATACACCGAATACCTGAGAGGTCTTGTTTGATTGTTTTAACCCCCAAAACTCTGAATCGACATAACTTTTTCATACGAAATCCGTTTTTTAAGCTCTAGAGCTCGTTGGAAAGCTCGTGGTGAATCCTAAGTTGACCCTAAGTGGGATTAGGAAACCTATGGGCGCCTAGAAATGTTTTTGTGCAATACAAAGGGGAAGAAGGATCATCAAAAGTGTATAAAGTAAATTGTCTATCAATTGAAGTTAAAAGCTTGAGCTAAGATTGGAATTTTTATAGGATCATTTTTTATAAGATTGGAGAGACGAGAGCAAGGTGCCAATGTGTGCAGGCTTGGGAATGAGTGTCTTGAGCATACGAGTGTAGTAAGGAGAAGAAACTTGAGGTTAGAAGATCTCTCAACCCCCTCAGTCCATTCCTAACTTAGGCTAAGTGCGATTAGATGTGTTGATTGATCAAGAGTACTATTGGAGGAGATGGTGGATAGTCTTCAGAGATGAAGTGGTGTTGCTTGATCCTACTTCACACCTTCCAAAAATGATTGTTGGAGAGTGTAGTAGGCCTCTTTAGCTAGCTAATGATCATAAATAATCACATATGTTGCTTGGAACATGATCCACTAATCAATGGATCAAAACAGATAGGTAGGAATTGATCCAAGATCAAGAAACTTGTTATTCTTGTCTCTACACATGTTCAATGTTTTGAACAGTTCTATGAGCATACTAGCAATTAGCTTAATTCCTTTTGGGAAACTCTAATTAGCTTAGAAAGGTACCAATCATGATTGATTTCATCAAAAATGATAGACTACATGCAGAGAATGGTGTTTAGAAAACCACACTATAGTAAGCTCCTCAAATCATAGTATGTCTTCTCTAATGATCTCCAAGAGTCTGTTAGATATGCTCAATGCCTCACCCTTATGTAACACCACCATTTTCCATAACACTCTATTTTGTAAGGCCCCCATTATGAGGAGAAGCCATGTGAGAGTGTTGGACATTGGTAGGTTCTTGACTTTGAGGTCAGATGAGGTCTAGTGTAGACCGTAGATGGATAGTTAGGAAGGTTACTTCTAAGCCATTGGATTTGGGATTGATCCGATGTGAGGATCAACTTAAATCAAGGGCTAGAAACAAAAGTAGCTTTCTTAACTTGGGGAAGGGTCTAATTGATGTGGGCCATTGGATCTAGACTTTATCCTAAGTGTGGATTAAGCAAGATCAAGGGTTACAAACAAATGGTTGTTGATCCTACCTTTGTACCATTGGATTTACCCCATAGATCAATGGTGGAGATTATTTTGGGCATGGATCAAGCTACCACGACCCTAGAACATGGGTAGGCCGACTTAGGCTTGGAGGACCTTATAAGGATGGTCCCCATCCCATGTAGGATCATCAGTTTGTGTGGTTGGAACCATTAGGGTATCCATCTTAGTACCCATTGTGTTGGCCTATAGCCCTTCACCTAGCTTCTATCTAGATCACCATCTAAGCTCCATATAGGGAGTGCATGGGTGGATAGAACCATCTATATATTGTTTAGTGTTTGAGTTCCATTGTATTAGAGATATGAGTTTTAGTTGAATTGAGTTGAGTTCATCTTCTATATCATCTTGAGTCCATTTTTCATTATAACCGAATCTCTTGTGTTATTCCCATGAGTAGTGATATCTCTCTTTCTATCTAACCTTGATCTTATATGTGTGTTGTGGTAACCTCTACATGGCATTAGAGTTACACCACTAGCCCACCACTCAAATCATTATTCATTTATTTTCTTTTTCTTACATGGTATCAGAGCTCAGGAAGGTATAGAAGATTGCAGAGATCGTGGAGGCCAAGGAATCAACTCTAGAATTTGTGGAAGGAATGCTTCAATAATCAAGCTTGTGAGAGGTAAATGCTTCAACTCGAAAGTTTGTGATAGGTAAAGGCTTCAACATTGGAGTTCTTGGGAGGCAAAGGCCTCAATGCCATAGCTTGTGGGAGGCAAAGGCTTCAATACTAGAGTTCTTGGGAGGCAAAGGCTTCAAGGCTTCAAGTTCATGGGACACAAAGGCTTCAACACTATGGAGGTGTTATTATCTAGAAGTGGAAGTGGAGTTGGTGCAATGGATTTGGAAATACAAACACTATGGGTTCATCCACCGACCTTTAGTGAAGGCAAGTTAGATGGTACAAATTATTTTCTTTGGAAGTTCAAGATTACAGTTATCCTTGATTCTTATGATCTTTTGGAGATGGTGATGGGAAGTGAGCAAGAGCCACAACCTACCTTTGACCCATTGGATCCGAGTAAGGTGATTCTCCCAAATGCAAAGCTTCTACAAGCTTGGAAGATAAGGAATGCAAATGCACTATATTATATAGTGAACAATTGTGTGGAGTCTATTCTACCTCTTATTCAACATACATCCAAGGCAAGTGACGCATGGAGTATGTTGAGGAGTCACTATGAGGTAAGAAACCAAACATGCATTCAAAATTTAGAAAATCAATTGGAAGCAAAGATGTTTGCAGAAGGAGAGAAGGGGAATGCATCCATTACTCAGATCAAGAAGCCATGTGATGGAATGGCTTGTGAAGGGATAGAGAAGAGCGGCATGGACCTAGCTCAAAGGCATCTCCAAGATTCTCCACCAAACTATGATGGAAGGGTAACTACTCTCAACACTCAGGTGAGACCTCAAACTTCGATATTTGAAGAGTTCTATTCACTACCAAGGGAAGAGGATTTGGAGCTCAAAACCCAACGAAGAAGCAACAATGGAGATGCTACATTCTCCAACAATGCATCAAAAAAAGGTGGTTCCTCAACCAAAGGTGAAAGTGAAAAGAAGAGGAGGAGGAGTAGTAAGAAGAAGTTTCAAGGACAATGCTTCCATTGCAAAAGAAAGGGACATACAATTGCACATTGTCATGTCAAGAGGATAGATGAAGTGAAGGAGGAGACAATACATGGAGCCAAAGCAAAGGTGGTATGCTCCTCAACACAAGAAGAATCAATTGTGGATTCATGGGTACTAGACAATGGTGCATCTCATCAAATGACCAATGATATAGGTCAAACTAGTTCTATGCAGCCTCAGCAAGAACTCATCATGGTGACAGGAACAATATGGAAGGAGATGCAAAAGCAAGGTATTGTTCTTCATCACTTACCTACAGTGAATGGAATGAAGGAACCTTATAGAGCTTGTATGATGGGCAAGCTGCACAAAGAGACATTCCCACAAGAAAGCAAGAGTAGGTCAAAGGCTCCTCTAGTGTTGGTATATGCTAACTTGTGTGGTAAGATGTCTATACAGGCCTTGGGAGGATCTTCCTACATTGTGATCGTTGACGACTATAGCAGGAAGATGTGGATGTACTTTCTTCGTGATAAGGCTCAAGCTTTTGGTAAGATTAAACGACAACCAGAACTTGTTGAAAATGAACCAGGGAAAAGTGTGAAGAAGCTTGGAATAGGAGATGGTGGTGAGCTCAACTCAGAGGAGTTGGAAGGCTTTTGCAAGTGCAAAGGGATAAAGTGTCAATCAGTGACACCTCACACATTACAACATGATGGCATTATGGAATACAAGAGTCACACCATTGTTGAGATAACAATGTGTATGAGAGAAGGCATGGGCTTTCCTTATCAAATCACAAAGAGTCATCATGAAGTTTACATTGGTAAGAATCCATTAGTCTCACACTTTAGAATTTTTGAGAGTGTATGTTATGCTCTTGTCCCAGGTCAAAGAAAGAACAAGTTGGAACCAAAAAGCAAGAGATGCATCTTCCTAGGTCATAATGAAAAGCAAAGGGCTTTCATATTATATGACCATGAGGCAAAGAAGATACAAGGGAGTCGTGATGTGGTGTCTATGGAGCAGCCACATGCAGTGGAGGACAAGAAAAGATCTTCCATTTTATCATCAAGCGAAGGAGTAGTTCACTATGTACCTAGCCCAAGAGTCATCCCTACCTATGAATGGGAGGAAGCATCATCATCAGATGGTGAGAAGAGAGTCTACCAACCTAAAATCACCCAAACAAATTGGTTGTCACTGCAATGGGTGAAAAAGCTCTATGGTCAGAGTAATCCTATACCAACAACTATCAAAGAGAAGGCAGAAGGACCAAGTAGATCACAGAGAATAGAGGAGCACAAGTGGGCTTCTACTCACATAGTCAATATAGCCATGATGGTTGTGATTATGAAGCAAGTAATGAAGCCATTAATTGAAGATGAAGCACTTGTAGATCCGGCATGGAAGGAGGTTGTGCAAGCCAACTATGATAGCTTAATGAACAATGAAGCATGGGAGGTCACTAGCACCAAGTGGGTCTGGCAGGTGAAGTACATGATACAAGGGATCTTGGAATGCTATCACCACACATTGATAGCACAAGGACTTTCACTGGTGAAGGGTTTTGGTTTTCAAGACTCTTTTGCTCTAATGATCACTATTTGCAGCATACTAATGTTAATAGCTCATATGAAGTGGGAAGTTTTCACGTTACATGTCATATCAGAACATTTGAATGTTGACCTCAAAGAGGAGGTACATGTGTTGCAGCCACCAAGGTTTGAGGCTCCACATTCAAAGGACATACTATGTAAGCTGAAGAAGGCATCATATGTGATGAAACAAGCCCTAGGATCATTGTATGAGCAGATAGACATTGGGAGCTACATGAAGGTCTTTGGTAGTCTTATCTACATATGGAGTACCATACAAGATATCAGTTTTCTAATAAGACTTTTGAGAAGGCTTGGGAATAGAACTCATGAAGGACATTCAAGAGTTGGCAAGCAAGTACACTTGAGAAGGAAGGTGGAAACAGTCTACTATGCAACCATGAAGAATGCAACAAGTACCCTCACCAAGGTGCTTACAAAGGATCTACTTCAGATACATCTTTGAAGACTTGGCATTGGGCCAAGAAGGTAGTTCACCTTTGGGTGGACATTGAGGGGGCGTGTTAGACATGGTCAATGCTCCACCCTCATGGAAGACTTTGCATTGGCCCAAGAAGGTAGTTCACCTTTGGGTGGACATTGAGGGGGGGTGTTAGATATGCTCAATGCCTCACCCTTATGTAACACCACCATTTTCCATAACACTCTATTTTGTAAGGCCCCCATTATGAGGAGAAGCCATGTGAGAGTGTTGGACATTGGTAGGTTCCTGACTTTGAGGTCAGATGAGGTCTAGTGTGGACCGTAGATGGATAGTTAGGAAGGTTACTTCTAAGCCATTGGATTTGGGATTGATCCGATGTGAGGATCAACCTAAATCAAGGGCTAGAAACAAAAGTAGCTTTCTTAACTTGGGGAAGGGTCTAATTGATGTGGGCCATTGGATCTAGACTTGATCCTAAGTGTGGATTAAGCAAGATCAAGGGTTACAAACAAATGGTTGTTGATCCTACCTTTGTACCATTGGATTTACCCCATAGATCAATGGTGGAGATTATTTTGGGCATGGATCAAGCTACCACGACCCTAGAACATGGGTAGGCCGACTTAGGCTTGGAGGACCTTATAAGGATGGTCCCCATCCCATGTAGGATCATCAGTTTGTGTGGTTGGAACCATTAGGGTATCCATCTTAGTACCCATTGTGTTGGCCTATAGCCCTTCACCTAGCTTCTATCTAGATCACCATCTAAGCTCCATATAGGGAGTGCATGGGTGGATAGAACCATCTATATATTGTTTAGTGTTTGAGTTCCATTGTATTAGAGATATGAGTTTTAGTTGAATTGAGTTGAGTTCATCTTCTATATCATCTTGAGTCCATTTTTCATTATAACCAAATCTCTTGTGTTATTCCCATGAGTAGTGATATCTCTCTTTCTATCTAACCTTGATCTTATATGTGTGTTGTGGTAACCTCTACATGGCATTAGAGTTACACCACTAGCCCACCACTCAAATCATTATTCATTTATTTTCTTTTTCTTACAGAGTCGAGATATCCCATGGGTCATGAGATCCTCTTCTTATAGTTGTAATTAGAGCCAATATTTGAATTCAAATTCAAAGATGTCTATCTAAAATTGGATCCTAAAGTATAGGATATATTCTCCCTTACATAATGATAGTGCACTTCAATGTGCTTAGTCCTTGCATGATAACAAGATTAGCAACCAAATGAAGTGAACTAGTGTTATCTCCAAAGATTATTGGAGTGCAAGAATGTATCCCCAAAACCGCATATAGTTGCTTAAGCCACATAGCTTCTTGAGTTGCATTTGCCAAACCTCTATATTCTGCTTCTGTAGATGATAAGGCCACCATTGGTTGCTTCTTGGATGACCATGATATAAGCTTTGAACCTGCAAAAGATAGGTACCCTGAAGTGCTCCTTCTATCATCCTTGGAGCCAACCCAATCTACATCAAAATACATTTTTATGCCTAAGTCAGAAGTGAAGGGATAAAACGACCCTTCATTCATGGTACCCTTTAGATACTTTAGCACCCTCTTGGCAACTTCCATGTGAGGCTTCCTTGGTGCATGCATAAACTGACTCAATGTTCTTACTCCATAAGCAATGTCTACTCTTGTTAGAGTAGCATAGTTGAGGATCCCTACAAGCTTTTGGTAACCTGTAACATCCTCAAGGAGTTCTCCTTCATGAGAACTTAGCTTATGGTTGAGCTCCATGGGTGTACCTGCAATTTTAGTATTCTTCATCTTGAACTTTACCAACATGTCATGTTTGTACTTTCTCTGAGTAATGAATATACCAAAATTTGTGTACACAAGCTCTAAGCAAAGAAAGTAAGTTAATAAACCAAGATCACTAATTTTAAATTCTTCCATTAGTTGAGCCTTAGCCTGCTTGATGTCATTAGCATCATTCCCTGTAATTGATAATGTCATCCACATAGACACATAAGTAGATAGCTTCTTATTTGTTCTTCTTTATAAATAAAGAAGAATCTGCCTTGCTAGCCACAAAACCTTGGTCCTACAAATAAGTTACAAGCCTATGGTTCCAAGCTCTAGGAGCTTGCTTTAGGCCATAGAGTGCCTTCCTTAGCTTGCATACATAATCTGTTTTATCTTCATCTTCAAAACTTGGTGGTTGTGCCATATATACTTCTTTTGTTATCCATCCATTTAAGAATTCATTCTTGACATCTAACTAATATATATTCTAGTTCTTAGAGATAGCAATACTTACCAAAACCCTAATTGTTGGCATCTTTGCCACAGGTGAAAAGGTTTCTTCATAGTCCATTCCATGAGTTTGGGTGAATCCCTTTGCCACTAACCTTGCCTTGTACCTGTTTATAGAACCATCTGAATTCTTTTTAATTTTATATATCCATCTAGATCCTATTACCTTCATGCTTGGCTTCTTGGGAACTAGGTCCTAAGTGTGGTTTTCCTAAAGTGCTTCTAATTCTTCTTGCATGGTGTAGCCCAATGATGAGTAGCACCTCCTTTAATGTCAATCCGGGAAGACGTGAGGATGGTATGAAGACCTCGAGCAAGTGGCTGCACAAGTGTGTGAGTGAGAAGCACACTAGCATGCACACACATACACACACACACGCATACTAGGTAAGACAAAGAGTGAGAATCAATGGAGCTTTTAGATTACTTTCAAAATGCTCTTACAAGTTCGTTTCAA
The DNA here is from genome assembly GCA_020310875.1 of Ceratopteris richardii. Lineage (NCBI taxonomy): Eukaryota > Viridiplantae > Streptophyta > Polypodiopsida > Polypodiales > Pteridaceae > Ceratopteris > Ceratopteris richardii. The sequence continues at coordinate 66,426,856 of CM035438.1, forward strand.
TTACAATCTAACCTCAAAAATGAGCTCTCTAGCTCTTTTTATAGTTTTTGACTAGGTTTTGGCCCTGTCCAGACCTAGTGTCCGGCCTAGTTAAAAATTAGGTTCCAGGGCCAATTTGAGGGCTCAAACGGAGTCTAAAAAATACAAAAATTGATATGTAGGTACTTCTAAGGCTCCTCAAGCTCAAGGACTCCTTGGCTTGCACAAAATGGAGCTACGAAAATATGAAATGGTATTTACAATGATTGTTAGTGATAAGAATCACTGTTAAAAGATGTAGATTTGGAAAAAATTGAAGGGCCTATCTGCCAGATTTGCGTCGACTACTTTGTCTACTTACTCCTTCACTTTGTTCTGACTCTCTCCGCTGGCTTCTTTGTCTAGTCAGTCCTTGGGTGCCCATACTGCTCTCAACACCCCCCCCTCTCTCGCGTCTGTCGTCCCTGACAGACCCTTGTTGCTGGGAGTGTTGGATGTAATATTCCACAACCTGAGTGGCAAGCTGATGTTCTTGTATGCGTAGTCCTCTGGCCAAATCTGTCATCATGCGATCCCAATCGATTGGTCCTGGAATGTCCGGATGTGGCAGACGTAACTGATCTGCATGGATCGCTTGTTCTACTGCGAATAGATGTAGCAAATGTGTGGGTCTGGGAATGAAAATTTCGGAATTGTATTCCCAGAATCCCGTAGAGAACATTTCCTCAAATGTTTGCTTGAAGCATGCGGGCAAGTACTTTATTCGTGCATGCCAAGCAAAGATGATAGCGACCGAGGGGGTTTGGCTCATGTCGTAGACTAAATCCTTGTTGCCTTGAGAGAAGCCAGGGGCAGAGATGTATGGAGCTTGGACATTCCGAAAGGTTTTGAAGACAATGGTCATGAGCTCGAATATCTTCATACACATTTTCGCTGCTATGTCGGGTACATTATTTAGGCGTACGGACCAGTGCCGAATTGTTGATATCATGTAAGCTACGGTTGGGGTCCCTCGAGGTGGAGCAAAATATGGGTAGTTAACCCAAGCCGAGCACTCTTTATTGTTGCGTACCTTGATTGCAAATGCTTGCCAGGATCTGCGACGTACCACTGGACAATAGCATGGATTATACTTGATATATAGTGGCATGGTTGCCCAGGTACTCATCATCTCTGGGTAATCGGTGAGTAAACGTGCACGCCAATTAGGTTGGAAGATCGAGCCAGCACGTGCATCTGTCGGTAAATCCCCTATCTCAAATTGAGTGGCGAACGTGGGCTCCTTCCCTGTATGTCTTTTGACTTCTGCATTATAATCATGTAGTAAGACAAAATAAGGCATGTATTGCGATTCTGATGTTGTGATTAACCGTTGATGGGATAAATTTTGAAAGTAGGAAGACCGAAGGACAGTTTCTTCCAGATTTGTGAGAGATTGCATTTGCACGGCCACACGATCATCGTGTGTCTTCCCCACTTTCTCGACCCTTCTGACCCAATCTGGAACTTGAATTTCTAACGTGTCTTGTCCTTCTTCTGTAGTTCGACCACCAGGCGTCGGCATAGGCTCGTATGGCTCTTCATAGCTGTCATCGACGGGGATTTCCACTACTGTTTCAGGTTCTGGTTCTTCAATGGGTGAGGGTGGCCGTTCATATGGTAAGAGGCATGCTTGAAGTTCTGCCACCTGTTTCCGGAGGGTCTCCATTTCTTCTGTAGATTGTTGCAAGATTACCGGCTCCTGTTGAGCAGTGGGTACACTGGCTATCTGTTTCTTTAGATCGGCACATTCAGTCTCTAGTTTTTCATATGACTCCAAGAAATTTGCATGCTCCTCAAGTAAGATGCGTATGTCTTCTGATGGAACTGCTCTATATCTGGTAGGGCTAATGGTTGCTCCTACGGTTCCTTCCATAGCCGCTTCAAAGTTGTCTTGATTTTGTTGTTGAAGTCGTTTGTTCTCTTCTAGTGCTGCGGCCATATGCTTCCTTAATAGCCCAATGTTGCGTCTGAGTGTAGCGTTAGATATCATTTGCGCTTGAAGCACTGATTCTAGTTCCTTGACTGCTTGGTCATAAGAGTGGTGACTCTAGCTTGCAGACGTCGAGATTCTGCCTGGAGGGCAGCAGTGCGTTCTTCCAATTGATGGTAGTCTTGTTGTAGCTGATGTGCACACTGAAGTAATGTGTTGAACGTGCTATTTACATTATGAGATGCAAGGGGAAAAGTTTGAAATGCAGGGGAGGTGGGATTGGGTAGGGAGGTAGTGAATGCTGTGTGTGCCAATGATGTGAGTGGTGAGGTGGGGGGTAGTGGAGGGGGAGAGGGTGGAATTGTGGGGAGAGGTGCTGTGGTGGGTGAGATGTCCATTGGGTCAGACAGAGTGGTGTGCATAGGGGCTACCATGTAGGTGGGTATGGTAGGTGAAGTGAGTGTGTTGTTCGTGTAAGTTGATGTCGTTGCGAACATCGGGAAGATGTGCCTCGGAAACATTGGAGAGCGGATGATCTGCTCCACAAGGGACGGGTATTGGGGTGGCGCGGTCAGGTTGAAAGAGGTGTAGGGGCCAGATGGGAAGTGAGGGTCATGGAATGGAGGTACCCGTATGGGGGGATAGGTCGGGAAACACAGGGTGCCTTCTGTGGGTGCTGGGTTTCCAACTACACTTGTAATTATGGGATGGCCAGTCATGGGTTCAGAGGGTAGACGGGACGAAGTGTACAAGGGATTGGTGACGAAGGAGAAGAGGGTGTCTTGTGAGGTGGGTTCTCGAAATGAGAATGATTTGAATGAGGATGGATTATAAGTGAAGGTAGAGGTGATGACTGTCGTTTCTTCCAAGGTGGGAGGTGGTGGTGGGGGTGGAGAAGGTGGTGATGGAGGGTGCTGGGGTGAGATGGGTGATGTCTGAACGAAGGTTTCAGCGGAGAGGTCAGTGGTGGTTATGGGGGTGGCTGTGGTCTCAATGGGTGCTTCTGGTTCTGTGACGGGTATCCTGATAGTCTTACCTGCTCGTGGTAACGTGTCCACTCTGCGTTTGTCATACCTTACGGACTGGCGGACTGCGGTGTGGACAGCCTCTGGAACTCCTAAAGAGTCTGACACTAATTTGAGGGTGTCAATGAAGTGCTGGTCCACCCCTTCATCTGATAGCATTTCTTGCATCAAAGCTTGACCTGATACCAGAGAGAGCTGATGCCTTTCTTGTACTGCTTTGATAGTGTCGTATAGCCTTCGTAGTTGAGCTATATATGCAGGTGCACCTACAAGTTCTGGCACTTCTTGTTGCTCCTCTTGGTGCTCTTGATCATACTCCTCCTCTTCATCCTCCTGTTCTTCATCTCCGTCATCATTTGCATCCACTTCAACAGGTGTGACAGGTGCTTGGGAGGTTGTGGCCTGCGTTTGTACATTCTCCGCTTGTTGTGCCTCTTCCGCCTCCAGCTCTACATCTTGTAATAGTTGTTCGAAATCTTCATTAGTGAGTTCTTCCAAAGGTGCACCACTAGGAAATTCGAGATCCGTTGGGATGGGAGGGAATATCAAGGTGGAACCATCGGTGCTGCGTCTTGGAAGTCGGAGTGTGAATGGTCGGACTCTTCGGGGTGGCGGGGTGACGTCTGGTGTTAGGGTGGCTCCACGTGGTTGAGCACATGGGACTTGGACCGTGCCTCTCATCTTCTTAGAAGGGGGTCCAGTGGATGTCCTGCCTCAAAACTGCTCTACCCGATTCCACATCAGGGCTCGTTGGATTGGAATGTCATAAGCCAAACACCTATAAATGATTCTTGTCAGAGCACAGCAACCATATAAAACCTGTTTCCGCGGCCAGCGTTTGTGAGCTAAGTGTATCTGATCAATTATCCAGTGGGGTAGGTTGATGGTGAGGCTCTGTGTCTCTGCCAGATACAGGCTAAACCAAATCTTTTTGTGCGGCATGGTGAATCTATCCTGCGCCGGGAAAGCAAAGTGTTGCATGCACATGCGAAGGTGTATTGCAATATTAGGCGTCATGGATACCATGTCCTTGAGTTTGGTGAGACTTCGATTCTTCATGTAGTCCGGTACTAGGGTTTCCTTCTCTGTAGGAATATGCATGCCGCGCATATCTAGAGCTTCTCTCACCAAATTGTTTGATAGCCTAAACCTCTTGAGCTCATTCCCCTTTGTCAGAGATGGAATCACAAATGAGCTTGCACCTTTTGGGTTCGGATTTGGAGTCAAGGTGTTGATGAGATAGTAGCATCGCATGAAGTCAGGTTTTGGGAGTCGGGCACTGAAATAGGCACTCAATCCGGCTTTTTCCCATATCGGACGTAGACCTTCCGCATTTTGTAACTTCTCAAATTCTCTTGTAAAGAAATGGTATCTGCCTTGCTTTCCATTGTAGTCCAACTCTGATTCCCATAGGTACGTTCCTTCCCCCAAAGGTCCTGCCACCTCGGTAAACCAATGGGAAGTCTTTCCTACAGGCATGGTGTGGCCACGCGGAGGGTCCGCAATAGGTATGATTTTGACGGCCTGCAATTCTTCTGGTCTTTCAATTGTCTCAGGCAAAACGGGTAAACTGTCCAAGTCCACCACTTGCGGGTTTGTTTCTATGTGAGAGCTAGTTCCTGCTGCCTCCGCCATGTTGAAAATGTCGCAGCGGATTCTGTGAGAATATATGAATAAATGTTAACATTGCAATGGACACAAAAATGACATGGTGTCCCTTGTTACAACATTAACTTAAAGTTCGGGAGTGGTTAGGGGTTAAAAAGTGCTCGGTGCTAGTGTGTGTAGTTAGAAGTTAGGTAGACCTAAGAGCTAAGCAAAATGATGTGATGTGAGAGTGACGCGGTTAGCAGGTGGTCATAAATTTACAATCGGGGTCAGGGGGTTTGTTACAAGTCTTGGGCTGCCAAATGTAGTGGATGGGTTTTGCTCTTGGTTGAACATGAGGCCTTTGAGGGGCCCATTTACAGCTGACTCTGTTCGTGCGCATGTGCCTTGGTGTTGAACATGAGTGGATGTAGGCTGTGCGAGTGAATGGATCATGCTGTGTAGGGTGTGTTATTGGTGTAGCTATTTGAGCCCGCAAACAAGCCTTAGGCACCCAAATTTGTCTTGATTGTGGGCTAGCCTTCATCGACTTTTTGGGCACCCAAATAGATTTCCCGTTAGCCGAAGAATTTCCGAAAGACCTCTTATTAGTGACGGGTTGTTGGTTACTAATAAGAGGCTTTGCCAGTGCGGTTGGCGTGGGTGCAACTGGGTGTTCGCCTTTTCGCACCCACACTTGGTTCCCTTGTTGAGACATTCTGTTGTGCAGGTTCTTTTGATGTCCGGCATAGGTAGTACTCCGCCTCTTCTGTCTTTGCTCCACCTTTGGTTGTTGCCTCCTTCTGGCCTTTGGAAGTTCCTTTGCATCCCTGACTCCTTTTTTGCGAATAGCATTCCTCTGCAACACATAGTTTTGGACAAGAACAGCATGGTCAACTTCATGTGCACCCCTGGAGGGAGGAGTCTGTGCCTTTTCTAGTTCCTTGAGTGCTCCATTATCCAACTCTATTGTAATTCGACTATGATTGACCCATACCTGAAGAAGTCCACTTCTTAGGTTTAAGTTGACTGCTTGGTCATAGATCCAGTCTTGACCCAAGACAAGAGGTTCAGTGAGATCCTCATCTTGACACACTAGTACTTTAACTGTCATTGCCTCATCATGAATGTAGAGGGGAAGTTCCACCTCGCCCATACAAGGGGTTTCCACGCCTCCCAGTCCTATGAGATATGCCTCCACAGGATTGACAGTTAACTGTAACTCTTGACAGTAAGACATTCTAACAGCACTAGTGGCTGCACCTGAGTCAATCAAGGCTCTTACAGTCCTTGCACTTTTTCCTTGTCCTATATCTAGGGTTACGAAAGGACGTCGATCAGTTATCCTAGGTGAGCTGGTACCTGCGACTTCACACATTGCCATATGATATCCTTGATCTGCATAGTCATTTGTCCTAGGCTGCTCTCTACCTTGCCTTCGTAATTTCATCCGTCTGATGCGTTCTAAAGCTTCTGCTTGAGCTTCTTCTCTAATTCGCTTCTCTTCCTCTTTGCGTTTCTTAGCAGTGTTGAGTCGGCTGAGCATTTCTTCCGTGAGGGGTTCCTGATACAACTTGACTCTGCATCCGCTAATATAGTTAGGGAGAACATCACCCTCTAATGTGGCCAATTGTACTGCTCCACTCGTGGAGATCCTATTGATAACCATAGGTCCGTAGCCTCTCTTTTCTAGCTTCCTCGCGTGTTGTTTTAGTGTATAGACTAAGACTAGATCTCCTGCTTTCAAGCCTTTATCCTTCACATGGGCATCGAAATATGCTTTCTGTCTCTTCTTGGCTGCATATATTCCTGCGGCGGCTCTCAGTCTTGTTTCTCCTAATCGTTCAAGGTCAAAGATCCTAGAGGAGAGCTCATGACCTGTCCATTCGTGCTCTTGTGCTACTCTCAATGTAGGAATCAGGAAGTCCAAGGGTAGCACAGCGTTTTGGCCGAATACCATCTGAAAGGGGGTGGCTTGGAGTACCGTTTTATAGGCAACTCGGTATGCCCAAACAGCATGGTGTAGCTGTTTGTCCCAATCAGAGCGTTTAGTGTTCACTAATTTCGTCAGTACATTGCATAAGATCTTATTAGTACTCTCAGCTTGTCCATTAGCTTGAGGGTGATACGGGGCAGACTTTTTGTGTATTACCAAGAATTCTTGGAGTAGATTTTCAATCACTTCGTTCAAGAAATGAGTGCCTCTATCACTTACAAGCTCTATAGGTAGCCCGTATCTCGTGAATACATTCTCAAACAAGAATTTGGCAGTTGTTTGAGCATCGTTCTTTGTCGTAGCCTTTACCTCTACCCACTTGGTGAGATAATATGTCGCAACAATGATGTATTCCGCATGAGAACCCTTGGCTGGGGGATTGATAGGACCTACGAAGTCTATTCCCCACTTAGAGAATGCACGTCCACCCATCATAGGTTTCAGTGGCATCTCATCTTTGCGTATAGGATACTGAGTCCTTTGACAGACATCACACCGTTTCACATAGGTATGTGCATCCATGTGAAGGGTAGGCCACCAGAAGCCCGCAAATAATATCGCCTTGATCACCCGATCTGGTCCAAAGTGTCCTCCTGCTACACCTTGGTGAGCAGTTTCCAAGATCTTCAGATATTCACTTTCGTGGACACATAGTCTCAGGTAACCATCTTTACCACGCTTATATAGATTATCACCAATGAGTGAATAATCCAGGGCTTCTTGTTCTAAACTCCTTTTCCTCGCCAGAGTCATGTCTGGAGGGAATGTGTTTGTTCTCAGGAATGATACTAGTGGTTCGCTCCAATCTGGCACAATGGATACTTGATAAAGAGTGGCATGTTCCACTGGTGGTTTAGTGCAACAGATTGGGCATTCCTTGCACAACTTTTGGACATCCGCTTCCATAGTTGGCCAATGCACTCCGAATCTCTTTAGAGTCTGTAACGTTCGTTGCTTTGAATGGTGTTGCTCTAACGCACCTACATGTGCTAATTGCAACCATTTAGCGTACTCATCCTCTTCTACGCAACAGGCCAAGATCCCTTGATCTGTGTGTTTGTACATGCTTCCTGCCATGATGTGATACTTTTGGGCTTTTACGATCTCTCTATTCCGTGTGTTTACCACTGGATGATTAGGCCCGTATGTCAATACTGGTACCAATGGCTTAGCCCACTGTGGCACCACTTCCAGATTAAACAAGTAAGCATCAGGAAGGTCATCTGATACTCCTTGTGGGGCTTCTCCCGATGTAAGCCTAGAAAGATGATCAGCTCTCAAATGGGTCCTCCCTTTTCTTACCACAACCTCAAAATCATATTCCATTAGCAAGAGAAACCATCTTACTAATCTTCCTGTATTGCATGGCTTGTTTACAAGATATAACAATGCCTGATGATCAGTAAAAAATTTAAACTTATTTGCAAGCAAATAGTGTCTAAATTTCTTAACTACATATACCATGCCTAATCCTTCTCGCTCTGTAGTGGTGTAATTCCGTTCAGCCGCATTCAATTGTCTACTGGCATAGGCAATTGGAAGATCCATATTACCTTCACCAGTAGGTTGTGCAAGCACACATCCAATGGCATAATTGGATGCATCCACATGAACATGGAATGGCTTATTCCAATCTGGTGTGGTCAAGATTGGTGCTGAACACAATCTTCGTTTAAGCTCCTGGAAGGAATTCTCACATTCATCCGTCCACTCAAAGTTTGTCAGAAGTCCGTACATGGGCTTTGCAATGACAGCATACATGTGTATAAATCGTCGATAATAACCACAATGCCCCATGAAAGCTTGTACTTCCTTGACATTCTTTGGCCTAGGTAGCTCTGCTATGGCTCTCACTTTTTCTTCGTCGGTAGATATGCCATTCTTTGACACTATGTGTCCTAGAATCTTGCCTTGCCTGACCATAAAAACGCACTTTTCTGGGTTCAGGCAGACTTGGTATTCTCTACATTTGTCAAAGATTTGTCTGAGTTCAGGAATATGGGTTTGTCTAACATTGGAATGAGCACAAAGATCATCAACATAGACTTCTAAACTCTTCCTCAGGAACTCCTTAAACACATGGCACATCAGCCTCTGGAAGGTAGCTGGTGCATTGGTAAGCCCAAATGGCATTACTCTAAAAGCAAAAATGCCCCATTCTGTGGCAAAGGCTGTCTTATGCTGATCCTCTGGAGCTATGGCTACTTGATTGTAGCCCGAAAATCCATCAAGGAAGCTGTACACTTCCTTGCCTGCCACTCTTTCTAAGAGATGTTCTGTGATGGGAAGCGGATAGTTATCTCGAATCGTGGCGGCATTAACCTTTTTCAAGTTAATGCACACACGCAGCTTGCCATTCTTCTTGGGCACCACCACGATGGGGGATACCCATTCGGTGTGCTCAATTTCATAGATAAATCCGGCTTCGACCAGTCTATCTATCTCTTCCTTGATCTTAGCAGTGTAATTATCGTTATATGTATAAGGCTTTTGCTTAGAGGGTTTGGCATCTGAGGTCATGGGGATGGTGTGCGAGCATATGTCCGGGTCAACCCCTTTCAAATCCTTGTAACTCCAAGCGAATACATCTCTGTATTCTCTTAGCAAGGCAATCAATTCATGCTCTTCTTCTTCTGTCAGGTCATGGCCTATATACGTGCATCTCTCCTCTCCTTCTTCTATGGCCACTACTATTTTCTTGGTGGTTTCTTTGTTATCATAGGCCTCTCCTGATTGTGCCTCTCGTTTAGGCATTCTTATCATGACTCTCCTGTCATCTATCTCGTACTTCTTAAAATTTTCTGGGACCTCAAACAAAGATTCTTCCTCCTCTGGTAAGACTTCTTTCTTTTTTCGTTTCTTTCCTTCTTCCTTCGGGGTCATATGTGTTGCTAATCTTACATCATTTGTAACCTCTCCATGCTTCTGAGGTTGGAATTCCACTTCATGGAAATATTCTTCATCTGATGCAAATGGTGGGTCCATAATGATTGACTCTAGATCGGAGTCACTTGCATCCTCAAATGCATCAGGGCTAGGTTCGCATTCTTCTAGAACTGCCTCTCCCATGATTGGCTCTATGGAGAAGACTGAAATATCATAGCCATCCTCATCACAGTGAGGTGTCCATTGTTCTTCGTTGATGGCTACGTCCATTGTTGCTAAGATTTCTGCCCAACCGTGAGGTTCAAATTCTTCGTCTGGAAAAACTACAGGTGCATAGGCTGGGTCTTGGATTGATCTATGGGTTTCTTTCGCACCTACCTCTCTGGCTTTCTCTCTCTTCTCTTCTTCTACTGCTACCTTGCACATCCATAAGTGAGTGTCTTCATGCATCCATGAGGATCCAGATTCTATGGAATGCACAGATTCCGTATCATCTTTGGCTCTATGGATGGGATTCCACTGGATAGGAGGGACATCTCTATGAGAATAGTCCTTGAGATTGACTTTGGTTGTAACGCCCAAGTGTTGCAAATACAAGGAGTTGGTTCCCCAATCCTGTACCACTTGCAACTGTCGCATAAATGGTCTTCCTAAAATCATCTCATAAGCATGATTTTTGCTGAAGTCACATATAGCAAAGCTATGCTCAAACTCAACACCACAAGTGGTGAGAGTTATTCCTTCTAGCAATCCTAAGGGTCTTTCAATATGACCATCGGCCATCTGCAATTTCATTCTTGTTGGCCTGAGTGCTGGCTTGCCCCAACGCTTCCATAGGGAAGTAGTGGCAATTGCAACTCCTGCACCTGAGTCCAAAATTGCCTTGGTGGTGTAGTCCTGGTAGGTAATGGGAAGATAGGTATTCCCTTCTTCACCTTCACACATATCTCCTATCTTGTCCAAGGGAATTTCTGGCACTGTCCTATGGGATCCTACCTTGGAACAAGGTTTTGCAGCTTCAGTTACCTGACTGGCTTCATATTTTCGAGCTTCCGATCTATCCTTAGGCAGTTCTTCCAAAGTGGGATCGCGCTGCACCTTGGTGTTCTTTACTACCTCCGTGTTCCTTGATATGACTGAGTCATCGTTCCTTACCATGACTGTGGGTGCTCTCATACATGTGGACTTTGCTTCCCATGGGCCTGTGAAGTGGGGTAGCTCCTGTATGGAATTAGACTCAAAGTCCAATCTCTCATGAGACTGAGTGCTCTCATGTTCCCCGTAAATAGATGGGATGTCTTGTGGGAATTGGTCGTGTGCATCATCCACAAGTTCAAAAGGAGGGGCAACTTCACTTTCGTTATCCCATTTGTCTTCTTGAATCTCTCGTAGGAAGTCTGGTGCAAATCGATTCATAGAAGAAGAAGTGTCTGGCTCCGTAGAATTAGGCACGTAAGCAACCTGGGAAGGAGGGCTTATTCTATCGTTGGCTCTCTCCTTGCTCTCGTAAATGGCTGGAGCACAAGCTTCTTGGAGAGGATTACTTATTCTATTACTCTTCTGAGCAGGCTCATACGCTCCCTGAGAAGGAATGTAAGCAACCTGTGGAGGTACGTAAGCTTTTGAGGGGGGTTCATCTGCCTTTTGGGGGGGAAGATAAGCTTCTTGAGGAGGCACATGGGCTTCCTGAAGAGGCTGGCTTATCCGTTCTCTTGCCCTGTCCTTTCTTTGAGGGGCAGGTTCCTTCTCTGATTGTGCAATCAGCTTCTCTATTCTTTCCAGCAGTCCATCAAAGTGTAACTGTGTCTTCGTTGAGCTTGAGATGTTAAATAGGCGACTGGCCTCAAACATGGTCTGAGCCAATTCCACCATTTTGGCACAAATCTTAGTTCGTTCAAGCTCTAGCTCGGCTCTAGGGTAGCATTTTTCATGATCGGTTATGGTTGGCCCTTCTTGGATTCTGGCCTGATATGCTTTCAGCATCATATTTAGGTCTTCAGGAGTGGGGTCAGCTAGGACTGATCCTACTATAGGGGGTGGTGGGATTTGATAAGGCGGTGGGGAAGGTGGTGGGTCGGATGGAGATGGGAGTGGTGGAGGCGGGGTAATGTGAGAGGGAGTTTGAGCTGTGAGTTCAGTTATCCTCGCTTTGGTTTCTCTTATGCTTTCCTCAAGCTCACTCATCTTTTTGGCCCATTGTCTTTTCATTCTTTCTCGACTATCTTTCCACGCTCTAGTCCTTTTGTTTGTCACGCTCTCGGTTTCACTAGCCTCTGGGCCCTTTTCCTGGCTTGCCTCTTGGTTTTGCTGCAATGCCTGAGCTCTAGTGACTACCTGCACTGGTGCAGTGGAAGTGACACTTCCTGAGGAATCTACAACCAGACCAATCACATTGATAGGAGTGATTTTTGGCATATTATTGGGGTTCTTTGGGCAATCTCGTAAAAGATGCTCTTTTCCACAATCTTGGCAAAAGCCCTGGATCGTCACGGACTGATTTTGTGTAGGTGGAGGTAGGGGACAATCACGAATGAAGTGATCTCCCTGACATCGGTAGCATGGTCCTCTAGGAAAGGGTGGTCGTACCTGCCTAGGTTGAGGCCTAGGGTTGGGGTTTGCATACATGACGTTCGTGTAATCCGACTCCCAACTAGGTTCACTTGGTTCTTCACTATAGTAGGACTCACCATGTTCTGGAGACTGCATGTAGTAAGCTTGGGGACTATCGACATGTGTGGAATCAAAACTATGGTCACTCGGGTCACTTTCTGAGATCAATGGGGTTACTGGTACTATGGCCCTATTCAGGTTTTCTTCTGCAACAGCATACTTTACTGGAATCACGTTAGCGGGGTTTGGAGGCTGTTGAGCTAGCACCGGTTGGGGTCTCTGTTGGGCCTGATATTGTGGTTGGTAGGTTTGTTGGGGTCTAGCATATTGTGGTGGTGGAGGGTACTGGTTCTGGTATCTGCCTTGTTGGTAGGGCTGAGGGTAGGGTTGCCTAACAGCCTGCTTGTTGTATGGGCAATCTTGTGCGGTGTGGTTTGTGTACTTCCGTTCTATGGTGCAATATTGGCTATTTGGATTGACCTGGGGTTGAGCCATAATGGGGCACACGTTTGCCATGTGGTCGCCACCGCATGTATAGCACCTCTTCGCTGGGGCAAACCTTGGGATTTGTTTGCTAGTTACACCTAATTTCTGAGCTACTTTTTCGGCAAGTTCCTCAATTGATGTGGACTTCGTGGAAGAGTGACTAGATGCACTATCTGAATCTTTGTAGATTTTGGAAAGCTCTAGTTCTTCCCCTAGGTTATCTTCAATGTCAATGCACATGCGTACACACTCTTCTATAGTCCTAGGGTCCTTCAGATACACATAGGATCTCAATTTCGTACTCAGCAATCCATCAAGGAATAAGGCTACTTGTTTAGCAGATGTGGGTAGTTCCGAAATAGGGCACCTTTCAAGATATTGTCTAAATCTTCTTCCAGCCAATCTGACAGTCTCTTGGGGGGTCTGTTTGAAGCTGTGAATCGATGAGGAGGTATTGTGTCTTATGCCGCTCTTAGAGAACTCTACAATGAATGCCTCTAGGAGTTGGTCTATGCTCCTGAACTAACGCTCATCTAATGGCTGAAACCATGTAAGTGCTGTGTTCCTAAGGGTTAGACCGAAGGCATTGTACTGCGTGAACAGATCTTCCACTTGTTCAGCTCTCAAGACTTGCTTGAACTCCACCACATGATCATAGGGATCTCCTGTGCCGTCAAAGTAATTCTTCATGGACTTAACTAGCTGGGTGGGTCTCAAAGTTCTTGTGTGCTCTCTAGGCCTCGGCAGAGGGAATCCATCTACATTTCTTTGGTTCCTGTGGGCTCTATGCATCTCAGGTTCTACCCTATTCGTCTCTGTTCTCGTTCTTTCTCTGCCCACTGGGTTGGCAAAACTTACTTCTGGTCTATCTCTACTTCTGTCTCTTTGCGTACCATGAGCTTGGGAAGTTCCAGCCCCAGGGTGACCATAGGATACATTTGATCTTGGTTGAGGGAAAATAAATTCACCCTTCCAAGTGTAAGCATGCCTATCATTTTCTGTCACCACAAAGATCCGTTCTGAAGCATGATCTAAGTAGGTCACTCTGCCTGGGCTATCCGGATCCTTAAACTCATAGATCATGATATTTCCTATGTCTGTTGGCTGATTAGACTTATACCTCCAAAAGGCTTCATCAGTTTCTTGATTGAGGAGCAACTCTATGCTCTTGTTGTCTTGGGGGACCCATTCAGGCGTGATAATCCTAGTGAGAACTGATTTACCTCGAGGGGTTCTAGGTTCCGCACCCATGTTCCCTTGTTCCAGGTCACCTAAGTCCGCTTCTGAGATTACATTCCCAAAGTCATCTGTCCTATCAGGGTGACTAGTGACTACATATATAGTTCCTTCTTTGTCCAGGTATGCACCATTTTCAAACTTGACAGCTGGGTGTTCTAGTCCAATGGATTGATCAGGGTTTTTAATCTGGACCACAGATCTTCCTAAGCCGTCCTCATAGATGCTAGCACCTAATCGGTTGGTCCTAAGGTACTCCAGCTGCGTTTTGTAAGGGCCTTCTACCCTGTACAGGTAAGGCACACCTGAACTTCCCGTAGGTCTGTCCATGCCTTGAGACATCTCTGACTCACTGGTCTCAGAGCTAGGGTAGTTCGAGTGGTGGCTCAACTGCTGGGCCCAGGACCTAGTAGTGTGGTTGACACTAGCCTCTGAAGATCTAAGGCTTTGTCTTTCCCTTGCTAAATGTCGTCCTGATCTAAGGTTCATATGCCTATCTAAGTAGCCCAATTCTTTGCCCAGAGTACAACCTCGTTGCCGCTCAATTGGTATCAGTCACTTGATTCTTTTTAGTTATTTTATCGCGTTTGAGTTCTTGTCTGATATCACGTCGTCAGGAATGTTTGAATGTTGTTTCGCACTTGCAATTGATCGTTCCACGTTAGGTTCTTTTCCTTTATGTTATCGACAGTACAGAGATTAAATTTTTAGCTTGAACTTGAGTTTTTAGGTAGTCTTCAACTTGATAACTGCCTATCGTCGCTCTGACTTACTCCTACCTCTCGTCGTTCTTAGCCTAAGCTATGAATTGACAGAGGGGGTTAAAAGTGTCCAACCTTTTGTTTCCTGCTCGGTTGCCCTTGAGTGCCCAGGAAATGTGTTCCCAAGCTCACACTTACACTTGCTTAGAACGCCTCTCGATGCTCTGTAAGAGTTTCAAAGTTAGCTTTGAAATTTACATTCCAAAGACAGAACCAATTATTTTCATTCATGTAGCACAAACACAAACTTGCATAGTGATTTTCAAGAAAACAATCCTAAGGACCCCTGACTTTGATCCCCCTGGGTATGGTCAACTTCAAAATACCCTATCTAAAAATCAATGCATTATCTTTATCAAAAACAGTTGAGGGCGTGTAGTATATGCTACGAGCTTTCCAACAAGCCCTAGAGCTCAAAAAATGGATCTCGTATGAAAAAGTTGTGACCGTTCAGGGTTCTAGGGTTACAACAGGGTTCAAACAGGATCACTGTGCAATAGGTTTTCCCCAAGTTGTTTTCCTAAGGGTTCCCCATGTGCTCAAGAGCATAATATTTGTGCCCAAAATTAGCCCAACTTTTCAATTAACAAACCCTAAAAAATTTGGCTAAAATTGGCTGTCAATCGCGATGGATAGGGCTGTCAATCGCGATGGACACTCAGTCAATCGCGATGGACAGAGAGTTCAGTCAATCGCGATGGACACCCAATTCAATCAATCGCGATGGACACCCAGTCAATCGCGATGGACAGAGAGTTCAGTCAATCGCGATGGACAGGAGTTCAGTCAATCGCGATGGACACCCAGTCAATCGCGATGGACAGAGAGTTCAGTCAATCGCGATGGACAGAGGGTTCAGTCGGTCGCGATGGACAGGGGTTCAGTCAATCGCGATGGACAGGCAGTCGGTCGCGATGGACTGGCAGTCAATCGCGATGGACAGAGCTGTCAATCGCGATGGACAGGGCTGTCAATCGCGATGGACTGAAATTTTGCAAGATTTTCAAAAATTTTAGTGGAAATGTGGTGTGCAGGGTCTCTAGTCCACTGTGGTGCACTCAGATTTACCAACAAGTGAAAATTTCTGTCAATCGCGATGGACAGAAGGCGGCGACTGCGAGACAATTTCGTCGAGTTCCGTACCTGCGCGGGAAGCTGGAGATGGTGATGTGACCTGTACCTGCAAGATAGCTCAAGAAACATGCAAAAACAGCACATGCAATTTCGCTCTCTCGCTCTCTCTCACAAGTGAAATGAGGGAAATGAGGTGAAGATGGGGATATCGTCAAAAAACTGAAATTTTCGCGATGATGGAGATGGAGGTGAAAGATGGTGAGGATGATGATGATGATGATGATGGTGAAGAAAGTAAAAGAAAATCGATGAGAGTGAAGAAAATACCTACAACTCCAACGCGTCAACTCTACGTCTTACCATCACACGCTCGTCCTCAAAGCTCGATCCCCGGCAACGGCGCCAAAATTTGGTGTAGCCCAATGATGAGTAGCACCTCCTTTAATGTCAATCCGGGAAGACGTGAGGATGGTATGAAGACCTCGAGCAAGTGGCTGCACAAGTGTGTGAGTGAGAAGCACACTAGCATGCACACACATACACACACACACGCATACTAGGTAAGACAAAGAGTGAGAATCAATGGAGCTTTTAGATTACTTTCAAAATGCTCTTACAAGTTCGTTTCAATTACAATCTAACCTCAAAAATGAGCTCTCTAGCTCTTTTTATAGTTTTTGACTAGGTTTTGGCCCTGTCCAGACCTAGTGTCCGGCCTAGTTAAAAATTAGGTTCCAGGGCCAATTTGAGGGCTCAAACGGAGTCTAAAAAATACGAAAATTGATATGTAGGTACTTCTAAGGCTCCTCAAGCTCAAGGACTCCTTGGCTTGCACAAAATGGAGCTACAAAAATATGAAATGGTATTTACAATGATTGTTAGTGATAAGAATCACTGTTAAAAGATGTAGATTTGGAAAAAATTGAAGGGCCTATCTGCCAGATTTGCGTCGACTACTTTGTCTACTTACTCCTTCACTTTGTTCTGACTCTCTCCGCTGGCTTCTTTGTCTAGTCAGTCCTTGGGTGCCCATACTGCTCTCAACACATGGCTTCTCTCCATTCTTTCTTCTTACTAGCCTCTTCAAATGAAGAAGGTTCTTCCATCATAGAGTCTTTAATGATATACACAGAATGCTTGGTGACTAACGATATATCATAGCCATACCTTATGGGCTTTTTGCTTTCTCTTTGAGATCTCCTGAGTGCTTGGTTAGAGGATTCTGGTATGTCTTCCAATTGCTTGACTTTGGTCTTGCCTCTTGACTTCCATGCCGTGAAATCCATTTGCTCTTCATTCTTTGAATTGATGCCTTCTCGTAATTGTTGATTTTCTTGAGTGAGGATTGGAAAATCATTTTCCAAATCATAAGGTAAATTGACCTTCCTGTCATGAATTATTTTCATCAAACACTACATCCCTACTAACTATAAATGCTTTGTTAGTGGGATTGTATAGCCTGTAGCCTGTTTGGTTTGGTCATACCCAATAAATTTACATTTTCCAGCTTTAGGGTCAAGTTTCCCTCTAATCTATGAGGGAATGTGTGCATAAGCAATGCACCCAAATAATTTGCAATGGTCCAATGAGGGTCTCTGCCATACCAAGCTTCATAGGGTGTCATACCATCCAACGATTTGGATGGGAGCCTATTAACCAAGTAGGTGGTTGTGGAAATAGCCACTCCCCATAGATAATTAGGTAACTTCTTCTCATTCAACATTGACCTAGTAGCTTCAACTATTAACATGTTCCTTCTTTCTGTTACTCCATTCAATTCAGGAGTATATCTTGTTGTGACTTCCCTCTTTATACCTCTGTCTTGTCAAAATGAATCAAACTCGTGTGAAAAGTACTCACCACCTCCATCAGACCTGATCCTTTTCAAGCTTCTTCCTGTTTGGTTCTCAACTAGTGCCAATATTTTTTGAAACATGTGAATACTTCATCCTTAGGCTTCATGAAATAAAGGATTGTCCATCTACTGTAATCATCAATAAATGAAACATAGTACCTTGAACCTGAGATTGATGGATCTTTGCTAGGACTCCACACATCAGTGTGTACAAGTTCCAAATAGTCTTCATGCATGTATCCCTTCTTGTTGAATGGTTGCCTTTGAGCTTTGCCAAATTGGCATGCTCCATATTTTTATATCATATGCTGCTTGGTCACATTGGGAATGCCAAGCACACTCTGATCCCTGCATATTTGCTTCAGAGTTCTTTTTCCTATGTGTCGTAGCCTTGTGTGCCATATCTCTAGCTCAGATAAGGTTTCATCCTTGTAATTAAAAAGTGCTATGTTCCTGGTGTCTTCAATCTCAAATGTGAATAATCTACCAGATTTCTCACCTTTACTAGCAATCCTTTTGAATCCTTGTTGAGGGTCTTCCACGTATGCTCCATGCTTAGTGAATCTGACCTGTAAGCCTTTCTCAATAATCTATCCAACACTAATTAGGTTTTTTGTTATACTTGGCACATACAAGACTTTACTCAAGAGGTTCATGTTACCATTAGAAGTCTTAACATTTCCAATTTGCTTGACTGAGTGTTTAGTGTCATCATGTTTAGTGTCATCATGTTTAGTGTCATCATGTTTAGTGTCATCACTTGTCTGTACTTCATGCTTCCCTTTGGGGTCTTCAAGATCAGATAATAAAGCTACATTTCTAGCCACATGATTTGAACAACCTGAATCAATATTTGAAAATATGTTCATCATCTTTACCTTGCTTGGATGTCATGTTCATGATGAGTAGAGAGTCTTCTTGGTCTTCTGCATAGTTATTGTAATCGCTTCTTCCTCTAAAGCTTCCCTGATAGTTGTTGTTGTTGTAGCCTTGATTGTAGTTATGATTGCAGTTGTTTCCTCCATTATCGTACCTGCCTCTAGATTTTCCATAGCTACCTCTATGGAAGCCTCTTCCCCTTTGATTCCTTGTGTTCTTGAATCATTCTTCTGTGGTGTGATTGGTAAGACCACAAATGTTGCAAGGTGTATTGTTGTAGGATCTCCCCCTACCTTGCTTTCCTCCTCTACCCCTTCCTCTAGCACCTCTTCCTCTACCTGTAGAATTAGCTTGAGAGGTACTAACCTCTTCTTCATTCTTTTTGCTTTTACCTTTAGCCTTACTTTTATTCTTATCTATATAAAGGGAAGAAGATTGGGTACCTCTAGAGTTGTCACCATTCTTGTTGAGCTTTGTCTCATGGGTGAAGAGTTTCCCCATCAAAGTGTTGAGGTCAGGTATTTGCATATCCATGTAAAGGTCCATTGTTGTGGTGGAATCCCATTTATCATCAACTTTGATGCCATTAATGATCTGCCTTACTATGTGTTCTTCTTCTATCTCCTCTCCTATGCTTGCAAGCTGGTTAGCCACATCTTTCATACTGAATGACACATTTCTATGTTATACTAGGAGAGTTCTGAGAGAGGAATATACCTTCTTTCATCTTCCAAACTTCCATCCTAAGAAGTAATGAAGCAAGCTAAGATCTATCATAGAGTACTCAAGGTGAATCCTCTTGATGGTAAATTGGATGTGTTCATCATTTGATCCTGTCAAAATGAAGCCATCTCCATAAAGAATAATGATTGCAACAAGTGACTCTTTCTGATAGATGTAGAGGTTGGCATCAATAGTGCTTCTTTGAAATCCTTTTTCTTTGAAGAATTTATGTATGTTCTCATACCATGTCCTCGGAGCTTGCTTAAGTCCATAAAGTCCTTTGTGAATTTGTAGATATGATCTTACTTTCCTTTGATTTGGAAACCTTGTGGCTATTCCATGTATACTTCCTCTTGAAGATTGCCATTTAGGAAAGCTCTTTTTACATCTAACTAGTAAATGGGGCATTTGAAGTGTGCATTTAAGGCAAGAATGACTCTAATAGTTATGAACCTTGCAATAGGGGTAAAGGTTTCTTCATATTCAATGCCATGCTTTTATTTATATCCCTTTGTTATGAGTCTTGATTTAAACTTTTCCAATCTTCCATCTGATTTGTACTTCAGTTTAGATAGACAGTTAACTCCAATAACTTGATGATTAGAAGGCATTGGTACAAGTGTCCAAGTATTGTTATTTTGGATTGCATCCATCTCTATTTGCATAGCTTCTTCCCACTCTTGTTGGCATTGAGCTTGTTTGAAAGTTGAAAGGCTCTGGATTTTGTTGAAGTTGATGCATAAGTGCATAATTGACATAGTGATTTTTTTTCTCTTTGTTGTTTTTCATTGAGCCTCTAAAATCTTCTAAGTTTTCTGGAAGTACTTTCTTCTAAACTATGCTTAGAAATGACTATCTCCCCCTCTAAAGTGTAGACGGGTGGAATAGGACTTGGACTTGGATCTTTAGTGGAGTACTTTGAAGTTTCATCAAAAATTACATATTTTGAAATAGTGATGCAATGGTTTTCCATATCGTACGATTTTTATGCCTTAGATTGTTCAATATATTCAATGAATAGATGCTTCTTAGACTTAGATGACACCTTGTGTTGATCTTCCTAGGGTACATGTACAAATGCTTCACTTCCGAACACTCTAAAGTAGTTAATATTGGGCTTTCATCCATAGTAGGCTTCAAATGGTTCCTTATGTAGTTCACTTGTGAAGCCCCTATTGATGATGTGTACTCTAATATGTATAGCTTCAGACCAAAATTTGAAAGGTGATGCTTTGTTGTGAAGCATGGTGCATGCCATTTCCATGAAACGGTGGATCTTCCTTTCGGTGACTCCATTTTGAGATGGAGTACAATTGTGTTCATTGCCTTTTGATTTCTTTCTTCTTTAGGAAGTTATCCAATTCATGATTGATAAACTCATCGCCTCCATCTAATCTACTAGTATTTACTGAACTAGATGCCTCGTTCTCAACTTGATAGACCCACTCTCTAAATTTAGAGAAAGTATCTACCTTTGATTTGAGAAAATACATCCATATGTATCTAGTGTGATCATCTATTAAGAGAAAGGAGTAGATTGATCCACTTACTGATGGGATATTCATAGGTCCAGAGAGGTCCATGTGGACTAGAGCTAGAGGATTCCTTGCTTGGGTGGATGCCTCTTTTGGTACAGAAACCAGTATTGGCACACATCTTGCACTTGTCCAATCTTTGGAAAACCCTTAACCAATTGAGATGTTGAGATCTTGGTTAAGTAGGATGTATGGCCATATCTCTCGTGAAATTTTGGAGATTGGTTACTTAGTGAGGAAGCAGGAAATATTGTGTAAGTTTTTGTCCTCAATTCCTTTGGCCTATTATTTCCTACGTGTTAGCATCGATCACCTTCAACGTTCTATTGTCAAACAAAACTTTTTTGTGATGATTAGCAATAGCTTTGATGGAGAGGAGATTCATGCAAAGATTTGGTACGAAGAGTGCATTTGATAAGTCTTTGCATTCTCCCTTTTGATTTATAATTTGTACGCCCACAGTTTTTTTACCATCAGCCTCAACTTTGTCTTTTTTCACATCATTCGAGACTCCACTGAGGACACCATTGATTTCTATTGATACAGTTGTCTTCGATCGCTTTGCACTCTTTGAATCTCCAGGCTTTTCCTCATTTCCTCGTTTCTTGTCCGCTTGATTAGAAACAGGAGCTGAGTCACCTTTTGCAGAAGTCTCCTCTGCTTTCTCCTTTGGTCCTTCTTCCATAGCTTTGTGTTTCTTCCCTCTGAGATGACCTCTCAACGTCTTAGCATTGATGTAGTCGATCTTGCACACTGCACACCATCCTTCTGATTGTTCAAGAATTGGCCTTTCCTTGGGCTTCTCTGCTGGTGCCTTCATACTGAACGTGTCTTTGCCCAGCTTCTTTGCAATCTGTAACAAAAGAATTAGACATACCTCAGCTTCATCATATGAGAAAGAACTCAGTCCTGCATCATAGTAATCAATTATCAAGCTACGTATGCTTGCTTTTTTCTTTTGTTGACCCCCAGGGCAGGGTTCTTTTCTTTTTTTTTTTTTTTTTTTTTGGGGGGGGGTTTGGTTGTTTGGGAGGAGGGAACTTATTTGAATGGACAAAATAAACAAACATGACCTGATAGCTAAAAGCCCCTGCCTTTTCCTCAAGGCCCCTCGTACAAAAACTTCAAACAAATACAGCCACTTAATCAATACAACAAGTCGGTTCAAATAATTTTCAGCCCTTGAAACTTGGGTTTAGCATTGAGGAGTTCAGATAACATCCTTAGGGTGTCTGCACTCTAATCAAAAAAAATCTGTTTTGGCACAACAGCTTCAATGCATAGATGACTGCTAAAAGTTCCCTCTCCTGTTTTGTATATCGTGTCTGAAGATCAGCAAGTTTCACCTCTCAAATGCCACTAAGCAGCCATCCTGACCCTATGCCAAACTCAATGGCATCCATTTCCACCATGAAGGGATTTGGCAGATCCACTTTCTGCAACATCAGTACAATGTAAGAGAGAGCATCCTCAGGGATGCATGCACTCCAATCAAAAGCATCAGCTTCAATACATAGAGGACTGCAAATAGTTCCCTCCCCTGTTATGTATATTGTGTCTGTACATCAGCGAGTTCCACCCCTCAAAGGCCACTAAGCAGCCATCCTGACCCTATGCCAAACTCAATGGCATCCATTTCCACCATGAAGGGATTTGGCAGATCCACTTTCTACAACATCAGTACAATGTAAGAGAGAGCATCCTCAGGGATGCATGCACTCCAATCAAAAGCATCAGCTTCAATACATAGAGGACTGCAAATAATTCCCTGCCCTGTTATGTTTATATTGTCTGTACATCAGCGAGTTCCACCCCTCAAAGGCCACTAGACAGACATCCTCATAGAGAGTTGCCCCCATGGCAAACTCATTGGCATCCATCTCCACCATGAAGAGATTTGGTGGATCCACTTTCTGCAACATCGTTACAATGTAAGTAACATCCTCAATGTTTGAAAACACCGATCCAACTCATTTGTTGACTGCATAGGTAGACTAGTACTATGCTTGCTCTGAGGGAACCTCTTCAACGAAGGATTGAAAGGTTCTGTGATGTGATTCATGAACTCTAAACTTACAAATAATCGAGTGAATCCTAAGAATGCCTTCAATTGATGAATGGTGTGGAGGATGGGCCAATCCAGCTCAGCTCTCACTTTATTTGAGTACGCTATCTCCTGAGATAACGTCCCACATAAAGCAACTCTGTGGAGGAGGAAAAAATCACTTTGACTCTTTTTTTTTAATATAAAGGAAGTTCGGCAATAGCCTACTCTCCCGGACTTGAATTAAATTAAGAAACAAAGGTACAAATCACTTTGACTCTTATTTGCATGCAGCTTCTCCCGCTTTATGATGCATACTATGAAACAAAGATGGATTGTAATCCTCCATGGTCCTGTTGTAGAATAAGATATCATTGAGGAACACCACACACATAAACACACTCCCCTAGATATTGAAGAAACACATTGTTCTTCATCTCCTCAAATGGGTGGAGTGATCCTTATCAGATGATAACCGGATCTAAGATTGAAGTTTGAACTTGGTGAAATATTTGACACAAGAGTTACACCAGGTCAACCAGACGAAAATGGATGAGGAGATCACCAATGACCAGCTAGAGAAATAGCAATGACTGATACTATTTGCAAATGAGAAAGGACTTTCTTATAAAGCTTATTTCCATCTCAAAAATAGAAGGTTTTGCCACCTCTATATTTTAAGAGCATCCCTAACTCTTAATTTTTCCACAATAACTAGTAGACTCTCTCATTTTCCCCTCATTCTCAACAATAAGAAAACTTCTAAAATAGGTTGGAAATTTCCAGCCACACAATTAAAATAAAAAATCCTTATAAAATTTAAGCAAACTTGAACCTAAAAAAATTAACAAAAAACTTTTATAGGGCCTTACTGATTAAAGTTGCCTGAAGCTTGGGCTTAAAAGAAAATCTACCTTGGTTTGGATCACCTGCTAGAGGAATAGCAATGCAATGAGTGATACGCTTTGCAAATGAGAAAGGACTTTCTTATATAGCTTAATTTCAATCTCTATATTTCCATCTCACAATAGAAGGTTTGCAAATGAGTGATACGCTTTGCAAATGAGAAAGGACACTCTTATATAGCTTAATTTCCATCTCAAAAATAGAAGGTTTTGCTACCTCTATATTTTGAGAACCTCCCTAATTCTTAACTTTCTCACAATAATTAGTAGACTCTCATTTTCACATCATTTTTAACAACGACAAAACTTCTAAAATAGGTTGAAAATTTCCAGCCACACAATTAAAATAAAAATCCCTATAAAATTAAGCAAACTTGAACTTTTATAAAATATAAAAAAAAAAAGGAAAACACTTTTGTAGGGCCTTAGTGATTAAGGTTGCCTAAAGCTTGGGCTTTAAGGCAAGTCTGCCTTGGTTTGGAAGGGCTAAAAATGACACCGCCCACAAAGAGTTCAACCCCCATGGGTTCCAACATGCATGACCACCTAGCAAAAGGTGTGGCACCTAGTTTATCGTCTACCCACCAAAAGACCAACCCAGCTTCTTGTTCACTTATTTTGTGTCTGGCGTATCATATGTACATATGCATGCATGAGGCAATTGCAACATCCACAGCATTGATTACTTCCAAGTATGTTCATTGATTGTCATTGGCCAACAATCAAAATGGTTTAATGTATAATTTGTTTTCCAATTCTTTTTTAGAAGGGGGGATGTACTTCGGTTGATTTATTTGCCATGGGACCACTTATCTCACCCATTCACAGATTTTCAACCTTACTATATCCTTTCTTCAAGAGACCTACATTATGGTCAAAAGGTTCCCTTCGTCTTATGAAAGATCAATATATGGAGAACATTTTCATGTAAGAGGAGCAATTAGCATTGGACAACGGGTTCACGAAGTACATAAGCAACGTCAAGATTTCTTATGGTAGTAGTACCTCGACTTGACTCTTGAGCTCACATGGCAAAGCCTCGTCACCCGTCTTGATGAGTGGTTAGGGGCTAAATGTTAGATCCTCCTTGCTAGATAACTCAAAACACAACCTCCTACTTGTAGAGCCAATCCAAGCTCGTCCCCAAGCCTAGGAACCTGCACCCAAGCGAGTACCACCTCCAAGGGACTGGTTCCCAATACCATCAGCCGCCAACGAGTAAGGGTGATGAGGCTCTACCAAAGGGCCAAGAATCCAAGTGCCTCATATGAGGAATGTCTCACAAATGAGCCCATGGGTCCTCTTTATAAGCTCAATGAGGAGGTGGCCCAATTCACACTAGGCAGCCCATTCAAGCTTGGCTGGACACTTTAACTACAAGCACCCATCCGGGTGTCCTTGAGATTTGGGGACGTAACACTCCCCCCTTGTTTCTATTTGTTGTCCTCAACAATTTCCTTGGCTAAAAACAAAAAGTCCAACCCCCTAACAACCCAATTGACTCTAAAATCGAAAATAACTCCACTAGCCACATACTCAAGAAGTCCCCAAGAACTTCCTCTCCCTCTGGTTTCGAACCAATTCAAGCTCTGGTGAAACATGTCAGGTTGAATTGTCTCAAGATATCGAGTTACCCTAAGGTACACACTCATACCCCACCAAGACTATGAGGTGCATACTACACACATGCGATGCAAATAGCATGGAGAATAATGTAGTGCTAGCAATCCCCTCCTAGAGAAAGATGCACATAGTTAATATATCTATGGAAAAAAAAGAGAGCACACCTCATAAATCAAAGGGTAACAATTACCCTCACATAACATCCTCACTAAAGTATCTTATAAGTCCACCCCGGCATATCTACATGGTTAGATGAACATCAAAATAACCGACAGCTAGTTTCCATCCTTGGGCAATATCAAGAATCACCAAAACTCTAGTGTCTAATGCACATATCTTTGTGACCCAAAAGCATCTATCAACAAAAGATTCTCGACTCACTATAGAAAATAGATCATCTTCTCCTCCAGTGTCAAAAAACAATGACGAAATCCTATGTCCACAACATGTGGACTAGAACCATGTTTGCTATCTCGATATCCTTCATCAAGAAAATGAAGGTGCCAATAGCCAAACACAATCCCCCATGGTCATGTCATAAACATGGTTCACCCTAAAAGTGCACATCACCATGTGAATGAACAAGTCATCCCATAGCACCATTGCTCATGTTAGTCCTCCATCCTTCAACATGTCCCAAGGGCCAACACAAAGAATAATCGGCACATGATCTTCCTACGATAACTATCAGCACATGATCTACCTACGATAACTATCATGAGTCCACCTATTAGTGTCACCCACTATCCCCTCTGATAGAGTGCATCCGCATGATGCCAAAACAAAGACCAAAGCATGGCCTTATAAGTGAAAAGAATGAAGAAGAAGAATGAAGTAAGATCCATACTTGCTTTGACAATCAAACAAAAATGATATGCAAGATGCATTAAATCTTGTCATGTCATGTGGATGCATTTCTCCCCAATGACCCATTGAGGAAATAAATTCCTCAACCTCATGACGAGTATCCCTACATGACTCCTCAAGATCTTAGTCCTCATCACAAGGCAAATTGTCATCCATGGCTCAACCCAAGGAATAAGTCCCTCTATCACATGGTAAATCCCACCGATGGTCATGAAGGAAGAAGATCCTCTCTCACATGGCAATTTCCGTTGGTGATACACATGCACACAATATTCTCTCTCAAGGCAAGCATTCTCTAATGCCTTCCACAGAGAACAAAAACCACCAAGGTTGTCCCCTCATCAATCCCTATCATGTCTGCAGTCACACCTTGTGGGTCTACACACCACTTCAAACAAGTACTTACTACTCCTTCCAACATCCCCACTTCATCTCAACAACTATAGGATCCAATAAATTCTTGAGGATTTGGGTCAAGGCCCAAGATCCTCGAAATCTCGTGCATATGCGTCAAGGGTCTCTCCCTTCCACTCCCCAATCAAAGAGGAAAGTGTACTCATGCCCATAGTAAAAAAAAAAATCGTACGATTTTATTTTTCTAGAATCGTAAAAACCTCAATCGTGGTTTAAATCTTTGGGAACGATTTTTATTTGTAAAAATAAAATAGTAAAATTAAAAATCGTTTTTTTATAAAAAATTAAAAATCGTTTTTTTATAAAAATAAAAATCCTTTTCTTTTTCAAGTTTTATCTAAACTTTGTTGTATTCTACACTCACTAAAAATGACTCCTACCTAATATGTATTAGGGTTGTAAATACAATTCAATAGGACCCTTTTCAAGAGGAACTTGTATATGATTTTGCAAGTTTAGGGAATTCATACACATGAACATTGGTTGCTCATACATTGATGAATGATATTCTTAGATAATGACCAAACTAGTGCTTATGGGTGATGAATCATCTCCAAAAATTAGATTTGCTAAGACTTTTAGATTTCATGATGAATGACAAAGTACATATCTCTTCAATTATGGTAATTTCTATTGCTAATGAGAATTAATGGGTTGTAACTTGTGTGAACATCTCCATGAAAAGAAGAAGGTGGAGTGGCTGAAAATGCAAGTATAGGGGTTGAGGTGTGCACTATTCTCTACATGTGCAAGTGAATGTGTGTTATGCCAAGATGAAGAGAGGAGACACAATTAAGGCACAAATTGGAACCTAAAGCTGAAAAATATGTGTTTATTGGTTATGATGATAAGCAGATGGGATACAGGTTGTGGAATCCATCCACAAAACATTTTCTTGTATCAAAAGATGTTACATTTGATGAGCAAGGTACTTGGTATGTAGGTACTATCAATATTAATACAGATGATGAAGAAATTGTGAGCCAAAGGAAAGGTAAATCAAAGGTTCAGATATTTGATGAGCAAGAGAATAATGAAGTGCAGGTTGAAGTGGAAGAAACACCAAGATTTGATCATGAATGTGAAGAACCAGAAACCTCAAGAAGTGGAGAACTTAGGAGGTCTACAAGGAACAAATGGCAACCTACAAGGTATAGCTATGATACTTCATTCTTGACTACTAAAGATTATGCTTACATGGTAAAAGCAGATGAAGACCCTTCTACATATGAAGAGGCAAAAGGTAAAGAAAATTGGGAGAAAGCTATGCAGGAAGAATATGATGCATTGATGGAGAATCAAACATGGGATTTGGTTCCAAAGCCAAATAGCCAGAAGATCATAGGATGTAAGTGGGTTTATAAGACAAAGAGATTTGCAGATGGAAGTGTGTCTAGGTACAAAGCTAGACTTGTTGTAAAAGGGTTTGCTCAGACATATGGTATTGATTATGATGAGACTTATAGTCCAGTGGCAAAGATGACAACCATCAGAACACTCATAGCAATTGCTGCATGCAAAGGTTGGAAATTGTGTCAATTAGATGTGAAGAATGCTTTTTTGAATGGTTATATTTCAGATGAAGTTTTCATGGAGCAACCTCAAGGATTCAGAGATGGAAGATATCCAGATCATGTGTGTAAGCTCAAGAGAGCTTTATATGGCTTGAAGCAGGCCCCAAGGGCATGGAACTATAGACTTGTAAAGTTCTTAAAAGAACTTGGATTTCAAGTATCAAAAGCAGATAGTAGCTTGCTTGTCAAAGCAAGCGATGATGGGTTTATTTACATGTGCATATATGTTGATGATATCATTCTTACAGGTACAGATGAGAAAGGCATTCAAAGCTTAAAGAAGCAAATGGAGAAAGAGTTCAAAATCAGTGATTTGGGAGACTTGTCATACTTCTTGGGCATGGAGATTTCATACACTCAACATGGAGTGTATGTGACTCAAGAAAGGTATTTGAGGAACTTGTTAATCAAGTTTAAAATGGATGATTGCAGGGTAGCACCTACTCCAATGGAGGTGAATCACAAATTAAGCAGATTTAGAGGTGAAGAATTCAAGGACATGAAGCAATATCAGAGTTTGGTTGGTAGTCTTATCTATGCTACATTAACTAGACCTGATTTATCATATGCAGTTGGGGTTTTGTCTCAATTCTGCATTGTCCTAGGAAAGAGCATTGGATTGCAGGACAAAGAGTGTTGAGGTACATTAAGGGTACACTCAAAGAAGGTTTGTATTATGGTTTTACATCAGATACAAATATCAAGATCTATAGTGATGCAGATTGGGCAGGTAATCCAGATGATAGAAGGTCAACCTATGGATACATGTGTTATGTGGGAGATAAGCTAATCTCCTGGTGCTCAAAGAAGCAACATACAATTTCTTTGTCATCTACAGAAGCAGAATACAAAGGCATGGTTGAAGCTGCAAAAGAAGTGATTTGGCTTAAGACTCTCATGAAGATTTTTGATACTATACAGAGCATACCTATCATTTATGGTGATAACATGAGTTCATTATATCTAGCTGCTAATCCTGTTTTTCATGCCAGGACCAAACACATTGAGATACAGTATCACTTTCTAAGAGAGAAGGTGATGGATAAGGAGATTGAAGTTATACATACTTCAACAAAAGATCAGATAGCTGATATGCTTACAAAGAGCTTGGATGGACCAAAGTTACAGAAGTTTAAAGACATGGCAGGCATAAAGAAGATAAGAGAAACCTCAATTGATGATTGAGGGGGAGCTGTTGGTGCAAACCAATCACCGATTGAAGTTTGGAAGACAAAAGATGAAGATAAGATCAATTCTTGAAGCTTAGAAGATGGTTACATTCACAGGTTGAAAGAAATGTATACATATGTACATTAGTTAAGACATAGGTTACTTATACTTATGTTTTGTCATAAGTCTGTACACATTTGCCTATAAATACTATGAAAAATGTCGGGATATAGAGAGAAGACAAGGAGATACTATGTATGAGCATAGGAATAGAGAAAATGAGAAGTTGTAAGTGTCATTAGACACATGAGAATTTAGTTGAAGTCTCTCTCTCATTCAGTTGTAGTCTTCTTCAGAAATGACAGAATTTTTGCGCCCGAAGTTTCTGTGTTTTCTCCTCGTGTAGTAAATCTTTTGTGAATTCCTTTTGGAGATGTCTAAGTCCATAGTTAATCAATCTATGGCTAGAGTTTGAGAATCTAATTGTGATCAGGCTAAGAGAATTGTGTGTAGGAACATTCACATGTAAAGAATGTTCACATTCTCTTGAAATAGGCGCAGATTTCGAGTTCAGAGAAATGGACAGTGCTCAGTGCACAGTGTAAAGTTTTACACATATGATAGCTCAAAATCTAAGTTGAGATATAAGCTATCTACATCTAAAAGCATTTGACCAAACGGGTTCGACATTGGGAGAAGTATAGCTAAGAAGTTACAAGTGTCAAAGTCGCTACTGTAGAGAAGCAGTGTTACACATAGGTAAAGTGTTTGAGTCATTTCTCAAAGTATACTCAATCATTTGAGGAGATTTAAGTTGGAGAAGGTGCGCAACCTTAAGGCGACACATCCTACAAAGTTTTATCAAAAACTTTACACAAATGGTTAGTTAATCAGAGATTAATCTGCAGCAGACTTTTCTAAGAAATTGAGTTTTTCCAGAATAGTTAATTTCTTGATAATTTAGTGATTGTTCTCTAAAATTAAGAGAAGTCTAGACTTATTCTTGATATAGAGGTGCTCTAATTTCAAGAATAGGTTGTTCTTTTGGAGATTAACACTCTCCATCAATACATGCATACACATACACACATAGACACATACACACACATAGATACATACATATACATAAACACATACAGACTCATACTCACACATATACACACACATACATACACACACACATGCATACATACACATACTTAATGCATACACATTTACATATGTACACGTATATATATTGATTTCTAACCATTTTGTTTTATATGTTAGGTATTATGGATCCCAGTAGAGAGAGAAAGGCGAAACTCACTCTCATAAAAAATCTTATGAGAGGAAGAGTTCCGTCTGATTCTCTAGGGACCATAATGCGGGAGTACGCAGAGATGCCTGATGAGGAGCTCGATTATACGATCCAGATGCTTACGCGATCAGACGAGGGCTCTTCTGCGGCTCCACACGCAGGAAGAGAGCTATCTGCTCATAGGTATGTTTTTTTCATAAACGTTTTTAATGATATTATAACACATATTTTTATTTATTTCTATCTATCTATTTTCAGGACACCTATACCACCTCCAGCACATGATAGCAGAGCACAGATGTTGCCTATGAGGGCATGCATAGGCACGTTAGGACTAGAGTGCGACATAGAGCCAGAGGGGAACATTGTATACATAGGAAATGGATTGGAGTTCAAGAGGAGAATGCACGCACTATGCGACTCTTACCTGCGCTTTATCCACTTACCGTGGAAGTAAGTAAAAGTTTTACATATAAATTGAAATATATATCTTATGTTTTATTTACATTATGTTTTTTATTTTTGTAGTGAGCATGATGAGAGGGATAAAAAGTATGTGCTCACTTCACTTGAGACGAAGTTTGGGACAGGGTGGTCGCTTAAGTGGTGTTTAAAAGAGATGCGGATGCTTATGGCTCATCGTCGCGACAATGCACGGTATGTATGTATATGAGAGAGAGAGAGAGAGATCACTAATCTCGATATTAGGGTTTTGAAATCCCTAATTTAAAAACTCTAATATCGAGAGTTTGAAGTATATGTACACCTCCGACGTCCTACTAGAGAGATGTCTCTCCCCCAACCTTATGCCTCTATATATAGTTACTCGAATCAACGAGGATCATAATATATGTAAAGATATATACACATCATGTAGATAGGATACATAAATATAAAATGGAGTAGATATATTATGCATCACACATACATGCCTAAATGCACACATAAATATATATATACATACTAACATATTTACATGTACATATTTACACATACATGTACATGCTTACATGCACACATAAACATATATATACATGCATACATATTTACATGTACATATTTACACATAGACACATATACATATATACATGTACACAATTATAAACACTTGCATATATTACATACATGAATACATGAATATTTTACATAAATGCATATGCATATATACACATATGCATATTTAACACATGTATACATATATCACACACATGCAAACACATACATATACATGAAATACATATATATGCATACTAACATATGTATACATATAATACACATGAATACACACACATATGCATACATACATGATAAAAATTTACTCCTCGAAGATAAAGCTATATATAAAATAATTAGGCATACCCCCGAGCTTCATGTTCTAACTTAGAAGAACATGATTTCATCTCTCTAGTAGGATTCATCGTTATTCAAGTTAATAAAAAAAAACTATTATCTGATATCCATTCAGAAGCTTCAAGTTATTGATCGATAACTAGAGTAGAATTTATTATCTAATCTGCTCGTATATTTTCATTATTGCCATCATTTTGGTAAGACATCAATATAGTCTCATCTTCATTATCCTTATTGATTTCATTTATTTCTTCTATTGTTAAATCTATGTTCTCATGAATCACATCATCTATTGGTGGATTAATATCTATTTCTGGTAATTCCTCTTCCTCATCAGTAGAATCAGCATGTAGAGAATTATCCTCTTCATCAAAAAGATTAGTATCATTATCACGTATAATGAGTCTAATTTCTATTCCAGATGTTGATGTATCAGTATCTGATGTTGAATCATCAAGAGGACTTTCTTCAATCTCTCTAACAATAAACTGTTCAAACAATGACCTACCTCTAGGTTGCACATGAATGACTTGCCACCAAGGATGAGCATCTGGGTTTTTATAAAAAAATGCTTGTTCAATATGCCTAGGAAGAATATATGGTTCTTTAGTAGATCGCATTACCTTGGAAGAATCAATTGCCCAAAACCCAGATAATTCCTTTCTTATTGTAGAATTATTACCTTTATACTCCGCTCGATACCAATCAACCTTCAAAATGACGTATCAAAGTATATAACAACAAAAACGTCCCATTATTAGGTGCTTAAAAAAATAACTAACTCTAAAAATATATATATAAACTTTTTTCTACCTGTTTGAATGTACGAAATGAAATTTTGTAGATACCAACAATAGTTCCTACGTAACCAAGTTCGCTATCTATAAGGTTCGTGTCTTTTGAGCTAGCACGTGATAGTTGCTTGAAACAAGCAACAATACTAGAATCCTCTGTTTTACGTAAAGAATCAATGGCTTTGATTCTAATATGCTGTCCAAAAGCCCACATATTAGTGAACATTCGAGCCTGCAAAATAAATTCAATTAGTAAATAGAAACTAACATACATATATGAAAAAAATAAAATATATATTTTAATAAAATTACCTTTCGTTCACAACCTATCATTAACTCTCTTTGCTCATCTGAGATTTCTTCATTATTTGCGTTGGCGCGTTGCAAACGACTATATAGCCAATCCGTGAAAGAAGGTATATCTGTAATCTCATTATTATCGAGATTACGTCTAGATCTTTTGTTTTTTTGCCTTTTACTTCGGAGACTTTGAAGTTCCTCGTACTCGCTAAGGAATGCTTGCATGCATTCGCTATTATATGCTACAAAAGTAGAAACATCATTTTTTTCTTGAAATGTAAATAAGAATGGAACCCCCTTACCTGATAATACCTCATCTATTATTTTTGAAGAAGACTCGTTGGTCCATGCACGTGGAGCTTCTTCATGAACTCTTTCAAGGTACTCACTAATGTAATACATGCACTCTTCAAGCATCCAACCCTTTGTCATGGATCCTTCTGGTTTTGCTCTTTGTCGCACGTAACCTTTTAGTATTCCCATAAATCGCTCGACCCAAAACATTCATCGAGTGTTGACAACACCAGCAATCTCTATCTCATCTA
Source organism: Ceratopteris richardii (assembly GCA_020310875.1). Classification (NCBI taxonomy): domain Eukaryota; kingdom Viridiplantae; phylum Streptophyta; class Polypodiopsida; order Polypodiales; family Pteridaceae; genus Ceratopteris; species Ceratopteris richardii. Next base: position 66,460,346 of record CM035438.1, read on the forward strand.
CAAGATGGACTAATAAATGAACCTGAATATCAAAAAATGAAGTAGGAAGTTCTTTTTCCATCAAACATAGTAGCTCTTTGCATTCACGTTTTTTTTGTGGGATCGAATTTTTATCGATCTCTTTGGATGTAATCCACCTATACAAATCATAAAAACAATTATAAAGAAGTTAATTAAAAAATAAAAGATATCCATATTCATACATATTAAATATAAAAGTATCATAATTACCTTATAAGTGATCCAAGACAATAGATCACATCTCGTACTCCTTTCGTTGTACATCCATCGATAACCAAAGGTAAAACATGTTTCAAAAATTTATGCCAGTCATTGGTCTTTAACCCAGATAAGCTCTTATCATCCATAGTAAATATGTTTTGAAACGATGCTCCATATCCTGTAGGAGTCTTGATCAATTGAATTCTATTGTTGATAGTCTGTATCTCTTTTGTTGTAAGTACTCAAGGAGCAGATGCATAAGTCGTTTCTTGTCGATGTCTATCAAAAACTGGCCATAACTTTGGTTTGGATTTTTGATCTTTCAAATCATTCCTTGATGCTATGGTATCTTTTAGTCCAAGAAGATGCTGCCATAGTGAATAACCAATATTTTTTAATATATGCATAGGATCAAGAAGATGACATACTTTTAACTCTTTCCAATACTCCAAAGAATACCATATTGATATGTTCTCTGCGAGTGCCAATTTTCCTTTACCTCTATTCACATACTCATTATCTGAATCATCACTGAAGATTTCTGCTTCTAGATCTATCAGAGGTCCATCTGTCCATTTTTTATACTAATCCATAGGCGTCATAGGTTTTGGATACTGGCCTGTTTCAAGCTCTCCATTAAAATGTACCGCTTCTCTTTTAGATCTTAATGGATGATCATCAGGCAAGAATCATCGATGTCGAAGATAAATATTTTTGTTGAGATTCTTACTATAGATTGATCTCAACCAATCACCACAATATGGACAAGCTTTATAACCCTTAGTAGATATTCCTACATCATGGAAAATGATAAAAATATAATTAGATTAAATCATATTTATTTACATGCATATTGAATAGAAAAATTACATCAATACCTGAACAAACGCCATATCCAGGAAAATCGTGAATAGTCCAAGCCACAATACCACGAATCGTAATATGTCTTTCATTGATGCTTTTCGATACATCAATGACATTAATACCTTTCCATAACTCTTGAAGATCGTCAATGAGAGGAGCAAGATATACATTCATATCTTTAACTTGTCTTTTACCTGGGATTAAAAGTGAAAGCATTAAATGTTCCTTTTTAATGCTAAGATATGGTGGAAGATTGTAGTTTATGACTACCACTGGCCATGTTGACCATTTACTGGATTTCATGGAGAATGGATTAACCCCATCTAATGCAACTCCAAACTTTAGATTATGTGGATTTTGTGCAAATTCAGGCCATGTAGAATCAATATGCTGAAAAGCAACACTATCATGAGGAATTCTGATTATTCCATCAGTACTTTTGTGATCATGTCCCCAAGTCAAAAGCTTTGATAATTCGGGGCTTTGAAACATATGTCTAATCCGTGGAGCCAATGGAAAATGTCTCAATACCTTTTTCGGGATTTTACCTTCTTCACCCTTATATCGAGGAGATTGACATTTGGGACATGTCAAAGAGTCTGCATATTCACCTCTATATAAAATACAATCGTTAGGACATGCATGTATACATTGATAATCTATACCAAGATTGTTGATTATCTTCTTCATTTCATCATGTGAGGTAGGAAGAATATTCTGACTTGGTAAAAACTTTTCAGATAATAACCTGTAAGTTTATCAAAAAAAGATATATTAAAAAAAGTAAATAAATATATATACATATATACATGCAGGTTTTTATTCTTAATTTAGATAAGGTAAGAACAAGAACTTGAATTGAATAGATACTTTTTGTCCGCGCATCTTTTAAAACTATTAATGCATCTTTCAAAATATTTACGCAAAATTTGGATGGCAGGATACGATTGTTTGTTTTGGATGATATGAAGTATGTACCTTCATTGAATGATTTGTCGATTCACACTTTCAAACTGAACATATGTGTGAATCGACAAATCATTCATATCCTCCAAAACAAAGAATCGTATCCCGCCATCCAAACAATCGTATCCTGTCAATTCACACATATGTTCATATAATGGTGACCTGGATGAATCGCATGCACAGAGGCTACTCAAGATAGAGCAGGATTTCTCAGGTATGCAGTAAACCTCTTGCATGTCAATGATGAGCATCTGAACTTTAGGATACAAAGTGGACTACTCCATTATAATCAGATTGATATCTCTTGAGTAACCTCTGTGCATGCAATTCATCCAGATCACCATTGCGAATATTTGGAACTTCAAATATAAAATTAAGTATATAACTTATTAAATATGGATAGAAAATTTTTATTCTCTCTAGCTAAAAGGTGCTCTTGGAGGTCTACACCATCCATAATTCACTAATAGTTCATCACCAGCATGTAATGTAGTAATAGCATTGACAACATGTATCTTGATACATCTCTACTCATGTATGGTGATTCATGACTATTTTCACGCTCCTCAAATGTGCAATTAGTCCTTGAACTATTATGTAACCCTCGACTACTATTTATTAAACCTACTATATTTCCATGTGTGTGTGGTCTTCCATCAATATATAATCTTTCATTTTCTGCATGTAAAATCCTTCTACTAGTAAGGGATGCTATGTTCAAGCATATTCCATAAGTACTCATGCTTTGAACATAACGTGAAAGTCGATGCCAATCTCCCCATCCATATATAGGACCACAAAATGACATAAGAGTGACTTCAGAGTTCGGAGGCACATACAAATCCTCTACAATAAAGAGACCACGACCAGCATTAGTAATAGTGGATGGAGCAATCATATAGCGATTACCCCAAAAGTTAAAAACCTCTCCATCTAAAGGAAGTGGTCCTCTATTCCATCCTCCATATCTTCTTCTATCATATGTTTGTACTAAAGAACGATCACGAGCTGGCAATGGATAATCTCCAGCCGTTTCATTCTCTAAACCAGGAGGTAGAGGATTTCTAGAAACCTCTGCTTGTAATTGATGAACAACAAGTCCATGACGTGTACGAGGTATATTAACATTATGAGAAAAATCATCATCATCATCATCATCGAGCAAGTATTCCTGTATATCAATAATAATTTGATTTTATACATGGTTTTTAAATAAAATAATGACATTAATATATAGAAAATACATACCCAAGCATTATCACGTTGACTAGGTGATGGTGCACGCTCAAAAGTACCATACTCTACCTCATGTTCAATACATTCCAATCGTGGTCTTCGATACGTGCCATAACAAGAGTTACACCAACATATAATATGCTCTTCATAGTAAAATTCATCATAATTCCTATCGGAGGACACATGTGAAGTCGTTGCATGGGTAGGAGGTGGTGGAGTACCCTCTGATTGATCAGAATCTGCACATCATAAGAAACATAAAAAAAAATATAAGTTATGTATCCATCAAATATAGTTAAAATTAAATATTTCATATACTTACAGTATAAAGTCGTTGCACGATGAGGAGACGGTGGTGGAGTTCCATCTGATTGATCAGAATCTACAAATAATGGTATTTGATATTAATAATTTGATTATCTACATAAATAAAAAATTCACATATACATATTTACACATACACACATATTCACATATACACATTTACACATACACACATATTCACATATACACAACTACATATTATTGTGGGATAAATGCATGTATTTTGTATGAATGAGTGTATATGCATGCATGTGTGTGTGCGTA
>CM035438.1:66469221-66484221 GCA_020310875.1 Ceratopteris richardii
ACGATTAGGAGACGATGGTGGAGTTCCATCTGATTGAGGAATCTACAAAAAATGGTATTTGATATTAATAATTTGATTATTTACATACATAAACATTCACATATACATATTTACACATACACACATATTCACATATACACATTTACACATACACACATATTCACATATACACAAATACACATTATTGTGGGATAAATGCATGTATTTTGTATGAATGAGTTTATATGCATGCATGTGTATGTGTGTATGTATATATGTGGATATGTATATGTGTGTTTATGTTATATGTATGTATATGTGTATACGTATGCATATATGTATGTGTATATGTTTGCATGTATATGTGTATGTGGGTATGTGTATCTGTATGTGTGTGTATATATGTGTATGTATTCTTATTCTTTTTTTCTATTTGAGATTAAATTAACATGAGATATTGTACGGTGGAAAAAAATAAGAGGCGACCTAGCATACCACCTGAGACGTGGCAGTTTTTTCGTAGATAGCTACATCTTCAAGAGTCATTTCTTCACCAGAAGGTATACAAATTAATAGTTTATATTTATAATTCTCACATATTTTATAATTTTTTTACATTTAATTTATGTATTTCTTTTTTCTTTAAATAAACAGGCCATTGCAAAGAAGAGAGTTGAGTCAGGCCACACATCGCACCTAGGCCAAATGGGCCATCATGGTTTTGTAGCTACATTTGTAAGTATATGTGTTATTGTGAGTATATATTTTTTTTTAGTTTAAATGCAAGAAACTAATCTTTTTTATTTGTTTCAATGCAGCGAAAGGATTAAGGTCAATATCCTATGAAACATGAGATCGAGTATGCTACACATTTTGGACATCGGCATTTGAGCGAGTATATGCGAGATCATCCGGATGCATTTGTGATTATTATTAAATTTTATATAATTATTTTATTTTTATGTATGTTTTAATTGTTTTACTTATTTATTTTTGTTATATGTAATATAAGAGTATTATGGAGAGGCAGATATGGATGAGGTGGAGAGACAGACACAGGAGGGACAATCTCGATTGTCATAGGGTGCTCACATAGATACATTAGATCATGCGGATGATCGTGATGGTGAGGATGAGGATCAAGATGATCATGATGCTGATGATTAAGATTCTTGATTGTGACATTGGATATGTATTTACATTGATATATATATATATATATATATATATATATATATATATATATATATATATATATATATTGTTCATTTCAATTATGTTTTGAATTTTGTGTATGCTATTAAGTAATGAAAAGTTTTGTTCTATTGATTGTTATTATTGTTAATATTAAGCATGTGTTTTATTACTTTAACTATATAATTCATTCATATTTATGTGTGCTTGTGTGTATATAAAATGTATATATGCATATGTAGGTATATATCTATATGTGTAAGTGTGTCTATATGCATGTACATGTATGTATCTATGTAAATATGTGCATGTATGTATGTGCATATATATATATATATATATATATATATATATATATATATATATATATATATATATATATATATATATATGTGTGTGTGTGTGTGTGTGTGTGTGTGTGTGTGTGTGTGTGTGTGTGTATCTGCATGTGCATGTGTGTGTATAGGCATGTGTATGTGTATGTGCATGTGCATGTGCATGTGTATGTGTGTATATGTATATATGTATGTGCATGTATATATGTGTATGATGTGTGTGTACGTATCTACATGTATATGTGTGTAATATGTGTGTGTATATGAATGTATGTACATATGTATATGTGTATATTTATGTATGTGCATGTGCAGGTGTAAGTGTATATGTGTATGTATGTGTATGTGCATGTGCATGTGTATGTTTGTGTATATGTATGTATGTGCATGTGCATGTGTAAGTGTATATGTGTGTATATGTCTATGTGCATGTGCATGTGCATGTGCATGTGTATGTGTGTGTATATGTATGTGCATGCACATGTGTAAGTGTATGTGTATATGTGTATGTGCATGTATATGTGTATATGTATGTATGTGCATGTGTGTGTATGTGTATATGTGTGTGTACGTATGTGCATATATATGTGTATATATGTGTATGTGTGTGTATGTGTGTGTATATATACATATGTGCATATGTATGTGTATGTGTATAAACATATACAAGTGTATGTATATGCATGTGTATATGTATGAAACATGCATGTGCATGTGGATGTATTTCCATTTGCATCCATGTGCATGCATGTGAATGTGCATGCATGTGGATGTGCATATACATGTAATTAAGTATATGTTCATGTGGGTATGCGTATGTATATATGAAATAATGCATGCATGCAAGTCTTTTTATGTGGTTGTAGAAATGTTTGTGCATATGCATGTGTATGTGTGTGTATGTGTAAGTGTATGTGCACATGTATGTGTGTGTATATATGTGTGTGTATGTGCATGTGTATATGTGTATATGTGTGAATGTGCATCTTCATCATGTATAAGTGTATATGTACATATCAATAAGTATGAGTATGCTAACTAATGAAAATAACACAATTCAAATGATATAAAAAGAATGGAAATTGTACTTACAATAGTTAGCCATACTTTTTGCTTGGTTAGCTTCTTGAATAACCTACAATAAAGAGAGAGAGAGAGAGATAATTCAAAGAGAGAAAGAGGTAGAAAGAGAGAAACAGAGACAGAGAGAGACAATAAGATAGAGATTAGACAAAACAACAATTTTGCAAGCGATTGTTTCAGCTCGTAAGCGTAGCCCAATTGCGAACATTGGAGAGCTCTTCGATGAGATGCGTGAAGATGCTGATCAAAGAGCCTCCAACATTTCAATTTCTTTCATAAAAAACCCATCGTGTAAGTGATGGTAAGGTGTCATAAAAGCCCTTCCAATTGGCGTCACATAAGCGATGTTAATTACCGTCGATTATGCGATGCAAATTATGCGATGCTTTTTTAAATCATCGCTTTAGCGATGCTCAATGTGAGTGTCCCACATCCCTGATGGAGAGGGTTAATCTCCAAAAGAACAAGTTATCCTTGAAGTTAGAGCACCTCTATATCAAGAATAACTTAAAACCTTCACCAATTTGGAGGATCAATACTCAACTACCAAATTCTTGATCAAACTGTGAAGAAGATGACTACACAGAAATTCTACTGCACATAATTCACTCATTGACTTATCAAATGTGTAAATTTTTTGATAAAATTTTTCACAAGGTGTCAACTATAGTTTACGCACCTCCTCCAAGTTAAATCATTCCAAAAGACTCAGTAGATCTTGATAAATGATCTCAACAAGTCACCTATGTCTAAAACTGTAGTTCTTTACAGTCAACTTTGACACCTGCAACTTCTAAAGCTTGGTTCTCCCAAACTAGAACCCATTTATGCAAATTCTTTTAGCCACCTTCCAACTTAGATTTTGGCTCCTCATTTGTGCAAAACTTTACACTATGCACTGAGAACTGACCATTTCTTTGACCATCGGGATTGCCCCTGTTTCAGAAGACACTCAACACTTCCTCACATATGAATGTTCCTACTCATAATTCTCACAGCTTGTTTACAATTAGGCTCTCAAACTTTAACCATAGACTCATTAACTATAGAATTAGACACCTACAAAAGAATTCTTGAAATGATCAAGCACAGAAGGAGAACACACAGAAAAATCAGGTGCAACTTTTCTTCATTACTAAAAAGTTACATCTGGATGAGAGAGCTATCTTACTCACATCACAAGTGTCTAATGACTTCTAATTCTCATCAATTCTTTTTCTCTTACACTCTCTCATATTTGCCCTGACATTTTTCTTTGTATATATAGGAAAATATGTACAAGGTCATAACCAAACAAAGGTATAAGTGAGCTAACTCTAAATTAATGTACATATGTATACACATCTTCATCCTCTGAACATATACTTTCTTCATGCTCCATAACTTGGTCTTTTCTTCAATTCTTGACTTCAAAACTTTATCAAGACTTCAATTGTTGATTGCCTTGCACCAACAGCTCCCCCTCAATCATCAATTTAGGTTTTCTCTATCTTCTTTATACCTGCCATGTCTTTGAATCTCAGTAGCTTTGGTCCATCCAAGCTTTTGGTTAGCATATCAACTATCTGATCTTTTGTTGAAGTATGTATAACTTCAATCTCCATATCCATCACTTTCTCTCTTAGAAAATGATACTGAATCTCAATTTGTTTAGTCCTAGCATGAAAAATAGGATTAGCAGCTAAATACAATGAACTCATGTTATCTCCATGAATAGTGGGTGTACTCTGAATGATGTCAAAACTCTTCATAAGAGTCTTAAGCCATATCACTTTCTTTGCATCTTCAACCATACCTTTGTACTCAGCTTCTGTGGATGATAAAGCAACTGTGTGTTGCTTCTTTGAACACAATGAAATTAACTTATCTCCCACATAACACAAATATCCATAAGTTGATCTTCTATCATCAGGATTACCCGCAAGTTACCTATGTCTAAAACTGTAGTTCTTTAAAGTCGACTTTGACACGTGCAACTTCTAAAGCTTGGTTCTCCCAAACTAGAACCTGTTTATGCAGATTCTTTTAGCCACAGATGGCTTACCTTCCAACTTAGATTTTGACTCCTCATTTGTGCAAAACTTTACACTATGCACTGAGAACTGACCATTTCTTTGACCATCGAGATTGCCCCTGTTTCACAAGACACTCAACACTTCCTCACATATGAATGTTCCTACTCATAATTCTCACAACTTGTTTACAATTAGGCACTCAAACTTTAACCATAGACTCATTCACTATGGAACTAGACAGCTACAAAGAATTCTTGAAATGATCAAGCACAGAAGGAGAACACATAGAAAAATCAGGTGCAACTTTTTTTCACTACTAAAAAGTTACATCTGGATGAGAGAGCTATCTTACTCACATCACAAGTGTCTAATGACTTCTAATTCTCATCAATTCTTGTTCTCTTACACTCTCTCATATTTTCCCTGAAATTTTTCTTTGTATATATAAGCGAATATGTACAAGATCATAACCAAACAAAGGTATAAGTGAGCTAACTCTAAATTAATGTACATATGTATACACATATTCATCCTCTGAACATATAATTTCTTCATGCTCCATAACTTGGTCTTTTCTTCAATCCTTGACTTCAAAACTTTATCAAAACTTCAATTGTTGATTGCCTTGCACCAACAGCTCCCCCTCAATCATCAATTGAGGTTTTCTCTATCTTCTTTATAACTGCCATGTCTTTGAATCTCAGTAGCTTTGGTCCATCCAAGCTTTTGGTTAGCATATCAGTTATCTGATCTTTTGTTGAAGTATGTATAACTTCAATCTCCGTATCCATCACTTTCTCTCTTAAAAAATGATACTGAATCTCAATGTGTTTAGTCCTGGCATGAAAAATAGGATTAGCAGCTAAATACAATGAACTCATGTTATCTCCATGAATAGTGGGTGTACTCTGAATGATGTCAAAACTCTTCATAAGAGTCTTAAGCCATATCACTTCCTTTGCAACTTCAACCATACCTTTGTACTCAGCTTCTGTGGATGATAAAGCAACTGTGTGTTGCTTCTTTGAACACCATGAAATTAACTGATCTCCCACATAAGACAAATATCCATAAGTTGATCTTCTATCATCAGGACTACCCACAAGTCACCTATGTCTAAAACTGTAGTTCTTTAGAGTCGACTTTGACACCTGCAACTTCTAAAGCTCGGTTCTCCCAAACTAGAACCCGTCTATGCAAATTCTTTTAGCCACAGATGGCTTACCTTCCAACTTAGATTTTGACTCCTCATTTGTGCAAAACTTTACACCATGCACTGAGAACTGACCATTTCTTTGACCATCGGGATTGCCCCTGTTTCAAAAGACACTCAACACTTCCTCACATATGAATGTTCCTACTCATAATTCTCATAGCCTGTTTACAATTAGGCTCTAAAACTTTAACCATAGACCCATTAACTATGGAATTAGACACCTACAAAAGAATTCTTGACATGATCAAGCACAGAAGGAGAACACACAGAAAAATTGGGTGCAACTTTTCTTCATTATTGAAAAGTTTTACATTTGGATGAGAGAGCTATCTTACTCACATCACAAGTGTCTAATTCTCATCAATTCTTGTTCTCTTACACTCTCTCATATTTGCCCTAACTTTTTTTTTGTATATATAGGCAAATATGTACAAGCTCATAACCAAACAAAGGTATATGTGAGCTAACTCTAAATTAATGTACATATGTATACACATCTTCATCCTCTGAACATATACTTTCTTCATGCTTCATAACTTGGTCTTTTCTTCAATTCTTGACTTCAAAACTTCAATTGTTGATTGCCTTGCACCAACAATCCCATCATGCCACACGTTGATTAAAACTTCGTATTTCTCGTTGTTTAACCAACGTTCCGCGCTCGATGCTCCTTGTGATGCTTTATGCAATTTTAAGCGAAGAAATTGTGTCATGTTAACTATGGCTATGTGCCCGTATTCATTGTAGTGTAAATAATGCTTTCTTAAATGGATGGATTTATGAGGAAGGGTATATGGCACAACCTCCTGGATATAACTATGTATGCAAATTAAAGAAAGCCTTGTATGGATTGAGGCAAGCTCCAAAACCTTGGAATTTCAGATTGGTGACTTATTTGTAGGACCAAGGATTCAAAGCTAGCAAGGCGAATACCTCTTTGTTCATAAAGAGAAATGGATCAGAAGTGATCTATCTATGTGTGTATGTTGATGGTATTATTATCATAGGGAATGATCTTGAAGGAATCAAACAGGTAAAGAATCAAATGAAGGAGGAGTTCAAAATAACTGATCTTGGACCACTCACTTATTTTCTTGGATTGGAGTTAATCTACATAGGTTCATGTATATACATCACACAAAGGAAGTATGTGCATGACATGCTCATCAAGTTCAAGATGGAAAACATCAAGTGTGTAGGTACACCTATGGAGCAAAATAATAAGCTTAGTGCTTATGAAGGAGATCCAATTGAATTCATCACAAGCTATCAAAGCTTGGTTGGAAGTTTGAACTATGCAACACTCACAAGGGTGGATATATGCTATAGTGTTAGCAGTGTTAGCATATTGAGTCAATTTATGCATAAGCCGAGAAGACCACATATGGAAGCAGCCAAGAGAGTCCTCAAGTGCCTAAAGGGGACCATGAATGAAGGTTTGTTTTATCCATTTACTTAAAATATTGAGCTAAAGGCCTACTTAGATGCCGATTGGGCCGGATCTAGAGATGATAGAAGAAGCACATCCGGCTATGTATCATTTGCAGGATCAAAAATCATTAATAGTGGCATTATCTTCTGTTGAATCCGAATATAGAGGTTTGGCTAATGCAACTCAAGAAATCATGTGGTTAAAATCTTTGTATACAGATCTTGGACTTCATTCTTCAACACCTCACATTTTTGGTGACAACACAAGCTCACTACATCTTGCAGCTAATCCGGTATACCATGCTAGAACCAAGCATATTGAAGTCCACTACCATTACGTAAGGGAGAAGCTAATGAGCAAGGATATTCAACTATCCTATCTCTCTACAGATATGCAATCTCTAGACATGTTTACTAAAGCTCTTGATGGTACAAAATTGAGTAGATTCAAGTTGATGATTGGCTTGCAGGCAATCAAGGACAATTGAAGACTTATTTGGAGGCCAAGAATGTCGGGCTTGAGGGGGAGCTATTGGTGCATTTTACCACCTACATGCTTGATATGATTTGATTTATGTTCATTTGTAGTCATATGTGTAGACATATGACCACCTCTTGTAAAAGAGTATATTTTATCTTGTAATTGTGAAAAAAAGAATGGCTTAAGTCATCCATGATGTAAAAAGGAAATTTGTGGCTCTAACTACCTAAAACCATAAATCCATCAACTGAGATAATATCTCATAATTCTTAGCATCACTTTTAGGTGAAGTAATTTGAATTCAAATTCAAAACTACCTCCAAAAGTAGCTATAAAAAAAGCAAGAAGGAAGTCGCCATGAGAGAGCTTGATTCGTGCCCACTTCATGTTCATTTGTAGAGATTGAAGAGATTACTCCATATCTCTATCATTCTAATCCCATTGTGTAAGTATTCATTGCCAATGTGGTTGTAATTATATGTGAATCTATACATTCATCATTTACTTCTCTTTTTTATTCTCTGTTATACTCACTCAGAATAGTAACTTCAGAAGCTGATATATCAGGCTATACATAAACTTTTTCAAAGTTTTAATGTGCATTGTATTGATCTCTAAGTCCAATTTATGTTCACAAAATTTCATGGTCATTGGATTTACTCATTGGGAGATATCTATGTTTTTCTACTCACTGGTCGAATATCTAGAGAGCCCCAAAAATGGCAGAAGTGTTCTAGATTTTGCTAAATCTCGTTCTCAGTGCTCTGTTGATCAATTGAAGTGTTTTATCTTGTATTAGAAATATATAAGTCTATTTGTTATGTCCAAAAGGAATCTTTCTAATTCCTACCAGGTTGAGAGCACTGTTCATTTTTCCAGCAGCTATATGTACAAAAATAGCAAGTTTTGGGAGCTAGTAATTTTGCAACTAGTCTATCTTGACTCAAAGTTTTGAGATACTTGTTCCAAAACACTTGGGTGACTTTTTGTGGATTTAGGAAGCTCAAAGGGTCTACTAGCCAACTCTGAAGTCTCAGTTGGCTGATGTGAAGCTGGTTATAGCAGCACCAACTCATCTTCAGATTGCATCCACCATCTCTCTTTACAGGGTTTATACTAGATGGATGTGAAATCAACCAATGTGAATGGTAGACCTTGAGGAGGAGATGTATGTGGCGAAACACTATGTTGTGAGGCCACAAATTCACAAAACAAAGTGTGCTAGTTGAAGATTGCTCTATATGGGATCAATTAGGCTCCTAAAGCATGGTACCATTGGATAGATAATTTTTTTACATATTTAAACTTCAAGTGGAGTCCTTCATATGAAAGTTTATATGATTATGAGAATGAAGCCAAATATGTGGTTATCATGTTGTATGTAGATGTCCCTCTCATTACTGAGTTACATGGAATGATCAAGAGTGCCCAAAATGCCTGAGGTACCGATTTTGAGATTACAAATTCGGGTCTCTCTCACTACTATTAGCAGATTGAGGCTTAGTAAAAGCCATAACATATTTTCATTTTCAAGTTGAAATATTGTCAAGAAATTTTGAACCCATTTGGGATTAATTGGTATCGTGCTACATGCATGCATGAAACACATGGAGATCCAATTTCACTACATGCAAGAGCTCTTGGAAGATAAAGTGGTGTATATAGTGTATTGGCCATCAAGCTAGAATGTGGTAGACATCTCCGCAAAGGGACTACCTAGAGGTCACTTCCATGCTCATGTGGAGCACCTTGAAATCGAGTTGAAAGAGTAAGATTGTGGTGAACATTGAGGGGGGTGTTAGATAGGCCCAATGCTACACCATCATGAAGCAAAAATAATAGAATCCTATTAAGTCTAAGCACTAGAAAATGGAGACAAATTCAACATCTTGGTAAAATGAGGTTGAGAGCCGACCAAAGATGGTAAATGCTATATTTAGGATCCAATATCAAAAAGTTAAAGAAAAAGTACGATGACAAGCATATTGGGGAGATAATGACCAGAACCTAGAAAAAAATACTACGGTGGATACTTTTGGAACCAAAGTTCAAGAGAATTTTGGTGGAAGCTCAAGTGAAGTTTTAGGATCTTGTGGGATATATCTAGGGCACATGAGATATCTATTGGCACTCAAGTTCAAGCACAAGGCATGGGAATACATCAAAGAAGAGGGATCATGTAGGGAGCTCCAAGAGGTATATGTCAAATTCTTAGAAGAAATCCCTATAAAAACAATGCTTTTGATCACTAAAAACCATTGTAAATATCATTTCACATTTTTACAACTCCATTTTGTTCATGTCGAGGAGTCCTCAAGCTTCAGGAGTAGTAGAAGTATCTACATACCAATTTTCATGATTTCTAGACTCCATTTGAGCCCTCAAATAAGCCGTGAAACGTAATCTTTAACTAGGCCAGACACTAGATCTAGACAGTGCCAAAGCTAGTGAAAAACTATAAAAAGAGCTAGAGAGCTCATTTTTGGGGTTAGCAGTTTTGAGGTTAGCAAGTTAGAGAGAGAGCTTTTTGAAGAGTGTAATCGACTTATTGAGAATCAAAGCTTCCATTGTTCCTATCTTTGTTATCTTGCCTTGTGTCTCTGTGTGTGCATGCATGTATGTGCTTGTCACTCACATTTGCTCATGACAATTTCTCATGATCTTCATATCCTCGTCACATCTCCATGGATTGACAAGTAAGGGAGGTGGTGCTCACACTTGGGATACACCAAGTTTTGGTGTCATTGTTGGGGAGCATTGCTAGAGGATGAGCATTGTGATGGTAAGATCGTAGATTTGCAATGTTGGAAGGTTAAAAATAGTCAGTTTTTGTTAAGTTTCTGATTTTTTTTCTCCACCTTCATCATCATCTTCATCTTCATAGAAATTTTTCATTTTTGACTGTATATTCACTATTTTCACCTCAATTTTCATTTGTGGTTGTGCAAGAGATAGAGAAAGAGAGGGATGAAGTTTTTATGTGTGCAAGTTTCTATAGTTTTCACGACTCTATATGATACATAGGTCTTGGTGCTCAATTTCAGAGTTCCTACCAAAATTCTCAAAAAATCATGAATTTTTGAAAAAGATCACGACTTTTGAAAAACTCAAATTTTTTTGAATATCACGATTGTCTAGTTCCTGCCTAAAATCACTCAAAAAATTGTGCTTCTTTGGTTCTCTGACTCTCCAAAAATCATGACTTTTTCATTGTCACATAATCATGACTTTCTAATCGTCACATAAAATCACGACTTTCTAGTGGTCACACAACATTGCAATTTTCTATGTTTTTCAATTTCTTGATGTTTACAAATTGTTTTGATCCTTTTGAGTGAAGGAGAGGAGAAAGGGGAAACAGGCACCTCTATAGGCATAGAAAACATTAGCAAAAACTTGGTATCAGTGGAGTTAGAAAAAAATTGCAACTTTTTTTTTTTTTTTTTTTTTTTTTTTTTTAAATGGAGGTTCGGCCGAGGCCTACTCCCCCTGACTTTAACTTTGAAATGAACAACTGTACAAGGAAGGGCATAGTACCCATGGGACCCCCCTTATCCCACAAGAACAGGGGCAGACGAGGTAGACGGCCCGAAGGCGCATACAACGGGGAAGACGGCCCGAAGGCCCAGCGGATTTATCGCCCGAAGGCCGGTTTCGACGCCCGAAGGCAGTTTTACAGTATCCCGCAGCGCAGGGGGGTTGAACCCTCGCCCCCACCTCAAGAGGCGAGGGACCCAACCACTCGACCTGGCAACTTGTTGAGTTGACTTTGATTGGGTTTTAATCACAACTTTTTGCAAGGTGAATTGGGTAAAAATCACGACCTTTTGAAAGGAAACTTTTGAAAAAATTGTGACTTTTTGTAATCCATTTTTTGAGAAGAATTCTGACTTTTTGAATGAAGAAAAGATGAAAAAATCGTAAATTTTTGGATAATGTTTGACAAAAGTGACTAAGGAAATTTGAGAAGGTAAAAAATCATGACCTTTTGGATAATTTTTGGGCAAAACATCGCAACTTTTTGCAAGGTGAATTGGGTTAAAATTGCAACTTTTTGATGGTCTCATAAAATCACGATTCTCGAAGGGTCACATAATATCATGACTTTTTAGTTTCGTAGTTGTCAAAAATCATGATTTTTTGGTTCTCTAATTGTCAAAAATCATGATTTTCTCGTTCTCTAATTGTCAAAAAATTGCAACTTTTTGGTTCTCTAGTTGTCAAAAAATTACGACTTTTTGGTTCTCTAGTTGTCAAAAAATCACGAGTTTTTGGTTGAAGTTGTCTCAATCTCAAAAAAATTGTTGGTATATTTAGGTAGCGATGTGTGTGAACACACTAGGCATGTCGGGGCATTTTTTTCCATCTTTAGGAGTTTTTTCCCCCCAGCTTGTATATACACCAATAGCCCTAATGAGTCACTTATCTTTGTACATTCTAGTGGTAATACATTCAGTATTGTGTGTTGTGATCCAAGCTTCTTCTTCTTCCTTGTGTTGTTTGTGTGCTTCCGCAAACCTCAAACTCCAACAATTGGTATCAGAGCAAGTCACCGCTTTATCTAGAGCATCGTCGATACCCCTCCGATCATAGTCTCAGAATTGCATTAAAAATTGTTAGCATACTCAAGGTGATCAGGAGATCAACATGGCTTCGCATTGTGGTGCCAAAATCATGATTTGAGCTTGTTTCGGCCTTCAAATACACTATCATAGTGCATGTGTAGTAAATTTTATCTTTTTGTGCCAAATATATATATATATATATATATATATATATATATATATATATATATATATATATATATATATATATATATATATATATATATATATATATAGAGAGAGAGAGAGAGATATAGATAGATAGGTTTTGGTTCGCCAGTATAAGCATCTCGAAGTCTGCTACAGGTCTAGTAGAACTGCTTAGGGTAGTTTTGTTCAATTTTTTGAGATACAATCATTTTTTTGCATCAAGGTATTTTAATTAGTGGCCATGACTAAAAGCAGTGATGTATTCTGTATGTTGGCTTTTGAGGATAAGTTGGACCCTACAAATTACCCATTATGGGTTTATATGATGTGTCATGTATTGGTTGCAAAAGGACTATGGAATATTGTGCAGGGTGTTGAAAATCGTCCTATTACATCTGCAAACGCAATTGTTGAAGGTGATGCAGATGGTGTTGAAGATGGTGATATTCTTCATGTTCATGTTTGTGTTGTGATTCCTATTGCACCTACTACTGAGCAAATTCGTTGGGATGGAAGAGATGCTCAAGCACATGCATTGATAGCCTTGTCTGTCAAACATGCCATTATTCCTCACATTCACTCTTGCAGAATAGCTAAGGATGCTTGGGATACACTTACCACTTTATAACATGCAAGGAATGAGTCTCATGTTGCTTACCTCCAAAAATAGTTGGAGAGTGAGCACATGACTGAAGGAGATTCCATGGATAGTTTTTTGACAAAGAACCAAGATTTGAACGAACATTTGATTTCTATTGATGAAGTATTGCCTAATAGTTCACTTGTGTAGAGTGTTTTGAATGGTCTTTTAGGGTTTTGCTTATACTCTTTGTTTGATGATGAAAGACAATCCAAATGCCTTAACATTTGAGGAGTTAGTCTCTATTCTATTGCAAGAAGATTAGTCTAGGCAGAATAGGTCCATTATGCATGTTGCAAATGAAGCTTTCCTGGCTAGTCAAAAGGGCAAAGGTAAATGGAGCTCCTCTACTAGTAAGCAGAAATCTGCTAATTCTACACAATCAAAGAAGGATGAAAGACACAAGATGAAAACAGAAAAGCAAAATATTTTTGCAAATATTGGAAAGAAAATGAACATGTCATAAAGAGCTATCCAAATTGGCTGCTAAAGAGGCAAGGAAGAAAGAGGTTGGAATGGTTGTTGCAAAGGCCTCTACACCCAAAACAGAGTCTACTAATCTTGTGCAGAATGAAGAATGGGAATTTACCACCGTTTGCAGTTATGACCCACCTTCTCATGAACAGTGTATGTCTGTAGTAGACTCATAGTGGGGCAACCAAACATATTACCTCGTAGCACAGTTTCTTCACTTCACTTGAGCCTGCCCCTATAGGGAATACTATCACATGTGCCAACAACTCCTTTTATCCTGTCATCGGAGTTGATAAGATCATTCTAACTATTGTTGATGGTAGTTCTTTTACATTGTCAGATGCTTTATTTGTGCCAGAGATCAAGAAGAATTTGTTATCGGTTTTAGCTCTAGCAAAGATTGGCTTGGTTGTGGAATTTGTTGATGATAGATGTACAGTTCATGATCTCTCATATGGCAATGTCATTATTGCTTCTGAAATTTTATGTCATGGGTTGTATAAGCTCATAGACTATGAAAAATCTGTGAATGATTCAGCATGTGTAGTACATGAGTCATCTGAATTTTGCTAGTTTTCTATGCCTACAAAAATTTGAAATGGTGTCCTCTTTGCCCAAACTTGAGCACCTAGTAAACATGTATGTGAAGGCTGTATTTTGAGTAAAATGTAGTGTTCCTCCTTCCCAAAAGATGGTTGAGTTTGAGCTACTCAAAAATTTTAGCTTGTTCATAGTGATGTCTGTGGTCCTATGCAGACACCTTCTTTTGGGAATTATCTTCACTTCGTGAATTTCATCGATGATTTTTCCAAGCATGCATGGGTACATCCATTGAAAACAAAGTTTGAAGTGTTTATGTGCTTCAAATAGTTTTTGGTTTTGGCTGAAAATCTATCAGCATGTAAAATGGCACCCTCCATTCTAATCGAGGGGAGGAATCTATGTCTTCTGACTTTAATGCATTTCTGGTTGAATGTGGGATAAAACATCAGTGTACAATGTCATATACACCTCAACAAAATGGAGTTGCTGAACGGAAGAGCAGGTCACTCATGGAGATGGCAAGGTGTATGGTCAAGAGTCACGCTTTACCACAGTTTTTGGCTTGAGGTTGTTATGTGTGCAGCATATGTACTTAACAGGTGTCCCACTAAAGCTTTGCAGTCTCTCACTCCATATGAGGCTTGGCATGGTCGCAAGCCATCTATTGCTCAATTGAATGTTTTTTATTGTCTAGCATATGCATTAGCACCTGAACAACAATGCAAGAAATTGGATGATAAAGTAGTGAAATGTATTTTTGTTGGGTACAATTCATAAAGCAAAGGCTATCATCTGTATCATCCACAAACTAAATGCATTTTGGTTAGTCCTGATGTTGTTTTTGTGGAAGATGCT
>CM035438.1:66491721-66504221 GCA_020310875.1 Ceratopteris richardii
AACTTGAATGTACTTACTTGGAGGTCACGACTCCTTGAGCTCCCAAGACTGGCATTGGCAAGACTGATTATGAATGTGGCCAACCCCTCCTTATATAGGTTTTCAAGGGCGGTTCCCAAGGCGGTTGCGAACTGATGATGTCATCATGATGTCATCGATTTGTAACAAGACCTCCCAATGTCAGAATTCAGCGAATAGACAGTCGATCTTGGGGTTTTGGCACATTCCGGACGCAATGGAAGCATTGGTTTCTCCTAATTCTGAACCAATCATGAGATACAGGGTTCACATGGAATCTTAGGTTCAGGATGGTTTCCTTCGTCCATGACATCACCTCCCCCTCAAGCGACGAGTTCCACGAGGAGCGGTCATGTTATCTGGTCTCGGCTTCGTTGGATTTTTCTTATGGAATTCTTGAACCTTGATTGGTGCTCTCTGAAGGTTTTCTGCAGGTTCCCAAGTACGATCACTGATGTCATACCCTTTCCAATGAATAAGGTATTCCAATCTTCCCCGGGATATTCTGGAATCTAGGATATGCTCGACTTCAAATTCTTCATGATCATCAATCTCGATAGGTGGTGAAGGACTAGGTCTCTCCCCCCTCAATGGTGAAATCTGATATGGTTCCAACATGGATACATGGAAAACTGGATGTATTCTCATGGTACTCGGTAACTGGAGTTTGAAGGTGACTGGATTAATCTTGGCCAAGATGGTAAATGGTCCAAACTTTTGATGATCTAACTTTGCACAAGGCCTTGAAGTTTGTAAATTGTTTCGGAGTAACCATACTTTATCCCCAATTTGATACGATGGATTCTGGACACGATGTTGATCTGCATAGTACTTATATTGTTGTTGAGCTTTATGGATCTCTTCCTTCAGTTCTTTGTGAATGTCCATCAGGTACTGGGCCTTGTCTCTGGCAGCTGGGTTCTTGACATGATTTGAGAGTTGTATATCCATCCTTGGATGTTGTCCATAGTTTGCAAAGAAGGGAGTTTGCTTAGTAGATGCATGAACACTATTGTTATAGGCAAACTCTGCAAAGGGTAACAACTCAAACCAATCATTTTGGTGATAGTTGCTAGTGCAACGGAGATATTGCTCCAGGACTTGATTCACTCGTTCTGTTTGTCCATCAGTCTGTGGATGATTTGCTGTAGATAGTTTAACTTGAACACCAAGGAGCTTGCAAAGACTGTTCCAAAAGCTGGATATGAACTGTGGACCTCGATCACTGACAATGTCATCAGGCAATCCATGAAGCCTAAATATGTACCTAAGAAAAAGTCTGGCAGTGGCTGCACCTGTGATTGCCTTGGTAGTTGGAATGAAGTGTGCCATCTTTGTAAATCTATCCACAATAACAAGAATGGCATCATACTTATCTGACTTTGGTAGATCTGTGATGAAATCCATCGACAATGAAGCCCATGGCCTTTCTGGAATAGGTAGAGGTTGCAAGAGGCCATGAGGTTTATGTCGGGGTACCTTAGATCTATTGCAAGTATCACAGGTTCGAATGTATTCTTTGACTTCCTTCCACATCTGAGGCCACCAAAAGTCCCTTGATATGAGTTCTATTGTTTTATTTACTCCAAAATGTCCTGCTGCAAGGTTGTCATGGCGTTGTTGAAGTACTTGGATCCTGGGCTTTCCTGGAGGGACATACAATAGGTTCTTATAGAGTAGTAAACCATCCTTTTCCTGAAATTCGTTTACTTCTTGGAATTTTCCTTCTTGAGCTTTCTGCTTAACGTTACAAAACAATTCATCCTGTGGTAGATTCTCACGGATCAACTGATTCAAGGCTGAATCTTCATGATGGCTTGAAGAGATAGCTGCTAACTGGAGATGCTCGGGCTTGAGTAATACACTCTCTTGTTGATCAAAGGCCTCTTCACCCTTCTTTGGTGCAAGGTAAGATCTTCTGGATAGGGCATCTGACTGACATTGATGACGTCCTGGACGGTATGTGATGACAAAGTCGAATCTGGATAAAAAGTTACTCCATCGAGATTGCCTTCTATTGAGGATCCGGGTGGTCATAAAATACTCTAGGTTCTTGTGATCTGAATATACAATGACTTTATGAGCTGCTCCTTCTAGATGGTGACGCCAAGTATCAAACGCGTCTACTATGGCAAGGAGTTCTTTATCATGAATTTCATAATTAATTTCTGGAGGGGAAAACTTCCTTGAATGATATGCAACTGGATGTAGTTGTCCATCATCTCCATATTGGGAAAGAATGGCCCCTAGAGCAAAGTCCGATGCATCTGTCTCAAGGAAGAAGGGCTTACTAGAATCAGGATGAACTAGGATTGGAGCAGTAGTGAATGCTGATTTCAAGGTCTGAAAGGCCTTCTCTGCTTCTTCGGTCCATGAGAATTTGGAGTTCCCTGTAAGCTTGGTAAGAGGTGTCACTATCTTGGAGTAATCTCTGATGAATATCCTATAGAAATTGGCAAACCCCAAAAAACATTGTACATCTCGAACACATGAAGGTGGTTGCCAATCAAGGATTGTCTCAATCTTCTTAGGGTCCATAAAAATTCCTTTATCTGATACTATGTACCCTAAAAATTCCACTTCTGTCTTATGAAAAGAACACTTCTCCAATTTCGCATACAATCCTTTTTCTCTTAGTTTCTCTAGGACTATCTTTACATGATCTTCATGATCCTCTAGATTTTTTGAAAATATCAAGATATCATCAAGGTATATTACAACAAAATCATCTAAATATTCTCGAAAAATATCATTCATCATATGTTGGAAGACAGCTGGAGCATTTGTAAGACCGAAGGGCATAACTACATATTCAAAATGCCCATACCTTGTTCGAAATGCTGTCTTCCATTCGTCTCCTTCTCTGATCCTGACAAGGTTGTAAGCTCCTCGAAGATCAATTTTCGTGAAGAATTTTGCTTTTCCAAGGCGTTCCAAGAGCTCTGATATGAGTGGTAGAGGGTATCTATTTTTTATAGTGACTTTGTTCAATCCACGATAATCTACACACATCCGGAGAGTCCCATCCTTCTTCTTTACAAATAGAATAGGAGCTCCTGCTGGAGACTTCGAGTGTTTGATAAACCCCTTTGCTAGATTCTCATCAATGTTCTTGCGTAGTTCTGTAAGTTCCTCTGGAGATAGTCTGTAGATTGGTCCAAAGGGTGGTTGTGTTCCCTCTTGAAGATCTATGGGACAATCGTAAGGTCTATGCTCTGGAAGGATATCTGCATTCTTCTTTTCAAAAACATCTTCAAAGCCGTTGTACTGATTGGGTAGCTGTACTGGATCATCTTTCTTGGATTCTTGAGCTGGTATGGCATAGATCATATATGTAGGTTCCTTCCTTACTGCATGTATGAAGGCTTTAGCTCCAACATATGTTGGGTTCTTCTGGATATCTCGACGGGTGATTTTATTCTTTTCCCAATTAATTTCTGGATTATGTTTCTTTAACCACGGCATTCTGATGATAACCATATTTGCTGGACTCGATATTACATTGAAACATATGTGTGAATCATGGTCACCAAGGTGTACTCTTAGTGGTATGGTTTCCATGGTTATATTCCCCGATGCTAGAGGCCGTCCATCTACTACTTCGGCTACTACTGGTCTGTTCTTTCGAAGTACTGGAATTCCATGTTTCTTAACGAGTCCTTCATCAATGAAACATGAGGACGCTCCTGAATCTACTAGAGCTATGAGGGAAAGGGTCTTCTTAGACAGGATTAACTTGACAGGGGCAAGACATGTTTCTACGGGTGTGGATGGAATTATGAGACCCTTTCGTATATCATGGTCCGGCTGTATGGTCTCTTTTACAACTGGACTTCCTCGTTTCCCTGCTCTACAAGGGTGGCTGCGACTTTGGAGTTTGTTCTCTTGTTGGGACAATTAACTGCAATGTGGCCAGGGTTTCCACAATATAGACATAATTTATTATCCCTCCTTCTTTGTTTCTCTTGTGGTGTTAGAGGCTGGAACCTAGTTACATCTATCTGCATAGGTTCGGGCATAGTGTCATCTCTAGGAGTAGGCTGGAAAGGTTTCCATTGGCGAGGTCTTCCTTCTACTTGTTTTTCTTGTTTCCTTTCAAAAAGACGGTTATCACATTGAATGGCTTGGTTGATGTATTCATTCAATGTCTTCACCTCTGGCATCGTGAGTAGAAGGTCCTTCACGTCATCCCTTAAGCCCCATCTAAATTGGCTAATGAAATAATCTTCATGCCAAGTGAGGTCACATATCAACTGCCTAAATTCTGATGCATAGGTAGAGGCAGGGCGGTTACCTTGACGTAGCTTTCGAAGTTTTGTTTCTGCCACTCGACTCGTGTCTGCATCTCCAAATGTGGCGACAAGCTCTCCAAGAAATGCCTCATAATTATGAAGTACGGCCATATCCTTCTCCAAGATTGGGGCGAACCATGATAAAGCTTGACCATAGAGCAAGGTTCCAATAAAACCGACCTTGGATGCATCATCAGGGTATCTATCAGGCTGCATGCGAATGTACAATTTGACTTGTTGCAAGAATCCTCGAAACTTTGTACGATCACCATTGAACTTTTCTGGCATGCAAATCTTGGGTTCCTTCACAAATGATGTACTGGGCCGTTGGTTCACTTGAATACTCCCTTGATTCGCTTGAAGACTCCCGATTCGTTCTTGTAATTCTTGAAGGAGTGTACCTACATGCACTGGATGTCCCATCTCGACTTGTGTCTGTCGACGACTTAGGTCTTCGACTTGTTGTTGGAGACTCTGAAGTGATGCTACGATCTGTTCATAAGCGTTCTCCATGATGTCTGGTCTTGGATAGAAGATAGTCTTGCCAAAATGTCAGGGGAGCACTAGATTGTGCTCTCTGACTACACAAGACAAGATTTCGGAAACACAGTTCTGATTACAAGAATACCCACGAAGGGAAAATGCTACAAGAATATACGATCGATACAAGATGTCCCACAACCCGGGACCAATAGGTATGGAAAACTCGACTAGAGATGATACAGGAGATCCCACAACCCGGGATCGTAGGTAGGAAACAAGATATCTCGATTACAAGAAATCCCCTCAGGGATATGAACTGGATACAAGAAATAACTAGAAAGGATCTCGTACTACGAGATTACAATAGGACAAGAAAGGATGTCCACAATACAAGACTAGACAAGACTAGAGCTAGAAACAAAACTAGAACTTGAACTGGAACTTGAATGTACTTACTTGGAGGTCACGACTCCTTGAGCTCCCAAGACTGGCATTGGCAAGACTGATTATGAATGTGGCCAACCCCTCCTTATATAGGTTTTCAAGGGCGGTTCCCAAGGCGGTTGCGAACTGATGATGTCATCATGATGTCATCGATTTGTAACAAGACCTCCCAATGTCAGAATTCAGCGAATAGACAGTCGATCTTGGGGTTTTGGCACATTCCGGACGCAATGGAAGCATTGGTTTCTCCTAATTCTGAACCAATCATGAGATACAGGGTTCACATGGAATCTTAGGTTCAGGATGGTTTCCTTCGTCCATGACAGATAGACACTAAATTTGGGGGTGGTGATTGCTGACCCAAAAATGATTGTGGCCTTGCTTAGGACTCGTAAGGCTATTGATAGTTCTATTGTGGTCAATAATATGGTTGTAGATGGTTTTGGTTTTGATATCTATAGGGTTGCTGATAGGTTTGCCTAACTCGCTGTTTGTTGTAGGGGCAAACCTACACTAAGTGATTGGTGTAATTTATCTCTCTTGCACAATAATATGTTCTTCAGACTGGCACATTTTGGGCTTTCATAAGGCATGGGTTGGCCATGTCATCACCACCATAAGTGTAGCAACAATTTATTGTGATCACTCTCTGATTTTGCCTATTTTGAAGGTTTCCTCCTAACTTTTGATCAACTAAATCAGCAAGCTATTCCACCAATGAAGAAGGTTTCAAAGTGATACTAGCCAAATAGTATAAGCCCTTATCGAGTTTAGAGAGCTCTAACTCTTCTCTTAGATCTTCCTCAATGTTAATACACATTCTTACGCACTGATTTGGGGTATTAGGCTCTTTCAAATACACATATGACCTAAGCTTTCCACTTAAGATGCCATCTAGAAACAAGGACATTTGCTTGTCCTTAGTAGGTAATTAATGAGTGGGACATCTTTCAATGTATTGCTTAAACCTACATCCTCCTAGCCTCGCTATCTCTTGGAGAGTTTTCTTGAACCTATGTATCAAAGACGATGTGGCATGCTTGATTCCACTTTTTGAGAACTTAGTGATGAAAGCTTCCATCAACTATGAGATCTCTCAGTAGTTGCCTCAATTTAAAGGTTGAAACCATGCAAAGATGGTGCCTTTCAAAGTTAACACAAATGCCTCATATTTGAAGTATTTCAATGGTGATGTAGCACAGTGGACCCTCCTTCTCAAGAGCTCCATGATGATACCATCAAAGTGAAAATTGAGCTCTAGACACCACACACACTACTCCACATAGAGGCTGCAAAATACGCAAAAAACACAGTGCACATGGGGGCACAAACACATATTTCTTAGGTTTTCCAAATGCGATATAACTTACAATCAATGGCTAACTAGGGCTACTATATGTTTTATTGAAGAACATATATAAAAGTGTCCGACAGCCATTTGGCCTTTCATATGGACACTAATGGTAACAATCTCCCAATAAAGGCCAATATGGCCAAAGTGACTATGGGAGAAAAATAAAGAATGATAAAGAATATGTGAGTGTAAGTATACAAGCTATACCCCCGCCTCATGGGCATGTTACACAATATACAAGTAATTGTGTAAGATCATGAATCAAGAAATAGTCAAATCATTTGTAGCATTATCTCAAAACCTTCTCAAGGATAATGTGCTCATTGGCTAAGCAATCTCTAGTGAAGTGATACCTCACCTCAATGTGCTTGGTCTCTTTGCATGATTGACCGGATTGACCTCCAAGAGATAGCACCTCCAACAAAATGAAAAATGTACCCTCATGTAGACTTTTGATTGTCTACACAACAAGCATAATCAGAATTTGTGTAACCAATAATGGATGCTTTCCCTCTACCAAAGCATAGACACTTGTCCTTAGTGTCCTTCAGATATCTCAAAATCATCTTGGCCGCTTCCCAATGCGTCTTACCAATATAAGACATATATCTACTCACAACTCCCATTGCAAATGCAATGTATGGGATCTATCTATGTATATCCCTATCCATCTATCTATCTATCTATCTATCTATCTATCTATCTATCTATCTATCTATCTATCTATCTATCTATCTATCTATCTATCTATCTATCTATCTATCTATCTATCTATCTATCTATCTATCTATCTATCTATCTATCTATCTATCTATCTATCTATCTATCTATCTATCTATCTGCCTATCTATCTATCTATCTATCTATCTGTTGGAGAAACAATCACTAATTGGACATATATTTGAAGGTCAAATTTTAGGAAGAAAACCACATGCCTATGTGAAGGGACAAATTCACAAGTGTATCATATTTGTAAAGTTAGTTCACTTTAGTTCTAGAAGTTTTTTTTTTTTTTAATCACAAGAATAAGAAAATCTATATACGTTAGTTTGTATCAACTGACGCGATGGGGAAGACAATGAGAGAGTGAGTTAGAACTCATTTTGTATGACCAAGAATAGTCGGGCTTCTCTGCGTGAGAAAGCACCTGTGCATTTTTGAGTTTTCATAGTTATGGAAAGAGTTTATTAATTTTTGTGTATAAGTCTTCTTCCTCCATCTTCAGTGTTTGTCTTCTCTGTAATTTTTTGAAGAATTGAAGTTTTTTCCAAGCAAGTCGATGCCTGGCATCAATGTATGTTGAAAGGTTGAGTTTTATGCGGGAAGTCGATGCTTGGCATCGAATCTCACCTAATAAGTCCTTGTTTTCATATCTGATTTTTATCTACTGCCAAATCTTCTTGAAAAGATGAAGTTTGTGGAGCAACTCGATGCCTGGCATTGAGTTTCAGCATAAAGTCGATGCCTGGCATCGACTTCCTACATACAAGTGGTCTTCTTCATGTGTGTGTTCAAGAGGCTAATTTTGGTTGCTGAAAAAGTGGTTGAAAAAGCTCAAAGTCGATGCCTGGCATCGACTTTTGGTTGCAAGTCAATGCTAGGCATTGAATTTTTATTTTTAGACAGCAAAATTTACTAAAACAGGAAAAATTTCCAATTTTGGAAAGTCATACAAGGTCATCTTGTGAAGGCCATAACTTGAGTTTTAGAGATCCGTCTCAAGCATATGATAGCTTGTTGGAAAGCTCTACTCTTCTAGTTTCATCTTTTAAAAGATGTTGGAGAAATAATATTTGAGCTAAGAGAAATTAGCAAAATACTGAAGGTATGTCATTTTAGTGACTAGGAATTTCTGTAGAAGCAAAGTTCTCACTTTAGACTATCATTTCTCAAAGTTTGGAGTGGCAATGAGTTAATGGTGACCATAGAGGTGTTCTAGTGTCACATTAATTCATTTTGTGTGGTGTTTCATACATCAACAAGTGGTATCAGAGCAGAAAAGTCTTGAAGAGCAGAAGGCGGCAAAGGTACGAGAAGTTTTGGAAAGTCTTCCATTAAAGTTTGAAAGGTGAAGCATTTGAAGACACAAGGCATCAAAAGGTTACTTCAAAAGTATCTTCATACAAAAAGAACTCCAAAAGGTATTATCCTTTATCCTTTAAGCTCACAGGTTGCAGCAGGAGGAAAGGAGTATGGCAAATCATATCTCTATTGACAAACTTGACAGAGATAATTACCCCGCATGGGTAATGAGAATGGAAGCCTTACTTATGAGTAAGGATCTCATGATATATGTAACAGGTGAAGAAGAGAAGCCAATATTTGAAGATGAAAGCCGACCAAAGAAATAGGAACTTGATGCTTTAAAGCATTGGCAGAAGAAGGACGCAAGTGCAAAAGCCTACATCTACAATACAATCTCTGATCATTTGCTACCACACATCAGAGGATTAGAATCATCTGAAGATATATGGAATGCATTGGAGTATCATTTCCAAAGCACTACTAAAGCACGGAAAGCAAGTCTATGGTCAGAGTTTACAACATTCAAGAAGAAGCCAAGTCAAAGTATTAGTGATTATGTCACTAAGATGAAGGATCTAGCAGATAGTCTTGGATCCATAGATGAAGATGCTGAAGATCACAGATTGGTTGCTCGACTACTTGCAGGTTTGAGAGGAGATGAAAAGTGGAAACCTTTTGTCTTGTCAACAGAACTTTCTTTGAATCATTATGTTCCAGATTTGAACCAGTTGCTTGGTTTGATGCTCACATATGAGCAAGACTTGAAGGGAGATGGAGATAAAGGACAAAGTTCTGCAATGTACATGAAGAACAAGAAGAAAGGAGATAAAGGTAAAGCAAAGGATGAAGAAGAGTCAATTTCTCAAGTTTATTATGCAAGAGGTAAAGGCACTGGCAGAGGAAGACCAAGAGCCTTTGGAAGAGGAAGAGGTAATCAAAATAACAAGAAGAAGGCTTGTTGGATTTGTGGATTGAGTAATCATTTGGCTCATGACTGTTGGCACAATCAACAAGGATCAAACCAGAATCAAAACAACAATAGTAGAGGCCGAGGTGGAAGATATCAAAGTAATTTTCAAAGAGGTAGACAAAGTCAAAAAGGAGGCTATGGTAGAGGTGGAGGAAGAAGTTGGGGACAGAATCAATCCTACAACACCACCTACTACAACTATGCAAATGACACACAGAATGAAAGTCATACATCATTGATGATGAATTCAATCAGTACATCAGATAAAGAAGATCTAAAGGTATTTTACATTGACTCTGGATGTTCTAATCATTTGTCAGGAAACATAGAATTGATGTCAGAATTGGAAAAAGGCATTTCTAGTCATAGTGTTCAAACACGTGATAATACAAGACATAGTGTACATTCAATTGGAAAAGTGAAATGCAAGAATGGAGCAGATTTGCTAACCAATGTTTTGTATGTTCCTACAATACCTAAAAATTTGATTAGTGTGGGACAGATCGTTGAAAAAGGTTTTCAAGTCAGGTTTACAAATGAAGGAGTATTTGTGGAAGATCCAGAGAATGGATATAATCAGATTGTCTCAGGTAAGAAAGAAGGTAGACTCTTTACTTTAAGAGTGCAAGGGAACATTGGTCAAGCTTTGCTCACACATGGTGAAGGAGTGATTACAGAACTTGATCTCTAGCATAAGAGATTAGGTCATTTCAATGAAAGAGGAATTAAAGCTATGGTTGCTA
This sequence comes from Ceratopteris richardii, assembly GCA_020310875.1. Lineage (NCBI taxonomy): Eukaryota > Viridiplantae > Streptophyta > Polypodiopsida > Polypodiales > Pteridaceae > Ceratopteris > Ceratopteris richardii. The sequence goes on from CM035438.1 coordinate 66,502,051, forward strand.
ATCAGTCTGTACTAGGATTACCAAATGTGCAAAGTCAACATATGGTTTATAAATGTGAAGCATGTCAAATGGGTAAAGCACACAGGTTACCATTTCAGAAGAAAGGATTCAAACATGATGGAGTACTTGAGCTCATTCATACAGATGTATGGGGACCAACAAAAGAAGGATCTATCAGTGGCTCAAGGTAGTATGTTCTTTTCATTGATGATGCTACAAGATGGATAACTTTATACGTCTTGAAGGAAAGATCAGAAGTGTTTGGAGCCTTCAAGCATTTTCATGCATATGTAGAGAGAGTCACAGGTCAAAAGCTTAAGAGATTGAGGTCTGATGGAGGGGGAGAATACTTCTCCCAAGAGTTCAATGATTATCTTTGGAATGCAGATATTAAGAGAGAACTAACTTGCAGGTATACACCACAACAAAATGGTGTAGCGGAAAGAAGGGACAGGACTTTGGTTGAGTTTGCTAGAGCTATGTTAAAGGAGAAGAATTGTCCAAATTATCTTTGGGTTGAGGCTGTAAATACAGCTATATATCTTGTGAATAGATTACCATGTGCAGCTCTAAATGGAATGACTCCATATGAAGCTTGGTGGGGTAAGAAACCAACACTAGATCATTGTAGAGTGTTTGGATCAATTGCATATGCTTATGTGCCATCACAGCTTAGGCATAAACTTGAACCAAAGGCAGAAAAATATGTGTTCATTGGTTATGATGAAAAGCAGATGGGTTACAGGTTGTGGAATCCTCTAACCAAACAATTTCTTGTTTCTAGAGATGTTACATTTGATGAACAAAAAAGTTGGTATGTAGATCAAAGTCATACAGCTAAAGAATTTGAAGAAAAGGTAAGAAGATGTGAGAAAGGAAAATCAATTGTGTAGGTAAATAGAGATGAAGACTATATGCAAGCAAGTACATCCAGAAGTGGATTAACAAGAAGGAATGAAGAAGCTCCTATATTTGATGAAGAGGTGTATCCAGACACTTATGAAGAATGTGAACCAAGAAGGTCAAGCAGGACTAGAAGACAACCAGAAAGGTATTCTTATGATACTTCTTACATAACTCAGAAGAACTATGCATATATGGTCAAAGATGATGAAGAACCTCATAACTATGATGAAGCTAAAGGTAAGAAACAATGGGAAGAAGCAATGAAGGAAGATTTTAATGCACTAGAGGAGAACAAGACATGGGAACTTGTTCCTAAACCAAATGGTAAGAAGGTTATTGGAAATAAATGGGTTTATAAAGTGAAGAAGCTTGCAGATGGAAGTATAGCCAGATACAAAGCTAGACTGGTGGTGAAAGGCTATGCCCAAATCTATGGCATAGATAATGATGAGAAATTCAGTCCTGTAGCTAAGATGTCAACTATAAGGACAATCATTGCTATTGCAGCTTCAAAAGGATGGACCCTAAGTCAATTGGATATAAAGAATGCATTCTTGAATGGATACATATCAGATGAGGTATACATGGAACAACCTAAAGGGTTTATAGAATCCAGGTATCCAAACTTTGTTTGCAGGCTGAGAAGAGCATTGTATGGATTGAAACAAGCTCCAAGAGCATGGAACTATAGATTGGTGAAGTATCTCAATGATCTTGGATATCAAAGTTCAAAAGCAGATACCAGTCTACGCATCAAAAGAACACAGGAAGGTACAACCTACATTTGTATTTATGTAGATGATATTATTATCACACGTACTTCAGATGAAGGAATCAAGGAGGTAAAGAGATTACTTGAGAAAGAGTTTACGATCAGTGACCTAGCAAAGTTGTCATACTTTCTTGGAATGGAAGTCACTTATACAGATCATGGCATATATGTATCACAAGAAAGATATCTTCTGAATCTATTGAAGAAGTTTGATATGGAGAATTGCAGAGAAGCTGCAACTCCACTTGAAGTTAATCACAATCTCAGTAAATATGATGGTGCAGAATACAAATATATGAGGAAGTATCAATCTCTTGTCGGTAGTTTGATTTATGCTACACTAACAAGACCTGATCTTATCTATCTATCTATCTATCTATCTATCTATCTATCTATCTATCTATCTATCTATCTATCTATCTATCTATCTATCTATCTATCTATCTATCTATCTATCTATCTATCTATCTATCCATCTATCTATCTATCTATC
>CM035438.1:66521721-66561721 GCA_020310875.1 Ceratopteris richardii
AAGTATTATTTTGATCTTATTTCTAGGTGTAAGATGGATGCTCTATTTCTATACCTTTAGATCCGTGTAATCTCTACATTTTCCATCTCCTAAATCAAAAATGTTTTGTATCTTAATGACCATTTTTAACTTTTGTGAATAAGGCCACTTCAAAAACTATAAAAAAAAACTAAAATTTCATAGTAGATTTGATCTTCATTTGGCATGAAGTAAGGTAAGAAATTTGTTTTTGCTCTTACTTTTGGGTTTTAGGACTTATTTCCCTATCTCTTCATGTATTTGAGAGTAGGTTGTGGCACCTATTCCTTTTCCACTCTCGAGATCGATTTCCCTTTGTTTTTTTATCTGTTACACTTATGTGTTCCTCGTGTAGCTTTGATGTGAACCTTTTCCCTATACATGTGCACTTTTTACTCTAGTCTTGGCTAGAGGTTTTTTCCCTATGTTACCACATACATGATTCACTCATATGTGGTGATACTTTGTACTTAGGGATATTATTCAGCTCTTACTTCAGTTTAGTTCATCATCAATAGAGAGAGCTATTCTAGCCATCCGTCTTCTCTGTGTGTCTTGTTGCATTTGTGCTATTTTTGTGTGCTTCTCGTGTTCCTCTTGCACTTCTACACACACCCAGCAGTGGTATTAGAGTAGGCTCAACTCCTCCAGTTTTGGTTTTTTGCATTGCAGCGTGCATGCACTTTTAATAGTGCAAATCGACCTTGGAGTATAGACCAGTGAATTTCAACAGCCAAGAAACATTTCTAGCAGTTGCACTATGGTTTTACCCCCATTTCAAAGCCATTCGTGCAGTTAGAATCACCATCAGAGTGACGGTTTCTGAGCTGAAATTTTAGCATTCATTTTAGCTTTTGTCGAAGTAAAGATTTTGTCATATTCTTGTTCTTTAGTGAAATGGCGGGCAACAATGACTTGTTTGGCATGCATCTAGGTGAAGATAAGCTTGATGGGACCAACTATCTGATGTGTTCTTACATGATGAAGCATGTTCTTGTTGCAAAACAACTTTGGAACATAGTGGCAGATGTAGATTGAAGACCCGCAGGTTCTTCCACTTCATAGTCTACTATCATAGATGGAGCTTCTTATTCAAGTATATTCGTTTCTCCTTCTCCACCTACATAGGAGCAACTTAGATGGGATGGAAAAGATGTTCAAGGTCATGCATTGATTGCGCTTTCTATGAAGCATCATATTGTTCCACATATTCGGTCATGTTCTACATCTAGACATGCATGGGACACTCTTGCTTCTTTGTATGTCGTGCATAATGAAGCACGTGTTGCATATTTGAAGCAACTTGAGGATGTATGTATGGCTGAAAATGAGTCGGTGGATGTGTATGTGACATGCATCAAGGACTTGAAAGAGCAATTGGCAAATATAGATGAGATTATTCTGGATGCATCGCTCATCTCTACATTGTTGAAAGGATTGTCAGAATCTTTTCAAAGCTTTGTTACTACACTCTGTTTGGTTGCAAAAGGTAATCCCAATATGTATGCATTCGATGAGGTTGTGTTTCTTCTCTTGCAAGAATAGCAATCTAGAGTGAATAGGAGTGTTATGATTGAGGGAATGCAAGCACTTGTTATCTCACAAAAGGGGAAAAGCAAGTATGGTTCAGCTTTGGGTTCATCAAAACCAAATCCTCAAGCCTCCTCTTCAACTCATTCCTCTAATGATGCTGATTTGCAAAAGAAGAAGAGATACAAATATTGTCAAAGGTTGGTCATACTATTGATGAGTTTAGAAAGCTTGCTAAATGCAATATCATTGGAATAGGAGAAATTGAGCTTATGGCTGCAAATGGAGGTGTGAATCTCTTGAAAATGCATTGTATGTGCCTGATATCAAGAAGAACTTAATTTCAGTTCGGTTGATTGCCAAAGTTGGGCTTCATGTACACTTTGTTGATGATAAGTGCATGGTTCATGATTTTAGCAATGGCGATGTTATCGTGATGTCTGGTACATTATGTAATGGCTTGTATCACATGGATACATACAAGAGGGCTACCTTGAATGCCTTGGTTGCTCATACTTCTTACATGGCTGAAATGGGGCTTTGGCATGTTCGTTTTTGTCACTTGAACTTCAATAGTTTGATTTACTTGCAAAAGAAGGATATGGTTATTGGTTTTCCAACACTTGATTCCATTGAAAAGCATGCATGTGAATGTTGCATTCTTGGAAAACGCATCGTGCTTCTTTTCCAAAAGATAGTCATGCATGCACTATAAGAAAATTACAGCTTGTTCATAGTGATGTATATGGTCCTGTCAAGACTCCATTTTTTGGAAGGATGTATATTTTTTTACCTTCATTGATGATGCTACTCGCCATACATGGGTGTATCCTATGAAAGCAAGGAATGAGGTATTTTCTTGCTTCAAAGCATTTTTAGTTATGGCTGAAAATTTTTCTTCACAAAAGCTTTTGACTCTATGCACGGATCATGGTGGTGAATACATGTCCCATGAGTTTAATGTTTTTCTTCGCACCAATGTATGGTGCCATATATACCTCAGTAAAATGGTGTTGCTAAGCATAAAAATAGAACACTTCTTGAAATGGCACGATGTATGGTTAAAGGAAAGCACCTTCCTGATAAGTTTTGGATGGAAGCAATCATGTGTGAAAACTATGTGTTGAATCGTTGCCCTAAAAAATCATTGAGAGCCATCACTCCTTATGAAGCTTGGAGTGTTCATAAGCCTATGGTTAGCCATATGCGTGTGTTTGGTTGTTTGGCATATGCTCTTGTGCCATCACAACAATGTCACAAACTTGATGACAAGGTAAAGAAATGTATATTTGTTGGTTATAGTGTTGAAAGTAAGGGATATCGTTTGTACCATCCATTGACAAACACAATTATTGTGAGTTGAGATGTGGCATTTGCTGAAAATTTAGTTTTTGCTCTCCTTGAATGCAAAAAACAGCCAACATTTAGCTCACAAGGTGTGTTCGATACACTCATGCATTTGTTCCAAAATGGTGCGCTTGACTACGGCCATGTAGACCAGCCAACTGAGGCTCAAAGGGCTGAAAAATTCCATCTAAATAGGGCTCAAATGTAGAGATTTTCTAGCCAAACATGGCTGTAAAGTTTTAGCCAGAAATTGTCAAAACTGCTGGAAATTTCCAGCCACATATGACTGAACATTTACATCAAAATATGTTTGAAAATGAGCATGAAATTCAGCCCATGCATGATGTACATGTTGATGATGTATTACATAATGAACGCATGCCTATTAAGAGTGCACAAACTATGCCAAAGTGGTTGAAACAAACTTTGCAAGATAGCAAATTGAGTGCACCTTTACTTGGTAGAACAAGATCAAGCTCTCACCATGCATCATGTAATTTTGTGGATTATTCTTCTATTGCAATAGCATGTAATGAAGAGCCACTTCCTTTTGAAGATGCATGTGACGATCCACAATGGATGAGTGCTATGCAATCAGAAATGGATTCCATACATAGGAATGGTACTCGGGAGTTATGTGAATTGCCAAAAGGAAAGAATGCCATTGGTACAAAGTGGGTTTACAAGATTAAGGGAAATTTTGATGGTAGTATTGATCGCTACAAAGCTAGATTGGTTGCCAAAGGATATGTAGAACAATACGGCATTGACTATGAGGAAACTTTTGCACCTACTTCATGCATGACTACCATTTGTACCGTGGTTGCGTTGGCTGCCCATCGAGGTTGGAAAGTGCATTAGTTGGACATACAAACAGCCTTCTTGAATGGTGATTTGCAGGAAGTGGTCTATGTGAAGCAACCTCCTAGATTTGCTATGAAAGGGCAAGAGCATATGGTTTGTCGCTTGCATAAAGCCTTGCATGGTCTCAAGCAAGCTGCACATGCATGGTATGACAAAATACATAAGCACTTGGTTACTCTTGGCTTCACATGTAGTCCAATTAAAAGCACACTCTATGTACGCAAAGATGGGACTGATCTTATAGTGCTTGTTCTTTATGTCGATGACATACTCTTGACTGGGTCATGTGATGCAAAACTTGATATTCTTATGGCTGATTTACAGCATACTTTTGATGTCCTTATCTTGGTCTTTTGAGCTAATATCTTGACATCCAGTTTGTATCCATTGGGGGGCGGGAATTGTTATGCATCACTTCAACGTTTTGACTTTGAGGATTGCAAGCCAGTTTCCACACCAGTTGAGACAAGATTCAAGTTCTCAGTTGAGGATTCCAGTGATGCATATGACACTTCTCTTTATCAACAAGTTGTGCATGTCTTATATATGCATGAAACACAAGGCCGGATATATAGTATGAAATTTCCCAGTTGAGGCGATTCATGCATAGCCCTGGCACTAAGCATTGGCAAGTGATGAAACGTGTGTTTAGATATCTCAGAGGCACTTTGATCTTAGGTATCCTTTGTGGAAGAGATATTCAGCCATGCTTACATGCTTTTACAGATAGTGATTGGGCTAGTTGCTATGATACTCACGTGTCCACTAGTGGTAATTGCTTTTTCCTTGGAGACTCATGCATATCTGGGTTGAGTAAGAAGCAAACTACACTGGCAACATTGAGTTGTAAAGCTGAGTATAGGGCAGTTTTCATAGCCATAGTGGAGTGTATATGGTTGAGATGCCTATTGATGGATCTTTGCATGGAGATTGATGCTGCTACACATATTTTCACTAATAGTCATAGTGCATTGGTTGTTGCATGAAACTCAGTGTTTCATGCACGGACCAAACATATTGAGGTGCATTATCACTATGTGAGAGAGCGCCTTCATGCAAGAGATATTGATTTGGTATATGTGCCTACACAAGATAATGTGGCAGACATATTCACCAAAGCTCTTCCACCAGAAAACTTTGAAGCTTTTCGCAAAGCTTTAGGCTTATTACCTTGTGGAGGTTGATATGTCACTCCCTCTATGTGTTCACATCATTTACTCTAGGGGGGTTTGTTACACTTATGTGTTCCTCACGTACCTTTGATGTGAATATTTTCCCTATACATGGGCACTTTTTACTCTAGTGCTGGCTAGAGGTTTTCTCCCCGTGTTACCACATACAAGATTCACACATATCTGGTGGTACTTTGTACTTATGGATATTATTCAGCTCTTACTTTAATTCAATTCATCGTCAATAGAGAGAGCTATTCCAGCCATCAGTCTTCTTTATGTGTCTTGTTGCGTTTGTGCTCCTTGTGTGTGCTTCTCATGTGTCTCTTGCACTTCTACACACACCCAACATTATCATGAAAAACACATGTTTATCTTCCACTACTAGTCATCTTTTGGTTTGTGTCTCTACATACACCCTATAGATGATAAAAGTCAAGCTTTAGGCAACAAATTTGTGGGAAATCAAGCATGAAAAGGTGGAGCAATCTAAGGAAGCCAAAAGCCACGAGATTCCATCAAGAAAAGTCACTCAATTACTCCCCAAGTCATCTCAACTAAGTTCTCTAATTTAGGAGGTTGATTTGGAAAGGTGGTTCCTAGATTTTAGGGGGCAACTTTGCACTATATATATATGTATAACCACTTCTTTTTGGGCCATCTTCTTGGAGTTTTATTTTATTTAGAGTGAGCACTAAGTGTTGGAATCATAATAAGCAAGCCCCTTGCTTGCTTGTTTGTTTTCTTTGAGTAGGAATATCTATAGTGCGTTCAGGCAATGTTGCAACTTTCTAACCCTGAGTTGTTAGCATTGGTTCTCCCTCCTTATGTAACCATTTGATGTAATACTGCTCACCAATTCTCTAGAGCATTCTCTGAGTATTTTGAGAGAAACCTTCATTTTAGTGAAGGTGTTGGGTGTGTGTCTCTCACACTTCTATGCACACCAACAGTGGTATCAGAGCAGGTTCAGCTCCTTCTCAAGTTTCGGTTTTTTGTGTCATGGTGCGCATGCATTTTTAACAGTGCAAATCGACTTTGAAGCATAGAAGTGTGAATTGAAGCAGCTAAGAAACATTTCCACCAAGTGCGTTGGGGTTTTACCCCCATTTCAAAGCCATTCGTGCAGTCAGAATCGCCATCAGAGTGATGGTTTGTGAGCTAAAATTTCAGCACTCATTTTAGCTTTTGTCGAAGTGAAGATTTTGTCACATTCTGGTTCTTTTGTGAAATGGTGGGCAACAATGACTTGTTTGGCATGCTTCACGCTGAAGATAAGCTTGATGGGACCAACTATCTGATGTGGTCTTACATAATGAAGCATGTTCTTGTTGCTAAACAACTTTGGAACATAGTGGCAGATGTAGATCAAAGACCCGCAGGAGCTTCTACTTCACAGTCTACTGTCACAGATGGAGCTTCTTCTTCAAGTACAGTGGTTTCTCCTTCTCCAGCTACATAGGAACAGCTTAGATGGGATGGAAAAGATGCTCAAGCTCATGCTTTGATTGCGCTTTCAATGAAGCATCATATAGTTCTACACATTCGGTCATGTTCTACATCGAGACAGGCATGGGACACTCTTGCTTCTTTGTATGCCGTGCATAATGAAGCACGTGTTGCATACTTGAGGAAGCAACTTGAGGATGTATGTATGGCTGAAAATGAGTCGGTGGATGTGTATGTGACATGCATCAAGGACTTGAAAGAGCAATTGGCAAACATAGATGAGATTATTCCAAATGCATCACTCATTTCTACATTGTTGAAAGGATAATCGGAATCTTTTCAAAGCTTTGCTACTACACTCCGTTTGGTTACAAAAGGAAATCCTAATATGTATGCATTTGATGAGGGTATATCTCTTCTTTTGCAAAAAGAGCAATCTAGAGTGAATATGAGTGGTTTGATTGAGGGAACGCAAGCACTTGTTATCTCACAAAAGGGGAAAAGCAAGTATGGCTCAGCTTTGGGTTCATCAAAACCAAAGCCTCAAGCTTCCTCTTCCACTCATTCCTCTAATGATAGTGATTTTCAAAAGAAGAAGAGATGCAAATATTGTCAGAAGGTTGGTCATACTATTGATGAGTGTAGAAAGCTTGCTAAATGCAATGAAAAGAAGAAGGAATCCGGCATGTCTATTGCTGAAAATTCACCAAATGTAAAGAATGATGAAGCTAACATGGCTCAAGATTTTTGGGCATGTGTTGTTACATGTCATTATGATGCTTCTTTGCATTCTAAACCTGTGGTTGTGAGTGAGGCTGATTCTGATTGGTTCTTTGATAGTGGTGCTTCAAAGCACATAACATCATGCAAAAGTTTTTTTGCCTCTTTGAAAGATGCACCCAAAGGAGGACATGTGATGTGTGCAAACAATGCCTCTTGTTATATCATTGGATTAGGCAAAATTGAGCTTATGGCTGCAAATGGAGGTGTGATTCTCTTGAAAAATGCAATGTATGTGCTCGGTATTAAGAAGAACTTAATTTTCAGTTCCATTGATTGTCAAAGCTGGACTTCATGTACACTTTGTTGATGATAAGTGTATGGTTCATGATTTCAGCAATGGTGATGTTATCGTGATGTCCCGTACATTATGTAATGGTTTGTATCGCATGGATACATACAAGAGGGATGCCTCGAATGCCTTGGTTGCTCATACTTCTTCCATGGCTAAAAATGGAGCTTTGGCATGCTCGTTTTGGTCACTTAAACTTCAATAGTTTTCTTTACTTGCAAAAGAAGGACATGGTTACTGGCTTGCCTACACTTGAGTCCATTGAAAAGCATGCATGTGAAGGTTGCATTCTTGGAAAAATGCATCGTGCTTCTTTTCCAAAAGATTCATACACACACTACAAGAAAATTGTAGCTTGTTCATAGTGATGTATGTGGTCCCGTCAAGAATCCATCTTTTGGGAAGCATGTATATTTTGTTACCTTCATTGATGATGCTACTCGCCATACATGGGTGTATCCTATGAAAGCAAAGAATGAGGTATTTTCTTGCTTCAAAGCATTTTTAGCTATGGCTGAAAATTTTTCTTCACAAAAGCTTTTGACTCTACGCACGGATCGTGGTGGTGAATACATGTCACATGAGTTTAATGTTTTTCTTTGTGAAGGATGCATTTCACACCAATGTATGGTGCCATATACACCTCAACAAAATGGCGTTGCCGAGCGTAAAAATAGAACTCTACTTGAAATGGCATGATGTATGGTTAAAGGAAAGCATCTTCCTGATAAGTTTTAGATGGAAGCAATCATGTGTGCAAACTATGTGTTGAATTGCTGCCCTACAAAAGCATTGAGAATCATCACTCCTGATGAGGCTTGGAATGGTCATAAGCCTATGGTTAGTCATATGTGTGTGTCTGGTTGTTTGGCATATGCTCTTGTGTCATCACAACAACGTCACAAACTTGATGACAAGGCAAAGAAATGTATATTTGTTGGTTATAGTGATGAAAGTAAGGGATATCGGTTGCAACATCCATTGAAGAACACCATTATTGTGAATCGAGATGTGGTATTTGCTGAAAATTCAGTTTTCCCTCTACTTGAATGCAAAAAAACAGCCAATAGTTAGCTCACAAGATGTGTTCGATACACTCATGCCTTTGTTCCAAAATGGTGCACTTGACTATGGCCATGTAGACTAGCCAACTGAGGTTCAAAGGGGTGAAAATTTCAACCCAAATAGGGTTGTAAATTTAGAGAATTTCCAGCCAAACATGGCTGAAAAATATCAACCAAAAATTGTCAAAACTATTGGAAATTTCTAGCCACATATGGCTGAACATTTGCATCAAAATATGGCTGAAAATGAGCATGAAATTCACCCCACACATGATATACATATTGAAGATGTTTTACATAATGAACGCATGTCTATCAAGAGTGCACAATCTATGTCAAAGTGGCTGAAACACACTTTGCAGGACAGCATATTGAGTGCACCTTTACTTGGTAGAACAATATCAAGCTCTCACCATGCATCAAGTAATTTTGTGGATTATTCTCTTTTCATGTAATGAAGAGCCACTTTCTTTTGAAGATGCATGTGACGATCCACAATGGATGAGTGCTATGCAATGAGAAATGGATTCCATACATAGGAATGGTACTTGGGAGTTATGTGAATTTCCAAAAAGAAAGAATGTCATTGGTACAAAGTGGGTTTATAAGATTAAGAGAAAATCTGATGGTAGCATTGATCGCTACAAAGTTAGATTGGTTGCCAAAGGATATGCACAACAATATGGCATTGATTATGAGGAAACATTTGCACCTACTTCATGCATCACTACCATTCGTACCGTGGTTGCATTGGCTACCCATCGAGGTTGGAAAGTGCATCAATTGGATATAAAAACAGCCTTCTTGAATGGTGATTTGCAAGAAGAGGTCTATGTGAAGCAACCTCCTGGATTTGCTATGAAAGGGAAAGAGCATATGGTTTGTCGCTTGCATAAAGCCTTGTATGGTCTCAAGCAAGCTCCACGTGCATGGTATGAAAAAATACATAAGCACTTGATTGCTCTTGGCTTCACATGTAGTCCGATTGAAAGCACACTCTATGTACGCAAAAATAAGGCTGATCTTATAGTGCTTGTTCTTTATGTCAATGACATACTCTTGACTGGGTCATGTGATGCAAAACTTGACATTCTTATGGCTAATTTGTAACATACTTTTGATGTCACTTATCTTGGTCTTTTGAGCTACTATCTTGGCATCCAGTTTGTATCCGTTGATGGGGGAATTGTTATGCATCAAGCAAAGTATGTTGAAAAACTACTTCAGTGTTTTGCCTTTGAGGATTGCAAGCCGATTTCCAGACCAGTTGAGACAGGTTTCAGGTTCCCAGTTGAGGATTCTAGTGATGCATTTGACACTTCTCTTTATCAGCAAGTTGTGGGATGTCTTATATATGCATGCAACACAAGGCCAGATATACAGTATGCAGTTTCCCAGTTGAGTTGATTCATGCATTGCCCTGGCACTAAGCATTGGCAAGTGGTGAAACGTGTGTTTAGATATCTCCGAGGCACTTTGAGCTTAGGTCTCTTTTATGGCAGAGATATTCAACCATGCTTGCATGCTTTTATAGATAGTGATTGGGTTGGTTGTTATGGTACTCGTGTGTCCACTAGTGGTAATTGCTTTTTCCTTAGAGACTCATGCATATCTTGGTTGAGTAAGAATCAACCTACAGTGGCGACATCGAGTTGTGAAGCTGAGTACAGGGCAGTTTTCACAGCTATAGTGGAGTGTATATGGCCGAGATGCCTATTGATCGATCTTTGCATGGAGATTAATGTTGCTACGCATATTCTCACTGATAGTCAGAGTGCTTTGGCTATTGCAAAAAACCCAGTGTTTCATGCACGGAACAAACATATTGAGGTGCATTATCACTATGTGAGAGAGCGCCTTCATGCAGGAGATATTGATTTGGTATATGTGCCTACACAAGATAATGTGGCAGACAAATTAACCAAAGCTCTTCCACGGGAAAATTTTGAAGCTTTTTGCAAAGCTTTAGGCTTATTACCTTGTGGGGGCTGATCTGTCACTCCCTGTATGTGTTCACATCATTCGCTCTAGGGGGTTTATTACACTTATGTGTTCCTTGAGTAGCTTTGATGTGAACCTTTTCCCTATACATGGGCACTTTTTACTCTAGTGCTGGCTAGAGGTTTATTCCCCATGTTACCACATATTTGATACTCTCATATGTGGTAGAACTTTGTACTTAGGGATATTATTCAGCTCTTACTTCAATTTAGTTCATCGTCAATAGAGTGAGCTATTCGAGCCATCGTCTTCTCCATGTGTCTTGCTGCGTTTGTGCTCCTTGTGTGTGCTTCTCGTGTGTCTCTCACACTTCTATACACACCCAACAGTTGGGTGATTGATATCTCTTTTTGTGTGTAGAATTTGTTGGAACTATTTTACTCTCAGTTGTAAGGGCTTCTTCTCCTTCTCTATTTACCTACTTTCAATGGTTTTGGTGTCATTGGGTAGCCCTTAGAGTGCTCTACATTTGAATCAAGTTTGAGATTCATTCTCTGTATATTCTCTGAGAAAAGCTTGCTGGAATGAAGTGATGTCTCTATTTTGCTAGAGTGACACCAAATTTGGCATCGTTTCTGGGGAGAGAGCTTCGAGGACGAGCGTGTGATGGTAAGACGTAGAGTTGTGACATTGGAGTCATAGGTAATATCTTCACTTTTCTTTATTTTTCATTATTTTTTTTATTTTCATCATCGCCATCATCATCCTCACCATCTCCCACCTCCATCTCCACCTTCACAAAAATTTCAGTTTTTTGTTCATATTCCCCTCCCCACCTCATTTCCCTCATTTCATTTGTGAGACATAGTGAGAGAGACCTTGTGCGTGATTTATTTCTTGTGTGTTTTTTAGCTTTTGTTGCAGGTTCTAGTTGTATCATCATCTCTAGTAGCTTGCATAGGTACGATAGACCTCTGCACAGGTCCCAAGATGACGATCTTTGTCTATCGTGACAGATAGAGAAAGTTGTTATTTTGTGTTTGCATGCATGTCATGATAATCTACACCATTAGACCACTCCAAATCATCAGAACGATCCAAAAAAGTTGTTTTTTTTCTATCTATCATGATAGACCAAAACACCATAGACGACAAATAGTGTCTATCACGATAAACAACCCTCATGGTAGATGATAGATCCCATCTATCACAACAGACGGCCCTCACGATAGATGATAGATTGTCTATTGTGATAGACACCCATCTATCATGATAGATAGCCCTCACGACAGACGATATACCCCATCTATTGTGATAGACAAGCCCATGATAGAAGACAGATAGCATCTATCATGATAGACACCCATCTATTGCAACAAACAGCCCTTACGACACATGATAGACCCCGTCTATCATGATAGATAGGCCCACCATAGACAACAAATAGCATCTATCATGAAAGACGCCCGTCTATCGCGATAGAACACCCTCACGATAGACAATAGACCCTGTTTATCATGATAGACAGACCCATGATAGATGATAGATAGCATCTATCATGACAAACACCCGTCTATCACGACAGACAAAAACTAGTGTCTATCACAATAGACACCCGTCTATCATGACAGAGAGCCCTCACGATAGATGATAGACCCCATCTATCGCGACAGACAGGCCCATGATAGATGACAAATAGCTTCTATGATGATAGACACCCATCTATCACTACAGATAGCCCTCATGACAGACGATAGACCCCGTCTATTGTGACAGACACCCATCTATCATGACAGACAGCCATGCACCATAGACACTATCTATCACGACAGACACCGTCTATCACGATAGACACCTATTTTTGGCAAAAAATTAAGGTGATGTTTTTTTTTTGAAATTTTTGTGGTAAAAAATGGCATTTTTCAAGCTCGTCCATTTACGCAATTCCAAAGGCTTTAGAAAAATACACCGAATACCTGAGAGGTCTTGTTTGATTGTTTTAACCCCCAAAACTCTGAATCGACATAACTTTTTCATACGAAATCCGTTTTTTAAGCTCTAGAGCTCGTTGGAAAGCTCGTGGTGAATCCTAAGTTGACCCTAAGTGGGATTAGGAAACCTATGGGCGCCTAGAAATGTTTTTGTGCAATACAAAGGGGAAGAAGGATCATCAAAAGTGTATAAAGTAAATTGTCTATCAATTGAAGTTAAAAGCTTGAGCTAAGATTGGAATTTTTATAGGATCATTTTTTATAAGATTGGAGAGACGAGAGCAAGGTGCCAATGTGTGCAGGCTTGGGAATGAGTGTCTTGAGCATACGAGTGTAGTAAGGAGAAGAAACTTGAGGTTAGAAGATCTCTCAACCCCCTCAGTCCATTCCTAACTTAGGCTAAGTGCGATTAGATGTGTTGATTGATCAAGAGTACTATTGGAGGAGATGGTGGATAGTCTTCAGAGATGAAGTGGTGTTGCTTGATCCTACTTCACACCTTCCAAAAATGATTGTTGGAGAGTGTAGTAGGCCTCTTTAGCTAGCTAATGATCATAAATAATCACATATGTTGCTTGGAACATGATCCACTAATCAATGGATCAAAACAGATAGGTAGGAATTGATCCAAGATCAAGAAACTTGTTATTCTTGTCTCTACACCTGTTCAATGTTTTGAACAGTTCTATGAGCATACTAGCAATTAGCTTAATTCCTTTTGGGAAACTCTAATTAGCTTAGAAAGGTACCAATCATGATTGATTTCATCAAAAATGATAGACTACATGCAGAGAATGGTGTTTAGAAAACCACACTATAATAAGCTCCTCAAATCATAGTATGTCTTCTCTAATGATCTCCAAGAGTCTGTTAGATATGCTCAATGCCTCACCCTTATGTAACACCACCATTTTCCATAACACTCTATTTTGTAAGGTCCCCATTATGAGGAGAAGCCATGTGAGAGTGTTGGACATTGGTAGGTTCTTGACTTTGAGGTCAGATGAGGTCTAGTGTAGACCGTAGATGGATAGTTAGGAAGGTTACTTCTAAGCCATTGGATTTGGGATTGATCCGATGTGAGGATCAACCTAAATCAAGGGCTAGAAACAAAAGTAGCTTTCTTAACTTGGGGAAGGGTCTAATTGATGTGGGCCATTGGATCTAGACTTGATCCTAAGTGTGGATTAAGCAAGATCAAGGGTTACAAACAAATGGTTGTTGATCCTACCTTTGTACCATTGGATTTACCCCATAGATCAATGGTGGAGATTATTTTGGGCATGGATCAAGCTACCACGACCCTAGAACATGGGTAGGCCGACTTAGGCTTGGAGGACCTTATAAGGATGGTCCCCATCCCATGTAGGATCATCAGTTTGTGTGGTTGGAACCATTAGGGTATCCATCTTAGTACCCATTGTGTTGGCCTATAGCCCTTCACCTAGCTTCTATCTAGATCACCATCTAAGCTCCATATAGGGAGTGCATGGGTGGATAGAACCATCTATATATTGTTTAGTGTTTGAGTTCCATTGTATTAGAGATATGAGTTTTAGTTGAATTGAGTTGAGTTCATCTTCTATATCATCTTGAGTCCATTTTTCATTATAACCAAATCTCTTGTGTTATTCCCATGAGTAGTGATATCTCTCTTTCTATCTAACCTTGATCTTATATGTGTGTTGTGGTAACCTCTACATGGCATTAGAGTTACACCACTAGCCCACCACTCAAATCATTATTCATTTATTTTCTTTTTCTTACATGGTATCAGAGCTCAGGAAGGTATAGAAGATTGCAGAGATCGTGGAGGCCAAGGAATCAACTCTAGAATTTGTGGAAGGAATGCTTCAATAATCAAGCTTGTGAGAGGTAAATGCTTCAACTCGAAAGTTTGTGATAGGTAAAGGCTTCAACATTGGAGTTCTTGGGAGGCAAAGGCCTCAATGCCATAGCTTGTGGGAGGCAAAGGCTTCAATACTAGAGTTCTTGGGAGGCAAAGGCTTCAAGGCTTCAAGTTCATGGGACACAAAGGCTTCAACACTATGGAGGTGTTATTATCTAGAAGTGGAAGTGGAGTTGGTGCAATGGATTTGGAAATACAAACACTATGGGTTCATCCACCGACCTTTAGTGAAGGCAAGTTAGATGGTACAAATTATTTTCTTTGGAAGTTCAAGATTACAGTTATCCTTGATTCTTATGATCTTTTGGAGATGGTGATGGGAAGTGAGCAAGAGCCACAACCTACCTTTGACCCATTGGATCCGAGTAAGGTGATTCTCCCAAATGCAAAGCTTCTACAAGCTTGGAAGATAAGGAATGCAAATGCACTATATTATATAGTGAACAATTGTGTGGAGTCTATTCTACCTCTTATTCAACATACATCCAAGGCAAGTGACGCATGGAGTATGTTGAGGAGTCACTATGAGGTAAGAAACCAAACATGCATTCAAAATTTAGAAAATCAATTGGAAGCAAAGATGTTTGCAGAAGGAGAGAAGGGGAATGCATCCATTACTCAGATCAAGAAGCCATGTGATGGAATGGCTTGTGAAGGGATAGAGAAGAGCGGCATGGACCTAGCTCAAAGGCATCTCCAAGATTCTCCACCAAACTATGATGGAAGGGTAACTACTCTCAACACTCAGGTGAGACCTCAAACTTCGATATTTGAAGAGTTCTATTCACTACCAAGGGAAGAGGATTTGGAGCTCAAAACCCAACGAAGAAGCAACAATGGAGATGCTACATTCTCCAACAATGCATCAAAAAAAGGTGGTTCCTCAACCAAAGGTGAAAGTGAAAAGAAGAGGAGGAGGAGTAGTAAGAAGAAGTTTCAAGGACAATGCTTCCATTGCAAAAGAAAGGGACATACAATTGCACATTGTCATGTCAAGAGGATAGATGAAGTGAAGGAGGAGACAATACATGGAGCCAAAGCAAAGGTGGTATGCTCCTCAACACAAGAAGAATCAATTGTGGATTCATGGGTACTAGACAATGGTGCATCTCATCAAATGACCAATGATATAGGTCAAACTAGTTCTATGCAGCCTCAGCAAGAACTCATCATGGTGACAGGAACAATATGGAAGGAGATGCAAAAGCAAGGTATTGTTCTTCATCACTTACCTACAGTGAATGGAATGAAGGAACCTTATAGAGCTTGTATGATGGGCAAGCTGCACAGAGAGACATTCCCACAAGAAAGCAAGAGTAGGTCAAAGGCTCCTCTAGTGTTGGTATATGCTAACTTGTGTGGTAAGATGTCTATACAGGCCTTGGGAGGATCTTCCTACATTGTGATCGTTGACGACTATAGCAGGAAGATGTGGATGTACTTTCTTCGTGATAAGGCTCAAGCTTTTGGTAAGATTAAACGACAACCAGAACTTGTTGAAAATGAACCAGGGAAAAGTGTGAAGAAGCTTGGAATAGGAGGTGGTGGTGAGCTCAACTCAGAGGAGTTGGAAGGCTTTTGCAAGTGCAAAGGGATAAAGTGTCAATCAGTGACACCTCACACATTACAACATGATGGCATTATGGAATACAAGAGTCACACCATTGTTGAGATAACAATGTGTATGAGAGAAGGCATGGGCTTTCCTTATCAAATCACAAAGAGTCATCATGAAGTTTACATTCGTAAGAATCCATTAGTCTCACACTTTAGAATTTTTGAGAGTGTATGTTATGCTCTTGTCCCAAGTCAAAGAAAGAACAAGTTGGAACCAAAAAGCAAGAGATGCATCTTCCTAGGTCATAATGAAAAGCAAATGGCTTTCATATTATATGACCATGAGGCAAAGAAGATACAAGGGAGTCGTGATGTGGTGTCTATGGAGCAGCCACATGCAGTGGAGGACAAGAAAAGATCTTCCATTTTATCATCAAGCGAAGGAGTAGTTCACTATGTACCTAGCCCAAGAGTCATCCCTACCTATGAATGGGAGGAAGCATCATCATCAGATGGTGAGAAGAGAGTCTACCAACCTAAAATCACCCAAACAAATTGGTTGTCACTGCAATGGGTGAAAAAGCTCTATGGTCAGAGTAATCCTATACCAACAACTATCAAAGAGAAGGCAGAAGGACCAAGTAGATCACAGAGAATAGAGGAGCACAAGTGGGCTTCTACTCACATAGTCAATATAGCCATGATGGTTGTGATTATGAAGCAAGTAATGAAGCCATTAATTGAAGATGAAGCACTTGTAGATCCGGCATGGAAGGAGGTTGTGCAAGCCAACTATGATAGCTTAATGAACAATGAAGCATGGGAGGTCACTAGCACCAAGTGGGTCTGGCAGGTGAAGTACATGATACAAGGGACCTTGGAATGCTATCACCACACATTGATAGCACAAGGACTTTCACTGGTGAAGGGTTTTGGTTTTCAAGACTCTTTTGCTCTAATGATCACTATTTGCAGCATACTAATGTTAATAGCTCATATGAAGTGGGAAGTTTTCACATTACATGTCAGATCAGAACATTTGAATGTTGACCTCAAAGAGGAGGTACATGTGTTGCAGCCACCAAGGTTTGAGGTTCCACATTCAAAGGACATACTATGTAAGCTGAAGAAGGCATCATATGTGATGAAACAAGCCCTAGGATCATTGTATGAGCAGATAGACATTGGGAGCTACATGAAGGTCTTTGGTAGTCTTATCTACTTATGGAGTACCATACAAGATATCAGTTTTCTAGTAAGACTTTTGAGAAGGCTTGGGAATAGAACTCATGAAGGACATTCAAGAGTTGGCAAGCAAGTACACTTGAGAAGGAAGGTGGAAACAGTCTACTATGCAACCATGAAGAATGCAACAAGTACCCTCACCAAGGTGCTTACAAAGGATCTACTTCAGATACATCTTTGAAGACTTGGCATTGGGCCAAGAAGGTAGTTCACCTTTGGGTGGACATTGAGGGGGGGTGTTAGACATGGTCAATGCTCCACCCTCATGGAAGACTTGGCATTGGCCCAAGAAGGTAGTTCACCTTTGGGTGGACATTGAGGGGGGGTGTTAGATATGCTCAATGCCTCACCCTTATGTAACACCACCATTTTCCATAACACTCTATTTTGTAAGGCCCCCATTATGAGGAGAAGCCATGTGAGAGTGTTGGACATTGGTAGGTTCCTGACTTTGAGGTCAGATGAGGTCTAGTGTAGACCGTAGATGGATAGTTAGGAAGGTTACTTCTAAGCCATTGGATTTGGGATTGATCCGATGTGAGGATCAACCTAAATCAAGGGCTAGAAACAAAAGTAGCTTTCTTAACTTGGGGAAGGGTCTAATTGATGTGGGCCATTGGATCTAGACTTGATCCTAAGTGTGGATTAAGCAAGATCAAGGGTTACAAACAAATGGTTGTTGATCCTACCTTTGTACCATTGGATTTACCCCATAGATCAATGGTGGAGATTATTTTGGGCATGGATCAAGCTACCACGACCCTAGAACATGGGTAGGCCGACTTAGGCTTGGAGGACCTTATAAGGATGGTCCCCATCCCATGTAGGATCATCAGTTTGTGTGGTTGGAACCATTAGGGTATCCATCTTAGTACCCATTGTGTTGGCTTATAGCCCTTCACCTAGCTTCTATCTAGATCACCATCTAAGCTCCATATAGGGAGTGCATGGGTGGATAGAACCATCTATATATTGTTTAGTGTTTGAGTTCCATTGTATTAGAGATATGAGTTTTAGTTGAATTGAGTTGAGTTCATCTTCTATATCATCTTGAGTCCATTTTTCATTATAACCAAATCTCTTGTGTTATTCCCATGAGTAGTGATATCTCTCTTTCTATCTAACCTTGATCTTATATGTGTGTTGTGGTAACCTCTACATGGCATTAGAGTTACACCACTAGCCCACCACTCAAATCATTATTCATTTATTTTCTTTTTCTTACAGAGTCGAGATATCCCATGGGTCATGAGATCCTCTTCTTATAGCACTCCCCATAGATAATTAGGTAACTTCTTCTCATTCAACATTGACCTAGTAGCTTCAACTATTAACATGTTCCTTATTTCAGGAGTATATCTTGTTGTGACTTCCCTCTTTATACCTCTGTCTTGTCAAAATGAATCAAACTCGTGTGAAAAGTACTCACCACCTCCATCAGACCTGATCCTTTTCAAGCTTCTTCCTGTTTGGTTCTCAACTAGTGCCAATATTTTTTGAAACATGTGAATACTTCATCCTTAGGCTTCATGAAATAAAGGATTGTCCATCTATTGTAATCATCAATAAATGAAACATAGTACCTTGAACCTGAGATTGATGGATCTTTGCTAGGACTCCACACATCAGTGTGTACAAGTTCCAAATAGTCTTCATGCATGTATCCCTTCTTGTTGAATGGTTGCCTTTGAGCTTTGCCAAATTGGCATGCTCCATATTTTTATATCATATGCTGCTTGGTCACATTGGGAATGCCAAGCACACTCTGATCTGCATATTTGCTTCAGAGTTCTTTTTCCTATGTGTCGTAGCCTTGTGTGCCATATCTCTAGCTCAGATAAGGTTTCATCCTTGTAATTAAAAAGTGCTATGTTCCTGGTGTCTTCAATCTCAAGTGTGAATAATCTACCAGATTTCTCACCTTTACTAGCAATCCTTTTGAATCCTTGTTGAGGGTCTTCCACGTATGCTCCATGCTTAGTGAATCTGACCTGTAAGCCTTTCTCAATAATCTGTCCAACACTAATTAGGTTTTTTGTTATACTTGGCACATACAAGACTTTACTCAAGAGGTTCATGTTACCATTAGAAGTCTTAACATTTCCAATTTGCTTGACTGAGTGTTTAGTGTCATCATGTTTAGTGTCATCATGTTTAGTGTCATCATGTTTAGTGTCATCATGTTTAGTGTCATCATGTTTAGAGTCATCACTTGTCTGTACTTCATGCTTCCCTTTGGGGTCTTCAAGATCAGATAATAAAGCTACATTTCTAGCCACATGATTTGAACAACCTGAATCAATATAGAAAATATGTTCATCATCTTTACCTTGCTTGGATGTCATGTTCATGATGAGTAGAGAGTCTTCTTGGTCTTCTGCATAGTTATTGTAATCGCTTCTTCCTCTAAAGCTTCCCTGATAGTTGTTGTTGTTGTAGCCTTGATTGTAGTTATGACTGCAGTTGTTTCCTCCATTATCGTACCTGCCTCTAGATTTTCCATAGCTACCTCTATGGAAGCCTCTTCCCCTTTGATTCCTTGTGTTCTTGAATCATTCTTCTATGGTGTGATTGGTAAGACCACAAATGTTGCAAGGTGTATTGTTGTAGGATCTCCCCCTACCTTGCTTTCCTCCTCTACCCCTTCCTCTAGCACCTCTTCCTCTACCTGTAGAATTAGCTTGAGAGGTACTAACCTCTTCTTCATTCTTTTTGCTTTTACCTTTAGCCTTACTTTTATTCTTATGTGTATAAAGGGAAGAAGATTGGGTACCTCTAGAGTTGTCACCATTCTTGTTGAGCTTTGTCTCATGGGTGAAGAGTTTCCCCATCAAAGTGTTGAGGTCAGGTATTTGCATATCCATGTAAAGGTCCATTGTTGTGGTGGAATCCCATTTATCATCAACTTTGATGCCATTAATGATCTGCCTTACTATGTGTTCTTCTTCTATCTCCTCTCCTATGCTTGCAAGCTGGTTAGCCACATCTTTCATACTGAATGACACATTTCTATGTTATACTAGGAGAGTTCTGAGAGAGGAATATACCTTCTTTCATCTTCCAAACTTCCA
Source organism: Ceratopteris richardii (assembly GCA_020310875.1). Lineage (NCBI taxonomy): Eukaryota > Viridiplantae > Streptophyta > Polypodiopsida > Polypodiales > Pteridaceae > Ceratopteris > Ceratopteris richardii. Next base: position 66,541,952 of record CM035438.1, read on the forward strand.
TCCTAAGAAGTAATGAAGCAAGCTAAGATCTATCATAGAGTACTCAAGGTGAATCCTCTTGATGGTAAATTGGATGTGTTCATCATTTGATCCTGTCAAAATGAAGCCATCTCCATAAAGAATAATGATTGCAACAAGTGACTCTTTCTGATAGATGTAGAGGTTGGCATCAATAGTGCTTCTTTGAAATCCTTTTTCTTTGAAGAATTTATGTATGTTCTCATACCATGTCCTCGGAGCTTGCTTAAGTCCATAAAGTCCTTTGTGAATTTGTAGATATGATCTTACTTTCCTTTGATTCGGAAACCTTGTGGCTATTCCATGTATACTTCCTCTTGAAGATTGCCATTTAGGAAAGCTCTTTTTACATCTAACTAGTAAATGGGGCATTTGAAGTGTGCATTTAAGGCAAGAATGACTCTAATAGTTATGAACCTTGCAATAGGGGTAAAGGTTTCTTCATATTCAATGCCATGCTTTTATTTATATCCCTTTGTTATGAGTCTTGATTTAAACTTTTCCAATCTTCCATCTGATTTGTACTTCAGTTTAGATAGACAGTTAACTCCAATAACTTGATGATTAGAAGGCATTGGTACAAGTGTCCAAGTATTGTTATTTTGGATTGCATCCATCTCTATTTGCATAGCTTCTTCCCACTCTTGTTGGCATTGAGCTTGTTTGAAAGTTGAAAGGCTCTGGATTTTGTTGAAGTTGATGCATAAGTGCATAATTGACATAGTGAATTTTTTTCTCTTTGTTGTTTTTCATTGAGCCTCTAAAATCTTCTAAGTTTTCTGGAAGTACTTTCTTCTAAACTATGCTTAGAAATGACTATCTCCCCCTCTAAAGTGTAGACGGGTGGAATAGGACTTGGACTTGGATCTTTAGTGGAGTACTTTGAAGTTTCATCAAAAATTACATATTTTGAAATAGTGATGCAATGGTTTTCCATATCGTACGATTTTTATGCCTTAGATTGTTCAATATATTCAATGAATAGATGCTTCTTAGACTTAGATGACACCTTGTGTTGATCTTCCTAGGGTACATGTACAAATGCTTCACTTCCGAACACTCTAAAGTAGTTAATATTGGGCTTTCATCCATAGTAGGCTTCAAATGGTTCCTTATGTAGTTCACTTGTGAAGCCCCTATTGATGATGTGTACTCTAATATGTATAGCTTCGGACCAAAATTTGAAAGGTGATGCTTTGTTGTGAAGCATGGTGCATGCCATTTCCATGAAACGGTGGATCTTCCTTTCGGTGACTCCATTTTGAGATGGAGTACAATTGTGTTCATTGCCTTTTGATTTCTTTCTTCTTTAGGAAGTTATCCAATTCATGATTGATAAACTCATCGCCTCCATCTAATCTACTAGTATTTACTGAACTAGATGCCTCGTTCTCAACTTGATAGACCCACTCTCTAAATTTAGAGAAAGTATCTACCTTTGATTTGAGAAAATACATCCATATGTATCTAGTGTGATCATCTATTAAGAGAAAGGAGTAGATTGATCCACTTACTGATGGGATATTCATAGGTCCGGAGAGGTCCATGTGGACTAGAGCTAGAGGATTCCTTGCTTGGGTGGATGCCTCTTTTGGTACAGAAACCAGTATTGGCACACATCTTGCACTTGTCCAATCTTTGGAAAACCCTTAACCAATTGAGATGTTGAGATCTTGGTTAAGTAGGATGTATGGCCATATCTCTCGTGAAATTTTGGAGATTGGTTACTTAGTGAGGAAGCAGGAAATATTGTGTAAGTTTTTGTCCTCAATTCCTTTGGCCTATTATTTCCTACGTGTTAGCATCGATCACCTTCAACGTTCTATTGTCAAACAAAACTTTTTTGTGATGATTAGCAATAGCTTTGATGGAGAGGAGATTCATGCAAAGATTTGGTACGAAGAGTGCATTTGATAAGTCTTTGCATTCTCCCTTTTGATTTATAATTTGTACAATTCAATTGAGAGACTCTTGTTGTTTCCTAATTAGTAGACCACCTTTGTGTTTTTCTAACTCGTGAAAAGACTTGAGGCCCTTGCACATATGGGAGGTTGCTTCAATATCAAATATCCATTCTTATGACGAGATAGAAGTGATTAAAACGTTTGCTTTTGTTGATATGAAGAAGTCTTCATTCTAACTATGAGACCTATGTGTAGAAGACTTCGATTGATTTTTGGATGTAGATGCTTTAAATTATTATTTCTTTTATAACAGAACTTCTCAATATGCCTTGATTTCCCGCAACAATTAAATGTAAATTTTGTGTTTGAAGAGTTGAAGCCTTGATTGGTGGAATTGTTATATTGAAGACTAGAGTGCTTGGGCTTGTTGAAGGATTCCTTAGCTTTCATATCCACTTCTTAAAATGTTGGAAACTTCATACATGAGTTGCGGAGGAACGGAAGTCTTCATACTTCTTCCCAAGTCAAGACTTGACCTCAATTGTAGAGGGTCATTACAAATGTTTTATATGACTTAGGAGTTTTTTCAGAAGCCTAATGGCCAAATCCTTGTTGGATGCTTGTGTGATGCACAACACGAGTTTGCATTGATAATCTTCAAAAGTTGCAATGATCTTAGTGATAAGATCCTAGGGCCTAATTGCTAGGTTATGGAATCTTGCTTCTAGGACATAAATTCTTAAGGGAATCTTATCTTCATACAAATCTTCAAGTATCTTCCAAGCTTGATGAGATGTTTTTCAAGAAGTGATATACCCTTTCATTAGCTTATCACAAGCTAGCAATATTTGCCCTACGGCTCACTTACCCTTAACATTTCAAACATTCCATGTAGCGAGATCACTATCCTTGTCGGACTTGAGTTCTCTCGCATTTACAACTTCATACAGTAAATTTGCGTACAAATAACCTTTGATAGTGTCCTTTCACAAATTATAATTTATGTCATTCAAGCTTTCATCTTTTGACATGAGCATAGGTTTGAATAATGGCAAGTAAAACATACTCAATGAAGTTGCATCAGAGATTGTAGACATTATGTAACCCTTGAAGAAGATAGAACTTCAAAGATTAGTAACTACACTTGCAAAATAAGAAGATTCAACACTAGATATTTTGAGGGGGGTTGGGGGGCATAGAGTAGCCCTATGAACTTCTTGAAACCTTTGGGGGTATACAGTAGCCTCCCAAAGCACACATATAGATTCCTTATATCACTTTATGTTACAAAAATAGGGCACTTAGTGCCAATGGTTTATGTCAAATTGAGGGTCAGCCTTGGGAAATACAAACTAACCCATTGAGTTATGGATTACAATGGGGGCACTTTAGGTCTTGGAGTGTCCAAAAAAAAGGGTCTTATGAAGAAGGATTTGGCCAAATACCAAGGATACAAGAGTGATGGATGGCACTTAGGACTTACAAAAAAATGGATGGAGTTAAAAGAGGGATGTAATGTCAATTGAGTAGACGCATGTAGTGAATATTGTGATGCAAACAAAAGTTGATAGAGTTAGGGCACACACATAAGATTGATAGAAAATTCAAAAGGGATATAAACAATCCTTAACTAGAAATTATATGATCCCCTGTATGGAGCTCAAATTTTAATGCTTATCAGATCTTAGTAAAGCATGGAGTAAATCTGAAAAGCCACATGTGAAAATATTGAAATAAATTTAATGAAATTTGGCCAAAAACATCATCACTGATGTCATACCACTAAAAAAATGCAAGCTTCCAAAAGGAATTTTATGTAATTTGAATGATGTTTCTTTTGCTTTAAGTGTTTTTTTATTCATGCTTGGAGTATTTCTCTCTCTCCTTGTGAATGAGAGGTGCCTTGCCCAACTACCATGTGTAGAGGACAAGAGAGCATTGCTCTCTCTCTCTCTCTCTCTCTCTCTCTCTCTCTCTCTCTCTCTCTCTCTCTCTCTCTCTCTCTCTCTCTCTCTCTCTCTCTCTCTCTCTCTCTCTCTCTCTCTCTCTCTCTCTCTCTCTCTCTCTCTCTCTCTCTCTCTCTCTCTCTCTCTCTCTCTCTCTCTCTCTCTCTCTCTCTCTCTCTCTCTCTCTCTCTCTCTCTCTCTCTCTCTCTCTCTCTCTCTCTCTCTCTCTCTCTCTCTCTCTCTCTCTCTCTCTCTCTCTCTCTCTCTCTCTCTCTCTCTCTCTCTCTCTCTCTCTCTCTCTCTCTCTCTCTCTCTCTCTCTCTCTATCTATCTATCTATCTATCTATCTATCTCCTCCCTCCTCCCTCCCTCCCTCCCTCCCTCCCTCCCTCCCTCCCTCCCTCCCTCCCTCCCTCCCTCCCTCCCTCCCTCCCTCCCTCCCTCCCTCCCTCCCTCCCTCCCTCCCTCCCTCCCTCCCTCCCTCCCTCCCTCCCTCCCTCCCTCCCTCCCTCCCTCCCTCCCTCCCTCCCTCCCTCCCTCCCTCCCTCCCTCCCTCCCTCCCTCCCTCCCTCCCTCCCTCCCTCCCTCCCTCCCTCCCTCCCTCTCTCTCTCTCTCTCTCTCTCTCTCTCTCTCTCTCTCTCTCTCTCTCTCTCTCTCTCTCTCTCTCTCTCTCTCTCTCTCTCTCTCTCTCTCTCCCTCTCTCTCCCTCCCTCCCTCTCTCTCCCTCTCTCTCCCTCTCTCTCCCTCTCTCTCCCTCTCTCTCTCTCTCTCTCTCTCTCTCTCTCTCTCTCTCTCTCTCTCTCTCTCTCTCTCTCTCTCTCTCTCTCTCTCTCTCTCTCTCTCTCTCTCTCTCTCTCTCTCTCTCTCTCTCTCTCTCTCTCTCTCTCTCTCCTCTCTCTCTCTCTCTCTCTCTCTCTCTCTCTCTCTCTCTCTCTCTCTCTCTCTCTCTCTCTCTCTCTCTCTCTCTCTCTCTCTCTCTCTCTCTCTCTCTCTCTCTCTCTCTCTCTCTCTCTCTCTCTCTAGAAAAGGAGGGATCTCAAGGTGTTGAAGGTGGAGCTTCAAGTAGGTCATCAGAAGATTTATAGTAGAAGTAGTGAGTGTCTTCGATCTGCCTTGTTTTTTCTCTATCTAGGACATCAATTTTCAAGTTCTCACTCTATGTGCAGTACTCTTTGCAATCCTCATGTGTGCCACAGAGTAGCATGTGTAGCTCTCTCTCTCTCTCTCTCTCTCTCTCTCTCTCTCTCTCTCTCTCTCTCTCTCTCTCTCTCTCTCTCTCTCTCTCTCTCTCTCTCTCTCTCTCTCTCTCTCTCTCTCTCTCTCTCTCTCTCTCTCTCTCTCTCTCTCTCTCTCTCTCTCTCTCTCTCTCTCTCTCTCTCTCTCTCTCTCTCTCTCTCTCTCTCTCTCTTTGTGGATTTATCTCACTTTATCTCTCTCCTAGAAGGTAACAGATTACGATAGTGATGCCTCCCTGCTTTGTCAAATGCAAGGTTGCAATCTATCACCTTCTTGATATGCCGAATGAAGAAACAGAGTCACAAAATTAGGCAAATCTCTCTTCTATGCTCTTTTCTCTATAGTTAAGAGGATAGTTGCACCCTTAGGTTCTATTCACACTACAATCTTCTACCCCTATCAGATTTGCAATGGTCCTGTTAGAGGAATTGTCATGATCAATAATCTTTTCCTAGTAGTATCGAGCTATCCAATTCAACCATGGCTTCTTGGAGCTAGAAGAATTCCTCTCTCCATGATCTTCTCTAATGTCCTCTGCTTCTTCACTTTCTATTTGGTGGTCTCCAACCTAAAGTTTGGTTGATACCTGTGGTTCAATGCAATGCAAGTTTGTATTACAGTAGTGTTATAGTAAGATGATAGACTATCCAATCCACATAAAAGTATTGTGGGGATTATCCACAGTGGTACACTAAGGCACACAAAGAATGGACTAGAGTGAGAACTCATGTGTGTCGAGCAATTGAGATTCCTTGTGTAATAGAAACAATTGGTAAGGGAAGGAAAGAATGCTTCACCAAAGGTGATGTATCAATTAAGTGAACATTATTCAGACTTCCATACTGACATGATCCCAACAAATCAAGATGAATAATTGGATTGTTATTATAACCACCTTGAAGAGGTAATGCAATGACATCAATGAGAGTGCTTGAAACCACAAAATGCCAATAAATGTTGCCAAAGACAATCAAAGTTTTTATAAAACTTCAAAGAAGAGTAGATGCACGAGCAACACTACTAAAACTGCCACAAAAAGGGTGGGAGGGAGGGAAAATGGGGATAAAAGTGTGGAGGAATGGATGAAAGAGGAGCATGGGAGGGTGCAAAAATGGTCAAAATGCGACCCCAAAGAGTATCAAATGATGGCCAAAGCAGCTTTTCTTGATAATTGGAGAACAACACCAAATTTAAGAACCACCGTGACCAAAATCTCCAAAATCACCTTCAAATGAACCACCAATACCTCCACCTAGTGCTTTGATACCATGTAGAGATTACACATGTAGAAGCAAAATGAAAAGAATTGTACTTACAAAATGAAAGGGTGTGAAAGACTCAAAGTGAGTAGAGCAAGAAATGGGTAAAGTCACATGGATTAGAAATGAGCTTTCCAAGAGCATGAAGTAGGCTCTCCAAGCTTCTAGCCAAGTACAAAGTGAGGGAGAGGCCCTCCTTATAAAGAATTGAAGGTGGATCTCCAAACTACATCACATGTGGGATGATTCCCTTTGAAGGAGAATGAATACAAGGTAGAAACAAATGGAAAGGTGCCCAAATGCAACAAGATACAACAAAAATAATGTGAAATGGAGTGTCTCTTGAATATAAAATGAAGATGCACTCATACAGATATAAAGGAAATGAAATGGATGAACTCATGTTGTCAAAAAGAGTACAAATACTAAGCTCCTAATGTTCAATTGACTTAGTTCTAGCAAGACCTAGGAGTGAACAAATGGAAAAAGACAATCTTAAGGCTTTGGTAACGAGAAGGTGTGTGAACAAGAATCGAAAAGTGGAATTCATGGACAACATTGAGGATGCCTACAACACAATCGCAACTAAATTACACACACAAGCACCTAACCTTCCTCTTTGTCTCTTGCTAACAAAGATCTTTTTAAGAATGGCTATCAAGGGTTAACTTGGTTTGAACTGATTCAAATTAGCCAAGAAGTGGTCTATAAAAAGCATACATTCATCAATAAATACCCCCACTTAGTGTTGATTGTATTTTGATAGATTTTCATCCTTCACAAATGGCCAGTTATAAGAGCTCTAAATTAACCTTGGAAATTAGAAACAACATGATTATAGAAGTCATCATTGATAAAGACTTTTTCATTATCCTAATGCCATAAGACACAATGAATCAATTGGGATTCATCATCATCAAGAATGCATCATTCACAATAACCTTTGTCAATCAACACAAGATCAAATCCCTCATAGTGATGGGCAAGGTAACCATGTCAATTCAATGTTGCTTTCTTGAATTGAAGTTTGTGTGGAATTTGAACTCATGAGCTACCGGCTAGGAGTATGAAGGGTTAACCACCAAATTCCATGGTTGAGGGTTACTTCCTAATCCTCCCTCTCAGGGTGTGGTTCAACCATCTCTTGCCTATCATTTCTTGAGTTTAAAACTCTCTGTCCCTTCTAGAGATCATTGTCCTCAATGATCAATCTTTGGTCTCCACTTGAATTGATTTCCTCACCCTTGCACAGTCTCTTGAACCTTCTTGCTCTTAACCTTGGTCTCTTGAACCCTTGCTCTCAGCCTTGGTCTCTTGAATCTTGTCTTTCTACTTCCTAGCCACTTGCCTATGGACTTGCCTTGTTTGCAACATTGGCCTCTTGAGCCCTTGCTCTCAACCTTGGCCTCATGAACCTTGCCTTTCCACTTCTTTTCCACTTGTCTGTGGACTTACCTTGTTCGCAACCTTGGTCTCTTGAGCCCCTTGTTCTCAACCCCAATATCTTGAAAACCTATTTTTTACTTATGCTAGGTATCTTTGATCTTGAATCTAGTGTTTCCATTCGAAACATTGTTTTTGAGAGATTTCTAACGGTACCTTACACATCTAAATCCGACCTACCAATTGGGAGATACACTCTAATCTTTTTTGGGCTCATCTTTGAAAGTGGCGTGCACACCTTCCATTCACCCTGCCCAAGCCTACTTCTTAGGCTCTAATACCAATTGTGAGATTTAAACTCATGGCCTACTGGTTAAGAGCATGATGGGCTAATCAGTTGCCCCAAGAGCATAGTTGAGGATTACTTGCTAATCCTCCCTCTTAGGGTGTGGTTCAACCATCTCTTGCCTATTATTTTTTGAGTCTAATTGTTTGTGGCAATACCATTGCCATGGGAGATTATTTTCCCTCCTTGCTTGAAAGACCATGGTCTAGAAAAGACAAGATCCTTCAAGTTTGGGGTTAAAAAAATTTGTGTGTGATATTTCAAATGAAGTTCATGGTCAACTCCACATGGATCACAAAAAATGACAACATAATAGGTATGATGCTAGCTTCTGCTTCTCAAGGCATGATGCTTTGCTTCTTTGGTTGATGGGGAGATCTAGAGTGCTTGCAACTTGCACTTGTGGAAACTTAACAAAAAAATTAACTATCTAACTTTGTATAATATTTGAATGAGCAAAAGAAAATTCAGATAATAGATCAAATAGAACCTGTGAGGGATTCTAATGTTGTAGTGAATAAATCAATTTGTTCATCTTTGTGTTCTAGCAAAAGTACAGACATAGAGAGTCCAAACTTTGCACCAGTAACAATCCAAGAAGCAATAGTTGATTGTGGACCAAAGACTAACCAAGAATGGTCGACATCGAGTTCAAAATGCACTATGGTCTGTGTGGAATAAGAATTACTCAACCGAGATGGACCAAGACTAAACCATAGTCCAATTATGGTCTAAAAAATGGCCAAAAAAAATTGGACCAATTGGATCATGGTCCAATAATTGACCCAAAACTATAACATCTTGATTCAATCCAATCTAATCATCTCTTGTAAGAATAGAATAAGAATTATTTCTAAGCATGCATCCATGGTAGTTTAGCAGACACTAAAGTCTTAAAGAATTATTATGTGCATAATCTAGAGAAGGTTCCTTTAGGTGAACTAAACCAAAAAGGGGATCAAATGGAAGTGTATCTAGTGGACTAAACCAAGGAGAGAACATATGGGAAAAATTAGTCCAATTTTTTGAGAAAGATGGCAACAAATGGATATGGTCTATAATGGAGAAATGTATAAAGACCTAAGGTATCCAATGCATTGCATAATAATTTCATCGAATAGAACCTACAAACTCATGTGAATTGTCATAGGATGGAGAAATGTATAAAGAGGTATCCAATGCATTGCATAAGAACTTCATCAAGTGGAACCTTCCACATCGTGTAGATTTTCATAGGTGCACTCTTTGGATGCATGATGGAATCTTTTTGGCTAATACCTTATCTCATAAGGATAAACTTCAAAGCACAGAATAATCAATCCTAGTCACACACTTAAAAAGAAAGAAGTTTTCAAGATGCACCCGCCCAAACATGGTCTCATAGAAGGAAACAACCAAGAAGTCATGGCTTGAGTCTACCTTCTCACACTATCTAAAAAGAAATTTAGAATTAAGTGGATCCTTCGAAGGAAATCACTTCACACATTATGCAAAACTTGTTCTTCACCTCTTGTAGATGTTTTATTTTTTTCATCGCATCTCTCATTTCCAATAAATGTGCTACTCTCCTATCATCATCTAATCATACTTTTATTTTTTTCACTGCATCTCTCATTTCCAATAAATCTCCTACTCCCATCATCATCTAATCAAGTGCACTGAGGATGGTGCAAAAAATTGAGGTGGAAAAACATTTGATCTCGACTTGGCATGCATAATCATTGTTTCCTTGGATATCCACAATGACCATGCTCTTTCTTTCTCATTTTCTAGGCTATAAAGCTCTAGCAAATATTGATCACAATATTTCTCATTGGATAGTACATTCATCGATTAAGCAACTAAAGCCTCCTCCATGTGCACCACTCTATACTTAGACTTAGTCCTCGACAGAAAGCTTGGCTATTATTAGCTGACATGGTGGATCCCCTACTGTTATTGACATTTGCAAGACTCATCTCTACTCCCCCATTCCTTTTGGCCTATCATCACCCTTTCATCTACGATCCGCAGCTCTTCATGTACCATTCCCCACTCATACTCGCAAGGCCTCACTTCCACTTCCCCACTACTAAGATCCTTGCAGTACCCTCGTTTGATCTGATATGGGAACTGTGTACCTCTCCAAAGGTCTATATAGGCACCCATTAGGCTCCCTGATGGAGACATACTTCAATGGACTGATGCTTCAAAGTCACCTGGAGTGCTTTGTGGGGTGTACCAAGACTAGTCTATTGGACTACTGTGGTTCGGACCAAGACTACTGTGGTTCGGACCAAGACTACAATACCTTGTGCACTGGATCAAGACTAGTGGAGTGTGACTCGCTGGACTACTTTCTGGGCTTGGCCAAGACTCGCTGGACTACTTTCTGGGCTTGACCAAGACTGGTCGATTTGACTACTTTGTGGGTTGGAGCAGAAATAGTGGACCGTGAATGGTTGGACTACCTTGTGGGCTGGACCAAGTCTTTTCGACTGTGAGTCATTGGACTAGTTGGCCACAAAACCTACAGGAGCAGCTATTTACATCTGTCCCTAGTAAAGCTTTCATCGTAATTTAGAGGCCTTTTAGATGTTTTTCTTCATTGTAATAATATGGAGCATGCATGGTTATAAGGCAGCCACACTTGCAAACAAGGTAATGAGAAAGTACTACATAGTTTCTCATTTGAATAAACAAAAGGTAGTTTTAGAAGAATTCAGCCCATGCTTCAAGAAGAAGGCACTAGGAGTAAAATGGCAAACTCAGCACCATTAAAAAATCATTTACGTTGGTTCTGCATGCAAAGACTACTTTGATGCTTTCTTAATCTTAATTCATCACGAATGGATTGTGAAATCCATCTGATCTGACCTTTAATAGAAACATGGACACAACATGGATAACCACAAACAGTGAAACACTTCACACATTAATGGTCTCCAATGCTCATTCACGTACAAACCAGAATTAATATAGATGATTGTAGCGATTGGAATTGCCACAATTTGAGAAATACCAAAAGAGTGGACCTGTCTCCGACTGAATCAAAATTGTACTAAGTAGACTAATTAGATGGGAGAGAACGTTTCAATGTCTTTGGCACCTGTTAATTGAGAAAAACGTGCTGTCTTGCTGATAGATCAATTCTCCACCCATGCATCTACATAAATCTCAAAGCATACAAGTTGTGCAAGGTCCCACAATGGTGTAAGAAATGCTTTGGGACCAAGGAATACATTGGGCAACTAATTTTTTTCATGCCTGGAGAGTACAAAAGTTTGAAACATCATCCATCAGATCCTCCAACTGGACCAATCAATCACTTATCAACAAGCTCTTCTGGAAGACGCATTAGACTGCTCAATATCCCTCGGGAGTGCTATTAGAGGGGAGGTTTCCTTCAAAATCCTGAAGGAAAGATGTGCTATGTACTATGCGAAATATGCGAAATGCACAGAGACTAGCATAACACATTACTCGGAATCCCTTGGAGGATATATCAGGAACCATAAGAGCCTTCTCCACTTCATTATGTGATGATCCTTGTGATGCAAGAACACAAACTGAAGAGGAAGCAGATCCCCCAGGAAAGGGACAACAAGCTCATAAACTTGCTTTGTAACTCTCCTTAAGATATCTTCCTTTCAATATAAACAAAAATTGTTTTCTTTTAAGAAGACAGTCACAATTTACCATTGGATGCCTTAGCAAGAAACAAACACCAATAAAGACAACTGCCATTTGATGAAGATCACAGAAAGAGACACCATCAATGTCCTCACCCTCGCCTCATGACCCTGCAACTAATACAGAGACTATGTACCCTGCAACTAATACAGAGACTATGTACCCTGCAACTAATACAGAGTATGTAGCAATGGCATACATACATACACATGCACACAAACAAAGTGTGTTCAGGAGTGCATTTGCCTACACACACACAGGAAGATGTGTAATTTACCTGCATGAACGCATTCATCCACCAATACATCCCATCCATCCATACACATACATACATACACATGCATGCACAAATGTATACATACATGCACGTATACCCACTTACACAAACACATGGCACACATATACATGCATGTACATCTGCACTCGCACAAACATATCATAGACACACATGCTGCACACATGAATACATACATATACACATGCATGCATAAATGCATGAATACATGGGCATGCATGCACGCATGCATGTATACTCAAACAAAAATACATACAGATACAGGTATACATACACATACACATACTTACATATACATATATGCATACATGCACACAGACACACACACACATTCACACAGCCACATTCATACATGCATACATACGTACATACATTGATACACACACTAACTTTTGGTCTTTAGGCCATTTTGGCCTTTCAAGACTTCAATATACCATAGCATTTCATTTTTCTCCCTCAAACTTGGGCACCACCACATGTCTGTGTAAGCTTCTTATCCTGAATCCTTCAAATCTTGCAATGAACCATCAGCCCGCCTCACACTTAAAAGGTTTAGAGCGACCAAGCTTCAGAGTAGCTAAAACCGCATAAGCAGCAAAATGATGCACATTTCCAAAAGAACCGAAAATCCTAAAAGATGACAGCAAATAACCTCTATTCAATAAATGCTTTCCATTTCAGAAAAAGATACTGAGACTACATCCCTTTCCATAACAAATACCTGCAATTTTCCCAATATAAGAATTTATGCTCATTAATATGTAAAATGAAAGGGTAAGTGGAATACAACAAGCACTAACATGATATACATATCCCCAAAATTATAACCAAATTTCATAAAAGTTGATAGTCAAATACCCCAAGTATCTGACAAACATTTCTATTGCAGAAAAATTAAAGAAACTGACTATCTTTCAATCAGAAATACCAGCACATCTTCCACAAGATATGGGCATTTTTAGCTTATCTGTATGCAATGTGAAAGAGTTGTAGAAACTGATATATTATCCTTCATGTTCTTGAGAGAGGCAACCGTCACAAAAAGTATCAATGAACAAAATGAAACAACAAATCATACTTTTGCTCAGACTAGCCAGTAACACTGACAGCAAAAGAAAAAACCTGGACAGCAGCTCTCAAAAGCAGCACCAATATCACCCTACCACCTGCAAAAACTTCTATTGTGGAAGAGCCAAGGCTACATTCTTTACCAGCAACAATATTCAAATTCCCTTAATAGGCACTACACACTACACATCATTAGCAAGCTCCTTCACACGGGCAGCATGTTTCTTCCCTTTAAGATGTGCTTCAAGGTTCGCCTGCCCTGTTGTGAAAATGTTACAGACCTCACAGAAAGGCATAGATGAATTTCTCTTGTCCTGGCCAGCTGCAGTGTTTTCCATTTTTTTGGAGTCCACAGTTTTTTTACCATCAGCCTCAACTTTGTCTTTTTTCACATCATTCGAGACTCCACTGAGGACACCGTTGATTTCTATTGATACAGTTGTCTTCGATCGCTTTGCACTCTTTGAATCTCCAGGCTTTTCCTCATTTCCTCGTTTCTTGTCCGCTTGATTAGAAACAGGAGCTGAGTCACCTTTTGCAGAAGTCTCCTCTGCTTTCTCCTTTGGTCCTTCTTCCATAGCTTTGTGTTTCTTCCCTCTGAGATGACCTCTCAACGTCTTAGCATTGATGCAGTCGATCTTGCACACTGCACACCATCCTTCTGATTGTTCAAGAATTGGCCTTTCCTTGGGCTTCTCTGCTGGTGCCTTCATACTGAACGTGTCTTTGCCCAGCTTCTTTGCAATCTGTAACAAAAGAATTAGACATACCTCAGCTTCATCATATGAGAAAGAACTCAGTCCTGCATCATAGTAATCAATTATCAAGCTACGTATGCTTGCTTTTTTCTTTTGTTGACCCCCAGGGCAGGGTTCTTTTTTTTTTTTTTTTTTTTTTTTTTTTTTGGGGGGGGGGGGGGGGGGGGGGTTTGGTTGGTTGGGAGGAGGGAACTTATTTGAATGGACAAAATAAACAAACATGACCTGATAGCTAAAAGCCCCTGCCTTTTCCTCAAGGCCCCTCGTACAAAAACTTCAAACAAATACAGCCACTTAATCAATACAACAAGTCGGTTCAAATAATTTTCAGCCCTTGAAACTTGGGTTTAGCATTGAGGAGTTCAGATAACATCCTTAGGGTGTCTGCACTCTAATCAAAAAAAATCTGTTTTGGCACAACAGCTTCAATGCATAGATGACTGCTAAAAGTTCCCTCTCCTGTTTTGTATATCGTGTCTGAAGATCAGCAAGTTTCACCTCTCAAATGCCACTAAGCAGCCATCCTGACCCTATGCCAAACTCAATGGCATCCATTTCCACCATGAAGGGATTTGGCAGATCCACTTTCTGCAACATCAGTACAATGTAAGAGAGAGCATCCTCAGGGATGCATGCACTCCAATCAAAAGCATCAGCTTCAATACATAGAGGACTGCAAATAATTCCCTCCCCTGTTATGTATATTGTGTCTGTACATCAGCGAGTTCCACCCCTCAAAGGCCACTAAGCAGCCATCCTGACCCTATGCCAAACTCAATGGCATCCATTTCCACCATGAAGGGATTTGGCAGATCCACTTTCTGCAACATCAGTACAATGTAAGAGAGAGCATCCTCAGGGATGCATGCACTCCAATCAAAAGCATCAGCTTCAATACATAGAGGACTGCAAATAATTCCCTGCCCTGTTATGTTTATATTGTCTGTACATCAGCGAGTTCCACCCCTCAAAGGCCACTAGACAGACATCCTCATAGAGAGTTGCCCCCATGGCAAACTCATTGGCATCCATCTCCACCATGAAGAGATTTGGTGGATCCACTTTCTGCAACATCGTTACAATGTAAGTAACATCCTCAATGTTTGAAAACACCGATCCAACTCATTTGTCGACTGCATAGGTAGACTAGTACTATGCTTGCTCTGAGGGAACCTCTTCAACGAAGGATTGAAAGGTTCTGTGATGTGATTCATGAACTCTAAACTTACAAATAATCGAGTGAATCCTAAGAATGCCTTCAATTGATGAATGGTGTGGAGGATGGGCCAATCCAGCTCAGCTCTCACTTTATTTGAGTACGCTATCTCCTGAGATAACGTCCCACATAAAGCAACTCTGTGGAGGGGGAAAAAATCACTTTGACTCTTTTTTTTTAATATAAAGGAAGTTCGGCAATAGCCTACTCTCCCGGACTTGAATTAAATTAAGAAACAAAGGTACAAATCACTTTGACTCTTATTTGCATGCAGCTTCTCCCGCTTTATGATGCATACTATGAAACAAAGATGGATTGTAATCCTCCATGGTCCTGTTGTAGAATAAGATATCATTGAGGAACACCACACACATAAACACACTCCCCTAGATATTGAAGAAACACATTGTTCTTCATCTCCTCAAATGGGTGGAGTGATCCTTATCAGATGATAACCGGATCTAAGATTGAAGTTTGAACTTGGTGAAATATTTGACACAAGAGTTACACCAGGTCAACCAGACGAAAATGGATGAGGAGATCACCAGTGACCAGCTAGAGAAATAGCAATGACTGATACTATTTGCAAATGAGAAAGGACTTTCTTATAAAGCTTATTTCCATCTCAAAAATAGAAGGTTTTGCCACCTCTATATTTTAAGAGCATCCCTAATTCTTAATTTTTCCACAATAACTAGTAGACTCTCTCATTTTCCCCTCATTCTCAACAATAAGAAAACTTCTAAAATAGGTTGGAAATTTCCAGCCACACAATTAAAATAAAAAATCCTTATAAAATTTAAGCAAACTTGAACCTAAAAAAATTAACAAAAAACTTTTATAGGGCCTTACTGATTAAAGTTGCCTGAAGCTTGGGCTTAAAAGAAAATCTACCTTGGTTTGGATCACCTGCTAGAGGAATAGCAATGCAATGAGTGATACGCTTTGCAAATGAGAAAGGACTTTCTTATATAGCTTAATTTCAATCTCTATATTTCCATCTCACAATAGAAGGTTTGCAAATGAGTGATACGCTTTGCAAATGAGAAAGGACACTCTTATATAGCTTAATTTCCATCTCAAAAATAGAAGGTTTTGCTACCTCTATATTTTGAGAACCTCCCTAATTCTTAACTTTCTCACAATAATTAGTAGACTCTCATTTTCACCTCATTTTTAACAACGACAAAACTTCTAAAATAGGTTGAAAATTTCCAGCCACACAATTAAAATAAAAATCCCTATAAAATTAAGCAAACTTGAACTTTTATAAAATATAAAAAAAAAAAAGGAAAACACTTTTGTAGGGCCTTAGTGATTAAGGTTGCCTAAAGCTTGGGCTTTAAGGCAAGTCTGCCTTGGTTTGGAAGGGCTAAAAATGACACCGCCCACAAAGAGTTCAACCCCCATGGGTTCCAACATGCATGACCACCTAGCAAAAGGTGTGGCACCTAGTTTATCGTCTACCCACCAAAAGACCAACCCAGCTTCTTGTTCACTTATTTTGTGTCTGGCGTATCATATGTACATATGCATGCATGAGGCAATTGCAACATCCACAGCATTGATTACTTCCAAGTATGTTCATTGATTGTCATTGGCCAACAATCAAAATGGTTTAATGTATAATTTGTTTTCCAATTCTTTTTTAGAAGGGGGGATGTACTTCGGTTGATTTATTTGCCATGGGACCACTTATCTCACCCATTCACAGATTTTCAACCTTACTATATCCTTTCTTCAAGAGACCTACATTATGGTCAAAAGGTTCCCTTCGTCTTATGAAAGATCAATATATGGAGAACATTTTCATGTAAGAGGAGCAATTAGCATTGGACAACGGGTTCACGAAGTACATAAGCAACGTCAAGATTTCTTATGGTAGTAGTACCTCGACTTGACTCTTGAGCTCACATGGCAAAGCCTAGTCACCCGTCTTGATGAGTGGTTAGGGGCTAAATGTTAGATCCTCCTTGCTAGATAACTCAAAACACAACCTCCTACTTGTAGAGCCAATCCAAGCTCGTCCCCAAGCCTAGGAACCTGCACCCAAGCGAGTACCACCTCCAAGGGACTGGTTCCCAATACCATCAGCCGCCAACGAGTAAGGGTGATGAGGCTCTACCAAAGGGCCAAGAATCCAAGTGCCTCATATGAGGAACGTCTCACAAATGAGCCCATGGGTCCTCTTTATAAGCTCAATGAGGAGGTGGCCCAATTCACACTAGGCAGCCCATTCAAGCTTGGCTGGACACTTTAACTACAAGCACCCATCCGGGTGTCCTTGAGATTTGGGGACGTAACACTCCCCCCTTGTTTCTATTTGTTGTCCTCAACAATTTCCTTGGCTAAAAACAAAAAGTCCAAACCCCTGACAACCCAATTGACTCTAAAATCGAAAATAACTCCACTAACCACATACTCAAGAAGTTCCCAAGAACTTCCTCTCCCTCTGGTTTCGAACCAATTCAAGCTCTGGTGAAACATGTCAGGTTGAATTGTCTCAAGATATCGAGTTACCCTAAGGTACACACTCATACCCCACCAAGACTATGAGGTGCATACTACACACATGCGATGCAAATAGCATGGAGAATAATGTAGTGCTAGCAATCCCCTCCTAGAGAAAGATGCACATAGTTAATATATCTATGGAAAAAAAAGAGAGCACACCTCATAAATCAAAGGGTAACAATTACCCTCACATAACATCCTCACTAAAGTATCTTATAAGTCCACCCCGGCATATCTACATGGTTAGATGAACATCAAAATAACCGACAGCTAGTTTCCATCCTTGGGCAATATCAAGAATCACCAAAACTCTAGTGTCTAATGCACATATCTTTGTGACCCAAAAGCATCTATCAACAAAAGATTCTCGACTCACTATAGAAAATAGATCATCTTCTCCTCCAGTGTCAAAAAACAATGACGAAATCCTATGTCCACAACATGTGGACTAGAACCATGTTTGCTATCTCGATATCCTTCATCAAGAAAATGAAGGTGCCAATAGCCAAACACAATCCCCCATGGTCATGTCATAAACATGGTTCACCCTAAAAGTGCACATCACCATGTGAATGAACAAGTCATCCCATAGCACCATTGCTCATGTTAGTCCTCCATCCTTCAACATGTCCCAAGGGCCAACACAAAGAATAATCGGCACATGATCTTCCTACGATAACTATCAGCACATGATCTACCTACGATAACTATCATGAGTCCACCTATTAGTGTCACCCACTATCCCCTCTGATAGAGTGCATCCGCATGATGCCAAAACAAAGACCAAAGCATGGCCTTATAAGTGAAAACAATGAAGAAGAAGAATGAAGTAAGATCCATACTTGCTTTGACAATCAAACAAAAATGATATGCAAGATGCATTAAATCTTGTCATGTCATGTGGATGCATTTCTCCCCAATGACCCATGAGGAAATAAATTCCTCAACCTCATGACGAGTATCCCTACATGACTCCTCAAGATCTTAGTCCTCATCACAAGGCAAATTGTCATCCATGGCTCAACCCAAGGAATAAGTCCCTCTATCACATGGTAAATCCCACCGATGGTCATGAAGGAAGAAGATCCTCTCTCACATGGCAATTTCCGTTGGTGATACACATGCACACAATATTCTCTCTCAAGGCAAGCATTCTCTAATGCCTTCCACAGAGAACAAAAACCACCAAGGTTGTCCCCTCATCAATCCCTATCATGTCTGCAGTCACACCTTGTGGGTCTACACACCACTTCAAACAAGTACTTACTACTCCTTCCAACATCCCCACTTCATCTCAACAACTATAGGATCCAATAAATTCTTGAGGATTTGGGTCAAGGCCCAAGATCCTCGAAATCATGCCATAAACGCTGCGCGTTCAACTTGCATAGCACCTTTATGTCGCTTTTACGTTTACAACACGTTTAAGCTAATACCTACCACTCCCCAATCAAAGAGGAAAGTGTACTCATGCCCATAGTAAAAAAAAAAATCGTACGATTTTATTTTTCTAGAATCGTAAAAACCTCAATCGTGATTTAAATCTTTGGGAACGATTTTTATTTGTAAAAATAAAATAGTAAAATTAAAAATCGTTTTTTTTATAAAAAATTAAAAATCGTTTTTTTATAAAAATAAAAATCCTTTTCTTTTTCAAGTTTTATCTAAACTTTGTTGTATTCTACACTCACTAAAAATGACTCCTACCTAATATGTATTAGGGTTGTAAATACAATTCAATAGGACCCTTTTCAAGAGGAACTTGTATATGATTTTGCAAGTTTAGGGAATTCATACACATGAACATTGGTTGCTCATACATTGATGAATGATATTCTTAGATAATGACCAAACTAGTGCTTATGGGTGATGAATCATCTCCAAAAATTAGATTTGCTAAGACTTTTAGATTTCATGATGAATGACAAAGTACATATCTCTTCAATTATGGTAATTTCTATTGCTAATGAGATTTGCAAAGACTTCTAGATATCATGATGAATGACAAAGTACATAATAAAATAAAAAATTGCTCATGATGAAAAAAAACCTCGATTTTTATTTTCATTTTTTAAATCTCTGCGATTCAAACGATTTAAATCTCGATTTAAATCTCAATTTAAATCTCGATTTAAATCTCACCTTCGTAATATG
>CM035438.1:66569221-66816721 GCA_020310875.1 Ceratopteris richardii
TGATAATTAAATATTTATAAGAGGATTCATATACTAAGGATACCTACAATCCAAAAACAAAAACTAAAATATGAAAAAAGGATGATTCATGTGCAACTTTATTGCAATCACGATTTGCAACTCCAACCCGTTGAAAACAATGTTGCCTACCTTGTTGCTATCTCATTGCTAACCAAATTGGCATGCAAAGACACCCTCGAGCCTAAGATCCTACAAACTACATCTGCATCCATCACCTCATGAGCATGCATCTTATACCACTGCACCCACACCCCAAAAATGTAGAACAACACCAAGGGCAAAGAGCCCAACTGCCTCACACGACGAATGAATAACAAATATTTAGAGAGCTTTTATAGTGATCTAGGTAGATGCTAGATAATTAGGAAATGTTTCTCATGCTCTTCAAGTAAGGGAATGCCTTGCTTAAGTAGGCCTCAGTAGAGTTAGGCACACCTATTATAGGTCCTATTCAATTGCCTTAAACCTATATACAAAATTATAGTCAAGATGAGAATATTCCAAGAATATTCTCCCACCCCCCAATCAAGGCACCATACACACCATCTAATACTTATGTGCGAATTGCAACCATTTCACCCATGCAAAGTAAATACAAGATCTTCATTTGATATCCAACCATCTTGTAACCATGCACAATCACATCTACTATCTTTGCACTCTCAATAAGATCATATATATGAGAGGTGGAGATTACTCGTCTAAAACATATAGATATCGATGACCAATCATTGATTAAATTTTTATTGAATGTCATATGAATTTTTTGCTCTACACCACATAAAACAAGTTCTTTATGTCCAAGGGATGATCATCAATATCTATTATCCCTACACATTGTAAATACAAGTGAGGTCTTTCATTAAATTCTATAGAGGGAAGGAAGCTAAGACTTAGAACAAGACCAAGCTTTGATCCTAGGAAAGAAGAGGTTTGATGAAGCAATGCATTCAAAGAATCTTACCCCCGTGCTCCTTATAAAAATGTATCATGTTTTCAATACTAGATTTTTTTACTTTCTTTCCTCAATAATTGCATGGAAAGCCATGGATTATGAATGAGGTTGAAATAGAATTTTGCCAACCACACCGAGCATGTTGTATTATGACTAAGTATGCAACAATATACTTCCCTATTGAATATAAATGCTTTTCAAAGTGCAAGCTGCTAGTACCAAGCCTCAATGAGCATCACACCCTAAATAAACTACAATTACAAATCCAATGAATGCTTAAATATATCCATTGACTGATTAGTGAACCATCAAACCATGCAAACTAGCTCAAGTAAAATAATGGGATACTTGATCCTACTTTGATACATATCATTCACAACTTTGATTCTTATTTCAAAATATTAACTTTAAAAGAATCCAATAGGTGAAGAACCAATCGTAAAGCTATGAATAATGATATTAATAACACCTTCCAAATCATCATGTTCCCATTCTCGCTTTCGTGAGTGCACAAAATGTGTAATAGAAAAACCCACAAAGATCACCTTACATGCAACACAAGCATGTGTGAACCTGCCTAACAAAAGCAGAACTTCAGAGAAAAAACTTCAATAAAATGCACAATTAGCATTGTGGTGTCACTACGGGTCCATGGTCCTAGAAATGAAATGTACAAAAGCTTTTTGCCCTTAATATCCTGAGTAAAGTATTTGTGATCACCATGATACAAAGCCAATGCATATTACATAAAGAATGTGATCCATAAATATCTTTTCTGCAACAAAGGTAATAAGATACTGTACATGCATACCTCCGAGTCTTCAGACCGCACCGTTGCTGGCTTCCTACCTCCATCAGAAAAGCGGCGTTCGTTTTGAGCTCGGGAAAAGTAAGGACTGGAGTGAACCCCAGACCTGAAATCCCTCCTTCCAAGCGCAGGATCTTTCGATATGCCAGAAAATCTGATATCTGTATTACCTCTTGGTGTGTGTAAAGATTCTGGCGGTGGCATGTAGGGTGCTCCCCGAGGACCCATCAGATAATCCCGGCTGTGAATTATATCCGACAGAGGCCTGTGTTCCGGACCTGCAAGCGGAGGCCCACGTAAAGGGGGAGGGAACCTCTGCTCTTGAGCACCCATCGCATGAGAGATACTTCCTCTATTATCCAAGGACGGCCTCATAGATTCATGAGATAGTGCACTAAGTCCTTCAAGAAAAGGTCTTGATCGTGGATCACGGGCCTGAAAATCATCGATAGGAACTCGTGTCCGTACATCCATGGAATTCAACCCACTGAACCTTGCACGTACATCCAACGGTAGCCGTTCATCGCTAGCGCCCAACAATTCCATCGTCCGTTCAGTCCCCAGAGAAGAAGATGCATTCGACCATATCAAAGAATCCCTATCTGCCGCGAAGGGTCTCGCACGTGCATCAAGGGCCTCCCTATCAGCAAGAAGACTCCTCGTACGAGCATCTAGGTGCATACGTGCATCCCTGTCGAATGGTAGTAATGTCGACAAACCGGGCTTGAGAGGCGGAAGCGAGGTGGCACCCTCGAGGGACTCCAAAGTGTAATAAGATTGTCCGGAAGGGAGTCTTGCAGGTGGAGCCATGGAGGGATCGTACCCACTGCGGCCAGAGTCGACAAGTCGGAAAGAATCCATGGAGATCTGCAGACACGCAGACACGGAAGAGCGAATGAAGACGTACGCGAAACCCTAGCACTTCTCTGATTTCGCAAGCTCTTCTTGCCCTCCTCTCCTCTAGAGTTGTATGTTCTGTTACTCACATCTCTAACTTCGAACGTTGATTGAAGAATCTGACAACCCTCTTCTTCCTAATCTTCATACTTTAGCTAGGTCTACAAATTTGTAAGAGCCGAGAGCTGGGTAGGGAGCGACCCCGTATGGATTATTCAGCTCTCATGGCGATAGCTGTTTTCACGAGGAGCTCACAGGAAATTCGTGGCAGGAACACTTATTTCAGCACGATTTGAGGGAACACATGTTTGAAGAGGGACAAACGTAGATAGAGCAGCCCTTTGGTTGAAAATTCTCCATCAATTTTCTTTGGTTAAAGATTATCTATCAATTTTTTGAAGGGCTTGGTTTCATCAAGAATGAGAATCGAGAAGAAACTTCATCAAGAAATGCAAGTCCTTTCTAACCAACCTTGTATTACTTGTCTTTGATCAAAAGCATATGGTAAAGTGTGTTGGATGGGCACTTTGCAAGTAAAAGAACGACAAGGTGTGCAAGTGGTTGTCTGAGTTTATGGCGAATAAAAAGAATTCAAGTACGAGCAATAAATAAATTTCTTCATGCCTCATTCTTTCTTCACAACTTATTGTCGCCTATTTGAGGTGCACGTTCACTAACCAAGGTTGATGTAGATCTATGGTGTTCCATTGGCTTCTTCAATGTTACATGGCACCTTAAAGTGTGCTTGGAGGCTGATTTTTGCATAGATATGCCAAAGAAGATCTCAATTTGTTTGGGATCATAGCAATCGCTTGAATAAGAGCTTGTTTTAAAAAAATCTCCCAAATGCTTGTTTCAATCGTGGAGTTTTGGGACATAATAACAAAGATTGTCATGCTAGAGGTAAAAATGACATGAAAAGGACCAAGCACCTCAACCTCAAGAGCCCCCCCCACCCCCAATTATTATTCTATCCACATCAAGGGCTTGACTTTCCCCCCACCCCCCCTGCCTCGAATGAGAAGATTTCCACATGCAATGGGGAAGGGGGAAATTCCTATTAGTTTAGAGAAATATGCAAAAGAATGTCAAGAAAGACCACAAGTGCTTCACATATCAAGGAAATTTGAAAAGTACTATGCATTTGTGCAAAGAGTTTGGCTCTTGACTTCCTAAGAGGTACAAACTAGATCAAGGATTGATAAGCTTCAAAAGTCTCAATGCAAGATTAGAAGAAGAAGAAGAAGAAGAAGAAGAAGAGAAACAAGAAGAAGAAGAAATGTGATTCCTAAATGTTTCTTTCATTTCTTTCACACCTAAAAATTGGTCTCTAATTGAGATATTTTGGGAAGATCATAAGAAAGAATCAAGAAGATATCTTGGAGAGGTAAGAGGTATAACCGAATAGTTCATGTTATAGATCTCAAATTATCATTATACTGACGAAGCAAGAAAGTTTGTAAAGTCTTTGTCTTCGAACCTTGTAGAAAAGACCTTATAGATAGTAGGGTCAAGTAATTAAATTTTTCCATCACCAAACAAAACTTGATTGTTTGTTTGGGTGATGGCCTTCACTCAAAGAACATTCTTGGAAATATCGGAGATTTAAAGATTATTATTAAGAACCTTAGTGACCACTATGGAATTGGAAATTCCAAATTTTTATTTCCCTTTGATATCCACATTCTTGTTGTTGTCAAGATAGACGTGGCCTTGGTGGTCTTCCATTTTTTTAATGCCATGCTCCTTGCACATGTGTAGGTTTGGAATTGGAAATTCTTAGTTTTTATTTCCCTTTGATAGCCACATTCTTGTTGTTGCCAAGATAGATAGTCTCTTATGTATCTGAATCTCTACTCTTGATTTTCAATTGTAACTATGATTTTCTATCCTTGATTTCGTACTTCTTAAAATTTGCTGGTACTTCAAACAATGATTCCTCTTCCAACTATGGGTTTCTTATGTTTCTTGTTGTTTTCTTCCTCATATGTCTTATTGTTTAAGATTATTTCATGCGTGGCGTGCACTTTTGTCTTGTTCGTTTACTTCTACCAGCTATACGTATTTTTTCTCTAAATCACAAAAGGTGTCTATTGTTATGGATTCTAGCTCCTCATCATCCTCTATGGGCTCACACATGAACAAGGATATATCATAGCCATCTTCATCATATTTGGGAGTCCATTGTTCTTCATTGACTACTATGTCCATGGTTGCCTATATCTTAGCCCACCATAAGGCTCAAATTCCTCGATAGGGAATTGTTCATATATTTAGGTATTGATGTGTGTGAACACACAAGGACCATTGGGGCACTTTTTCTCTCTTTAGGAGCTTTTTCCCCGAGCTTGTATATATGCATATAACCCTAACGAGTCACTTATCTTTGTACATTCTCTTGGTAATAATATCAGTATTGTGTGTTGTTCTCCAAGCTTCTTCTTATTCCTTGTGTTGTTCGCATGCTTCCATAGACCTCAAACTCCAACAATTGGTATCAGAGCAGGTCGTCGATTCATCTAGGGCATCATCGACACCCTTCGATCATAGTCTCAAAATCACTCATCTTTTTGTGCCAAACATTATATACAGCTTTTGGTTCACTAGTGTAAGTGTCGCAAACTCTACTACAGGTTTAGCAAAACTCAACAGGGTAGTTTTGTTCAACTTTTTGAGATACGGTTATTTTTTGCATCAGTGTATTTTAGTCAGTGGCCATGGTTGAAAGCACTGATGGATTTCATATGTTGAATGTTGAGGATAAGTTGGATGGCACCAATTACCCATTATGGGCTTATATGATGTGTCATGTATTGGTTGCAAAATGACTCTGGAATATTGTGCTAGGTGTTGAAAAACATCCTATTATAGTTGCAAATATAGTTACTCAAGGTGATGCAGATGGCATTGAACATGATGATATTCTTCAATTTCCTCTTCGTGGCTACAGTTTTTGTTGCACCTACTACAGAGCAACTTTGTTGGGATGGCAGAGATGCTCACACACATGCATTGATAGTCTTGTCTATCAAACGTGCCATTGTTCTTCACATTCTCTCCTGCAAAATAGCAAAGGATGCTTGGGATACATTTACCACTTTATACTAGGCAAGGAATGAGGCTTGTGTTGCTTACCTCCAAAAATAGTTGGAGAGTGCATGAATGAAGGAGATTCCATGGACAATTTTTTGACAAAGTTCAAAGATTTGAAGGAGCACTTGATTTCTACCGATGAAGTCTTGCTTGACAGTTCACTTTTACAGACTGTTCTAAATGGTCTTCCAGATTCATATAAGATTTTTTCTTCTACTCTTCGATTGATGATGAAAGGCAATCCAAATGCCTTAACATTTTATGAGTTAGTGTTTGTTATATTGCCGGAATATCAGTCTAGGAAAAACACGTCCATTATGCATGTTGTAGATCAAGCTTTCCTAGCTAGTTAGAAGGGCAATGGTAAATGGAGTTGATCTACTAGTAAACAAAAATCTACCAATTCTACACAATCAAAGAAGGATGATAGAGATGAGAAGAAAACAAAAAAGCAGAATTTGTTTTGCAAATGGTGTAAAGGAAATGGTCATGTCATAAAGAGTTGTCCAAAACTGGCTCCAAAAGAGGCAAAGAAAAAAGAGGTTGGAATGGTTGTTGCAGAAGCCTCTACACCCAAATCAGAGTGTGCAAACCTTGTGTAGAATGAAGAATGGGCATTTACTACTGTTTGCAGCTATGACCCAACTTCTCATGAATAGTGTACGTCTATAGTAGACTCAAATATTTGGTACTTTGATAGTGGGGCAACCAAACATATTACCTCGCAATGCAGTTTCTTCACTTCACTTGAGCCTTCCCCTTAAGGGAATACTGTCACATGTGCCAACAACTCCTCTTATCATGTCATGGGAGTTGGTAAGATCATTTTGACTAATGTTGATAGCAGTTCTTTTACATTGTTAGATGCTTTATTTGTGCCAGGAATCAAGAAAAAATTGTTATCAGTTTCAACATTAGCCAAGATCGGCTTGGTTATGAAATTTGTTGATGATAGATTTACAATTCATGATTTGTCAAATGGCAACATCATTATTGCTTCTAGCATTTTATGTCATGGGTTGTATAAACTCATAGATTATGCAAAATCTGTGAATGATTCAGCATGTGCAGTTCAAGATTCTCAAGCTATGTCATTGCAATGTTATACTTTATGGAATAATGGAATGTTTAACGGATTTTAATGGCTTGAGTTTTTTAATCTCATTTTGTTTTGATTTAGTAGGTGAAGACTCATGGGGGTGTGAATGAGCATGGACTTATTCAGATATTTTTGAAGATAGTTAAAAGATAGTATTTTAGATTTTTTTGTAAAAATAATAGATCGCTTTAGAAAGCGACGTTTTTATAGTAGATCTCTAAGAAAGCGACGATTTTGTAAATAAAGTAGATTCTCGTAAATGCACGCTTTTTGAAGCACCATCCGCATGTATCTTCTATTCAAGATGTAGTGAGAAATACCAAAAAATACACATGCTCTGATAGACTCATCCATCATAGTATGTGTGGGGAGATTGTACCCAATCTTGTGTTCAATATCTTGTCTCTCTCTATTCTATGAGTACTTTTGTGAGATTTTGTTTCTGTACTATCTTTGCATATTTGCGTTTGCAAGATCCGATCAACAATGGTAATAGATGCCAAGCCGTGTCTGCCAAGGTGTATGTATCAGCATCCGTTCATGATTCATAGCATCCACTCATGATTCGGCATCCGTTTCAGTTGTCTGGTCCAGGTTTTCGTTTATCAAGTTTGTTAGTTTTTATTAAACACTCTCTTCCCTTTATTTATTTATTTAATTAATTATTTATCAAATATTCTCATTTATTTTATTTATTTATTATTATTATTATTATTTTATATATACACTATTGTTAAAATTATTTTCACTTTCTTAGTCCTAGGTTTTGATTCTATATAAGGTCATGGACCCTACCCATAATACCGAGGATTTTGATACATCATTCCTACCTGGGGTACTGCTTGAACAATAATTAGAGCTTTTGCGGTCCAAACTCCAAGATGCTGAAAATGAGATAAAAGAATGTGATGTTGCATTCCAACAGTTGCAAAGTGATGATAATAACCTAGTTAGGGTGGTGACGGCCATTATCATCGCTCAAGAACAAGGCATCCAGTCCAAGATTCGATGGGCGAAAGGATGGCCAAATTGTTCTTTCATGGTTGTCCCAATTTGATGACGTTTATTATGATGAATCATATTTTGAGATTGAAAAAGTGAAATTTGTTACTAATTATTTGGTGGGTAAGGCCCAGTTATAGTGGAATGTTTTGCGCCATAGCACTGACCACCCAACATGGGTTGCATTTCAAGAAAAGATCAAGGATTCCTTCCTTCCTCCCCAATTCTAGTTACATGATAGTCGATCATGGACAACTTTTGGATGGAAGATGGAGATTCTGTATCTACCTACACTGAATGTTTTTTGCAACGACTACTACTTATTCGTTTTCTTGAAATGGTTGTTGAAGATACTTTGCAATGGAAGTATGAAGATGGTTTGGAGATGGGAATCCAAGACAAGCTCAACACACTATGTCCCACAACCCTCTATGAAGCTAAGGAGTTTCAGTCCATTAACAAGTCCATTCGCTTACAACAAATGCATCAAAGACAACAACCAATCAAGCCCAATTTTCCTTTCATGCATCCTTTCACTACTTTTTAGCATCCTCCTATTTTTTTGTGCCCTCCTCAATCCAATTTCTCCCCAATACAGAAGACAACTCCACTACAACACACCAAACCTTTAACCCTTCAAACTACAATGATGGATGCTCAACAAAAGAGGCCCCATATCACTTGTTGGAATTGTGGTAAGTCTGATCATACTAAAACTAAATGTAGGTTGTGGACTAACGATATGAAACCTATTGGAGCTCAAATACACAACATGGGAGTGGTTCCTAAATACACTCAACTAGATTGGTCCAAGGAAGCATTAGAAAAAACTCTAAGTATCTTGGGTAACGAAATTTCTATTAATTCTTTACTTTGCATGCAAGGTACTATTAATGGTAAAGTCGTTAACATTTTACATGATGATGGTAGTTTGCATTATTTTATTTCTTATATTAGTGTAAGATCTCCAATTAAAATCACTTCTTTCTATGTATAAAGTTAAGGCTGCATTTCAAGGAAATAGATATAGTGTTACCAGTGAAGTCCATAACATTCTGATTTGTATAGGTTCTGATGTAGATGAATGCACATTCTTGATTGATCCTTTGTAATCCTATGATATTATACTTGGTATGCCTTTTTGTCATCATTATAATCCATGCATTGATTATCGTACACACACAATAAGCTTTAAGTTTAACAATCAAGATATTTCTTTGTATACAATGCATGACTTCCAACCTTTTCCATTAATTAGTCATACTCAAGTAAAACATGCATTTAAGAAAGACTACAACTCATGTATTGTTTTTGTCAATAACATAGTTGATTACCCACATACACTTCTTAATTCACATAAATCATTTATGGATTCCTATCAAGATTGTTTTATGGCTGATTTTTCTTTTAAACTACCACCTTCTAAGGGATCTCTTGACTTTTGATATTTAGGTAGTGATGTGTGTGAACACACTAGGACCACCGGGGCACTCTTTCCCCTCTTTAGGAGGTTTTTTTCCCCCAGCTTGTATATATGCCAATAGCCCTAATGGGTTACTTATCTTTGTACATTCTAATGGTAATACATTCAATATTGTGTGTTGTGCTCCAAGCTTCTTCTTCTTCCTTGTGTTGGTTGCATGCTTCCGCAGATGTCTAACTCCAACAATTGGTATCAGAGAAGGTCCTTGCTTCATCTAGGGTGTCGTCGACACCCCTCTGGTCACAGTCTTAGAATCACTACAAATTTTGGTGAGCATACTCAGGGTGATTAGGAGATCAAAACAGCTTTGCTTTGTGGTGCCGAAATCGCGATCTGATCTCATTTCAACCTCCGAATGCACTATCGCAGTGCTTATGCAAGCTATTTTGTCTTTTTGTGCCAAAGATATATAGAGATTTTGGTTCGCCAGTATAAGCATCTCAAAGTCTGCTATAGGTCTAGCAGAACTCATTAGGGTAATTCTGTTCGATTTTTTTAGATACAATCATTTTTCTGCATCGGGGTATTTTAGTCAGTGGCCATGGCTGAAAGTAGTGATGTATTCCATATGTTGGCTGTTGAGGATAAGTTGGATGGTACCAATTACCCATTGTGGCCTTATATGATGCGACATGTATTGGTTACAAAAGGACCGTGGAACATTGTGTAGGGTGTTGAAAAGCATCCTATTACACCTACAAATACAGGTATTGAAGCTGATGCAGATGGCATTGAAGATGTTGATATTCCTCAGATTCTTGTTCATGCTCTGGTTCCTATTGCACCTATTGCAAAGCAAATTCATTGGGATGCAGAGATGCTCAGGCACATGCATTGATAGCTTTATCTAGTTTGGACAACTTTTAATGACATGATCATTTTCTTTATAGTATTTGCAAAACAATTTCCGTTTTTTTTATTTCTTCTCATCTTTGTCTTCCTTCTTCGATTGTGCAGAATTAGCAGATTTTTGGTTACTAGCAGAAGAGCTCCATTTTCCTTTTCCCTTTTGACTAGCCAGGAACGTTTGATATGCAACACCCATGATAGACCTGTTCTACCTAGACTGATCTTCTTGCAACATAACAAAAACTAACTCTTCAAATGTCAAGGCATTTGGATTGCCTTTCATCATCAAACAAAGAGTAGAAGCAAAACTCTTATATGAGTCGGGAAGACCGTTCACAACAGTTTGCACAAGTGAACTGTCAGGAAGGACTTCATCAACATAAATTAATTGTTCCTTCGAATCTTTGATCTTTGTCAAAAAACTATTTATAGAATCATCTTTATTCATGTGCTCACTTTCCAACTGTTTTCAAAGGTAGCCTGGTACAATGTGGTAAGTGTATCCCAAGCATCCTTAGGTGTTCTGCAAGAGTAAATGTGAGGAATAATGGCACTTGCAACACAGTTTCTTCTCTTCACTCGAGCCTGCTCCTACAGGGAATACTATTACATGTGCCAACAACTCTCTTATCCTGTTATGGGAGTTGGTAAGATCATTCGGACTACTACGGATGGTAGTTCTTTTACATTGTCAGATGCTTTATTTGTGCCAGGGATCAAGAAGAATCTGTTATTAGTTTCGGCCTTAGCCAACATTGGTTTGGTTGTGAAATTTGTTGATGATAGATGTACAGTTCATGATATGTCAAATAACGACGTGATTATTGCTTCTGGCATTTTATCTCGTGGGCTATATAAGCTCATAGATTATGAAAAATATGTGAATGATTCAACATGTGCAGTACATGATTCTCATGCTATGTCAGATGTAAAGCTTTGGCATGCACTCTTTGGTCTTTGATGAAAGTTTTGCACCTACTTATCAAATGACTACTATTTGTAGCATCTGTGCACTTGCAGCTCATCATGGTTGGAATGTACATCAGTTGGAAATTAAAACAACATTTCTGAATGGTGACTTGCATGAAGAAGTGCATGTTTTCAGCCCCGTGGCTTTGTCCAGAAAGGGCATGGCAACCAAGTGTGCAGGTTAAAGATGTTGATATATTTAGGTAGTGATGTGTGTGAACACACTAGGACCGCAGGGGCACTTTTTTCCCTCTTTAGGAGGTTTTTTTCCCCCGACTTGTATATACGCCTATTGCCCTAGTGGGCTACTCATCTTTGTACATTCTCTAGTAATACATTCAATCTTGTGTGTTGTGCTCCAAGCTTCTTCTTCTTCCTTGTGCTGTTCGCGTGCTTCCGCAGATATCTAACTCCAACAATTGGTATCAGAGCAAGTCGTCGCTTCATCTAGGGCGCCGTCGACACTCTTTCATTTGAAGTCTCAAAATCGCATGAATTTTGGTGAGCATACTCAACGTGTTTTCGAGATCAAAACAGCTTCATTGTCTTGTGCCGAAATCGCGATCTGAGCTCGTTTCGGCCTCCGAACACACTATCGCAGCGCTTGTGCAGGCTATTTCGTCTTTTTGTGCCAAAGATATATACCAGTTTCTGTTCGCCAGTTTAAGTGTCTCGAAGTCTGCTACAGGTCTAGCAGAACTCGTCTGGGCAGTTCTGTTCAACTTTTTGAGATAGAGTCGATTTTCTGCATCAAGGTATTTTAGTCACCGGCCATGGCTGAAAGCAGTGATGTATTCCGTATGTTGGCTGTTGAGGATAAGTTGGATGGTACCAACTACCCATTATGGGCTTATATGATGCGACATGTATTGGTTGCAAAAGGATTGTGGAACATTGTGCAAGGTGTTGAAAGACGTCCTGTTACACCTATAACAACAGGTACTGTAAATACAGGTGCTAGAGCTGATGAAGATGGTGTCGAAGATGATATTCCGCAGATTCCTGTTCGTGCTGCTGTTTCTATTGCACCTACTGCAGAGCAGATTCGTTGGGATGGCAGAGATGCCCAAGCACATGCATTGATAGCTTTGTCTGTCAAACGTGCTATTATTCCTCACATTCGCTCTTGTAGAACAACAAAGGATGCTTGGGATACACTTACCACTTTGTACCAGGCTAGGAATGAGGCTCGTGTTGCTTATCTTCGAAAACAGTTGGAGAGTGAGCACATGAATGAAGGTGATTCTATGGACAGTTTTTTCAAAAAGATCAAAGACCTGAAGGAACAATTGATTTCTGCTGATGAGGTTATACCAGATAGCTCACTTGTGCAGACCGTTCTGAATGGTCTTCCTGATTCATATAAGAGTTTTGCTTCTACTCTTCGGTTAATGATGAAAGGCAATCCAAATGCCTTGTCATTTAAGGAGTTAGTCTCTGTTCTGTTGCAGGAAGATCAATCCAGGCAGAACAGGTCCAAAAAAAATTTGTGAAGACGGCAATCACCCTCGATTAGCGCTCCCTGACAACGGCACCAAATTTGTGTGCTTCATAGAACAATGGTGAGTACCAATGTCAATGGAGACCCACCTTGTAATTTTGAACCTATGGAGACATAAGGATGATATGATGATTGTGAGAAAGTGATGTGAGTAAATGCGAAGGTGAAAAGAATGCAAGGTGTACACACACGCACAAGGAAGAGGAGGTAGAGTGTTGATCAGATCTTGTAGATGCACATACGTAGAGAATAATACAGAAATGAAATCTCATCGAAGCATAAACAAAATAGAAAGAGACAAGAGAATTGACAACAGATTGGGTACAATCTC
Source organism: Ceratopteris richardii (assembly GCA_020310875.1). Lineage (NCBI taxonomy): Eukaryota > Viridiplantae > Streptophyta > Polypodiopsida > Polypodiales > Pteridaceae > Ceratopteris > Ceratopteris richardii. The sequence continues at coordinate 66,582,230 of CM035438.1, forward strand.
CCCCCACATACTTTGATGGATGATTTTATCAGAGCATGTGTATTTATAGATCTTTTCATTATGCCATGGATATATGAGGGTGACGCTTCAAAAAGTGCACGTTTACAAAAATCTGTTTTATTTTCAAAATCATCGCTTTCTAGGCGATCTACTATTTTTACAAAAATGTCACTTTCTAAAGCGATCTATTATTTTCACAAAAAATAACTAAAATACTATCTTAAATATTCTTCTAAATATCTTCAAAAATATCTGAATAAGTCCATGTGCATTCACACCCTCATGAGTCTTCTCCTGTTAAATCAAAACACAAATCACATTAAAACCCTCAAGACATTAGAATCTATATAACATTTCATTATTCCATAAAGTATAACATGCCTTCCAGTTGATAAGCCACTGACCTCAGTTGATAAGAATAAAATAGACATGGATGGCCAGTCACATGTCCCACCACTGAACAATCATAAGCACGTTCCATGTAAAAACACATCATGGAATTGGAAAACTGGGACTTAATGTGATTGTGAATGATATGCAGAAATCAAATGATCATAGTGTGGAGTTAGTGATGTTTTATGAATCCATTGAGATTCTTCAAGTGAGTGATTTTTATATTTAACTAAAAAATATCTATGAGATTGGTTACCTGTGCACGTAGTAGTAACATCATAATCAGGTATTTTCTCTGGAACTAAAATTTTAGCATCCTCTTCAAGTAATGGAGGATCATCTAAAATGGGAGTGAGTTGTAACGTTTGTTTAAAATTTTCCAATAAAATAATATGAAAAGAATTATGTATATTCCAATGAGAAGGTATGTCTAGTCTAAAAGCATTCTCATTAATTTTTTGAATATTACACAAAGTTCCATAATAACATGGTGCAAGTTTAACTTTAGGATGTTGTGAAATATTTTTCAAACGTCCTTTAATTATTCTTAATCATACCAAGTCATTTTCATTAAACTATTTAGCTACTTGTTTCTTATTAACATTACACATGTAATGTTCTTGACTCTTCTTAATGTGCTCATGAAGTGTAGAAATATGATCTTGTGCAAAAGAATCAGACATAGGTATATCAGTTTGAGTGAGAGTCATGGGAGTGGGAAGCTTTTTACCATAAACAATTTCATACGGTGCACGTCGAGTAGTGGTATGTGTTGTGTTATTACATGCAAATTGTAGCAAAGAAATTTTCTCATCCCAATTACTTGGATTATCTAAAGAACAACAACATAATAAATATAAATTAGTTCTATTCATAGCTTCACTTTTCCCATTACTTTCAGGATGAAGTGCAGAGATAAAGTCTATTTTGGAACCTAAATTTTGAAATAATGCAACCCAAAAGTGATTACAAAAACAAACATCTCGATCTGAAAGAATAACTTTTGAAAAACCATGATGTGGAAAAATACATTTAATAAATAAATTAGCAGCTTGAGGTGCAAAAAGAGTCTTTTTACAAGGAATGAAATATGCTTGTTTACTAAACCTATCAACAATTGTCCAAACCATATCATTATGAGCTGAAGTTGTAGGAAGACCAATAATAAAATCCATAGAAATTTGTTCCCATGGTCCATTAGGTATGGGAAGTGGCATTAATAATCCAAATGGTTTACCATGATGTCTTTTCACACATTGATACACAATGAAATGGGAAACATACTTTGCAATATCCTTTTCCATATTTGGCCAAAAGAACAATTCTTTAGACGTAGAAATAGTACTTTGTATGCCCTGATGACCCATATACGGTGCTTCATGCATCTCTTTCATAACAAGTTCTTTAAAACCTTTTGTGATGCATAAGTTGTGTTGGAAATACAAGAATCCATTACAAAAAGTGTAGTGATCCTCATTATATGGTGTAGAATTAATTGAAAGCATTTTGTCTTTGTGAAAAATATAAATCAGATGTATAAGTAGGAATCATGTCATGAAATGAATGAATATGAACAACATAAATATTATTAATTGAAACAATATTTGTTTGGGGGGATGGGAAACAACTAAGGGCATCAGCTACAACATTAGCTTTGCCAAGTTGATATTGAATCATAGGCTGAAAATTTTGTATGAATGAATCCCATTTAATGTGTCTATCTGAAATCAATGGTTGATTTAATAGATGCTTAGTAGCATGTTGGTCTACTTTGATTAGAACTTTAGAACCCATAAGGTAATGTTTCCAAATTTTTAAAGCATGCACAACAACCAAAAGTTCCTTATCATATGTGCTATAATTCTTTTCAGAAGGTTTAAGTTTCATACTTTCAAATGCATTAGGATGGTCATTTTGCATTAATACAACACCTATACCTAAACCACTAGCATCTATAACTACATAGAAAGGTTGTGCAAGATCTGATAATTGCAAAACATGCATGTAATAAAGTAAGTTTATGATCTAGGGGTCTGGCCGGTTCAGACAGATCTAAAATCAGACACCGTTTGGTCATCCGTGTATATGACCAAAGATCTCGAGTTTAGACTTGCTAGAAGGTCTTGTGCTTTTGTGAACAAGTGATCCACTTAGCTTAGTGGTTAAGTCTCAAGGATATGAAGGAGGAGGGTTCAATTCCCATGGGGGACATGGCAAGAGGCCCAAAGAGATCTAGAGCCTTCTAGAAACATCCACTTGAGTTAACTAGAGTTGACTGGGATACTTGGCACACATGCAGTTACATGGCTGACACTTGGATGGTTAGTATCCACCTCCCCAAGAAGGCAGTCCCCTGGAGAGAGCTATATATAGAGGCATTTGGTTGGGAGGAGAGTCATCTCTCTAGCACGTGGTGGTCGTAATAGTCGTTCTCTTGCATTGGTATCAGAGCACCAGACAAGCTTTTATGGTGACCTTGGTGAGGTTACTCTTTGATTTCATATCATTCTTTGAGCTTGGTTTCATTATCATCCTTGCAAATTTTGTGGCTCGCAGTTGCAAGATAAGAGGAAGAGGCGTTTCAAATTTGCATGATCATGCAGAACATCTTGAGGATTGTATTACAAAGAAGATATTTCTCAATATGGTGCTCACGATTGGATTCGAACCCGCGTCCACGGTGTGCAGCAGTACTTCTCGTAGCCAAGACGACAGGGCAGATATTTGTGTATGTATACTTCTCATATCACTATTGATATCATTTCGAGTGCAAGCAAAAGTGGACGAGCTGCGGTGATTGCGCACGGGACTCGAACCCATGACCTGCGCTTAATGAGATGTTTTCTTCTCCAAGAAGTCAAGCCGCTTGGGTGTCCTCTTATGGACTAAAAGCTTATACTAAATGAAGTTCAACACTGTAGAATCCATAATAACAGAGCAATAAAAAGAGTATTGCACGCCGCCAGTCTCACGAATCAAACTCGCGACCTCAATTTGAGGTTGCCTTTGCTTATCCAAGAGATCACTACGGTTACGTGCTTCTACAAGCTGAAGAACTCATGAGGACAGCATATCTGCAGAAGCTCATCGAGCATTGAGCACAAGCAAAAGGGGTGCCAATTGGGTTTCGAACTTTGAATCTCACGGAGTAGACCGAAGCATCCTATGCACTGCAATAAAGGATTTCGATTTGAACTAGGCTTCTACCACGAGAAGTCATCAAGCTATTCATATGAAGATATATTGGATTCTAAACTTCAATTTCTATATAGTTGAGGAAGTCTTGGAGTAAACGAAGAGGTTCATCAAAGGAATGGACGAAGCTATGAACAAAGCTAAGTATTTTCCAGTTTCTACTTGGCCTTAATGCTTGATTTATTTTGTTTTCATTATTCTACACTTAATCCTAGATGCACATTGAAATAGCCAAGATTTCAATTGATTAAGTCTAGATTAGGATAATGAAAAAATCCACTTCTCATTCCAAGCATTAGTTTGCATTAAGGAAAGACTTGGTAAAAAAAAAGGGATCCTTGTGCATCAAAGAATATATTTTGGTAGTTTAATTCCAGATTTCCTTTCCATTTAGTAAGCTTTTTATTGCACCGCGAGGATATGTTTTTATATCATAGTGCATTAGGAAAAGGAAAGGATGTACATGCATCAAGATTGCATGATATACATTCTTAGTACAAGGAAAAATCATGCATCAAGCTCATGCATGATTGTTGCATTTTTTATTGGGCATGCAAGGAACATGCATGCATACGCATGTGAGCATATGGATTTGCATGTAGGCACATGCATTTGCATGGTAGAACGGGATGCTATTTGCAAGTAGATATGAAAATGTACTCTCTTAGTATTTAGCTTAGTTTATAAAGTCCATGATTTGACATTAGGGAAGACAGAGGACTAGTTAGTTGCAAAGACATGCCAGTTCTAGTTTGCAACCCAAGTAAATAGTCAATTCCTTCCCAAGTTGATACTCCGTTATCAAAAATAAATACTTAATGACAATTAAGTATGTTTGATGTCTTACTAGTTATAAGTAGGCACTAGGAGAAAGTTAAGTATTAAATTTTCTTGATGATGTATGATGACTCTAAGTCCCAAATGTACTTAGGGAGTGTATCGCGGCATTTCGTCCCCTCCTTTTTCCCCCACCACCCCCCGGCCCCACCATCACCCCGACCCCCTCCAACTCCATCGTCCCCTCTTCCTCCACCACCACCACCACCACCACTCCACCATCACCACCATCACCACCACCATCTCCCTCCCCCGCGACCTCCCCCGCGACCTCCCCCTCTCCCTCCCCCGCGACCTCCCCCGCGACCTCCCCCGCAACCTCCCCTACGACCTCCCCCGCGACCTCCCCCGCAACCTCCCCCGCGACCTCCCCCGCGACCTCCCCCGCGACCTCCCCCGCAACCTCCACCGCGACCTCCCCCTCTCCCTCCCCCGCGACCTCCCCCGCGACCTCCCCCGCAACCTCCCCCGCGACCTCCCCCGCAACCTCCCCCGTGACCTCCCCCGCGACCTCCCCCTCTCCCTCCCCCGCGACCTCCCCCGCGACCTCCCCCCTCCCTCCCCCGCGACCTCCCCCGCGACCTCCCCCTCTCCCTCCCCCGCGACCTCCCCCGCGACCTCCCCCTCTCCCTCCCCCGCGACCTCCCCCGCAACCTCCCCCGCGACCTCCCCCTCTCCCTCCCCCGCGACCTCCCCCTCTCCCTCCCCCGTGACCTCCCCCGCAACCTCCCCCGCAACCTCCACCGCGACCTCCCCTGCAACCTCCCCCGCGAACTCCCCCTCTCCCTCCCCCGCGACCTCCCCCGCGACCTCCCCCTCTCCCTCCCCCGCGACCTCCCCCGCGACCTCCCCCGCAACCTCCCCCGCGACCTCCCCCGCAACCTCCCCCGCGACCTCCCCCTCTCCCTCCCCCGCAACCTCCCCCGCGACCTCCCCCTCTCCCTCCCCCGCGACCTCCCCCGCGACCTCCCCCACGACCTCTCCCGCGACCTCCCCCGCGACCTCCCCCGCAACCTCCCCCGCGACCTCCCCCTCTCCCTCCCCCTCTCCCTCCCCCGCGACCTCCCCCTCTCCCTCCCCTGCAACCTCCCCCGCGACCTCCCCCGCAACCTCCCCCGCGACCTCCCCCTCTCCCTCCCCCGCGACCTCCCCCGCGACCTCACCCGCAACCTCCCCCACGACCTCCCCCGCAACCTCCCTCTCCCTCCCCCGCGACCTCCCCCGCGACCTCCCCCGCAACCTCCCCCGCGACCTCCCCCGCAACCTCCCCCGCGACCTCCCCCTCTCCCTCCCCTGCGACCTCCCCCGCGACCTCCCCCGCAACCTCCCCGCGACCTCCCCCTCTCCCTCCCCCGCGACCTCCCCCGCGACCTCCCCCGCAACCTCCCCCGCGACCTCCCCCGCGACCTCCCTCTCCCTCCCCCGCGACCTCCCCCGCGACCTCCCCCGCAACCTCCCCCGCGACCTCCCCCGCAACCTCCCCCGCGACTTCCCCCGCGACCTCCCCCTCTCCCTCCCCCGCGACCTCCCCCTCTCCCTCCACCGCGACCTCCCCGGCGACCTCCCCCGCGACCTCCCCCGCAACCTCCCCTGCGACCTCCCCCTCTCCCTCCCCCGCGACCTCCCCCTCTCCCTCCCCCGCGACCTCCACCACGACCCACCACGGCCCCCCACGGCCCCCCTCAGATCCCACATTTTTCCACAATCTTACATAAGGCTCTCAGACAGTTTGGATGGATATTTGGAGGATCATTTCTTAACCAAACCTACAGTGTTATATATCGTTGGAAAGCTCTCGATGAGTACTTTCCAATGGTGCAATAATAACTTTGAAATCTTGGATCAATTTTTGACCACACCCCAAAAACCACCACAACTCCTCATAACTCACCCCTATTCCCCCCAACCCACAAACCCCACAAACCCCACACAACTCCACACAACTCCACAACCCTCCACAACCCTCCAAAAACCCTATAATCTCTCTCAAAATCCCCACAACTCACCTCCCACACCGCTCACTTAATATGAAGGATCAAAAGCTACTAAAAAAATTAGGTGAAGGATGTGCTTCTCAAGGACAATCCAATATCACGGGCGGCACAAAATGAGGAGCTCAGCTTGCATTTAAAAGCAACAGTAAAGGTGTAAGTGGTAAAAGTGAAAGTGGAGAAATGACTATTTCTGCCAACCATTCATGACGACAGCCTATTTTTGAGGATCCAATTCAAATCAAGTGGAATATTTGATTTACCCCTCCAATCTTGGGCAATCAACCGACGCGTGATCAGTGGACGTGAGGAATCGGCAAGGCCCTCTTGGCCTATTGGAGCCTATAAAAGCAATGGATTTGTGTTCATTTGATACATTCAGAGATACATTCAGAGATACATTCAGAGATACATTCAGAGATACATTCAGAGATACATTTAGAGATACATTCAGAGATACATTGAGAGATACACACATTTACATACATACGGACAGAGGTCCTCTCTTTGCACTTTGTGGCTTCAAGCCTACTATAGGAAGTCACTCTGTGGTGTGGATACAGAGTGTGGGCTTCCCTAGTGGAGGGCTAATAGCTCTATAGTGTGAAGAGAGTGGCTTGGTTTTATCATTCCGTGTGATTGAATAGTATTTCCATGATCTTTCTCTTAGAGCAAGTCTCCATACTTTGTATTGATCAGTACTAGTCTGCATCTAGTTGTGTTCATTATAGAGATTGAATGAGACTCTTGTATTGAGTTTGTTTAGTTCTAGAGTGGCAAATTAGCCTAGAGCATCAGCATTTGTAGTAGTTCCTTGGATTATATTGTAATCATCTGATCGAACTAAGGATGGTTTGGGTCTCCCAGTATTGTCCTTTGTTCTTAATCTTTTCTCCGAGAAATTACAATTCTATACAATCCTTGTTATCTACCTGCTCACAGAAGTGTTAAAGGGTATACTTCCCTAAGGAGAACCTCCCTTGAGTAGGTGACGTACTGGAATGCTTGTTGCATGCTCTTGTTAAAAGTGGATACCCCAGTACCTCCTCTACAGTTTGGCACGCCCGGTGGGACCCTTGCATTTCTGTGAGAGGTATTTTTGCCCTATTACATTGGCAAGTAGGTACATGACCCATACACGAGCAGATAAGGAGTCTCTTCGTGTTCGGAGGAGCCTTAACAAGTTGACAAAAACCATGGCTAGTGAGTCTACCTCCCCTCTGCCTTCCCTAAATTTATTTATTGATTTGGGTGCGACACCATTGTCAAAAGAGGGGTATAGGAGAACTCTAGACTTCTCCTCAGATACGTTTGAAGAAACACCAGTACAAATGGAGGATCTCTCTCATTTGCTCTCCAGATTAAACATCAAATTCCCTACCTTCAAGGGACATGCTTATGAGGATGCTGATGATCATGTGAGAAGATTCATCTCTTTATGTCGTGGACGAGGTCTGCAAAATAGAGAGGATGCAATGCTGGCACTTTTTCCATCAACATTGGAGGGTCTTGCAGATAAATGGTATAGTCAATATGCAGATGGCCATTTCACTACATGGGAGGCTCTGAAGGCGGCTTTCTAACAAACATTCAGACCAAGTGATTCCTCGAAAAGAGCTCTAGATCAGCTAGAGAATTTGAAGCTAAGATCAGGTGAATCTTTTCATGAACTTCACACTAGAACAAAAGCACTTGTTGCACGTCTGCCACATGCTTTAGGTGACTTTTTGGTTAAAAAGTGGATAGAGAAGGCTCTGCCCAGGTCATCTCAGCAGAAGCTTCGTGAGTCTCTTAGATTGGATGCCACCCTCAATGATTTTGTTGCAGCGGCATCACGCATTGAAGAAGCAAGGCAACATTTTGAAGGGGATACACAACTTAAGTATGATGTAGACCTGGATCCTATTGAGCAACTAAGGAGGGAACTGGAGGCATTAAAAATGCAACAAAATCAACAAGAAGAGAAGGTCTTGCCACCACTGCGACGCACGAATGATGAAGTAGCCCAACTTCGCCTTGAGTTAGAAGATTTGAAGACCACACAAGATATAAGGAGACAAATTTTGTGTACAATCTGTAACAACAATGGACATTCCAATGCTAATTGCCCTATTAAGGTAAGCTGTCAATTTTGTGGAAAGGACGGTCATGAAGCAAGGGATTGCTACTACCTCAAGGGTACACAGTAGAGAGGTAACCCTCAAAATTTGGATTCATATTATGCTAGTACTTCAAATACATCAAATAGAGAGGAGAATCGGCCTGCAAAGCCTAGATATAATAGACCTTTGATGTGCTATCGTTGTGGTGAGTATGGCCACATGCAAAACAGGTGCTCTCTTCCAGAAGATGCACCTCCTTATCAACATTGTCCAGAGGCCAAGGATCATTATACCAAAGATTGCCCAAGAGGTCATCCTGCTCCAATTCACATGATTGCAGTCTCTCCACATGAAGAAGGAAAAACCACTCAGACTTATGCTGTTTCATCCTCTGCAATGCCCATGATGACTAGAGCTAGGCAAGCAGCTGCAACCCAGAGAGATGAACAACAAGGATTTCAGGATAAAGAGGAAGAAAAGGATTCTGGATGGAAGGACCAAGCAGAAATTGAAGGAGCTTATAATAAGATGACTACTTCTCTAAAGGGCCAACCAACAAGTCTGCAAGAAAACACTCAGGAGGTAAACATTGAACAGATCTTGAAAGGTATTCATCACAAGGTTAGTCTATATGAACTTATACGGATGGATTCAAAAATAAGAAGTGACTTACTAAAGATTATACACTCTGCTCACTTGGTCCAATCACCTAGTATAGATGGTTTCATGGTTGATTTTCCCCCTGCACCCTTAGTAGACTACCAAAGCTCAAGATTATCTGTTTGTATAAAGGATGAAACTCTCACAGGTGTGATCATAGATGGAGGCTCTGGTATCAATTTGATGCCAGATTTCACAATGAAGAAACTGAATTTGAACCCCACCAAAATGGCACCATTTACAGTTACACTAGCATATCAACATCGGGTTGCGCCTCTTGGCATTATTGAAAAGGTACGGATGATAGTACAAGGTTGCCACTTTGTGTCGGATTTTGTTGTTATTGCACTTCCACAGGAGACTTCTTACCCTTTACTCCTGGGGAGACCTTGGCTGAGACAAGCAAAAGCTTTGCAAGATTGGGGGAAAAACAAACTATGGATTTCAACAAGCACCAATAGCCAACTACAATTACATTTGGAAGAGGGATTCGACTCAGGGAAAACCACTGGATATACTGTGGATACTCAGGTAATGCCCTCTATACCCCAAGAAGATGATACATTGTTAAATTGGATGATGGGAAGTGCAGAGTGTTGCACAGTGGAGATCAATGAAATTGAGGAAGAAGTTGCAGATAAGGTAAATAAAGACCACAAGGTATTGGAGAATGAGCAATTGTAGGAAAATACTAGCTTTGAGGAGGCAACCAATATAAAAGTATTGGAGGGAGAAGGTTATGAATTTAAGAGCAGAGAAGATCTTCCTTTTGCAAATATACCTCAAGGATGGATGGAAGAACGGGTTGAAGAATATAAATTAAAATCCACTCCTGCATATAGTGGAGATGATTTCTCAAACAAGACCAGTCCTGAAACATTGGTTCAAGAAGTAAATTTAGGGAATGAAGAGAACCCTCAAGTAGTCCACTTAGCATCCTGGCTGTGGCATTATCCTCCTTTGCTACAGAAGGTAACTTCTTTGCTTTTTACTTACAAAAGTGTCTTCGCATAGTCCTACAAAGATCTAACAGGGATACCAGAAGAGCTTGGGTTACATCGGATACCCTTAGTTGAGGGAGCCACGCCAGTGAGAAGTAGACCATATCGACTCAATCCGAAATATGCAGAGGCTGTAAAAGCAGAAATTACAAAGCTAGAAGAAGCTGGTATAATTGTTCCAGTAGAACATTCCAGGTGGCTTTCTTCCATGGTTATTGTACCCAAGAAAAATAGTGGAAAAATAAGAGTATGTGTTGATTTTCGTGCTTTGAATAAAGTGACTGTTCAAGATGGATTTCCTCAGCCCTTCACAGAGCAAGTACTTGAGGAAGTAGCTGGTCACACTTTGTATAGTTTCTTGGATGGTTTTAGTGGCTACAATCAGATAGTGATCCATCCTGATGATAGGGACAAAACAGCCTTTGTCACTCCCTGGGGCACTTATGTCTATACTCGAATGGCTTTTGGTTTGAAGAATGCACCGGCTTCATTTAAAAGAACGATGTATCTGATATTGGGCAAATGGTTAACAACCTTTCTACGCATTTTCATGGATGACTTTTCAGTATTTTCAGGTACAGATAGAAGGGCAGCAGTTCAAGATTTCCATGACCATTTGGAAAATCTAAAAGAAATTTTTGAGCAATGTCTCAAAACAGGTTTGAAATTGAATCCTGATAAATGTCACTTTTTGGTCACTAAGGGCACTCTTCTTGGTCACATAGTATCTGTTGAAGGCATAACTGTTGACCCTGCAAAGGTTACAGCTATTCTTTCCATGCCAATTCCACAAAGCCCAAAGGAAGTGCAAAGTTTCTTGGGCCATGCAGGGTATCACAGAAGATTCATTAGGATGTATTCGGAAATTGCTAAGCCCTTGTCAAGGCTTACCAACAAAAAGATCCCTTTCTCATGGAGTGCTGAAGCTGACAAAGCATTTTGTGAACTAAAGTTGAGGCTATGTACTGCTCCACTTTTAAGTGTTCCTAATTGGTCATTGGAATTTCATGTGCATACAGATGCTAGTCTTCATGCTTTTGGTGCAGTTCTAGCTCAACCATCATCTCACAAAGTGGATAGACCTATCTCTTATGCAAGCAGACTACTCAACCAAGCTGAAAGAAATTATAGTACAACGGAAAGAGAAGGTTTGGCTATCGTATTTGCCCTTCAGAAGTTCCGACATTATCTCCTTGGTGTACATTTCATTGTTATTTCTGATCATCAGCCCTTGAAGTATTTGATAAACAAGCCTAGAGTAGCTGGAAGGATCTGGAGATGGTTACTCCTATTTCAAGAATTTAATTTTGATATTCATATTAAACCAGGAAAAGAGCACTACATGGCAGATCAAGTGTCCAGGACGGCAATGAGCGAAAAGGCAACATGTATTAATGATGAATTGGTGGATAGCAACCTTTTTCTAGTAGCAATTCGGACTGGTTGGTATGATGAAATTCTCCATGTTCTTACTACTGGAAAGATCCCAGAACACTTGACACCTGTAGAAAAGAGAAGATTGCTCCTGAAAACCAAAGCATATTCTCTTATAAATGGAAATTTATATAAATACTGTCAGGATGATATATTGAGAAGGTGTGTCTATCCAGAGCAGGTAAATCTTCTGCTAGAGGCTGCACACAATGAAGGACATCTAAAGGGGGAAGAGTTGGCTCATAGAATCATCCACAAAGGTTTATGGTGGCCTCATATTTTCAAGGATGCAATCAAGTTTTCTAAAGAATGCCACATTTGCCAGAGGTGTGCTCCTGCGCCAACCAGATTGAATTTCCAACCATTGGTCATATCTACAGGATGGCTCCCATTTGAACGATGGGGTCTTGATTTCATAGGACCAATTAGTCCAACTGGTCAACCTGGAGGAAAAAAAGTATATTTTGATGGCCACATGCTATGCCACTAAATGGATAGAGGCTAAAGCTACTGTGGACTGCATGGCTTTAACAGTGGCTAAATTTGTGTATAAACATATTTTCTCAAGATTTGGTTGCCCACTGGAAATAACTAGTGATAGGGGCACACATTTTGTAAATCAATTGCTCCAGTTTATATTTGACAGGTACAAGATCTTCCATAAAAAATATTGTGCCTACTACCCAAGGGCAAATGGCCAAGCAGAAAGCTCCAATAAGATTTTGATTGGATTGCTTCGCAAATTATCTTTCGATCATCAAAGCTCCTGGCCACTAGCACTGATCGGTGCAATCTGGGCTTTCAGAACCACGAAAAGGGTAACTACAGGCGAGACTCCATTTCGGTTAGTATATGGGAAAGAGGCATTGGCACCATTCGAGTTCATTATCAAAAAGGAAATAGGAATCAAAACCATTGGAATTGAACCCCCCATTTAGAGATTGGTGGCATTAGAAGAATACAAAGAAGGAGCAATGCAAAAACTTCAGGTAACACAAGAAGAGCGCAAAAGACTACATGACAGGTATCTGAGGTCTAATGAAGTACAGGAAGGATCCATGGTTTTAGTGCATCAGGTCCCAGCAATTCCAACCAAACTGGCACCCAAATGGATAGGACCTTACACGGTGGTAAAGGTATTACCTCATGGAGCAGTACATCTGGAGGATTTGAAGGGTAAGAGGATACCCCTGGTCAATATTTCTAGGGTGAAGAAGTACCTGAATTAAGGTAAATTGGAAGCATATCATTCACCGTACCTACTGTATTTTCATTTGGTGATTGTAGTTATTATGAAAAAAAAAAAGAATGAAAAAAAAAATTATTTTTTATTTTTATTTCTCCAGGGTGAAGGATTATCTGAGTCAAGTCAAGAAAGAAGAACTTCCTTCACTATCTTGTTTTTGGCTTCGGGAATTGCACCGGGACGGTGCAAACACTTGATGTGGGGGTCTGTGTCGTGGCATTTCGTCCCCTCCTTTTTCCCCCACCACCCCCGGCCCCACCATCACCCCAACCCCCTCCAAATCCATCGTCCCCTCCTTTTCCCCACCACCCCCCTGCCCCACCATCACCTTGACCCCCTCCAACTCCATCGTCCCCTCTTCCTCCACCACCACCACCACCACCACTCCACCACCACCACCACCACCACCACCACCACCACCACCACCACTCCACCACCACCACCACCACCACCACCACCACCACCACCATCTCCCTCCCCCGCGACCTCCCCCGCGACCTCCCTCGCGACCTCCCCTCTCCCTCCCCCGCAACCTCCCCCGCGACCTCCCCCGCAACCTCCCCCGCGACCTCCCCCGCGACCTCCCCCGCAACCTCCCCCGCGACCTCCCCCGCGACCTCCCTCTCCCTCCCCCGCGACCTCCCCCGCGACCTCCCCCGCAACCTCCCCCGCGACCTCCCCCTCTCCCTCCCCCGCGACCTCCCCCTCTCCCTCCCCCGCGACCTCCCCTGCGACCTCCCCCGCGACCTCCCCCGCAACCTCCCCTGCGACCTCCCCCTCTCCCTCCCCCGCGACCTCCACCACGACCCACCACGGCCCCCCTCAGATCCCACATTTTTCCACAACCTTACATAAGGCTCTCAAACAGTTTGGATGGATATTTGGAGGATCATTTCTTAACCAAACCCTACAGTGTTATATATCGTTGGAAAGCTCTCGACGAGTACTTTCCAATGGTGCAACAATAACTTTGAAATCTTGCATCAATTTTTGATCACACCCCAAAAACCACCAAAACTCCCCATAACTCACCCCTATTCCCCCCAACCCACAAACCCCACAAACCCTACAAACCCCACAAACCCCACACAACTCCACGCAACTCCACAACCCTCCACAACCCTCCAAAAACCCTATAATCTCTCTCAAACTCCCCACAACTCACCTCCCACACCGCTCACTTAATATGAAGGATCAAAAGCTACTAAAAAAATTAGGTGAAGGATGTGCTTCTCAAGGACAATCCAATATCATGGGCGGCACAAAATGAGGAGCTCAGCTTGCATTCAAAAGCAATAGTAAAGGTGTAAGTGGTAAAAGTGAAAGTGGAGAAATGACTATTTCTGCCAACCATTCATGACGACTGCCTATTTTTGAGGATCCAATTCAAATCAAGTGGAATATTTGATTTACCCCTCCAATCTTGGGCAATCAACCGGCGCGTGATCAGTGGACGTGAGGAATCGGCAAGGCCCTCTTGGCCTATTGGAGCCTATAAAAGCAATGGATTTGTGTTCATTTGATACATTCAGAGATACATTCAGAGATACATTCAGAGATACATTCAGAGATACATTCAGAGATACATTCAGAGATACATTCAGAGATACATTCAGAGATACATTCAGAGATACATTCAGAGATACATTCAGAGATACATTCAGAGATACATTGAGAGATACACACATTTACATACGTACGGACAGAGGTCCTCTCTTTGCACTTTGTGGCATCAAGCCTACTATAGGAAGTCACTCTGTGGTGTGGATACAGAGTGTGGGCTTCCCTAGTGGAGGGCTAATAGCTCTATAGTGTGAAGAGAGTGGCTTGGTTTTATCATTCCGTGTGATTGAATAGTATTTCCATGATCTTTCTCTTAGAGCAAGTCTCCATACTTTGTATTGATCAGTACTAGTCTGCATCTAGTTGTGTTCATTATAGAGATTGAATGAGACTCTTGTATTGAGTTTGTTTAGTTCTAGAGTGGCAAATTAGCCCAGAGCATCAGCATTTGTAGCAGTTCCTTGGATTATATTGTAATCATCTGTTCGAACTAAGGATGGTTTGGGTCTCCCAGTATTGTCATTTGTTCTTAATCTTTTCTCCGAGAAGTTACAATTCTATGCAATCCTTGTTATCTACCTGCTCACAGAAGTGTTAAAGGGTATACTTCCCTAAGGAGAACCTCCCTTGAGTATGTGACGTACTAGAATGCTTGTTGCATGCTCTTGTTAAAAGTGGATACCCCAGTACCTCCTCTACAGGGAGTCATGAAGATAAGCTTATAATGATTTCTCTAAGTATAGGTGATATTTAGAAAGTCATGTGGATAAGTTTTAGTTGATTAGTTATGTAATTTATGTAACTTCTCAAGCATCCCAAGATTGGATGACAACTTCAACAATGTTTCCAAGTTCCATGAGCACTCTTCTATTTAGAAGATTTCGAAAGATATAAGAAGTTTCTTTGTGGTTTCAAGATTTGTATCTCACGATGAAACCTTAATAAGTGACTTTTAGGAATTGAGATATTTCCTAAAAGAGAAACACTAAAATGAAATAGTCAAGCCTTCCATTCCACGTGAGATCATTCTCCTACCATGTTTGAGATGAATTTATTTTTGGGAAGGCAGATGTTCCAAGTAGAGGATCTTAATTGATTCATGAAATGTTCCCAAAATACACATAAATTCATACTATATGATAGGACCCAGGAATGATGATGTTCTAATAAAAGGTGTGTAAAGAGATAAACCATTGGAAAAATGATAGCTTAGACCTCTTGTTAAGCACATCTTTCCAAAAACGGACATACCCATCAATCGGGATAGAAATTGATGGATTGGATAGATAAGAGCAAAACATCTCTTGTTATGGATGTTTTGTCAAAAGATGATGAAGGCAAAACCTCTTTAGGATATAGATCTTCTGCCAATATATAAATATTGAACCTCAACATCAATTGATCTTTGACGTCGATAAGAGGATGTTAGGTTCCATAGTTGCATCTCTAGTAAATGATGCAACTAGCTAAGCAATCATGGAAACATGGAAGAACTCTTTAAGAGAGTTAAATTTTTGGTTTCCTTTAAGCTAATTGAAGCTTCAAGAGGAAATCAAAGTAAGCAATCTTTAGGAAATAAGATAAGTTCCTAAGGACTTTAATCAAATATGAACTTTTCATTTAGGAATAGAAAGTTCCAAGCAAGAAATGGATCTCCAATCCACGAACTTTTCCTAAACAAGCTATAAAGTTCAAAGTTATGTATTCATAGTAGCATTACTATTGGATCAATCATCAATAGATGCTTGGACTTTAAACATTATTTTGATTAGTGAAATATGTTTAAAGGACTCTAGTAACATCTAAAGATTGACCAATAATAATGAATCTGGTATCAAACTCAAGAATAGGAGTCGATATCACATAAATGAAAGCTCAACTTAAACTTTCATAGTGGCATGGGAAACCATATCCAAAAGGTGATATTTAGTCTCTAGTTTGATACTCAAGAAATGAATACAACTGAATCAGTAAACCTTTTGGATATTGTTTGAATTTTTTTTTTTCAAATATCCTTCCAACATTGCAAAAGATTCCAAGATGAATTTTGTTCAAGATATTTGATTCCCTAGAAGGAATCTCAAGTCATTGAAGAATAGTATTCTTCCAAGTATTGAGAATGAAGTTCTTCATACTCTTTAAACAATAAATAGTTCCCTGGACGTCCCAAACCACGAGAAGTGGTACTTAAAGTCCAAATTGTGATATAACCTAAAGGTATATCAAGGATTCTTAGTTTTGGAATCTGAGAGGCATTAGTGTATGCTTGGGCTTAAGTTAGGGAAAGATCTCTAAAAATCCTGCAGGTAAGCCAAAAAGCTTAGAAAAGCTCAAGAGATCTTAATGTTAAAGACAAACTCTTTATTATTATCACATGATCAACAAGACTTGATCAATCTTGGCCATGGTTGTCCAAGATAATTGCGATTGGAATCAAGGATAAACCAATTGAACTTGAATTTGAGAAAATTCAAGTACTTGGAATTATAATTGGTTTTTTATTTTGAAAACCCTAGCAAAGAAGGATGGATGTTCCATCAAAAGGTTTTCAAGTTCCCAAAGGAAAGCACAAGATCATGAAAAGATCATGTGAATGGATCAAAACCTATAAAATCTAGTTAGAGATAATGCCTAAAACTTCAAAATTATTTTCAAGAATTGAAGCAAGAAGGTTCTCTAATTAAGATATGTTTTGAATTTAGGATAAATATCACCCACACATTAATATGAATATAAAATAGGGTGGTATGGGACACTAGATTTTATACTCAGATTGATGTAGGAAAGATGGTATGGGACATCGGACCGTGGGATGATAATTATCTTTTAGTCCTAGTTTGGATCTTGAAGTTAAGTTTGATCCTCAAGAGAATTAAGACTTCTAAGAAGGAGTTTAATTCAAGAAGGATAAAAGTAGTATCTTAAGATACTTCAAGATAACTACATGATCAAGGAAATTGAAGATATGAAGTAAGTAATCTCCAAGATCTTCTTAGAACACTTCAAGCTTAAGTGTTATCGATAAAAAATATTTAATAAATTTTTGAAAAAAGTTGGACTTTGATTTATTGTTGATCTTTTCAACAAAGGATTCAATTGACTAAGTCAAGCATCAAGTTCTTAGTGTAACTTGGTAAATTCACTCTTTTGACTCAAAGAAATGCACAAGAATTGCATTCCCAATAAGGAGTCAGAAAGACTGAATATGACATCAACTTAGTCTCAAGTGAAGCATTATCTGAATACAAAACTCATCAACAGAACCTCAATGGGTCAACACACTGATGTTGGTTACCACACTAGTATCTTGTGTTTGGATGATGTTTTTTATTTGCTTTGAATCTTTTTGAGAATCCGAATTATTTCTCTTAAAGATAGAAAAAATGCTCCTGTTGAAATGAATCTTTGAGAAGTTAAAGTCCAAAGTCATCTAGACTTTGACTCATAGCAAGTTTATGTGTCTTCAAAGTATGAATTGGTTGTACAGAGTTTTAGTTATTTCTTTTTGCTTTCCAAATCTTTTTGAATTCAGCTCAGATATGGTATCTGATTCCTTTTTAAAAGACCAGGGTTAGCCGGTTAGAACTAGATAACTAAATTGAACATCCTAGATAGATGTTATGTACAATAACCTTTTCAATCTTCAAAAAGATAATAAGTCTAAGTGGACTTATTTATTTGAGTTTGCTTCAAGTTATAGCATAAATGAGTTCCTAGAGTCCAGTATACTCTAGAATAGACAAGTTAGGAATTGCTCATCAGATTGACAATTCCCAATAACTTTTCGCTAAAGTCTTTGAGAAAAGTATCCTCCGTCGGATAAATTTTCATTTTTGAATTTGAATTGGTCAAGTTATAGTATGGTTGACTCAAAGAAAATAATAAACTTCCTCCTACAACTTACATACAATTTTTAAACTCATTAGGACAAAGTAGTCCTCCTGTTGGGTGAAAAAAATCAAGTAACTAATGGATCAGAGTTAACCATTGTATAAACATCCAAGCTAGATGTTTGAGACAACCAAAATTCAAGTTCTCCAAAACAAATTCAAGTGAATCAAGAGTTCTCAAAGTCTTGATAGTGATAAAAAACCCACCTTAGTTACTAAGTCCATGCACTAGTCATGCCTAGAAATGGACTAGTAAGTTAAATCCATCTAGTTCACATGTTTGTGCCTAGATCGCACATCGAGAAACTGTGAATTGACCAGGGATGTTTTTAGACCCACCCTTATTATTCATTCACTACTTTGTACTTTGACTAGTTTATCAAAGTGCAAAGCGAGACAGTGTTTTGAATCATTTGGACAAGGATGCCACCACAGAGATGAGACATGTTCTTCCAGTTCTAGAGCATGACCATGTTCTTCTAGTTTTAGAAAATGAGGCTTGGGGGTTTCCTATAGTATGTATATAGCTCTATTTTCGAGGATGAAAATATTTTCCAAGGGGGGAAGAATGTAATAAAGTAAGTTTATGATCTAGGGGTCTGGCCGGTTCAGACAGATCTAAAATCGGACACTGTTTGGTCATCCGTGTATATGACCAAAGATCTCGAGTTTAGACTTACTAGAAGGTCTTGTGCTCTTGTGAACAAGTGATCCACTTAGCTTAGTGGTTAAGTCTCAAGGATGTGACGGAGGAGGTCTTGGGTTCGATTCCCATGGGGGACATGGGGAGAGTATTTTGCCCAAAGAGATATAGAGCCTTCTAGAAACATCCACTTGAGTTAACTCGAGTTGACTGGGACACTTGGCGCACATGCAGTTACATGGCTGACACTTGGATGGTTAGTATCCACCTACCCAAGAAGGCAGTCCCCTGGAGAGAGCTATATATAGGGGCATTTGGTTGGGAGGAGAGTCATCTCTCTAGCACGTGGTGGTCGTAATAGTCGTTCTCTTGCAATGCTCATGAGAAAGTGCATGTTTGAGTGTTTCAAAAGATTGCTGTTGTGCTAATCCCCATGCAAATTTTAACTTTTTCTTCAATGATAATGTGAGTGGAGGTGCTAGATAAGAAAAACATTTTACACGCTTTCTATAAAAATTAGCTAACCTTACAAAAGAGCATACTTCATTCACAGATTGAGGTACATGCCATTCTTCAATTACTTTAATTTTATTTGGATCTACATGAACGCCTTGACTAGAAACAATATGTTCTAAATACTCTAATTCTTTTTTGAAGGAATAACTATTTTCAAGATTGGCATAAAGTTTATTTTTACATAATAAATTAAAGACTGTTGCTAAATTATTTTCATGGTCATTGTCACTCTCACTCTACACAAGTATATCATCAAAGAAAACAAGAACAAAAGCTTGCTAATCAAGAAAAATGTTATTCATCATATGTGAAAATGTAGCAGGTGCATTGATGAGTCCAGAAGGCATTACCATGAATTCAAAGTGACCAGTTTGAGTTCTAAAGGAAGTCTTATAAATGTCATTTTGTGTCATTCATATCTGATGATAACCTGATTTAAGATCAATTTTGCTAAAGACATGTGCTCAATGAAGTTTATCTAGCAAATCATCTATCCTCGGAATAGGATATCTATTTTTAGTTGTGATCTTATTGAGTGCTCTATAGTCAATGCACATCCTATAAGTCTTGTTGTTCTTCTCTATTTAAAAGAACATGTGCTCCAAAGGGAGAAGAACTAGGCCTTATAAGTCCTTTGTGGAGTAGATCCTTAACTTCATTAGATATTTCTTTTTTATGTAAAGGTCCATGCCTACAAGGTGCTTTGTCGAGAGGAGAACTACCAGGAATCAAGTCTATACCATGGTCAATAGATCCCCTAGAAGGTGGTACTTTAGAAGGAAAATAAGTTGTAAAACAATCCTTATAAGAATCCATAAATGATTTATGTGCATTAGGAAGTGTATGTGTGTAATCAACTATGTTTTTGACAAAAACAATACATGATTTGTAGTATTTCCTAAATGCATGTTTGACTTGAGTATGACTAATGAATGGAAATGGTTGGAAGTCATGCATTGAAGACAAAGAAATATCTTGATTGTTAAACTTAAACCGCATTGTGTGTGTATGATAATCAATGCATGGATTATAATGATGACAAAAAGGCATACCAAGTATAACATCATAGGACTGCAAAGGAGCAATTAAGAATGTGCATTCATCTGTGTATGAACCTATACAAACCTGAATGTTATACACTTCACTTATAACATTATATCTATTTCCTTGAAATGCAACATTAACTTTATACATAGAAGGGATGGATGTAATTGAAGATCTTGCACTAGTGTATAAATAATAAAATCATGTGAACTACCATCATCATGTAAAATATTAACAACTTTACCATTAATAGTACCTTGCATGCAAAGTAAAGAATGAATAGAAATTTTGTTACCCAAGGTACTTAGATCATTTTCCAATGCTTCTTTGGTCCAATCAGGTTGAGTGCCTTCATGAACCGCCTCCATGTTGTGTACTTGAGCTCTGACGGCCTTCACGTCATTAGTTCGGAACCTACATTTAGCTTTAGTATGACCAAACTTACCACAATGCCCAAGTGATTTGGGGCCTCTTTTGTGGATCATCCATCATCGTAGTGTGAAGGGTTGGAGGTTTTATAGGTTGTAAAGGGGTTGTCTTGGGTACTGGTGAAAATTTGGATTGAGGAGGATGTTGAAAAGTAGGAGAAGAAAAATAAATGAAAGGATGCTTGAAAGGAAAATTGGGCGTGCTTGGTTGTTGTTGTTGACGTGTTTGTTGTAAGCGAATGAAAATCGTAAAGGTATTAGGGCTATGCTTAGCTCCAATAGGTTAAGCGAAAACGCTTAAGCAAGACCATAATGGTCTTCCCTTCGGGTGGCCCTTTAAGGGGCTTTTCCTAAGCTAAAGTTTCCTATTGGTGCTAAAGTTGTTAGGGAAACGGAAACGGTTTCGGCTAGACTTGGTGATGGACTGAAACTCCTTCTCAACATCATGTGCAAAAGAAATAGTTTCATAAAGAGTCGTGGGATGTAGTATGTTGAGCTTAGCTTGGATTCTCATCTCCAAACCGAGCTAATGTGGTTGTAAAGAGCTCGTGGAGACTGTCGACAGTGAAGAGTATGCGAGAAAGTGTGGAGAAAGTGCAATTCACAAACGACCTCAGATTGCTACAAAAATTGGTGAAGGTTAGAAGGCGTCAAACTATTTTCGTGAGTTATCCTGTTAGGATTACTCATTTTGTTCAAATTTCTATTTTGGAGCCATCTCAAACTCCACTTTGAGCCCGCAAGGTGGGGCCCATGAAAAAATCAATTTGCTAAATTCTAACCAGTTTTTAGTTTGGAAACACTCAAATATTTTGGATCCAAAATTTCAAGGGATTCCATGTACTGTCGACACACAAAAACTATGTTTTTCTGAGATCAAATTATCACATCACAATGTTACAATATTCAAGCATAGATACTAGTTTTAGTGTATTTGTAGTGTTGCAAATTGTTTGAGAAATGGCAAGTGAAGATGGAGTGAGTCAACTTATGAGCGATAAGATAGACAAGAACGAATTTCATGCTTGGAGATTTAGAATGATGAATTTTTTGATTGGAAAAGGCTGCTAGAAGTGCATCAAACGAGAGAACAAAAATGCTCTATAGTTACTAGAGAGGAATCAAAGTGCAGACTAGTTAAGAGCGTATGAAGATTGGAATCAAGGAGCATGAAATGTAATGTATTGGCTATTTGTTAGCATATAGGATAGCACGATTGGGAACATACAGGATGACAAGAATCCAAAAGAGGCTTGGAATAGCTTGGTCAAATTTTATGAGACCAATACAAAGGCACATAAATTGCAACTTAAGAACAAGCTACATACACTGGAGAAAAAGGGCATGTCGGTTACACCCTAAAAATCAAAAGCATGTGTGAGTCACTTGCATCTATCAGTGTGAATGATGATGATGATGATGATGATAAGATGGAAGTCTGTGTTCATGGTTTAAGAGTTGCATATAAGCAATTCAAAACTTCTATTCATACCAGGGAAAATATTCCAAATTTTGTTGATTTGGTGTCCATGCTGACTATTGAAGAAAAAAGTCTTGGTGTGGACTCAAACTCCCAAGGAAAACCTAGTTCTAAGTAGGTATTCTACTTTGGTAGAGGAAGAGGCAAAGGTATATGTTTTGGAAGTGGAAGAGGAAAAACTAACCAAGACCAAGGTTAATATCAGAATCATGCAAGAGGTAGAGGATAGTTTGGAGGCAGGGCGAGCCAAAGAGGCTGCAAAAATTTCCAAAGAAATGATTCAAGTAATGACAATAAAGGATGCTTGAATCATGGTAAACCTCGACACTTTAAACATGATTGCATGTTGAAGAGTCAAAATAATAGATGGCAACAAAAGAACTATGCATCCACAAGTGCAGATGTTTTTGAGAAGCTATGATGTCTACTGATGCTTCAAAATTGAATGGTAATGTCTGGTATGTTGATTGAGGTGCTTCAAATCACATGACCAGTCATGCAAAATGGTTTAGAAGTTTGCAGAAATCGCTAGTTCCTGGATATGTTGAAATGGTCGATGACACATCACATCCTATCAAGTGTACAAAAAACATAGCACTATCTATGGAAGAAGGGAAGGTAAAACATCTTACTGATACACTACATGTTCTAAATATAACAAAGAATTTGGTTTTTGTAGGACAGATGGTTGAATAGGGATTACAAGTCAGGTTCAATGCTGATGGGTTATATGTAGAAGAGTGCAAATAAGATGGAAGATTGATTTCCAAAGGAAACAAAGTGGGTAGGATGTTCACCTTAAATGTGAAAATTATTGAAATGAATGCAGCCATGTTTGCAAAACATGAAAGAGTTATTGTTGATATAGAGATATGGCACAAACGAGTTGGACATGCAAATTCATAGAGGTGGAAATTGATGCAATCAAAGGAGATTATTAATGGACTACCAAATTTCAAGGCTGTAGAGATGCAAAAGCTATATGCAGTGTGTCAATTTGGTAAATAGTCAAGATAATCATTTCCACATGACAAGCATTTTTAGTGAGAATGTGCAAGAAATAGTACATACATAAAAGTAGAAAAATGTATCTTCATTGGGCACTCCTACAAATGTCTTCTAGATTCATATTAGAGTTTTTCTTCTACTCGTTGACTAATGATGAAAGGCAATCGAAACACCTTAAAATTTGAGGAGTTAGTCTCTGTTTTGTTGCAAGAAGATCAATCTAGGCACAACAGGTCCATTATGCATGTTGCAGATCAAGCTTTCCTAGCTAGTTAGAAGGGCAAAGGTAAATGCGGCTCACCTACTAGTAAGAAAAAACCTTCTAATTCTATACAAGCAAACAAGGATGACAACGATGAGAAGAAAACAAAAAAGTAGAAACTGTTTTGTTAATACTATAAAGGAAATGATCATGTCATAAAGAGTTGCCCAAAACATGCTGCAAAAGAGGCAAAGAAAGAAGAGGCTCGAATGGCTGTTGCGGAGGCCTCTACACCCAAATCAGAGTTTGCAATTCTTGTGTAGAATGAAGAATGTCCATTTACTACTGTTTGTAGTTATGAACCATCTTCTCATGAACATTGTACATCTCCAATAGAATCAAATGTTTGGTACTTTGATAGTGGGGCATCCAAACACATTACCTCGTAGCATAGTTTCTTCACTTCACTTGAGCTTTCCCCTAGAGAGAATACTATCACATGCATCAACAACTCCTCTTATCCTGTCATGGGAGTTGGTAAGATCATTCTGACTACTATTGATGGTAGTTCTTTTACCTTGTAGAATGCTTTATTTGTGCCAATGATGAAGAAAAAGCTATTATCAGTTAGCATTAGCCAAGAGTGGCTTGGTTGTGAAATTTGTTGATGATAGATGTACATTTCATGATCTATCAAATTATGATGTGATTATTGCTTCTAGCATTTTATGTCGTGGGCTATATAAACTCATAGATCATGCAAAAGCTGCGAATGTTTCAACATGTGTAGTCCAAGATTCTCACGCTATGTCAGATGCAAAGCTTTGGTAGCCTAGTGCATCCACTTCTAGTTGTGAGGCTGATTATAGGCCAACTTTCACAATGACTGTTAAGTGTGTGTGGCTCAGATGCCTTATGGCTGATTTGGGTCTTGGTCAGTATTTAGCCACCACCATCTTAACTACTAGTCAGAGCGCATTGGCAATTATGAGGAACCTTGTGTTCCATGCTTGCTCTAAGCACATTGAGGTGAATTATCATTATGTTAGGGAGATGTTTCTCTATTGGAGAGATGATTCTTGCAAATGTGCCCATACAGGAGAACATTGCAAACCTTTTCGCAAAGGCTCTGCCTAGGGAGAAGTTTGAAGCTTTTTGCAAAGGTTTGGGCTTAATTCCTTTTGTGGATTGATTCCACATAGCCTGGCACTTCCTTATACATGAGACCCAGTTCCTTGTTCACCACATCACTCCTAGGGGGGATTTTTTTAATATATTCCAGTAGTGATGTGTGTGAAACTACCATTTTTTCCCTCTTTAGGAGGTTTTTCCCCCCCGTCATGTATATACTCCTATAAGCCTAATGGGTTACTTATCTTTGTACATTTTCTTGGTAATACATTTAGTATTTGGTGGGCTATCTGAAAAGGACCAATATACCACAAGTTCAATTTACGAGCTCGCTATTCTAGCTTGTTGATTCTTTGATTGTTATTGCCTAAGACAACTTTGTGCTTCGAATCGATTTCTTCAAATATGATCCAATGGCAACACATGGACTCATTTTATTTGAGAATAGTGGCCCACTTGTGGAATAGACGCCAAAATAGCTTCAAAGAAAAAGGTTTTTGAAAAAAAAAGAGAAAAATGTTATTTTTGATAGGATAAAGCATCCCAAATTTCATAAAAATGAGGAAGATTCTTCCTCATTGTGATATTCATCTCATATGTTTTATGTAGAAATTTCATAGCTCTCTAGAGTCTAGATTTTTAGATTTGAAGCAGGAAGGAACAATTTTTAAGTGTGAACTTGGACACTTAAATTGGTATATAAGATAGTCCAAGTCATTTCTGGAAGGAGATTCATTTTCAAGGAATAGAGAGAAGTGGAGAGATCTTTCCAGAGTCCTTTGTTGTCACTTTATTGTTGTGCTAATTTGAAGTGATTTTTGTGAGTATTATTCATGGGTTAATCTCGAAGCTTAGTTGTTTTCTGTGTGCAATACTTTCGTCAATTTATTTTCATCTCAAAAGCTTATGAAATCAAAGTATAATGTATTTTCTCAAGTCACTCTCAAATTACAAAAATTGTGGCTCTCTTGTCAACGGGTTAAAGTTATAGAAAATAAAAACTAATTCCAGATACCTCTTCTTTATGAAAAATAACAAGCTTTAGGTACTGAAATCATTGAAGAAGCTCATTCTTATCTTTATTTATGCTCATCTAAATATTTACACTAAAAAAAGATTAAGATCTTTACATCTAACGTTTATATGAAATGGATTGATGGATATACTATTATTTGTTTGATAGGTCTAGGACTTCATTGATTAGAATGGGGATAGGGCCTTAGTATACTTTCTAGATTGACAATTTGATGTTTCTAGTTATTATTCCTTTATGCAATGATGATTGTAGAGGAAAATCCAAAGTAGAACAAACATTTGGTTTTTTTTTTTGTCGGGGAACAATGCATTGGATCTTGCTAGATCTTCATAGTTGATGGTAAAAAATTCTCATCAAAGGTACTTTTGATTTTCAAATGCAAAAAGTGGATGAAAAGGCAAGTGTACCTTCGACCTTGGCAATATTTATTCATTCATCTTGTTGAATCTGTGATGAATTTTTTTCTCTTTAGACATTAGTGAAATATAATAATTTACTCATAAATTTTTGAGCTTTTCGTTGATTTGTATTTTGGAAGAACAAGTTGAAAGTTTTTTATTGTAGAAAATATCATAGAAAATGGAGTTGAATAATATTTTGAAGTGAAGATGCATGAACAACATGGGAAGTTTTCTTGGTGAGAGATTTGAAAAGCGAAAAATCTCATAAAATTATTCCTCATTTGAAAGAAACTCAAGAAACATTAGAATATTTTCTTTTGGATTTTGAGAGAAATAAGAAACTTTTTGGATATTCATTGAAGTGAAGAAATGAGGTAATGGATGAATAAAGTACCACACGTTGAATCATTTGAATATAGGAGAAATAAGATTTTGATATGAATTGTTAATGAGCAAATTTTTCATCTGGAAAGATTTAAAGAGAAATAATTAAAGGTTAATATTGTTAGCATGTCAAAACTGAAGGACAAGCACAATAGAAATATACGTTCAGAGGAAACACAATTCTCTAAAAATAATCGCAATTCTCTATAGAGAAGTATCAATTCAAAAGTGAGAGAAAAGTGATTCAATGGAAGGAAGAATAGATATACAAGGTATTAAATTATGACATCTTGTAGGTACTTTAAATGTTTGTTCTAAGAGGAAAATACAAAATTGATCCTCTCTCAAGAAAAGCTATAAAATCAAGAAAATAGAGAACATGTCATTTCACTGAATGATTTGAGAGAGAGAGAGAGAGCACAGAAAATCACGATCCTGAGCACTTAAGCAATTTCTAGAGGTTTTCTTTAGATATCTAGATAAAAATACAAAGGTAAGATAATGTTCAAATCATTTTAACACATGCACAATATTTTTTTAATGCAAAGAAATGTGTACTAACTAAAAAAAAATGAATGTCACAATTTTGACTGAGTTGTTTTGTTATAAATAATGGTTTTTTTCAATAGTTTTTTCATTGCATGATGAAATAATGAAAATTCGCATATGAAAGGATAAGGATAAAAGTAAAAAGCTGTAGAAATTTTTGCATCAATGGAAACTGAAAATCATAATTTTTAATAGGGAAAAAGAGGAGAAGGAAAAAAATACAATTGTGAAAAATCACGATTGTAAAAAGAAAATACGATTTTCAAGGAAATCATTTGTGTGTTGGTATTCGGAATTTCACGATTTTATCCCACAAAATTGTCAAAAACATAATTGTGGAAAAAACCCAATTTTCATTAAAAACACAAGTTTGAGGAAGTTGGACATTGTGATTTTCTCATCTCAAGAAAACAAAATTGTCTAATAAATATCGTTATTTTATTAAAAAACTTGATTCTCTATGGAGAGTAATTTTTGAGAGAGAATTGTGATTTTTTGAAGAAGAAATTCGCAATTTTGAACTCTATGGAGAGTAATTTTTGAGAGAGAATTGTGATTTTTTGAAGAAGAAATTCGCAATTTTGACCTTGGAGTCTCGAGTTTCGCAGAATTTCATTTTCAAAAGAAAATGTGATTCTTTCCACAGACTCCTAATTTTTCAAAACAAGTCAAAAAACACTATTGCGAGTGAAAATAAAAATTTCATAATTCTGTAAAGCTAAAAAAAGTGAAAAATTTACATTTGAGGAAAAAGTGAAAATTAAAAGAAAAACAAACAATTGCACTTGTCACCGAAAATCATGATTTTGAGCAAAGAATCTTGATTTTTTCAAGCGAGAAAAAGTGGAAAATTTGCAAGTGCTTGTTTGTTCATGGGTGTATGAAACTATTTGAGGTGAAATAAAGTAAATGAAATAAAGTAAATACGTCCATGAAAACTCAAGGAAACATTATATCCTAATTCCAAAAGCAAGACAAAATACGGCTAAACCTGAAAAAATATATAATTGATGAGATTGAGGTTTGGATTATTGACAACGCACACATATACGCAAATAATAGAAAGGAGATACCAAAACTATTCAGGTGACAACTGGAAGGAAGGAAATATACCACTCTTCAAACCAAACATGGAAGAACATAATTTTCAACCTAGAACTTCTGATGAAGGAGAAATATCTTCAAGTATTTGTATACAAATAGGGTTGGAGCCTACATATTCTAAGATGGATTGCATAAGGAACTCATTAGATTGAGAAACTTAGAAATTCCTTTAAATTTGATACTTATGGCTCAATTTAAAGATGGAAGATATTAGGATAGACAGGGGTGTGTGCACATCGTTACCAACAATCTTGGTGAAACTAATGACTTGGGTCAAAGTTTTGACAAAGAACCTTGGGAACAAAGGTTGGAAAATCATGAAAATCATGAAAATGATGAACATCAAAGAAGCAATAGACATCATACTCCAATAGAGGCTCCAAGGGAAAGAGGACACCAATTTTCATCTAATCCTTTCTTAAGAGATGAAAAAGAAGTGGAAGAATTTCCAATCGGGAGAAAAAATGATTGCTATAATGAAGGAAGAAGACTTAGAAAATCACAAGTGTCTAAATGTATAAAAAATAAATTTGGTGGGTCTAATGGTCCTCATGATCATGTGCTATTGTACAAGAAAATATTAAGGGAAAAAAATTAGATGAATACACCTCTCAGTTTGAAGCTTTTGGACTAACATGGTCAAGAATAGCTTTGTCTTGGTTTCAATGATGAAGGAAGGAGATGTTCTTGGACATTGAAAGATGATTGGAAGAATTCATTGGAGGGAATTCTCTAAGAGACGGATCAAGCATTGCATAGCTACATTGATCCATACTTTCAAACACAAACCTGAAGGGAATGGAAGAATTTCTAGAAGAAGATTTGAAACGATACTTGGATGGATGCCCTAATGATGAAAAACCTTCCATGAGAAAAAGAGAAAAATTATTCATCAAAGAATTGATAAATTCCCATTGAAAACCATGGTGTATTGTAGAATATGCCAATAATTAGATTCTTGTATAAAGGAAGCCATTGACAAAGAGGATAATAGAGGATACGATCTCATGGTATATGAACAAAATGTCAATGGAGAAAGTAAAATTCCTTTCATAGATGATCAAACTACAGAAAAGGCATTAGGAGCATAAAGTGCTATGTATGTGGAGAAAATCACCCAAGTCAAATGTATAATTATAAAAAACTAGCTCATTTAGAGGACATAGGTACTTTGAGATATTGTACCCTAAAGAGAAAATGGGCAAATCACACTAGAGTTGAGTGTTTCTACAATAAACAACATGTAAGAGAAAAGGAACACTAGAGTCAACATATTCAAGTAACAGAAAGTGAATTTTCGGTCAATCTTAGCCTAGTGCTAGGAGAACAACCACCAATACCAAACTATGTGGTTCTAGTAAAATATGTGCTTGTGGAAGAAATTTTTGAAAGGTCTTTAGTCCTAACCAAGAAGTATTATGATTGCTATAACAATCATTCAAAAGACCATTCAAAGGATACTAGTTGGGATTATGTTTATAAAAAGGAACCTTATCTACAAGCTTTGGATTAGGGAAGTGGAAAAATTAAAATGGATGATACTACATTCATGTATTTCACTAACATTTATGAGTCAAATTCAAAACCGCAATTCAAGCGTGTGCAAAAAGTAACCTTTAATACGTGAGGAGGAGAACATTTGGTGAGAGAGTTTTCGTAAACTCCAACTTTAAGAGGAGAAGGAGCTTCTTGCATGGATATTGGAGGAGAACATTTGATTAGGGATTTTCCAGAAATCCCTAATAGGCAAGTTTCCCATAACCAAGTGGTAGTAAAGACAATAAATATCTTGTTTAGCTCTCAAAGTGGAAAAAGATCAAATCTTACCTACTTAGGTGATAAGAAGGGCACAAGCTCAAGCTCAAACAATGAATACATGTATGGAAGATGGAGAGAAAGTAGAAACATCCAAAAAGAGTACTAAGAAGAATCTTGCTAGGAAAGATAGAAGAGGAAAGCAAAAATCTAAATGGGATTAAAAGATAGAAGAGTCGGAAAATGATTACAAGAAATTAATCACAAAAAATTGATGGGAAACATCAAACAAGGAGAAGAAAAGAAAGAAATTTTTAATTTTGTAGAAAACTTACTGAAACATTTAGAAACTTCGATAAAAGCATACAAAACTAAAACAAAAGAAGGACCACAACCAATGGATCAAAACAAGCTACATCCTATGTGAGACTTAGAGATTGAAGGAATGGAGATGTGCAAAGGAATGAATGAGTTAATTGAAATAATGTTTAAAGATAAAACCCCAAGGGTAAACTAAAAAACCAGAGAAAATCTATGTCTAGAGGGAAGCGATGAAAAAGAAAATAGAGTCTTCTAATAATGATGTTCTTCCTTATTTTGAAGCCTAATAACATATTGATGAACAACGAAGACTAGGGCAAGACGATCAAATGGATGTATCATTTACCATAGAAGTAAAACTCAATGATGAGTTAAATATTTCATGTGCAATAACTTTAAAAGAGTTCATAAGGTAGAATCATACGATGAAATCATATGTCAAAAGTCTTGCAAAGAATGAATATCCTGATAAGAATAAGTATGTGATAGATTCTCTGTTATAGGTACGAGTGGATAAGATTGCAAGATATTATGAAGTACGAGTGGATAAGATTGCAAGATATTAGTGAAACAAATTCCGTAATGATAAGGAATCTATTGGGGAGTCTTTGGAATCCACAATAGATACGTGAGAATGAAGCTCATGTTTGGGCAGATGACCCAACACACAAGAAACTTCACAAAAGATTTGTTCTTAAGTGAGAGGATTGTGTGAATGAAAGAAGCATAGATAATGAAAGGTAGAGGATTGTGTGAATGAAAGAAGCATAGATAATGAAAGGTAGAGGATTGTGTGAATGAAAGAAGCATAGATAATGAAAGGTACAGATGTTGTCATCGGGATCTTGCGCGCTTAGGGGTGCACACATGGTGCCAAGAAAATAATGATTTGAGCTTGATATTGCTAGTCACGGATAACTCCTTGCACTATGGAAATCTCTTCACTCTAATGATCAACTCAAGTCATCTCGTGCTGATCTCCGAGGCTTCTTTTTGCCTCCTTCTCCCTCCTTGAACCGGTGGTTATCATCTTTATCCTTTAATCCATCAACGACATTATCCTCTCCCTATGCATGTCCTTCCTTCCTCCGAAATGCCAAAACACACCCCCTCCACGTATCTAGCCAAGAGACAAAAATGTAGGAGCAAAAAATGCCAAGTCACCAAAGAAACATGAGGCAATTCTATGATCAAGCCTTAAAAACTCCCCATCAAGATCCCTTTTTGCATATGAAAAAAAAAGTATTCAATCATGACTGCGATTGTGGAGAAAGAATCCCCACGACAACATCATAAAGAATCCCCACGACAACATCAGGTATTCAATGACGAAGATTTTGAACCCTATGGATGGACACATATACTTCCCACAATAGATATAGAAAACGAGGAAAGAATAGGCATATACTTTCAAGATGAAGAGGGATATGATATCTTCCATATAGCCTACGAACGGTAAAAGTAAGTCAAATTGAGGAAATTCTAGAAGGGAAAGTGAATCAAATAAAAAATTGAGAAGAAGTTCAATTAGCGTCAAATGAAAAAGAAAAAAGTTTGGCTATCGAGGATAAAAACTCATAGTTGGAGAACATGGGAGCAGCATATGTGATGAGAGAAAAAATCTCAAGAAAAACTAGGAATATGGAAAATCAAGAAGAACAAAAAGAAAAGGAAGTTAAAGGTAGAGTAAAGGGAAGAAAGATAGTAAGTAATGAAAAAGAAGAGGATAAATTTTATGTTCCACAAAATTTCATGGAATATGAGGTGGGGGAGAGATTATCTATAAAAATAAAACCATAAAAAGAGAAAACGAGAGGTGAATCATATGATAATAGGAAGAAAACAAAAAAGTACTAATCACTAAAGAAGAATACAAACACGTAGTTGAAATGGCAATGGAAGAAGAAGAAGAAGCAAAAGCTTTGATTCTATTAGTAAGAGAATCTAGGCATTTATTTTCCTTTAATTATAAGGTTCTTCAATGAATACATCCCTTTATATATGTACAATGGATTCCTATTTCAGAAGATGATAAACGAAGTAAACAAAGCCATTATACATACAATGAGAAATACTCTAAAAATTAATGAAGAAAATCATAAGTTATGGGCATCAAAATTTATATATAACATAGAATATTCTGAGTGGATATCTCCAATACTAACAATACCAAAACATAATGTTAAACGTAGGGATATTTCAAAGTTTAAGACAATAAATGGCGCAACTATCAAAGATAGTTATCCATTAGCAATAACTAATCTTGTTCTAGAAAGACTTTTTGGAAAGGAATATAGTTTTTTGGATGGGTTCTCATGATATAATGAAGATCCTAATTCATTAAAAGATCAGTAGAAAATAGCCTTTGCTAGTAAATGCAGTGTATATGCATTTAGGGTCATTCCATTTGGTGTAACTCATGTACTAGCCACATTCCAAAGGAAGATGTATGATGGAAATATATGTAGATGATCTTTTCACTTTTTCTAATAAAAGAGAGGACCATTTACAAGATTTGAGAGCCATACATAGAAAGCATGGAGCTTATAGTTTTTTTTTTTGAATCCTAAAAGTGTGTATTTTCTCTCGAATAAGGAAAAATGTTAGGACAAATTCTATCAAAAAATGGAATATTCAAGATGAGGAAAACAAAAAGGCAATTGTGAATTTTCCTAGACCAACAAATGTAAAAGATTTACTAACATGCATGGGACATTGTGGATATTATAGGAAATTTGTGTACAAATTTGTAGATATTGCAAAACCTTCGTATGCATAGATTACTAAATTTGAGTGGTGTGAGAAATGTGAAAAATATTTAAAAGCTCTTAAAACCTTTTTTAGTCACAACACCTATATTGAAAACCCCTAGATGGAGTTTAGTCTTTCATGTACATGTGGATGCTTCTAACATCTTTAAGATGTGTATTAGCAGAACTTATTGGAGTGATTAAAGTGGTTTTTACATAACTTTTTTTACATAACCTATGGAAGTAGAAAATTAAATTAGGTTGCAAAAAACCACACGACTACTAAAAGAGAGGGTTTAGGTATGGTGTATGCTGTTAAGAAATTAAGGCACTATGTCTTGGAAAATAGCTTGAAACTTTTTGTTGACCATCAAGCTTTCCTTTATCTGATAAATAAACCTTGTCACAATGGAAGAAATGTGAGATATTTTTGCTTCTACTACTTTGACTTTGAAGTAATTTTTGAACAAGGCAAGACTCATCTTAGGGTAGACCATTTATCTACGATAATGACAGAAGAAAAACCAGAAGAATTGATGATAATCTTCTAGATTCTTATCTATTCAAAATAGAGAGCATACCTCAATGTGAGAAACTTTTGGTTCCAATATTACCTTTTGAAACAAATTTTTAAATATACTACCTCCAAACCTATAATCTTGCAAAATAGAAATTTTCTTCTACTCTTCGAACATATGTATCATTTTAACGCAATAGGAGTGTTGGAGTAATGTGTACCAGAAGATGAATTCCATAATTATCTATCGAAAGTACATAAATTGAAACGATATGCTTCAAAGGTAATGATTGTTAACGACTTGGAAAGATAAAGATAATATTGGCCAAACAAACAAAGAGATTTTTGTAATTATGTGCAATTGGGTTGCCATTCAAGTAGAAAATAAAGGTCTTGTGGTGTCACATGGTTTCCCCATAAAACCTTAATGGGGGGAGTGTAGAGGGGGGCTTGCCCCCTTTTGTGGGGTCCAAAGGGTTGACCTCCCGACCCATAAGGTAAAGACAGTAGGACTTCTCATCATGGAGATATTGTCGGATTGTATATTTTATCGAATATTTTGTCTCTATTGGCTACATTTAGATATACAATTTCCCTTTTCAAAAGCTATATAAGCATGGACCATTTTTAGCTTTACATAGTATTGCACACTAGTAAGCCCTTCATCTAGAGTCTCTAGATGGCCATCTAAGCTCCACATAAGGAGTGCACGGGTGGAAAACACCATCTTTGTAGTTGCATTACTCTTGATAATTTGAGAATGTTGAGTTCTCTATCTCTCAACTATGATATTATTTCTTACATGTTTCATGATCCCATAAGCGATATCCAAATTCGCCTTCTCAACCATATCCAAGAAAGATTCATCTCTTTGACTTAAGGCCGAGCTTTTGTCTAAGATTGTTGGGTATATGAAAATATGCTTCACACCCAAAAACTCAAAGATAATCATTATATGGTAGCTTTCCTATCCATAACTCTTGTGCCACTTTTAGAACTTTGGCAATTCTACATGAAAGGTTAATCACATGAATTGTAGCCAACATTGCTTCTACCCAAAGGCCTTGCAAAAGGTTTGCATGATACAACATATAAGTTACTCTATCTTGAATAGTTCTATTCATCCTCTCAACTACACCATTCTGTACTAGGTTATAAGGAGCAGTAAAATCTCTACAAATTCCTCTAGATGGATAGAAAATGATGAATTCATGTGAGGTATACTCACCTTAACTATCTGAACATAAAGCCTTGAGTTTAGTTCCTCTTTTAGTTTTTTTTGAAAGTAGGGAATACCTCATATTTTGATTTGATAGGATATACCCAAACTTTTCTAGTAACATCATCTATAAAAGTGACAAAGTAAAGAGAACCACCTAATGACCTTATGGGTATAGGACCACACACATCTGTATGTACAAGATCAAAAGGATGAATTGAAGAGTCAATGTGAGGCTTATGCACATTGTTAGTTTGCTTTCCATATTGACATTGCTCACAAAATGAAAAATAAGAGAAAGATAACACATGTAAGTAGCCAAAACAAGAAAGATTTTCCATTCCACAATGAGATATGTGGCCCAAATGGCCAAGCCAAAACAAGCCATAGGCTATTCATTATCAACTAACATGTGTTTTTTTTGTGACACAGATAAAGGCTAAAGTGAGCTAACTTTGCTTCCTTTTGCAGTAACCATATTGATCTTTGGTATGAAAAGGATTGAGCATATAAAACCACTTTGCAACCAAGGTCATCAAATTGACATTCAACTATGTGATATCAACAATCACATTTTGAGAATATCTGTTAAATCGGCAATTTCTGTGAACCATGTATAGCCAGCGTCTACAACTTATGAGCTCTAAAATCTATTGCTGTCAGAGGATGTACTAAGGTGAAGAGTACATTACATGCTCATACTTGTTTATTCAGGTATACAATGACACAAAATGTAATGGAAAACAAATAGTAAGCATCCAAACATGCACATACAACTACATCAACAACTGTCTACCATTTTTTATCCAAATTATAATTGATGCTTTGGGGAATCATCTCTTGAACTAGGATAGAAGACATTGGATCAGATTCAAGGACATCAGCCAAAATTATAGATTTGACTTTGAAGAGTAGTGCCCTTTAAGGCACATAATCAATGCTTGGGATGACTCAAAAGCCTGCCTCCTACTTGGCTAAGAACCCATCTATCCTTGGTTGGAAGGTCTTAAGTGGCAAAATGGCATTAAAATGTAGGATACTTCGAGAATCAAAAGAAATTTCGACTTTCATCACATAATGAGAAGTGGTGTTTTAATTGGTCTTGGACTAGATGGGAATTCAAATTCAAGGACTTGTTAGACCCAATTATCAAGCACAAGAAGGTAGTCCTTATGTGGCGAATTCTCCATAGTGGGGGATATGGACCAATGTCAAAGCTAATAATGGTGCCCCCTATGGTGTAAGCAATGCTCTACTGGTAGGGAAGACTTGGGTCATCTTTTCTTTTCCTATCCAAAGACCATCCTAATTTGGTAGTGCCTCAACAAGATTCTATTTTTGCCTCATCAAACTAAATGGAAGCGATTTCTACTTGGTGGAGCAATCTATTGCTTGTCTTATTTGTGGAATGCCATTAGGAGTGACGAAATTTGGATGATTTGGAAGGAAAGATGTGTGGCTATTATTGACAAGAATCTTAGAGATGGATGATTGAGAAGTTCCTAGTCCATTTAGGTGGAAGGATTCATTGATTATAAGAGATCTCTGCCACTTGTAGGCACCATAGAGTGTTCATTCTAGATAACAACAAGTTGAAAAACAAGTGGATCCCCCATGAAGGGACAAAAAGGTTATAAACCTTGATTGTGATTCTCTCTAACTTTCTTCTATACTTTCCTTGTTTATAATTCAAAGTACACTTTGCAAAGATTTTGAATTCAAATTTTTATCAAGAATTAGGATAGTCAAAAGATCCACAAAATCATTCCATATGAAGCTTTTCTCTTGAAACAAGATTATGATGATACGTGTGTCCAAAAAGAGTTCCCATGTGATCATTATCATATGGTTCAAAAATGTTATATGAAAAATATAAGAAAGCATTGATAGAAGAAAGCAAAGAGAAAAAGAGAAAGAAATAAAGAATACAAAATAAGGAGTAGAAAAAGGAAAAAGAAAATGGACAAGGAACACAAACGCAAAATAGAGGAGAGAATGATTGGACTCCTCTTATGTCATACTCTTTCTAATTAACAAGGTATTTCAAACTTCATTGGGATATTCTAAAATTTAGGATTGCTCGACTAGAATTCTTTATGATCTTCAATCTCAATAGGTGGTGAAGGATTAAGTCTCTTGTGATATGGTTCTAGCATGGATATATGGAAAATTGGATGTATTCTCATGATACTTAGTAAATGGAGATTGAAGGTGACTAGATTAATCTTGGCTAGGATGGTAAAAGGACTAGGTCTTTGATGATCTAAATTTACATAAGCCCATGAGGTCTCCAAATTATTTTCGAGTAACCATAATTTATTCGCAACATGATAAGATGGATTCTCAACACGGTGTTGATCTACATGAAACTAACATTGTTCTTGATCTCTATGGATCTCTTTCTTGAGTTCTTGGTGAATATCCATGAGGTACTAAGCATTATCTCTAATAGTTGGGTTTTTCACATGATTTGAAAGTTGTACATCCATCCTTGGGTTTTTTTACCATAGCTGGCAAAGAAGGGAGTCTGCTTTCTAGATGTATGCACATTGTTTTCATAAGAGAAATCTACAAAGGATAAAATCTCAAACCAATCATTTTGATGATAGTTGATGGTGGAATAGAGATAATGTTCTAGAACTTGATTCGCCAATTGTGTTTTACCATCAATCTATGGATGATCGGCTATGGAAACTTTAGCTTAAGCACTAAGGAGCTTGCAAAGAATGTTCCAAATGTTGGACTTGAGCTATGGATCTTGATCACTAACATATCATCAACCAATCCATGAAGCCTAAAAGATGTATATAAGAAAAAGTCTAGTAGTAGCTACACCTGCCATGGCTTTGATGGTTGGAATGAAGTGTGCCATCTTCTTGAATCTATCCAATATAACAATAGTGGTATCATATTTATCAAACCTTAGTAGATCTATGATGAAATCCATTGACAATGAGGACCATGTTCATCCTAGAATAGGTAAAGGTTTCAAGAGGTCATGCTATTTATGTCGAGGTGCCTTATATATATTGCAAGTTTCATAGGTTTGGATGTATTCTTTCACTTCCTTCCACATTTGAGATACTTGGAATTGGGGATTTCCTTGAGGGACATACAACAAGATCTTATTATATAGTAGCCCATCATTTTCCTAGAAATCATTTTACTTGATGATTTTTCTCTTCTTAAATTTTGTTCTTGACATTACAAAACAATTCATCATGTGTAGAGACTCAGAAACTAGGTGGATGATGGGTGAATACTAAATTCCTTGATGGCTTGAAGAGATAGCTACTAATTGGAGATGTTCTAGCTTAAGTAATACATTTTTCGTTTGATCAAAAGCCTCTTCATCTTTCTTTTGTGCAAGGTGATCTCTTCTTTACAAGGCATCTCATTGACATTGGTGGCATCTTGGATGGTACATGATGAAAAAATCAAACTTGGATAGAAAGATACCTTATTGAGATGGTCTTCTATTGAGGATGTG
Organism: Ceratopteris richardii; assembly: GCA_020310875.1. NCBI lineage: Eukaryota > Viridiplantae > Streptophyta > Polypodiopsida > Polypodiales > Pteridaceae > Ceratopteris > Ceratopteris richardii. Next base: position 66,620,520 of record CM035438.1, read on the forward strand.
GGTGGTCATATACTCTAAGTTCTTATGATCTATGTACATAGTAACCATTAGTAATATGCAAGGTCATGGTCCAGCTAGAGGAGGGAGCAAGAATAGATGAAGAGGAAGCATGTGAAGATATGTGTGCATGAGGATACTGGGTATTGAAAGTTAATTTTTCCCAAAAGTTCTGAGCCATCAAAGTTCATGAAGAACCCAACCATGATTTTCATCATTATTCTTGTAACATAAATAATCAACTTTGTAGAATACTACTCCATTTTATGCAAGCTACAGGGTCGTGAAGCTTGAGGAGCCTAGGAAGAATTTACCCACCAAATTTCATAATGTTTAGAGTTCATTAGATGCTTCAAAATTAGCCTAAAAGCTAATTTTTAACTATGCCAAAAACTAGGTATGAAACCGGTCAAAGTCACTAGGAATCTATAAAAAGACCTAGAGGGATCATTTTTGAGGTTGGATTGTTGTTATAATTTTGGAGAAGTGAGCATTGTAAGAAGTAATCTTGTAAATTGAGCTAGTGAATGGAAGCATTCTTCCTTCCATTGTCTCCTTCTTGTCTCTACCTTGTGCATGTGTGTGCATCTAGAGCACTTCTCACCTCACCTTTGCATACATCACTTGTTCATGATCATCATATCATCCTCAAGTCTCTACATATTAGCAATTAAGGAGGTGGAGCTCCTTGACATGGCACTCATCCTTGTCTAGAGTGACACCAAATTTGGTGCCATTGTTGGGGAACATGCTTGAGAACAAACTTTTACTGGTAAGAGTAGTGAAGGTTTGATGTTGCAAAGGGAAATTTTTACTTTTAGCTAGTTTTTTCATTATTTTCGTACATTTTTTGCATCATCTTCATCTTCGTCACCTTCTATCACCATAGCCACACCATCTTCTTCACTAGAAAAAAAGTTTTTGCCATATCTACCTATCCCCCTTCATTTCCCTCATTTGCTTGACCGAGAGAGAGACCAAGAGTGCATATGATTTTTTTTGCATGTTTTTGTGTTTTTTCTCAAGATTCAACTTCATCATCATGTCCAAGACCATACACAAGTATGTCTGTGTTTTTTCTAAGTTTGTGCCAACCAATTTGGTCTATCCTGACAGACTAGAAAAGTTGGATTTTTGTAGATGCATGTGCAAGATGACGTAGGCCTCCCCAACATCATTCCCAAGTAGTAGAAAAATTTTAAATTTGTTGAGTTTTTGGCTCTATCACAACAGACCAAAGCTCGCGATGGGCAACAGACTCACACTATTGCAACAGACACCATCTATTAGAATAGACTAGCCCATAGTGAGAGACCGATCATCTATTATGAGAGACCAATCCATTGCAATAGAAAGCCATCTATCATGATGGATAGAGACCCTCTATCATGATAGACCCCCATCTATCATGATAGACCAACCTTGTGATATACTAATCCATTATGATAGACATCCGTCTATCACAACATATCAGGAGATGCAATAGAGACCCTCTATCGTGATAGACCCCCATCCATCATGATAGACCAACCCTACAATAGAAGAATCCATCACGATAGACACCCATCTATCATGATATATTGAGATACATGATAGAGATCCTCTATCATGATAGACCCCCATCCATTGTGATAGATTGAGGTGAGAGATACCCAACCATCTCTCATGATAGAACGATCCATTATGGTAGAATCCCTAATCCATCATAAGAGCTCCCCTCCATGATAGACCCATCTATTGCAGCATACCAACCATCTATCATGAAAAACCCCCCCACATGACACATTGCTTCATTGTGATATAGTGCCCTATCTGGACAAATGAATCTATCTCAATAGACCCCATCTGTTGTGACATACCGACCTATCGCGATAGACAGCCTACATGAGAAAATTAGAGTTTTTATTTTTAAGCTTAAATTTGGTTTGTTTATAAGGTTTATTGGTCGGGAATTAAGTGCAAGAATTTAAACATTGTCAACATGATAACACCTGAAGGCAAAAGAACCTAAAGTGATGATTCACAATCAAGTCAAATGACATAAATATTCTTGATGAAAACTCATCAAGACAAGAATTAACTAAGGAAATTAACTCAAAAAGCGAATTAATCTTTTTATTTTAATCTTCTAAATACATGTTCTCTTAGATTGTCAATCTGAATTAATTTACAAATTTTATTTCATTGCAAATAATAACTATAAAAACGTATTTTTCAAAACCCATATTTGAAAAGTGTACATTAAAGGAAAAGGAAAGGGAACGTGGGTTAATTCATGAACCTTAGACCAGGAAAGTACCTTGGCAAAGCACATCAACAAAGCCTAAGGTCATCTAAAGCTAGTGTCAACCACATAACCAGGCTTTGTTCTAAGCAACTAGGTAACCCTTAGTCGAGTGAGAGCTAGAAGATGAGTGAGTCAAACAACTCTTACAAAGATCAAATCATAGCAATAGGGCTAACTACTTAGAGATTCCAGAAGGGCCCTATAAGATACAATTGGAGTTTATCTGAACCAACCAATTTGGTTCTTGCATATATGAGGATGGTTTGAGAAGTTCAGTCATATAGTTAAGAAACCTTGAGCACGAATAAGTCTAAGATCATCCAATAGTCACGTTTGAGAATGGATCTTATATAAACAAGCAGGGAACTTTGTATGTGGTTACTAGTCACCTTGAGAGGACATATGACTTTGGGATGTTTTCCCATAGTAAGAAGTTTGAGATTCAAAAGAGGATGATCTAGAGGAGATTCCATCCACTCTTAGGAAGAAGTTGGTACTTACTAGAATCATAGCTACCATGAACATACGTTCATACACTAACATGTGTTGGAGTTAGACGTCTGCGGAAGCACGCGAACAGCACAAGGAAGAAGAAGAAGCTTGGAGCACAACACACAAGACTGAATGTATTACTAGAGAATGTACAAAGATAAGTAGCCCATTAGGGCAATAGGCGTATATACAAGCCGGGGGAAAAAAACCTCCTAAAGAGGGAAAAAAGTGCCCTGGCGGTCCTAGAGTGTTCACACACATCACTACCTAAATATATCAACAAATCCCCCCTGGGAGTGATGCGGTGAACAAGGAGCTGGCACTCATGTATAAGGAAGTGCCGAGCTATGTGGAAATCACTCCACAAAAGGAAGTAAGCCCAAAGCTTTGCGGAAAGCTTCAAACTTCTCCCTAGGCAGAGCCTTCGTGAAAAGGTCTGCAATGTTCTCCTGCGTGGGCACATATGCCAAGTTGATCTCCCCAGCAGAGAACCTCTCCCTGACATAGTGATAATGCACCTCAATGTGCTTAGTGCGAGCATGGAACACAGGGTTCCTCGCAACTGCCAATGCGCTCTGACTGTCAGTGAAGATGGTGGTGGCAGAAGACTGGCCAACACCCAAATCAGCCATAAGGCGTCTGAGCCACACACACTCAACAGTCGCTGTGAAAGCTGCCCTATACTCAGCCTCACAACTGGAAGTGGCCACAGTAGGCTGCTTCTTGCTCAACCAAGATATACATGAGCTACCAAGCATGAAGCAAAAACCACTGGTGGACACACGAGTGTCATAGCAACCAGCCCAATCTGAGTCAGAAAAAGCATGCAAATCTGGCGGTAGTGATCCCCCCTTGGGATAAAACAACCCAAGTAGCCGAGTACCACTCAAGTAGCGAAAGATGCGCTTAACCGCTTTCCAATGCGTGACTCCTGGGCAATGCATAAACCTGCTCATCTGTGAGACAACAAACTGAATATCTGGCCGAGTAATGCATAAGTAAATCAAGCATCCAACAGCCTGCTGATAGAGAACAGCATCAAATGCATCTCCAGCATCATGAAGACTCAATCGTAAACCTGTCTCCATAGGAGTGGCAATAGGCTTACAGTCTTCAAGGCCAAAACGCTGCAATAATGTGTCAATATATTTCGTTTGACACAAAGCCATTCCACCATCAACTTGCATAAACTGAATGCCCAAATAGTGATGCAAATGCCCCAAATCAGACATCTCAAATGAGGCATGCAAATCAGCCTTGAAATCAGCAATATGCTTCTCAAGAGGACCAGTGAGCAGCATGTCGTCTACATAGACAACAATGATCAGAAGCACATCATTAGCACGCTTAACATATAAGGTGCTTTCAGTTGGACTGTTCTCAAAACCATGTGCAATCAGATAGGCATGTATCTTCTCATACCAAGCACGTGGTGCTTGCTTTAAACCATATAACGCCTTCTTTAACCTGCACACCTGGTTTTCATGCCCTTTCTGCACAAAGCCACGGGGCTGAAAAACATACACTTCTTCATGCAAGTCACCATTCAAAAATGCTGTTTTAATGTCCAACTGATGTACATTCCAACCATGATGGGCTGCAAGTGCACAAATGCTCCGAACAGTAGTCATACGGCATGTAGGTGCAAAGGTCTCATCAAAATCAATGCCTCTTTCCTGCGCATAACCCTTTGCAACAAGCCTAGCCTTATACCTGTCAACTGTACCATCAGGTTTACGCTTCAGCTTGTATACCCACTTAGTGCCAATGGCCTTCTTGCCAGGAGGCAAGTCACATAAAGACCATGTACCATTCTTCATTATAGCATCATATTCAGATTGCATAGCAGCCATCCAATTTTCTGAATTTTGTGCTTCATCAAAAGAAACAGGCTCATTCTCATCACAGAGACTAGATGCAGCCATAGCATAGCAATCTGATGCAAAGGAGGTACTATGAGAGCCTGAACGAGTACGATATGACAAAGGTGCATCTAATTTGCTGTCACGCAAAGTCTGCACCAGCCATTTTGGCATAGTTTTTGCCTGTTCAATATCAGCTCTCTCATCAACAAGTGCATCATGTAAATCTGCATCAGAAATGGAATGATCTGCATCATCATATGAAACCTGCAAAGGCTGAGAAGTTGCCTCATTAGGACCAGCACTAGCCTGTCCACCTGTAAAAAGAGGCATCAAAGTATCATACATGTCTTTGGAGCTAACATATGTCTCCTTAGTACATGAAAGCAATGGCTGAATAGCATCTTCCACAAAGACAACATCACGGCTAACCAGAATGCGTTTAGTCTGTGGATGATACAGACGATAGCCTTTACTTTCAGAACTGTACCCAACAAAAATACATTTTACTGCCTTATCATCCAATTTTCTGCGATGTTGTTCAGGCACTAATGCATATGCCAAACAACCAAAAACACGCAGATGAGCAACAGATGGCTTGCGGTCATGCCAAGCCTCATATGGAGTGATAGACTGCAACGCTTTGGTGGGACACCTGTTCAGTACATATGCTGCACACATGACAGCCTCAAGCCAGAAACTATGTGGTAAAGCCTGACTTTTGACCATGCACCTCGCCATCTCCATGAGTGACCTGTTCTTTCGTTCAGCAACTCCATTCTGTTGAGGTGTATACGGCACTGTACACTGGTGTTTTATCCCACGTTCAGCCAGAAATGCATTAAAATCTGAAGACATATATTCCCCCCCTCGATCAGAACGGAGGGTGCCCATTTTACATGCTGACATATTTTCAGCCAAAACCAAAAACTGTTTGAAGCACATGAACACTTCGGACTTTGCTTTGAGTGGATATACCCATGCATGCCTGGAAAAATCATCAATGAAAGTCACGAAGTAAAGGTAATTTCCAAAAGAGGGTGTCTGCATAGGACCACAGACATCACTATGTACAAGCTGCAATTTCTGCATAGCTCGAACTGAACCATCTTTTGGAAAGGAAGAACGCTGCATTTTGCCCAAAATACAGCCTTCACAAACATGTTTTCCAGGTGCCTCAAGTTTGGGCAAAGAAGACACCATTTCAGATTTCTGCAGGCGTAACAAACTAGCAAAATTCAGATGACCAAAGCGTGCATGCCAAAGCTTTGCATCTGACATAGCCTGAGAATCATGAACTGCACATGCTGAATCATTCACAGATCTTTCATAGTCTATGAGCTTATACAACCCACGACATAAAATGCCAGAAGCAATAATCACATCGCCATTTGAGAGATCATGGACTGTACACCTGTCATCAACGAATTTCACAACCAAGCCAATCTTGGCTAATGCAGAAACTGATAAGAGGTTCTTTTTGATCCCTGGCACAAATAAAGCATCTGACAAAGTGAAAGAACTACCATCAGCAGTAGTCAAAATGATCTTACCAACTCCCATAACAGGATAAGAGGAGTTATTGGCGCATGTGACAGTATTCCCTGTAGGGGCAGGCTCGAGTGAAGAGAAGAAACTGCGCTGCGAGGTAATATGTTTGGTCGCCCCACTGTCAAAGTACCAAACATCTGAGTCTACTGCAGACATGCACTGATCATGAGAAGATGGGTCAAAACTGCAGACAGTAGTAAACGCCCATTCTTCTTCCTGCACAAGATTTGCAGACTCTGTTTTTGGTGTAGAGGCCTCTGCAACAACCATTCCAGCCTCTTTCTTCTTTGCCTCTTTAGCAGCCAGTTTTGGACAGTTCTTTATAATATGATCATTTCCTTTACAGTACTTGCAGAACAATTTCTGCTTTTCTGATTTCTTCTCATCTTTATCCTGGTTCTTCGATTGTGCAGCATTTGCAGATTTCTGCTTACTAGTAGAAGAGCTCCATTTTCCTTTGCCCTTCTGACTAGCCAGGAAAGCTTGATCTGCAACACGCATAATGGACCTGTTCTGCCTGGACTGATCTTCCTGCAACAGAACAGAGACTAATTCCTCAAATGACAAGGCATTCGGATTGCCTTTCATCATCAATCGAAGAGTAGAGGCAAAACTCTGATATGAATCAGGAAGGCCATTCAGAACGGTCTGCACAAGTGAGCTATCTGGTATAACCTCATCAGCAGAAATCAATTGTTCCTTCAGGTCTTTGATCTTTGTAAGAAAACTGTCCATAGAATCACCTTCATTCATGTGCTCACTCTCCAACTGTTTTCGGAGGTAAGCAACACGAGCCTCATTCCTAGCCTGGTACAAAGTGGTAAGTGTATCCCAAGCATCCTTTACTGTTCTGCAAGAGCGAATGTGAGGGATAATGGCACGTTTGACAGACAAAGCTATCAATGCATGTGCCTGGGCATCTCTGCCATCCCAACGAATCTGCTCTGCAGTAGGTGCAACAGAAACAGCAGCACGAACAGGAATCTGCGGAATATCATCTTCGACACCATCTTCATCAGCTCCAACACCTGTATTTGCAGTACCTGTCGTTACAGGTGTAACAGGACGTCTTTCAACACCCTGCACAATGTTCCACAATCCTTTTGCAACCAGTACGTGTCGCATCATATAAGCCCATAATGGGTAGTTGGTACCATCCAACTTATCCTCAACAACCAACATACGGAATACATTCAGCCATGGCCGGTGACTAAAATACCTTGATGCAGAAAATTGACTGTATCTCAAAAAGTTGAACGGAACTGCCCAGACGAGTTCTGCTAGACCTGTAGCAGACTTCGAGACGCTTAAACTGGCGAACAGAAACTGGTATATACCTTTGGCACAAAAGGACGAAATAGCCTGCACAAGCGCTGCGATAGTGCGTTCGGAGGCCGAAACGAGCTCAGATCGCGATTTCGGCACCACAAAGCGAAGATGTTTTGATATAGGAAACACCCTGAGTATGCTCACCAAATTTCATGCGAATCTGAGACTGCAAACGGAGGAGTGTCGACGGCGCCCTAGAAGAAGCAACGACCTGCTCTGATACCAATTGTTGGAGTTAGACGTCTGCGGAAGCACGCGAACAGCACAAGGAAGAAGAAGAAGCTTGGAGCACAACACACAAGATTGAATGTATTACTAGAGAATGTACAAAGATAAGTAGCCCATTAGGGCAATAGGCGTATATACAAGCCGGGGGAAAAAAACCTCCTAAAGAGGGAAAAAAGTGCCCTGGCGGTCCTAGAGTGTTCACACACATCACTACCTAAATATATCAACAACATGGCTATTGAATAGTCCTTTTGGAAATTCAAGTCAAACAAGCCTCATACTAAGCAAGAGTGCTTAATCAACGAATTCAAAGATCCAAATTTCTAAGGGAAGTTGACTTACACGATTCATAATTTGGAGCAAATGTACTTAGTCTCATGCTATAGTAAGTAGACCCATTTTTGGAAAGGCCAAAAGGCTTTCCCCCTACACAAGCCTATTGGAGACCTCTAAATCTCCAAAGGCTTGATCTATATTGATTTAAGAGCACCTCTATATCAGTTATAGACCAAACTTTACACAAATGTTACCTTGATTTACCAAATCATTAACTATCACCTCTCTGAGTGAGAACTTTTCTTCTTCAAGAAGTCTACTTCAGAGATTAACTTCATTACCTGCACATATCTTCAAATTTCTTCAATTTAATGATACACATATCTCCATGCTACCTTTTCGCAATCATATCAACCATTAGACCTTCAAAAGAATTATTAAAACTCTGATTTGATCATTAAGATCAAAGGTATGTAAAAAAACTATCTTCTTGAACAAGCGACTTTGACATAGTCAACTTCTAAGGTTGATTTCTCGCAGCACAAGTCCCGTTTTGATAAATTCTTTTAGCCATAGCTTCCTTACCTTCTAATTTATATTTTGAATGCTCATTCATAAAAAACTTTACACTATGCACTGAGATCCAAGCAAAAAACATTGACACAAAAAAGTGCACGCCTCTGAGAGGTCTACCTACAGACTTTACATATACATGTTCTTATTGATCATACACATAACATGAAAGGAATTAGACCATAAAAATTTGAACATAGCTTGACTAACTTCTAGATTAGATGTGTACAAAATATTTCATGATCCACATGATCAGGCTGAGAGAAATCAGAGAAAGACTCGACACTAACTCTTGAAGATGACTATCTAGACATCTATCTCATTGACACTTGGCTTCTAATGACTCTCTCTACTATTTCTTTAAATTATTGACTTATATACGTATGTTTCTAGACTTGTCCCGCATCTATTACATTACTTCTTATCATTCTAATGATCACCTATACTCATAGTACAAGAATTTTCATCTGTAATATACATATGTATACAAACTACATTTCCAAGATCTCTTCACTTTCTTCACTGACTTCTTTGGCTTCATTTTGATTCTTGACTTGCTTCAATGTAGCACAAGCGTAAGCACCACCTCCTTTACTTGTCAATCTGCAGAGACGTGAGGACCGGTATGAAGACCGCGAGCAAGTGAAGGCACAAGTGCGTGAGTGAAATCACACAAACATGCACACACATACACACACATGCGCACAAGGTAAGATAAAAGAGGGGAACAATGGAAAGCTTCGATTGCAAAAGAGTTCTCTTACAAAAGCTCTATTCTTTAACAAGCTAACCTCAAAAATGAGTTCTCTAGCTCTTTTTATAGTTTTTGGACTAGTTTTGGCCCTGTCCAGACCTAGTGTCCGGCCTAGTTAAAAATTAGGTTCCAGGGCTTATTTGAGGGCTCAAACAAACTCTAAAAATTATGAAAATCGGTAGGATGATAGTTATAATACTCCTCAAGCTCAAGGACTCCTCAGCTTGAACAAAATAGAGTTACAAAAATAGAAAATGGTATTTACAATGGTTTTTAGTGATGAAAATCACTATTTTTGTAGGGGATTCTTCTGAAAATTTGACATACACTTCTTGGAGCTCCCTACTTGCTCTCTCTTCTTCTATGTCCACTTCTTTGATGTGTTTCCATGACCTTGAGTTCCAACACTCCCCCCCTCTCGAGTCTGTCATCCCTGATAGACCCTTGTTGTAATGGTTATTCTAGGTTGCTTTGAGAGGGAGTGTCCATTCGGATGAACTAGAGCCGTCTCTCTTCCAAGGTTGTCCGGTTCTTCATTTGTCACTGCGAGCCTTTGCAAGTTGTAGTCCCTTGGTAGGTGCTTCTACCTTGGATTCCAGCATGACTGTGTCGTTGTGAGTCTCCATTGATGACCTCAGATCATCCAAAGATGATGTTCATAGTAGTCATGCCAAGTACTCATAACCCATAATGGATGATGGGAAAGTGTGTTTGTGCATGGGTTGAGGAAAATATGTGCCTTGTGCACAACCTTGTAATGTAGCCCTATGCATGCTTACTTGGAAAATGCATCGGAAGAAGTATGGTGCGAAAATTGGGGGTCTTGAGCTAAGTGCTCAAGGGTATGCCGACGAAGAGGTTTCCTAAGCTATCATGGTTATGATGTTTCCAAAGTAAATATACTTACCATGGAGAAGGTCGATCGATGTTCATCTCTTCGTGTTGTACACTTGGCCTTTGGGATGGAACATTGTTGATGAATGTCTGTGTTGATGGTCCACTGATGAGATCTTTTGAGTGGCTGATCCTGTCTCCTCTTTTCAAAGCATCATTTGCCAAATAATGAGAATTGAATTTCTTTATATTCCTTGACAAACAACATTCGATAACTACACCAAGCTTAGTTTCACATATTCTCTTTAGCTCACCATAAGTAGGAGTCTTCTCATCCAGTATACATACAAAGATTTGCAGGGTACTAGAACTACCCCTTGCAGATATCTCCCTGGATGCTCTCGTACATGTAGTAGTTAAGCATCACTCAAGTTGTGGACCTTCAAGCTCTTCACTCTTACCATGGTAAGAGGAAACCATAGTTGTGGATGCCATGTTCATGCCAAGTTCTTGACATCTACCAGATAAGGCAGCAATTATATCATCTGCTAGCCGAGACACACTTCTATCCAAACTGATAAATGACCAATAATCAACAGTTCCACCTTCAACTAAGCATGACTCATTCATGTTCCATGAGCCAAACCTGGGAACAAGTTCTTCCTCTCTCTCTCTCTCTCTCTTTTTTTTTTTTTTTGGAGAGGAACAATGTCACAAAACAAGAAGACAAAGGTTAGTATAAAAAAATGGTTTGCATGTGTCAATGTGCTCTTGTGCATGGGACTCTCAATTGTGTCTATGCACGGCCATGTAATGTGGCCCTATATTAATGCATACTTGGGAAATGCATGACCTAAATGGTGCAAAAGACAGGGTTGTGCAAGGAGCACATGCTTGTCGCTCATGGAGGCTTTTGATGTTACGTGTAGATGTTGATGCCATCTTTGTTGGAGGTATCCATTGGATCTAGAGATGACAACTGATCATTCCTCCTCATAGGGATCCATTTGAGAACCATGCTTGGTTGCATCAAGATCACCTTGGGCTTCTTCATCTCTCAATGGTTTCTTAAATTTTGCATCCCACGTGGTTGGTTCTTTGGTTTTGCGGGGGTTACTAGTGCTTTTGGCTTCCATATCCATACCATTGTGGTTGGTCTTCTGGCTCTTGTTGAAGAGGTGAGTTGGTCTGGTTTTAGTCTTGGTGTTTGGTTCTGACCCTTGCCCTGCCTTGGCTTCTTTGTTGCGACTTTTCTCATGTGGGAGAGCATAGACTGTTGTGTATGTAAGAGCTTCTTGGGTACCCATATTTGCAATTGTCCTTGCTGACCTGCAGCTAATTTCTTGGGCACCCAAACTTGTCGGATATCTTGTGGTTGAGTTTGTCCTAGCTTCTTCATTAGTCTTCTGGCCTGGTGGAAGTCCCTGGATGGGAATTGTGGGGTTAAGGCCGGTGGTTGCTCTCCTTTTCGTACCCAGATCTGCTTCACGTCCAACATTACTTTCCTCTGGAAATCTCGTTGTCCATTTGATATAGCAGTTGTCCTGTTCTGTTGTGCTTGCCTTGTTGGTTGAGTTGTAGTGGCAGCATTAGTCCTTGCACCAGAGGAGGAGTTCGCTTGTCTTTGAGTATGTTCTTCCATGATTGAGTTCTCCTGCAACATAGAGCTTTTGACACATGCAACATCTTTTTTGCTAAGATTAGTCCTAGGGGAACTACAAGATGTGACATCTGGATTTGTGAGCATGCCATTCTCTAGTTCTAATGTAAAGCATTGTCCCTGGACCCAAACTTGAAGAAGTTGACTTCTTAGGTTCAAGTTGACTGCATTGTCATAAATCCAATCTTGTCCTAAGACAAGTGGCTCTGTGAGGTCCTCATCATGACACACTAGCATTTTGACTATCATTGGAACATCTTGAAGGTAGATGGGGAGTTCCACCTCGCCCAAACAATGGGTTTCCACACCTCCCAACCCTATGAGATAGGCTTCCATGGGATTGATGTTCAACTCCAGGTCTTGGTAGTAGGAAAGTCTAACTACACTAGTTGCTGCACCTGAGTCTATCAATGCTCACATAGTCCTTAAATTCTCTCCGTGTCCTACCTCTAAGGCCACAAAGGGACGTCGGTCAATTACTCGAGAAGTAATTATGCTCGATTTTCGGCACATGTCAATGTGATATTTTGGGGCTTTCGGGTTGGCATCTAGGCCTAATCACCTTAACTTATTTTGCCTTATGCGCTCCCTAGCCTCTGCTTGTGCTTCTTCTCTGACTCTCAACTCTTCTTCTTTTTGTTTCTTAGCAGTGTTGAGTCTCATTACCATGTCCTCTGTAAGAGGTTCTTGATATAACTTGACTCGACAACCACTGATATAGTTTGGCAAGATGTCACCTTCTAAAGTAGCCAATTGAACCGCACCACTAGTGGAAATTCTATTAATGATCATGGGTCCATATCCTCTTTTTTCCAACTTACGGGCATGTTGCTTTAGCGTATAGACCAGCACTAGGTCTCCCTCTTTCAATCCTTTATCTTTGATGTGTGCATCAAAGTATGCCTTTTGTCTTTTCTTTGCAGCATAGATGCTTGCTACCGCTCGTAGCCTTGTCTCACCTAAGTGTTCTAGATCAAAGATCTTGGAGGACAACTCATGTTCATTCCACTCATGCTCTTGTGCTACCTTCAAAGTCGGGATTAGGAAATCTAATGGTAGCATAGAGTTCTGCCAAAGACCATATGAAATGGGGTGGCATTGAGTACCGTTTTGTAGGCAACTCGGTAAGCCCAAACAACATGATGAAGTTGTTTGTCCCAATCAGAGTGTTTATTATTTACTAGTTTAGTCAAGACATTACAGAGGATCTTGTTTGTGCTCTCAGCTTGTCCGTTAGCTTGTGGATGATAGGGGGCAGGCTTCTTATGTATCACCAAGAATTCTTGGAGAAGATTTTCAATGACTTCATTCAAGAAGTGTGTGCCTCTATCGCTCACTAACTCTATCGGTAATCCATATCTAGTGAACACATTCTCAAATAAGAACTTAGCTGTTGTCTGAGCATCATTCCTTGTTGTGGCTTTGACTTCTACCCACTTTGTAAGATAATCTGTGGCTACAATGATGTACTCTGCATGGGAGTTTCTAGCTAGGGGGTTAATAGTACCTATAAAGTCTATACCCCACTTCGAGAATGCACGTCCTCCCATCATGGGCCTCAAAGGCATCTCATCTTTTCTGATAGGATATTGTGCACATGTGTCACATTTCTTCACATAGGTATGTGCATCCATATGAAGAGTGGGCCACCAAAGTCCTGAGAATAGAATGGTCTTGATTACTCGATCAGGACCAAAGTGTCCACCTGCAACACCAATGTGTGCAGTTTCTAAGACTTTCAAATAGTGTGATTCGTGAACGCACAATCTTAGATAACCATCCTTGCCTCTTCGATATAAGTTGTCTCCAACTAAAGCATAGTCCTGAGCCTCTTGCTCCATGCTTCGTCTTCTTGCTAGACTAGCCTCTTTGGGTAATGTTCCCAATCTCATAAACTCTACCAATGGAGCACTCCAATCAGGAATTAATGACACTTGATAAAGGGTGGCATGCTCCACTAGGGGTCTCTCTCTGCACATTGGACAATTCTTAATCCACTCATGTATTTCTTTGTCCATGCTAGGCCAATACACTCATAAATGTTTTAGATTCTGCAATGTTTGTTGTTTAGAATAGTGATTTCCTAGCAATCCTTCATGGGCTTGTTGCAACCAGCTAGTATGTTCGTCATCCTCGACACAACAAGCGAGTACACCCTCCATATATTGTTTGTACATGCTTCCTGCCAATATGTGATATTGTTGTGATTTTACAATTTCTTCTTGCGAGGTTTTCACATTCTTATTTGCGGGTCCGAAGGTGAGGACTGGTACCAACTTATTTGCCCATTTAGGAACAACTTCCAAATTGAATAGATAAGCATCAGGTAGTTCATCAGACACTCCTTGCGGTGGCTCTCCTGAAGTAATGCGAGAAAGGTGATATGCTCGGAGATGGGTTTTACCTTTCCTGACAACAACTTCAAAGTCATATTCCATTAGTAAGAGGAACCATCTTACTAAGCGTCGTGTATTGCAAGGTTTATTGACCAAATATAACAAAGCTTGATGATCAGTGAAAAACTTGAACTTGTTGGCCAATAAATAGTGTCTAAACTTCTTCACAGCATATACCATGCCTAAGCCTTTTCGCTCGGTTGTGGTATAATTTCTTTCAGCTGGGTTTAGTTGTCTACTAGCATATGCTATGGGCAAATCTAAATTCCCTTCACCTGTGGGTTGTGCTAGCACACATCCGATGGCATGATTGGAGGCATCCACATGGACATGGAATGGCTTACTCCAATTTGGGGTTGTCAATGTTGGTGCTGTGCACAAACGTCTTTTTAGCTCATTGAAGGAGTTCTTGCATTCATTGTTCCACTCAAAATTTGTCAACAAACCATAAAGAGGTTTAGCTATGATTGCATACATGTGGATAAACCTACGGTAATATCCACAATGGCCCATAAAAGCTTGTACCTCTTTAATGTTCCTTGGCCTTGGCAACTCCGCTATGGCTCTTACTTTGTCCTCATCTATTGAGATTCCGTTCTTAGAAACAATATGACCTAAGATTTTACCTTGACGCACCATGAACACACACTTTTCTGGGTTTAGACACACTCAATATTCTCTACACTTGTTGAAGATCTGTCTGAGCTCAGGGATGTGGTATCTTCTTTCTTGGGAATGAGCACATAAATCGTCCACATATACTTCTAAGCTCTTTCGCAAGAACTCTTTGAAGACATGACACATGAGCCTTTGGAATGTTGCAGGTGCATTGGTGAGACCAAATGGCATCACACAAAATGCAAAGATTCCCCACTCTGTGGCGAAAGCCGTTTTGTGTTGATCTTCGGGGGCAATGGCTACTTGGTTGTAGCCTGAAAATCCTTCAAGGAAGCTATACACTTCCTTGCCTGCAGCACGCTCCAATAAATGTTCGATGATTGGAAGCGGATAGCTATCTCTAATCATAGCAGTGTTAAAATTTTTAAGTTTAATACATACTCGCAATTTTCGATTCTTCTTGGGCACTACTACAATGGGGGACACCCATTCAGTATGCTCAATCTCATAGATAAATCCAGCTTCAATCAACCTATCAATTTCCTCTTTTATTTTAGCTGCATAAGTGTCATTATATGTGTAGGGCTTCTGTTTGGTGGGCTTGGCATCAGCAGTCATGGGGATTGTATGAGAGCATATCCTCAGATCTACCCCCTTCAAGTCTCTATAGTGCCACGCAAACACATCCCTATATTCCCTTAATGGAGCTACGAGCTCCATTTCTTCTCTTGCACTTAGGTCATCTCCTATGTACGTACATCTCTCTTCATTCCCTTCAATGGTTACTACAATTTTCTTGGTCTTTTCTTTGTTATCATATGCTTCTCCTATGATGGGCTCTCTCTTAGGCATTCGTACCAAAATTTTTCGGTCATCAACTTCATATTTCTTGAAATTTTCTGGTACCTCGAACAATGAATCCTCCTGTTCATGTTTCATTGCTTTTCTTTTCTTTTTCTTTTGACTACTCTCACTTCCATCCTTTGAATTTACCATTTTAATGCTTGTGAGAGGTTTTTCTTCTTTCTGGTTAAACACGCCTACATCTTCTAAATAATGCTTCTCTGAGTTAAAGCAACTATCCATCACAATGGACTCTAGATCATCGTTATTGTCTTCTTCTTCTATGACATCACTAGGGTCACATTCTTCTAGCAAGGGCTGACACATGAACACTGAAATATCATAACCCTCCTCATCACAATGAGGTGTCCATTGTTCTTCATTGACTGCAATGTCCATGGTAGCTAAGATTTCTGCCCAACCATGAGGCTCAAATTCCTCATCTGGAAAGATCATCGGTGTATAAGCTGGGTCTTTAATTGGTCTATCTCCTAGAGAAGTTCCTTCTTCTATTGCCTTTAAGCGTTTTTCCTCTTCCTCCGCGACCTTGCACATCCACAAATGAGTATCTTCATGCAACCAGGATGGATCAGGTGAACTTTCAGAATGCACAGAGATAGAATCTTCTTTTGCTTGGTGGATAGGATTCCACTGTAGGGATGGTACATCTCTGAAGGTGTAATCCTTCAAATTGACCTTGGTGGTGACCCCTAAGTTTTGTAAGTACAAGGAGTTGGTTCCCCAATCCTATACAATTTGCAATTATCGTAGGAAGGGTCTTCCTAGAATCATCTCATAGACATTATTTTTCTCAAAGTCACATATAGCAAAGGTGTGCTCAAACTCTACACCACAAGTGGTTAGAGTTATCCCTTCTAGCAATCCTAGAGGTCTTTCAAAATGACCGTCTGCCATTTGAAGCTTCATTCTGGTTGGTCTTAATGTGGGTTTTCTCCATTGCTTCCACAAGGAGGTGGTCACAATAGCAACACCAGCACCTGAATCTATGATTGCTTTGGTTGTGTAACCTTGGTAGGTGATTGGAAGATAAGTATTACCTTCTTCGCCCTCACACATGTCTCCTATTTTATCGAGAGGCACCTCTGGAACTTTTTGCTTAGAGCCTGTTTTTGGCATATTGGAATCAAGTTTTGGGACCTTATCCTTCACATGATTCCATAACTCAGGTTTTGCTTTGAGTAGCTCTTCTACAATGAGATGACATTGAACCTTAGTGTTCTTCATGACATCAGTGTTCCTTGGGACCACTGAGTCTTCACGTCTTACCAGTATCGTGGGAGCTCTAATCTAAAGAGATTCAGATTCCCAAGGGCCAGTCAATTGTGGCAGCTCTTCTAAAGTATTAGATTCAAAATCTAATCTTTCATCTTCTTGTTGTTCTGCTTCATCTCCGTAAATAGATGGAATGTCTTGGGGAAGTTGATCATGAAGGTCATCAATCTCACGAATAGGAGGGAAATTACCCTTCTCCTTGGCCCATTTCTCCTCTTGTATTTCCCACAAGAACTCTTGAGAGTAATTTTGAATTGAAAGAGGTGTTCCAACATTCGTAGAATTAGGAACATAAGCTGCCATTGGTGGTGAGCTTCCTCTCTCAATAACTGGTTGAGCCTGTGGAGGTAAAGAAACTTGTGGTTTGTTTACCAACTGCTCTAATCTTTCTAGTAAGCCCTGGAAATGCAAATCCGGTTTGACAGAGTTTGTCTGATTGAACTTTTGACTAGTCTCGAGTATAGCTTGAGCTTGTTCTACCATTTTCATGCACATTTTCATCCGTTCAATCTCTAAATCCGCTATAGGGTAAATCTTATCTAGGTTTGCAGCTGTTGGCCCTTCTTGAAGTCGAGCCTGGTAGGCCTTGAACATCATGTCCAAGCCTTGTGGGGTTGGATCTGCAAGAAAAGACCCTGGTTGTGGTCTATTTACAATGGGTGGTGGGGTGGGATGAGGTGGAGTGGATGGAGTCTCAGCATGCAAGGGGTTTTGAGATGCAATGTCCTCTATTTTTGTTTTTGCATCTTTCAAGCTTTCTTCTAGTTCAGATAACTTTTTATTCCACTTACGATTGGCCTTCTCTCTGGTATCCTTCCATGTTCTTGTTTTCCTCTTACTAAGCTCTCCTGATTCACTCGACTGCGATTGTTCTACTGGTTTTTCTTGTTTTAATGCTTGTGCCCTAGTAATCGCATGTACAGGAGCCACATTACTACTACTTGCACTTGAATCCACCACTAAGCCTACCACATTAATGGGTGTGATCTTGGGCACACTATAGGGGTTCCTTGGACAATATCTCGGGAGATGGTCTTTGCCACACTCAGGATAAAAGGCTTGTATTGTGATGTTCTATCCTTGCCTAGGAGATGGTGGGTGGGGACAATCACGAATGAAATGGTCGCCCTGACATCTAAAACATGGTCCTCTAGGGGCCTGTGGTCTCATTTGTCTCAATTGGGGCCTCGAGTTAGGATTTGTATACATGACATTCGAGTATTCAGGCTCCCAAGTTTGTTCCATATGTGGTGTCTCATACTGATACGAGTAAATCTCACTATGCTCAGGTGGCTCCGTGTAATAAGCCTGTGGACTACCTTCATGGGAGTAGTCTGAGTTATGAGCATGAGGGTCATTATCTAGTATCAATGGGGCTAGTGGCACCAATGCTCGATTAGGATTTTCCTCTCCCACAGCATACTTGACTGGAATCACGTTGGCAGGAGCTGGTGGTTGGTTTCCCAGGACTGGTTTGTGGTCTATATTGTGCCTGATATTGATGTTGTGGTTGATAATATGGCTGTCGGTATTGGTTTTGAAACCTACCTTGCTGGTAAGGTTGATGATAACTCTGTCTAACAGCCTGTCTATTGTATGGGCAATCTTGAGCCGTGTGGTTCGTGTATTTTCTCTCAATAGTACAATATGGAGCATTCCTTTCTCTCATGTTCTGGTTGTGCAATGGGCATACATTAGCCATGTGGTCACCTCCGCAAGTATAACACCGATTCAATGAGGTGACTCTTGGTATTGGTCTATTTTGAACTCCTAGCTTCTTGGCAACTTGCTCTGCTATCTCATCCAGCTCAGTGGAGGCTTTGGAGGTAAGACTAGTAGAACTGTCAGAGTCTTTATAGAGTTTGGATAGTCCTAACTCCTCACCCAAGTTGTCTTCTATGTCAATGCACGTCTGCACACCTGAGGGTCAACTTCAAATTATCCTATCTGAAAATTAATGCGTTATTCTTGTAAAAAATAGTTGAGGCCATGTAGAATTTGAAACGAGCTTTCCAACGAGCTATAGAGCTCAAAAAATGGACTTTTGATGAAAAAGTTATGTCAAATCAGGCTCCTGGGGGTCAAAACAGACAAACATGACCTTTTGGAAAAATCACGATTTTGTGTGAAAATTGTGATTTTGGCCTTAATGAAATTTGCGATGCTGAGCAACCACAAAAATCACGATTTTGTAAAAATCATGAAAATCGCGATGCTGAGCACCTATGAAAATCGCGATCCTGAAGACTAGACAATCGCGATGTTGTGAGACAATCGCGATGCTGAGCACCTATGAAAATCGCGATCCTGAAGACTAGACAATCGCGATGTTGTGAGACAATCGCGATGCTGAGTCGAGCTTGAAAATAGTGTTTTTGAAAATCGCGATTGTCAACAGAGAATTGTGTTTTTGAAAATCGCGATTGCCAACAGAGAATCGTGTTTTTGAAAATCGCGATTGCCAATAGAGAATCGTGTTTTTGAAAATCACGATTGCCAACAAAGAATCGTGTTTTTGAAAATCACGATTGCCAATAGAGAATCGTGTTTTTGAAAATCGCGATTGCCAACAGAGAATCGTGTTTTTGAAAATCGCGATTGCCAACAGAGAATCGTGTTTTTGAAAATCATGATTGCCAACAGAGAATCGTGTTTTTGAAAATCACGATTGCCAACAGAGAATCGTGTTTTTGAAAATCACGATTGCCAACAGAGAATCGTGTTTTTGAAAATCGCGATTGCCAACAGAGAATCTTGTTTTTGAAAATCGCGATTGCCAACAGAGAATCGTGTTTTTGAAAATCACGATTGCCAACAGAGAATCGTGTTTTTGAAAATTGCGATTGCCAACAGAGAATCGTGTTTTTGAAAATTGGGATTGCCAACAGAGAATTGTGTTTTTGAAAAACGTGATTGCCAACAGAGAATCGTGTTTTTGAAAATCACGATTTTGGCTTAGAATCGTGTTTTTGCTCAAAATTGTATTTTTTGAGAATCGCCAAAAAAAATCACGCTTCTGAGGGTGACCAGAGAATCGTGTTTTTGAAAAACTTAGAGAATCGCAATTCTGAGCACAACTAGAGAATCGCGATTCTGAGAATGACCTCAAAGTCGTGTTTCCTTCAGAGAGCTTTTAGGTGGGAAATAGAAAATCGTGATAAAAATAAATAAATAAATTTTTCACAGACTCGCGATTTTCATCACAGAATCATGTTTTTTGGCGGGAACTTTGAATTTCTGAGCGTCGAGCAATGGCGAGCTCCATATGTGCAAAAAATCATGAAAAAACACAGGCGCTTGCTCTCCCTTCCACCTCCTAACTCCTTCTCCCACAATAATGCATGAAAAATGGTGTGAAAATGGTGAAAATGCACTAAAAAACAAGAAATTTTTATGAAGATGAAGATGGAGAAGAATTATCAGAAAATGAACAAAAATGACAGTTTTTTTACCTTCCAACGTCGCAAATCTACGATCTTACCATCACAACGCTCGTCCTCGAAACTCTCTCCCCAGCAACGGCCCCAAAATTTGGCGTAGCTCAAGCGTAAGCACTAGCTCCTTTACTTGTCAATCTGCGGAGACGTGAGGACCGGTATGAAGACCGCGAGCAAGTGAAGGCACAAGTGCGTGAGTGAAAGCGCACAAACATGCACACACATACACACACACGTGCACAAGGTAAGATCAAAGAGGGGAACAATCGAAAGCTTCGATTGCAAAAGAGTTCTATTACAAAAGCTCTATTCTCTAACAAGATAACCTCAAAAATGAGCTCTCTAGCTCTTTTTATAGTTTTTGGACTAGTTTTGGCCCTGTCCAGACCTAGTGTCTGGCCTAGTTAAAAATTAGGTTCCAGGGCTTATTTGAGGGCTCAAACAAAGTCTAAAAGTTATGAAAATTGGTAGGATGATAGTTCTAATACTCCTCAAGCTCAAGGACTCCTCGGCTTGAACAAAATGGAGTTAAAAAAATAGAGAATGGTATTTACAATGGTTTTTAGTGATGAAAATCAATATTTTTGTAGGGGATTCTTCTGAAAATTTGACATAAACTTCTTGGAGCTCCCTACTTGCTCTCTCTTCTTCTATGTCCACTTCTTTGATGTGCTTCCATGACCTTGAGTTCCAACATTCAAGTTCTTCATAATCATCAATTTGGGATTGCTTTGTTCCAAGAGCTCCCCCTCAATCACTAATTGTGATTATACCATTCCTCTTTATTCCTGCCATCTCTTTGAACTTCTGTAGCTTAGGTCCATCTAAGCTTTTTGTCAACATATCTGCAACTTGCTCATTAGTCATGTCATGAAAAACAAGATTAGCTGCCAAATATAATGAACTCATGTTGTCTCCAAAAATAATTGGAGTACTCTAATCAGTTCAAAACTTTTTAATAAAGTTTTCAACCATATCACTTCTTTTGCAGCCTCTACCATTCCTTTATACTCAGCTTCTATGGATGACAAAGCAACTGTATGTTGCTTCTTTGAGCACCAAGAAACTAACTTATCTCTAATATAATAGAGATAACCATGAGTAGACCTTCTATCATTTGAATTACTTGCCCAATCTGCATCACTAAACACTTTGATTCTTGTGTCAGAAGTAAGACCATAATACAAACCTTCACTTAAAGTTCCCTTGATATATGAGTACCCTTTGAGCTATAATCCAATGAGTTTTCTTTGGACAATGCATAAATTGTGATAAAACACCAATTGCATATGATAAGTCTAGTCTTGCCAAGGTAGCATAGATCAATCTACCTACCAAACTCTGATATTTCTTCATATCATTAAATTCTTCACCTCCATATCTGCTCAATTTATGATTTACCTCCAATGGTGTGGTTGAAGTCTTGCAATCTTCCATATTGAACTTGACCAGAAGATTCTTCAAGTATCTCTCTTGTGTAACATATACTCCATGTTGAGTATAGACAATCTGCATTCCTAAGAAATAAGACAAGTTTCCCAAATCACTTATCTTAAACTCCTTTTCTATTTGCTTCTTAAGCTCCTTGATTCCTTGAGCATCTGTACCTGTGAAAATAATATCATCAACATAAATACACATATATATGAACCCACCTTCACTTGCTTTTACTAGCAAGCTACTATCTGCTTTTGAAGCTTGATATCCACATTCATTCAAGAACTTAAGAAGCCTCTAATTCCATGCTCTTGGAGCCTGCTTCAAACCATACAAAGATCTCTTGAGCTTACATACATAACTTGATCCAATTGAATCCATGAAACCCTCTGGTTGCTCCATGTAAACTTCATTTGCAATATATCCATTTAGAAATGCATTCTTCACATCTAATTGTGACAACTTCCATCCTTTACAAGCAGCAATAGCAATTAGAGTTCTAATTGTAGACATCTTAGCAACTGGACTAAAGGTTTCATCATAATCTACCCCATAAGTTTGGGCATAACCTTTAACCACAAGTCTAGCTTTGTATCTAGAAACCTCACCATTTGCAAACCTCTTTGTCTTATACACATTAGGGAAAAAAGTGAGCCCTTCATGGGCCTTGTAAGGATCCCTAATTTTTAGGGATTAAAATTAATATTGTAAAGGATTAAGGGAACAAAAAATACCACTGGTGGTTTTGTCTATTAAAATATAGAAGAAAAAATATTTCAAATGAATGTTGGATCGAGTTCAATTTAAGCCATCAGACATTTTCATTTCAATGGCTAGGATGTAAAGAACATGAGTAGACCGCAATGATTGCATCCATATTCTAGTAGCACAGTAGAGAGAGAACAACATATGCGCAGTCGATAGGAGCCTTCCATTTCTGAAAATCAAATGGCTTAGCGCGATCGGCGCTGATCAGTGAATTTCGAGCCTTCTAAGTCGTTAGATGTGAGCTTGATCGGACATTGCTGCGCGATTGCCGCTGATCCATCTAGAGCCTTCATTTAGGGCCATTGGATATATGCTAGATCTAATGGAGCAGATCTACTAGCGGATTTCAAAAAGCTCTTTCATTCGAAGCCATCCGATCAAAGGTTGATGGAAGGGTGCTAAATGAAGCGTGCATTTTCAAATAGAGATTCATCCTCAGTGGTCAGATGAGATGGAAAATCTAATGGTCTACAACAAGTCCTGATCAAGCTTTTTTCCTTCAATAATTAGCATGGACACCATATCAACTAAATTTGAAATATTTTCCATGGTCTGAAGAGAAGTTTTGAACTGCTTATATGTAGCTCCTAAACCAGAACGACACATTTCCACCTTATCATTGTCATCAACTACATTCACACCAATAGATGCAAATGACTCAAATATGCTTTTGATTTTTAGGGTGTAGTCACTGACATGAACTTTTTCTCTAGTGTATGCAGCTCATTCTTGAGTTGAATTTTTTTTGCCTTTGTATTGGTCTCATACAACGTGACCAAACTTTTCCAAGCCTCTTTCAGAGTCTTGACACCTTGCATGTGCCCAATCATGCTATCGTGTATGCTAACAGATAGCCAATACCTCAACTTTCGTGCTCCTTGATTCCATTCTTCATATGCTCTTAATTGGTCCACAGTCTAATTCCTCTATGATTGAAGAGTTTTTTCATTCTCTCATTTGATGTACTTCGAGTAGTCTTTTCCCATCAAGAAATTTTTCATTCTAAATCTCCAAGCATGGAAGTTGTTCTTCTTTATCTTATCACTCATAAGCTGACTCATTCCATTTGCAATTGCATTTTTGTAGCGATTTTCAACACCACAAAAACATTAGAAGTAGTACCTCTACTTGAATAATGTCACACTGTGACATGATAGTTTGATCTCAGAAAAACACAATTTTTATGTATCAATAGTACCCGGAATCGCTTGAAATTCTGGATCTAGAATATTTGAGTGTTGGCAAACAGAATGCAAGTTATAGTTTTGCAAACTAATCTAATTTCTTTATGGGCCCACCTTACAGGCTCAAAACAGAGATCGCAATGGCTCCAAATTTTGTAGCAATCTGAGGCAATTTGTGAATCACGCTTACTCCATGCTTCCTTGTCTACTCTTCACTATTGGCATTCTCCACGAGCTCTCTACAACCAACCTAGCTTTGGTACCATGTCATGAGGAAGGAGATAAGGAAGAGGGCTCACACACACACATTCTCACACTCAAAGAGGAGCACACAAAGATTGAGGCAAGGAATAATGATCACCACCATCATCTTCTTCTTCTATTATGTAAAAGGAGTATACAAGAATGACTTAACAAAAAAATACAGTGAGTGCAATATATAAAGAACAATACATAGCGGAAAAACCAATGTCCGTGAATGAGTGAGCTGGCAAGAAAGAAGTGTGCCATCACTCTTGATAGATGAATCTAGTAAAGCTCACTAAGTTATCCCTCACATATACTGGTGTGACCACTATACATGTCAAAGAAATGAAAAAGTGATATGTGTCATCCTCGATCATCACATGTTGAGCTTGATATCTCAACAAGAGAGAGTAAGCTTAGCATGATTTATTTTCAAGCAATACACTAAGAGATGCTCGGTCCCAAAGCTACCTACTGAGGCTAAGAAGGTACCACTATTCTTACATGGTCTCTTGAGTGGAAGATTGCGATCTTACCTGTACTTGAAGGATCCAATCAACCTAGACTAGTGTGTGACATAGAAAACAATTTAGGAGAGGAGTTAGAGTTCTTCAAACTCTATAAAGGATCAAATTACTCGGTTAGTTTCACATCTGAACCTTCATCCTCAATGGAGGAATTAGCAGAGTTAGTTGCACAAAAGCTAGGAGGAAACTTCTAGAATATGCAGCATCAAAAGGTCACTATCCTCAGTTGTTGCTATACCTTTGGTGATGATCACATGGCTAATGTTTTCCCCATGGAGAACCTAAACACCATAGTGGATCTTACTACTACATAGTAGAGATGAAATACATTAACCACATGGCACAAGACTACCCATACAACAAACATGCAATTAGATAGAATTATCAACAACCATATCAATAGCCTTTTAGGTACCAAAATTAGTATCAATAGTAGCCCTACCATAGGTCACAACAAAATTACCAGCCACAGTACTAGGCATAACCTAGGCCACAACTAGTGCTAGGTCAGCAATCGCCTCCCCCTGCCAATGTAATATCAGTCAAGTATCTGACCACATAAGAAAATATATGGCATTAGTACCAATTTCCCTGTCGATTACTAATTTTAGAGACTTATCAATATGAGACCCCAACATAGGACTATAGTTCACAATTGGATTACACGAATGTCATGTATACAAATCCCAACCCTAGGCCCTAGATGAGAAAAATGAGACCACATGCCCCTAGAGGAGAATTCTATAGATGTGAGGGAGATCACTTCATATGTGAATGCCCACATCCCTCACCAATAGTTCAACCACACCATCTTACCATTCAGAGTTATTTTTCAATGGTAAGGAACACATTATATGTGAGTTCCCCAAGAACGTGGCTAATGCCTCAAAGATAACTTCAATCAATGTGGTAGGCATAGTATAGGGCTCAAATGGATTGCAACCCACCTTCATGCCTATCCAAGTAGTTAAATGAGCACATACACTACCAAGCTCAATAAGGAAACCAAGAGAAAGAATCAAAGTCTAGTGAAATAAGAGAATCTAGCAAATGAAAAGCAAAGGCATGAAAAGCCTCTAGAGAAAGACTAAAGAGAAAGTGGTCCAAGAAGTTAGCAGAGCTAGAAGATACCTTGAAAGAGATCAAGGCAAAGATTGTAGAACTGACATCACAAGTGAGGTAGAAAGAACAAAGTTGTGCATCAAAATGGTCAAACTAGCTTAGGCAATGTTTGAGGCTAGTAAAATATTTAATTTGAGTAACCTAGTCAAACAAGACTTGCACTTTCAAGGGTTATTAGATAGCAAATGGCATCTAAACCTGATGATTTAGCACCTCAAAATGCTCATAGTTGGAAGTAGATGAGGAAAATTCCTAATAGTAGAGTATAATGCTCCTAACTCAATAGAGTGCATAATCCCTCCTTCAATCAACAAACACTCACAAAAGTTCTTGAGATACATTCACAAAGAGAAGTGGGACATGGAACAGATGACTGATCCACCTATTCAAGAGATCAATGATCTTCACAATCAATTCCCTCAAGACATTCCCTCTATCTATGGAGAGCAGGAAGATGTACAGTCAAGTGAAAGACTAGACTTCAAATCTAATTCCTTACAAGAATTGCTTCATTTCATATGCCCTTTGGAAACAAAACCTATTCAAATGAGAACTCCCATGATAATTATAAGAAACAAAGAATAATTTATACTTAGGAACATGGAAAGGTTCTAAAGAGCATTATAATGTAGTGTCATCTCACTCTAGAGGAATTTTTAAAGTTTGAGCCAGATTTATGGAAATATGTAGCAAACCAAGTACTAGGAATTTCTAGTTCCCTCATTTATGTAGGATCACATAGAAAAGTCCTAGAGATACCTATAGATAAGACAAGAGATATGAGTGAAGGTGAAGAAGGAAACACCTATCTTTCTATCATCTATGGCAAGGATAGACAATGAAGGCAATCGTAGATTCAAGAGCAAGAGTTTCAATTGCTATCACATCCTTATGGAAACATTGGGACAAACCAACTTTGAGACCCACATGAATGAAGCTCCGGATGGGACATGGGCATATAGAGAAGCCACTAGGATTGTTAGAAGAAATCACTGTCACTACTTGTGGAGTAGAGTTTGAGCATACTTTCTCCATATGTGAGTTTGGAAAAAATCATGTCCATGAAATGATCTTGGATAGACTCTTCATGAGACAATTGAAAATAGTGAAAGATTTGGGAACTAGTTCTTTGTACTTAAAACATTTAGGGGTAACTACCACGAGTAAAATCAATGACTACAAAGATAGAGATGTACCACTCTTATAGTGGAACCCCACCCATAAGACCCAAGAGGATACCAAATCAATGCACTCCATATGATCAGAACCTTCATGGATGAACGAGGACACATAATTATGCATTTGTAAGTTTGTAGATGAACAAGAGAAGAGACTCGAGGGCAAAAACATAAGAGCATCAAGAAATCACAGATCCCTTCAAGACCTAGCCTATGTACCTATGATATTTCTAGATGAAGAGTTTGAATACCTTGTACCAATTGTCTCTAATACTTGATTGGAGTAGTCCTTTAGTTGATTTTTTGAGAACAAAAACCTTTACTCAGGATATGACAATAGTGTGACAAAGAATTCTAGAGCAAGAAGCTCAAGAGTATGCACACATTGGTGATAGCCTCTATAAGCATGGAGGAGTTGGATATTTGAGGTTATGTGTACACAAGAGCAACTATTTGAAGATATTAGAGATTCCACAAAATGGTGTTGCAAGTGGACATGTTGGACCTAATCGTGTGATCAAAGAAATCCTATTTTTAGGTCTTTGGTGGCCGATCCTTCACATAGATGCACATATCTATGTGGAACAATGCGATGCATGTGAAAGAGATCAATATCCTATACATATAGATGAGATGCCACTAAGATTCATGATGGGAGGATGTGCATTCTAAAAGCAAGGTAGAAACTTTATAGGTCCTATTAATCCCCCAACTAGAAGCTCCCATGCCGAATATATTACGTTGCTAAAGAATGCCTTACCAAATGGGTAGAAGTAAAAGCCACTAAGAAGAACAATGCACAAATGATGCTGAAGTTTTTGTTTGAAAGTGTGTTCACAAGATATGGACTTCCCATAAAGGTGGTGGGTGATAGAGGAACCCATTTTCAAAATGAAGTGATTAAATATCTCTTACAAGTTTTCATGGTGATACATAAGAAATTAGCACCATATCACTTGTTTTCAGACAGACAAGCAAAAAGTACAAAATTTAAGATTCTATGTAACATATTGATGAAGTTTGTAAACAATAAAGACTTAGATTGGAACAAACATATACATCATGATGTTTGGGCATATTGAGTGGCCTATAAAATGGTACTCAAGTTCCCTTTCAAATGGTATTTGGCTAGAATGCCATGGTACCATTAGATTTCATGATACCTATGCTAAGGGTTGCACAAGAGCACCAATGGATGGGCCATGAGGTATCTTTGAGGATAATGGAATTTAGAGTATCTAGGAGAGACTAGATTAGCAACATGTATTTATGTGGCCAAGAAATGACAAAAGGCTTATTTTGATGCACACATGAAAGACAAAGGATTGAAATTTGGCAATTTAGTATTGGTGTATAGTTTGAAACAACATGCTTGTAAGTTAGAAAAATGTGGTTATGGACTTGTGATTATCAATAGAACTTTAACTAGCGATGTGATGAAATTAGCCACTTTAGGGGGAGACGTAATGTAGAATTATAGAAGTGGTTCCTGAGTCAAGGTTTATCAAGATCCACTGATGAAACATATGCTTAAACGACTCAACGTGGCTAAAAGGCAAAAGGAAGAAGAAAAAAGAATTAGAGAGCAAGTTTAGGTTGAAGCTCTAGAACACATTAAACGTATGAAGATAAGATGACATGGCTTATGCCACTATAGGAAGGTCAATGTTGAAGGGCTTCACCTTGTGAATGTCAACTTCCAATCAAATGCCCCTACATATCACATGGCAATGTGCCAAACCAAGAAGAGTACATCTCCTAGCATAGTGGATAGAAGACCATTGATTTTTGTCGAGCTAGGACAAGGCACTACAATCAAGATGATTAGGGCCCTGATTGATTGAAGAGCAACCATAGGGCCATTATGTATTCATGCTATCAAGACATGAACCTACAAGTGCATCCAATTGAGGCTTACCTCATATGATTAGGACTGATAGAATCAACATCAAGTCCCATTGGTTTCAAGGTTTAGTTGGACCCCTTGTTGATTCTAAATATTTATGGGATTTTAAACTAGAAATCGATAATCATTGGGGAAGATTTTAGTTCTTCAACCAAGAATTTGGAGAGCTCTAGAACTCTAACAAAATATTTCCAATTTGGGAGAAACCAGGGCTAGGAAAGTACTTCACAATGCCACTTCCCAAGCCTAATTTTTACTGTTGTTACTTTTTGATAGATACACTATAGTCAAGTAGTCACAAGGATGTACTAGATACCTTTGTCCTTCCTTCCTTGCTTCCAGAAGAGTGTTTAAAGAAGTTCAAATTGACCCACAATCTAGTTTGAGGGGCATTGAAAATGTTCAAAACACATGTTCCTTCCAATAAATAGAATTTGATCTTTGAATCGATGAAGAAAACTGAAGTAGTAAATTTAACTCAGATTTCAACAATCACACCTAACCTCTCCACCTTCCTTCGCATGTTGATGCACCACTTCACCTTCCCATGCTAGGATAATTTTACACAACCCCACAAGAAAATTTGGTTTAGCTTTTACATGGCTCAAAACATGTCACTACATGTTGATTTATCTCACCGGATTTTGGATCAACTGTATGTTGCCAACACTAGATGGATTCGTAAGCAAATACTTAATGGGTGTTGTGAAATAACATATTTTTGGCATATGATATCCCTCTGGAGAGAGCACTCATGCATGCGGAGCCACAAACATCCAAAAGTGGAAGAGGGTCCACTTCTCATCAAACAAAAAGAATGCAAGGTGCCATACCTTGTCTCCAACTAACCAAGACTTCACCATCCCCTCAACCTTCTCCAACATACCCACAATGGGTGAAACCACCTATGTGTATCCGAATTCCATGCCCAGTCTATCTTGATGCTGAAGGTGAAATCATACAAGAACAACCAGCTAGAGATACCACCATAGCATAGATTGAAGTCTCCACTTCCAAAGGATTTGTTTTCTAAGTTTTAGATATGAAAATTGAAGATTTTACTACCACATTGGATTCTGGCATCTCGGGCCCACTCCATACAAAATTCTAGTTTTGTGACACACACTATGTATCACAAGTGTATGAGAGACCTAGTTATCCTAGTTCCTAGAAAGGCCACAAAGAGGAACAAACTAGAATGGATTAGGAAGATGACAAACAGATATTAACTGATGCAGAAGAAGAAAGAGTTATACATCAACATGATAAGCAAGATGAGCAAAGGACCATTGAATAAGGCTCTGTAACCAACCGATCGGCCTACTCTACAACTCTTCAACATTTATATGTACCATGGTAGCCATATGCAATCGTATGGATTTCAATGAGGATGGTCATGCATTGTTACAAAAAGAGCTTGAATAGACAATTTGATGATGCATTCATCAAGACTACCCATACCTTGAGTCAATCTGTCGGCATGCTTCTTCTTGTGTGTCCACTAGTGGTTTTTGCTTCATTCTTGGTAGCTCCTGCATATCTTGGTTGAGCAAGAAGTAGCCTATTTGTGACCATGTCTAGCTGTGAGGCTGAGTATTGGGTAGCTTTCAAAAGGACTATTGAGTGAGTGTAGCTTAGATACCTCTTGGCTGATTTGGGTGTAGGTCAATCTTCTTCCATCATCATCTCATTCACAATTAGAGTGCATAAAGTATGCAACTTCTACATATGATGGATTGTTTTGAATGTCTTATTGAGTGATCTTATTCTTTTCCCAATGACTTTCTAGATAGTCTCTTGATCCAAAACATTCGAATGATAAATATGATCTGTTTGATTTGATATTACCTTGAAAGAGCTGTGGAAATCATGGCCACCAAGTTTTACTCTTAATGTTCTAGTTTCCTTGGTGATCTTTGTAGATGCTAGAGGTCATACATTTGTACTTTAGTTATCACGGGGTTTTTGGTAGTACTTTGGAAATGATACTCCAATGCATTCCATATATCTTCAGCCGATTCCAATTGTGTATTGGAATTCTATGTTTCTTTACCAATCTTCCATCCATAAAACATGAGGAGATTCTTGAATCGATTAAGGTTTAAGAGAAAGAGTCTTCTTAGGCATGACTTGTTTGATGGGAGAAAAGTATGTTTCAATGGGTGTAACTAGAAATGTGAGACTTTTTTTATATCATGTTGTGATTGTATGGTCTCCTTTACAAGTAGACTTTCTCATTTCCTTGCTCTACAAGGTTGCAAATGTTGAGTTTTTTTTCTTTTTGTAATAGGAAATGTATTGGAACATGAATAAGGTTTCCACACCAGAGGCGTAACTTGTTATCTCTATTATATTTTTCTTGTGGGGTTAGAGGTTGAAACATTGTGACATCTATTTGCATGTGTTAGCGCATGGGTTCTTCTTCGAGAGTGGGATTGAAGGACTTCCATTGGAAAAGTCTTCCCTTTTTCTTGTTTCCTTTCAAAGATGTATTTATCACATTACATGGCATTGATGAATTATGCTTAACCTTTGGATTTTCTAATGAAATAATCTTCATGCCATGCGAGATCAGATATTCATTGCATGAATTCTAATGCATAGATAGAGGTAGGGTGGTAATCTTGACATAACTGTTGACCTCGTGGGGAGGAGTCCTTAAAATTCACATATCATCAAAATTTTGTTCTTTTGGATAAGTATTCATGCATTTTTAAGTGTTTTTTTAAAGGACCGAATTCATTTTATTTTATTTTTTACATGGGGAAATGTGGTTTAATAAACAAGAATAAGAGAGCATGCTTTCCTAAAAGTAGTCAAAGAACAAGGAGCTTGTTGGAGTTCATATCTTTAAATATCTAGTGTGTAGCTTCATTTATGGAGTTTTTGGTGTGTTACTTCATAAATGTATTTCTTCCCATTAATATAAACAAGTCTTTTAGAATCATTGATTATACACAATCTTTGTTTTGTCTTCCAGAAATTGAACTTTATATGCCATGTATTGGGTATCATGACCCTTGTTGATTTGGTGATATTGAGCACGAGTGTTCTTTGTTTTGCATTGTGCAATGGTTCTATAATGCATAATTATTTACTTGAAGTTATGAAGTGTAAGAACACACTACATGTATAATAATACACTATCATCATTTGGTTAACATGCAAAAAGCTCTAGGATCTTGTATTTACATGAGGTAGCCTTTGGCTCAATGGATCAATATCATTTCCTTCATATATAACAACTTGGTTATTACTCTATAGTGGTATGTTGCTTTGCAGTACTTAATCTTGTTGTTGTAATACTGTTGTAGGAGTTTGTAGTGTGTAATAACTTTTTGATCCCATTGGGTCTTACTCAATGTAGCTACAATAAGATGAATGTCAATATATAAAACTTATAATACATGTTCGTAGCAATGCAGGGTGCAAAAAGAATTGGAGACTAATCTAGAAGTCACATTTGAAGAATTTTTTAGGAGCCGAGATTTGTAGAAAATTTGCAAAATAGTGGAGAATAGAGTGTTCAAGACGGATGTGCAATGGTGCCACAAGAGCAAGGGTACTTGAGAGGAGGCATAGTAGATGAGCAAACACCAGAGCAAGAAGAGTAAGGGGGGCCCTCAAGAGGCCTAGTCAAAGTGACCTAGACATACATGGGCCTACAGCCTACACAATAATTCACAAAGGTTAGTAGAGAGCATATACAACATCAATTCCCAATGCTAGAAGAACTAGTGCAACCTGCAAGTAGGGATAGCAAAATTTTGTGGATGATAGAATGATGATATTGAAAATCATGTTGGGTAGTTCTAGACTATGTGGAGTGCAAGTCGATGATAATATGACAGATGTTGTGAAGAAGGCACACTTTATAACAATTTTGGAAGGAAAAACTATGATTTGGTTTTTCTATATGGTATGGATAGCTTTTCAAGATATACTGATTTTGAAGGATAGGTTTATAGCATGCTTTACAAATAAAGAGACTCCAGAGGATGTTTTGAAGAAACATACCAAGATTAAGCAAAAAAGGTTTCTAGGTGGAAGATTATGCTCAGAAATTTAGTAATTTATTGAACAAGTTGACTCAAGAGCAACAACCGTCATGGAAAAAAATAAGAGATTTGTTTTCCAGGGGGCTGAATCAGTAACTCCAAGATGCTATTGCAAGATATGACCAACTAGATGGTGACAATAACTTTAGAGGTTTGGTTGAATAAGCCATACAAGTTAGAAGGTGGTATGGAAGGGGAAAGACAAAAAAAAAACAAGAAAAAGTAAATGAGTAAACCAAGTTCAGATATAAATAGTAGGGATAAAGAGGATTCAAAGGTGACATGTTCATGAGAATTGGAGAATCCAAGTTAGATGAAGATGAAGAGGAGGATGATTGGACATCAAGGAAGAAACACAAGAAAAGCTCAAAAAAATAATGAATTAAAGACAAAAAAAAAGTTAAAAGGAAAGTGAACTCAGGAATATGTCTCATGTAATATGAATAATTTATTATAAAAAATTATTTAATTACAAATAGTAGATGTGATTGCAAATGAATTTTATTCTATTGTTTGTGAAGAATAAGTCATGAATATGATTCATGTTAATATAATCCCAAATATAGGGGAGGATGACCATGCTGGATGCTGGGAAAGATGGAAAAACAAGGTAATGTGGTAGGACCTCGGCCTTTGAGGCTTAGGTTTCAAGATTCACTACAACCTAGAAATTTTGGAAACAACATTAATTGGCATAACCAACCATAATATCAACAAGCAAATGCTTTCGTCCCAGTTCGCTGGCCTAGTGGTTGGGCCTCTCGCCTCTTGAGGCGAGGGCGAGGGTTCAATCCCTGGCAGCAACATGTAAGGGACATGTAATCTGGAAAGATGTTGCATTGTGGCTGAGTGCCACCGATTGTCTATCCTTGTGGTAGTGTTGACCGCCGTTTAACCCAGTCTTGTAAACCCCTGTTCTTGTGGGATAAGGGGGGTCCCATGGGTACTATGCCCTTCCTTGTACAGTTGCAATTTCAAAGTTAAAGTCCAGGGGAGTAGGCCTCGGCCGAACCTCCATTAAAAAAAAAAAAACAAACAAATGCTTTTAATGCATCATGTACATACTATGGTTTAACAAGTTACAAGTAGGGATCTGCATGACCTTTTATGTAAACATACAATTAAAAGGCGGAAACAAGTTCTAAAGTTGCAATTAAATATAGCAATTACAGGATCATCAAATATGTATCGAAACTAAAAGAACCTAATCAGGAAAATATCTTGCTAGTTGAACATATTGAGATTGAAGAAGTTGACTAGTAGGAAAGCAAAAGATCATTGATAGTAAGGTGAAAGTTATACAAGAGCAAGACCAACAAAATAATGCAATGCGCACCATATAAGTGTGGTTGTAGCACTTGTATTGTGATTGAAGATGTTTTAGAAGAGAAAAAAACTCAAACTTTAGCAATAACAAGACCTAAACCTAAAGATAAGGAGGATAAACATGACATGCAAAGGAAAAACATACATGACACAATTAATTCGAAGATCCAAGATCAAGTAAAGGATGGAAATTTATAAAAGATTGTAAATTGCAGAAGGTATTGTGAAGATAGGACAATGAAGATTGTTACTACAACCAAAGGAGTATGTACTTTAACATCAAGAGGAGCATCGATCATAGACAACATTGGGTAAAATTATTATCATAGGACAAATGGATGAAATGTTAGAGAAGACTCTAGAGGTGCACAAGGGTAAGAGATATTTAAGGTTGGGAGGAGAGTGGAAGGTTGTGGGAGAAGTTGTGGGAGAGAGAAATCGTTCAAGTCATTTGGGGGGAAAATTATCTTTTTTTTTTAATATAAAGGAAGTTCGGCAATAGCCTACTCTCCCGGACTTGAATTAAATTAAGAAACAAAGGTACAATAGAAGGGGACTAGTGCCCACGGGACCCCCCAAATCCCACAAAGCAGGGGAAGCTTGATTGAATCCTAGGTTGCATTACAGAGAAGGTTAATCACCCTCTCATCGCCCTCATGCGGGGCCCACTTGGGTTTGAGTTTGTTGTTGATCAAAAGGAGAACTTGATGGTGCCTGAAGGGGGGGGACTTCTTACTGTTAACGATCCTTTTGCCCAGGAGGAAAAGTGATTTCTCAATCGACCACTCCCTGGGGGGATCGCCGAAGTTGAGAGCACACCTCTCCCGCCAAATTTTCCACAGGACTTCCCCTCTGATGGCGTTCCAGAGTGTCGCAGAGCAGCCGATCGCTTCTCCCAAAAGGACTTGTTTCCAACTAAGCTGTTTTTGAAGTCTGATTTTCATTCCCACCGTCTGCCAGATTCTGTAGGAGTTGGGGCACGTAAGGAAGATGTGTGGGACATCTTCGATAGCACGGTGGCAGCGTTTGCACCAAGGAGGGATCCCACATAGTTTGCTAGCCTTATGGTTGGTCCAAATTCCTCGATGAAGAATTTGCCATAAGAGGACAGACTTCTTAATCTCGATAAGGGGGTGCCAGATACCCATGAATTTCATGTCCCACCGAAGCCGCGTCCAAGACAGGCACCACTTCTTGTTGAGGCTGATCTGGAGGTCAGCCGTTTCTTTGATATTCGGGATTTTGAGTAGGCTATTTCCATTGTGCCATTTGAGACCAAGCGAGTTCGGTGTGTCGTGTCCCATGAGAAGGCGAGTCTTGTGACGATCCCAAGCGAGGCATCTGCTTTGCAAAGTGTTCCATTCTTCGTAGGAGATGTTTATGCGAGGGTCAATGTCCTCGAAGTTGATCCAGTTGTTGGTGTCATGTTTCCAGAGGTGTTTACATTTTTTGAATCCTTTGTTCCATAGCTTCTTGGCATTTTGAATGTTCCACGACTCCACACTCCGGATGCCATGTATCAGAAACCAGATAGAGTCGTTTTGTCTGATTCCGGCCGCCCACTTCCAGTCCTCACTAATTCTTGTGAAGCCTTTGACTTTATTCCAGCCCTTCCAAAGGGAGCACACGAGATTGGAGCCTTTCGGGAAGACGGGGATCGGGGAGAAGAGTAGGGTCATGATGTCAAGATTCTTCCAGTTCGGGAACCCCGAGAGGGCCAACTCATTCTTGTTTCTGAAGATCAGCTTGGCCCACGAGGCCTCTCTATTGCACCAAGCCTTAATCATCCATTTGGCTGCCAGTTTGTTGGCCATCCACCCAATGTCTAGGATACCAAGCCCCCCGCTATCTCTAGGGCTAGTGCAGATGGCCCATTTGATTTTAGGCACCCCCCTTCTGTTATGATCGCCCGTCCAAAGAAAGTTTCTACAAATACTATTCAGTTTGGACAGGCCTTGCTCATTCGGTCTCCAACAAGAAAGGAAATAGATGGTAGAAGAGAGGAGGAACGTGTTGATGACCATCGCATGCCCAGCGAGATTGATTTGCATACCTCTCCAATAGTTGAGTTTGTTTTCGAGTTTAGCCAACACCCAGTTCCATCGCTGCTCCATAGAGACGCCAAACCCCAAGGGGATTCCAAGAAGTCGAAAGATTTGGCCCTGCGGAATGATTTGACAGCCATGATCAATGAAAAGGCCAGGATGCTGTCCCACAATAGCCCTAAAGGCGGTCTTGGAGTGGTTGATTTTGGATCCAGAGGCATCACAAAAGGTAGCGAGACACCTCCAGAAAGTCTCCAGGCTGGTATCATCATTATGAACGAACGCGTTCATATCATCGGCAAAAAGTCTCATGATGATTTGACTGTGGTCGTGAGGCAGCCGGAGGCCTTTGATATTGCCAGCCTCCACGTGATGAGCCACAAGTCTGCTCAGCCCCTCAGTGGCGATGGCAAAAAGAAGGGGGGCGAGAGGGCACCCTTGCCTAATAGATCTTCTAAGATGGATCGCCTTCGAAAGTTTGCCGTTAACGTTAATTTGGGTCGTTGCGTTTCCGAGAAGGGTCGCGATCATCTTGGTGAATTTCTGACTAAGTCCGAGATCTTGGAGCGACTGCAGAATATAGTCCCATTCTAGCCTGTCGTAGGCTTTGTCAAAGTCGATCTTGAGGAAAACCACATCTTGATTAGACTCATTTGCAAATTGAGTACCTTCCCAAATATCCATAATGGTTTCCAGGATAGACCTGCCTTTGATGAAACCTTTTTGGTCCTCACTAAGCCAAGATCTCAGGTGGCACGAGAGTCTGTTGGCAATGACTTTGGCGATGATCTTGTATCCTGTTTGGAGCATCGTAATAGGCCGCCAGTTCTCGATTCTGTTCTTTTCCCCCTTCTTGTGTATCAACTTGATAATACCATTATTTAGACAAGAAGGAAGAGCACCAAACTTTAGCGCTTCTTGCCAAACCATCCGAAGAGGGGTGGCAACCACCAGCTTGAAGGATTTAAAGAACTCGTTAGTGAGTCCGTCGGGTCCCGGGCTTTTACCGAGAGGGAGGGCATCAATGACCTCAATGATTTCTGAATCCGAGATAGGGGCATGAAGCAGGGAGTGGAGGTTGGGTGGTATCCTCCGGGGGGAAACCCTAGAAATGGCAGCCATACAAGCCCTTCTATGGTGGGAAAGGGGGTTCGAGGTTCCCAGGAGTCTCGTGAAGTGCCCCTCGATGATGCCAAAATTATCTTCTTCCGAATTGCATACATTGCCATGTGGGTCTAGCAGTAGGGGGATCGATTCTCTGTTGTGTTTCCTTTTAAGGATACGACACATCTCTTTGGTGGGTTTGTCGGCTTTGCCTGCCCACCACTCCTTGAAGAAGATTTGCAAGTTTTTCCTTTGTATTTCTTCCTCGTATCTCAACACTGCTCTGATTTTTCTGAGGCCTTTCTGGGCTTGTTGTTTTCCTTTGTTCACTTCCTCCTCAAGCCGCCAGAGTCTGTGGTAAAGGGCTTCCCTGCGAGCCCGCCGCACAGTCTCGAGCATCTTCTTAGTTCTGATCATGATCTTACGAGACTTGTCGACCGCACTTCTCCAGCACTTGGCAGGGGCCAAGCCAGAGGCGAACGCCACTTTCCACACATCGGCAATTTCCTGGTGGACGGAAGGGAGAGAGAAGGTGGTTGCGTTGGCATGGAACCACGGAGCCTTGCGGATTTTGTTGGATGGTTGAAAAGTGATAACGATCGGGTAGTGATCAGAGATAGTGAGGTCAGTGCGTTGCGTGATGGTAGGGTGGCCCCACTGTTGAGTAAAACTCTGAGAGATGTAGCATCTATCGAGTCTGGCTTTCCTCAGGTCCTCGCCCGCTTGGAGATTCGACCAAGAAAAGCCACTCGAGTCTTTGAACTCAATCAAATCCAAGTGAAGTTTGGTCATGTCCCACGTTTCTTTCTCCCGACTGTCGATGACCCTGCCCTTGCCCATCCATCTGTCCATAGGGTCTTCCACCATGTTGAAGTCTCCACAAATAAGCACGTTGTGGGGAAGCGAGTCTAAGGAAGCCCAAGTGTTCAGTCTCTCCAAATCCCCGTTAGGGGCGTACAAAGAAACCATAGTAACACAAAGAGGAGCACCAAAAGAAACAGCAATCCAACGGTGACTTACATCTTCAATGGAGTTCTCAAGCTTTTCAAACCAGAGTTGTTTAATACCGATAACAGTTCCTCCTGACCCCCGCTGGTGCTTCGTTGGGATCCACACGTGGGCCGAGGAGATCTGTCTGAGCCGTTTCTGAAGGTCTTCTCCGTCAATTTTAATCTCTTGGATACATATAAAGTCTGGGTTTAAGCTAATGTCGCGAAGCCATTGACCAATGATGGTCGCTCTTGAGGGGTCGGTTAGCCCTCTAGCATTTAGCGAGATGACAATCATTTTTGCATTGATCCCTCTTTGCGGGAGGGAGCTTTGTCCTTTCTTCTCTTGACTTCGTCTTTCTTTTTCGCTGGGATCTGATCCAGTCTTAGAAGTCGGTTCTTGTGGGGGCTTTTCCAGGGTAACTCCATAGGCTGTTTTCCTTTGCGGGATGCCCCTTGCTGGGGAGACTTGGACCCCGTGCTCGGCACCGTTTCCGGGATCGTCGATCCAATGATGGAGCTTTCACTATCCATGTTGTCTTCGTTACTAGTGGTGAAACCATCTTCTTTGCTTGTAGTGTAACCCTCCTGGGGGGTTTCTTTATTGTCAGGGATCTCTAGGGCTTTGTCGTAGGTGTCTATCTCAAGTAGCTTCCCACCTGGGTAGTCAAGCTCATTGATCTCCTTTTCTAGATTGCAATACAAATTGCTGTAGGGGGTAAGCGGCAGGTTGTTTCTCTCACCGTTGGCCCTAGGGCTTCTTTTCCTTCTTCTTCTAACTTCAATAAAGCCATCAGCATCAGCTTGCGGATTAAGGAGGCCCTTGCCTTCCCCCTCCTTGGTCGAGTGGGTCAAATCGCCAATGTTGTCATGAGCGGTTTTGGAGGCTTCTTGAAAGCGCTTGTTTTTTTGCCTGAGAGGGCAATCTTTAATCCTGTGACCTTGCTGGCCACAACGAAAGCACGCGTTGGGAAGGTTTTTGTATGTGACGTCCTGTTCCCATACATCTCCTTCGCCCATGTCCACTTTGATCATTGAAGGAAGCGGCGAACTGAGGTCGGCCTCGACACAGATTTGGGGGTGCCACCTAGCGTTGAACGAGTGTCTTGCACCTTCATAGATGAGACCACCAACGTCTTCGCGTGAAGCCAGCGGCTTGCCGATAGGAGAGACAATGTCCCACACGAAGTTGTACAAGAAGTAAGGAAGGTTGGGGAGCTCAACCCAAAGAGGGTACCGAAGCGACTTCGATTTGTCGGGAGTAAAGTCCGGGGACCATCTGAATAGGCACAGGGTCGCCCGACCGAGCTGCCAGGTGCCAACGCTTAGGGCTTGGAACGCCATCTCTTCATTTTCAAAGACTAGCAGCATGTGGTTCGCTGGTAAGAACTGACATTTGCTAACAATTAGTCCTCGAGGGAACCACTCTTTTCGAAGCCATTGTCGCAAAGTTTCGAGCGGGGGCCTAGGGCCGAACACTTGGCCGACGAGGCAAACTTTCTTGAGCTCCTCCTGGGCCGACAGAACTGCGGGTCTACTGAGGGAAACAATGGGGGATTCAACACTTTCGGATGCCCCAGGGGCGGCACACGACCCCCCCTCCAGCAGAGCGGCCAGGATATCGGCCTCCCTAGGGGGAGGGGCCCGATTACTTTTGACGAGAGAGGATGAAGCCACATCCATGGCCAAAAGGAACTGGCACCCACCTTTGCTCCTTGAATTTACTTTTTTAATGGGAAAAACTATAGGACTTTGAAGAGAAGCAACTTGCAAAGCCCAAAAAACCCACAATAAAAGTAGCCCTCATCTCTTTTTCTTTCGAGTCTTTTCTCTTTTTCTTTTCCTTTTTTCTTCTTTTTCTTTTTCTTCTTCTTTTTTATCTCTTTCTCTCTTTTTTTTTTCCTTTTTTTTTTTTCTCTCCTTTTTTTTTCCCTTTTATTTCCTTATCTAAAGGACCAACGCACAAAGGATATATCTAACACGCGAAAGAACCTTCAAAACACGATTTAAAAGCTCAAATCCTGACCCACGAGGACAATGACGGCGCTACAACTGGCGCTTTTAAACTCATGAAAGCACGGGGCCCGAGCCTGAGGGAATCCGATGGAAGGTTCCCAGAGCTGCGATAGACGGTTTCAGCCGCGGCGACGGATGCGCGATAGACGGTTTGAAAGTCCGCGACAGACGGTTTGCAAAATCACGATAGATGGTTTCAGCCTCGATAGATGGTTTCAGCCTCCACCGCGATAGACGGTTTGAAAGTCCGCGACAGACAGCCCGATACACCGCACTGCGATAGACGGTTTGAGATGAAGCGACGACAGACAGTTGAGCACGGAGACCTTCCTGCTCGCACTCTTGCGACTCGTACAGCGTCTTCTTCAGGGCCCCATCAGTGAGGTAAAGCTCGCACTTGACAAGAAGAAGCCCGAGTATGAAAGCTACAGCTTCCAGATAGCTGCCTGTTGGGAACTCAGTCTTCCACGACTATAGAAAGTTGCACGCGCCGTCCGTCAGCGGCCATCTCCGTCAGCACTCCAGCAACGCCAGCGCAGCGATCTCAGTACGACATCCAGCAACAGTTCAGTTCAGCGGCCATCTCCGTCAGCACTCCAGCAACGCCAGCGCAGCGATCAATCATCACCAACCATGCAACAAAAATGGGGAAAATTATCTTGGGAGAACCATATCATCATCTTCTTAAAGACTTTTGAATAGTGATGCACGTAGTTTTTCTGAAAAAAATTGGAGTCGACCCAATATGATGGTAACAGCTAAATGAGCTATAAATACCTTATGTACATATATACGCACAATGTTATATATAAACAATAAAACCATTGTGTACTATATTGGCAAAAACAAGAACGCTAGATGCAAGTAAACTGACCATGTAGCACATATTAGTGCATCAGATAAAAAACACAAAATAACAATGTTCATTAGAAAACATTTTATTTCATAAATAGGGAAGCTTGCGAGTTTATATAGCAAAACATTAAAACCATTGTGTACTATATTGCTAAAAAGAAGAATTTTGGATGCAAGTAAATTTATCATGTAGCATATATTAGTGCATCAGATAAAAAACGCAAAATATCAATGTTCATTAGACAACATTTATTTCATAAATAGGAAGGCTTGCGAGCTTATATAGCAAAAAAAAAGTTATTTTTGTAGGATCTCCAACTAAAAAATCCACATTCATATCCAAAGACTCTAATACCAATATGTTGTGATATAATGCAATCATAATACATACTCACAACTTAGATATAGCGAAAATCATGTTTTTTCAAACCAAGAATTTTTAGATAAATAATAATTATTCTTGTAAAAGAATGGGTCAAGACCAATATAAGTTACCCTATTTAATTATGTATTTACAATATTAGAATTCTTCCAAATCATTATATTTCCCATATTGGTTCAGCCTAGAAATTAGGAAGTAAAATGCAGGTAGAAAACATACGTTAAGACTAGAGAGAAAAGAATAGTAACAACAAGATCTTTTAGCTAAACATACTCCATTCATAGAACATAAATACATAAGATGAATCTCATATTATAAAGTATCTATCCATAAAAAAACTAGTTATTGAAAGGATTTTGATTCTTGAAAGCCATGCATGTCAATCATAACAATTCTATTAACTTTGCACTAAAAGGAATGTAGAGCTTCTAATGGAGAGTTGAAATATACTCAAAACAAGTTTATGTTGTTTGCACAAATAATCAGTTGATAATCCACGACCACCTATAAGACCCAAACAAACATCTGAAACTATAATTTTCCTTTATAGTGAATTCGTATGGCATTTAATCATTCCACTATTTTTATACCATCACTTTCCCATCAATCCCAAGAATATCAGTAGTTAACTATAATTTTACACCTTTTTATTGATATCCTTAAAGCGTTAGTATAATTCTTGAACCCAAAATACTGTATTGAACTCAATATAATTATGAAACCATGTTACCTTAAGACCTTTACCA
Source organism: Ceratopteris richardii (assembly GCA_020310875.1). Lineage (NCBI taxonomy): Eukaryota > Viridiplantae > Streptophyta > Polypodiopsida > Polypodiales > Pteridaceae > Ceratopteris > Ceratopteris richardii. The sequence continues at coordinate 66,662,839 of CM035438.1, forward strand.
AGTAGCATTATTCAAGTTCTTACCCTCTTACACAAAGTCAAAATATCAAAATATTTTCTATATTGCTTAGTTTTTCTTCAACAGGTCCATACCAATTCAAGAAGGAAACATTAAATTTTAGGAAATAAATTCCATATTAATAATTCAAAGTGCGTTTTGTACAATTATAGAGGAATCACTAGGTGTTAACAAAATCAATAGCTCTAAGATGTAGAAGATCCATTCCAAGTTAGCAAAATATATCCTTAGATAGGTAAATAAAATTTTCCCAAGTAAACATAGTAAACCATGGATTTTTTTATTGAAAAGTTATGCTGACTATTATGTTCGCCATTACATTGAAGGAGGGATTCTTAAGTGGAACCGAATAAATCAAAATGCAATAATAAAGTGTCAATCCAACCCTAAGAACAAAAGTAGTTGAAGCCAAACTTCCACGCCCAAATAACCTTGCTATCTGGGAATTGTTAAAATATAAGTGAACATGTTTTAATATTAATGTTATTAGAGTTACAATGGTTATACCAGTGGTAGTAGAAAAACAAACATTGTTGATATATTTAGGTAGTGATGTGTGTGAACACTCTAGGACCGCCGGGGCACTTTTTTCCCTCTTTAGGAGGTTTTTTTCCCCCGGCTTGTATATACGCCTATTGCCCTAATGGGCTACTTATCTTTGTACATTCTCTAGTAATACATTCAGTCTTGTGTGTTGTGCTCCAAGCTTCTTCTTCTTCCTTGTGCTGTTCGCGTGCTTCCGTAGACGTCTAACTCCAACAATTGGTATCAGAGCAGGTCGTTGCTTCTTCTAGGGCGCCGTCGACACTCCTCCGTTTGCAGTCTCAGATTCGCACAAAATTTGGTGAGCGATCTGAGCTCGTTTCGGCCTCCGAACGCACTATCGCAGTGCTTGTGCAGGCTATTTCATCCTTTTGTGCCAAAGGTATATACCAGTTTCTGTTCGCCAGTTTAAGCGTCTCGAAGTCTGCTACAGGTCTAGCAGAACTCGTGTGGGCAGTTCTGTTCAACTTTTTGAGATACAGTCAATTTTCTGCATCAAGGTATTTTAGTCACCGGCCATGGCTGAAAGCAGTGATGTATTCCGTATGTTGGCTGTTGAGGATAAGTTGGATGGTACCAACTACCCATTATGGGCTTATATGATGCGACATGTACTGGTTGCAAAAGGATTGTGGAACATTGTGCAGGGTGTTGAAAGACGTCCTGTTACACCTGTAACGACAGGTACTGCAAATACAGGTGTTGGAGCTGATGAAGATGGTGTCGAAGATGATATTCCGCAGATTCCTGTTCGTGCTGCTGTTTCTGTTGCACCTACTGCAGAGCAGATTCGTTGGGATGGCAGAGATGCCCAGGCACATGCATTGATAGCGTTGTCTGTCAAACGTGCCATTATTCCTCACATTCGCTCTTGCAGAACAGCAAAGGATGCTTGGGATACACTTACCACTTTGTACCAGGCTAGGAATGAGGCTCGTGTTGCTTACCTCCGAAAACAGTTGGAGAGTGAGCACATGAATGAAGGTGATTCGATGGACAGTTTTCTTACAAAGATCAAAGACCTGAAGGAACAATTGATTTCTGCTGATGAGGTTATACCAGATAGCTCACTTGTGCAGACCGTTCTGAATGGCCTTCCTGATTCATATCAGAGTTTTGCCTCTACTCTTCGATTGATGATGAAAGGCAATCCGAATGCCTTGTCATTTGAGGAATTAGTCTCTGTTCTGTTGCAGGAAGATCAGTCCAGGCAGAACAGGTCCATTATGCGTGTTGCAGATCAAGCTTTCCTGGCTAGTCAGAAGGGCAAAGGAAAATGGAGCTCTTCTACTAGTAAGCAGAAATCTGCAAATGCTGCACAATCGAAGAACCAGGATAAAGATGAGAAGAAATCAGAAAAGCAGAAATTGTTCTGCAAGTACTGTAAAGGAAATGATCATATTATAAAGAACTGTCCAAAACTGGCTGCTAAAGAGGCAAAGAAGAAAGAGGCTGGAATGGTTGTTGCAGAGGCCTCTACACCAAAAACAGAGTCTGCAAATCTTGTGCAGGAAGAAGAATGGGCGTTTACTACTGTCTGCAGTTTTGACCCATCTTCTCATGATCAGTGCATGTCTGCAGTAGACTCAGATGTTTGGTACTTTGACAGTGGGGCGACCAAACATATTACCTCGCAGCGCAGTTTCTTCTCTTCACTCGAGCCTGCCCCTACAGGGAATACTGTCACATGCGCCAATAACTCCTCTTATCCTGTTATGGGAGTTGGTAAGATCATTCTGACTACTGCTGATGGTAGTTCTTTCACTTTGTCAGATGCTTTATTTGTGCCAGGGATCAAAAAAAACCTGTTATCAGTTTCTGCATTAGCCAAGATTGGCTTGGTTGTGAAATTCGTTGATGACAGGTGTACAGTCCATGATCTCTCAAATGGCGATGTGATTATTGCTTCTGGCATTTTATGTCGTGGGCTGTATAAGCTCATAGACTATGAAAGATCTGTGAATGATTCGACATGTGCAGTTCATGATTCTCAGGCTATGTCAGATGCAAAGCTTTGGCATGCACGCTTTGGTCATCTGAATTTTGCTAGCTTGTTACGCCTGCAGAAATCTGAAATGGTGTCCTCTTTGCCCAAACTTGAGGCACCTGGAAAACATGTTTGTGAAGGCTGTATTTTGGGCAAAATGCAGCGTTCTTCCTTTCCAAAAGATGGTTCAATTCGGGCTATGCAGAAATTGCAGCTTGTACATAGTGATGTCTGTGGTCCTATGCAGACACCCTCTTTTGGAAATTACCTTTACTTCGTGACTTTCATTGATGATTTTTCCAGGCATGCATGGGTATATCCACTCAAAGCAAAGTCCGAAGTGTTCATGTGCTTCAAACAGTTTTTGGTTTTGGCTGAAAATCTGTCAGCATGTAAAATGGGCACCCTCCGTTCTGATCGAGGGGGGGAATATATGTCTTCAGATTTTAATGCATTTCTGGCTGAACGTGGGATAAAACACCAGTGTACAGTGCCGTATACACCTCAACAGAATGGAGTTGCTTTACGAAAGAACAGGTCACTCATGGAGATGGCGAGGTGCATGGTCAAAAGTCAGGCTTTACCACATAGTTTCTGGCTTGAGGCTGTCATGTGTGCAACATATGTACTGAACAGGTGTCCCACCAAAGCGTTGCAGTCTATCACTCCATATGAGGCTTGGCATGACCGCAAGCCATCTGTTGCTCATCTGCGTGTTTTTGGTTGTTTGGCATATGCATTAGTGCCTGAACAACATCGTAGAAAATTGGATGATAAGGCAGTAAAATGTATTTTTGTTGGGTACAGTTCTGAAAGTAAAGGCTATCGTCTGTATCATCCACAGACTAAACACATTCTGGTTAGCCGTGATGTTGTCTTTGTGGAAGATGCTATTCAGCCATTGCTTTCATGTACTAAGGAGACATCTGTTAGCTCCAAAGACATGTATGATACTTTGATGCCTCTTTTTACAGGTGGACAGGCTAGCGCTGGTCCCAATGAGGCAACTTCTCAGCCTTTGCAGGTTTCATATGATGATGCAGATCATTCCATTTCTGATGCAGATTTACATGATGCACTTGTTGATGAGAGAGCTGATATTGAACAGGCAAAAACTATGCCAAAATGGCTGGTGCAGACTTTGCGTGACAGCAAATTAGATGCACCTTTGTCATATCGTACTCGTTCAGGCTCTCATAGTACCTCCTTTGCATCAGATTGCTATGCTATGGCTGCATCTAGTCTCTGTGATGAGAATGAGCCTGTTTCTTTTGATGAAGCACAAAATTCAGAAAATTGGAAGGCTGCTATGCAATCTGAATATGATGCTATAATGAAGAATGGTACATGGTCTTTATGTGACTTGCCTCCTGGCAAGAAGGCCATTGGCACTAAGTGGGTATACAAGCTGAAGCGTAAACCTGATGGTACAGTTGACAGGTATAAGGCTAGGCTTGTTGCAAAGGGTTATGCACAGGAAAGAGGCATTGATTTTGATGAGACCTTTGCACCTACATGTCGTATGACTACTGTTCGGAGCATTTGTGCACTTGCAGCCCATCATGGTTGGAATGTACATCAGTTGGACATTAAAACAGCATTTCTGAATGGTGACTTGCATGAAGAAGTGTATGTTTTTCAGCCCCGTGGCTTTGTGCAGAAAGGGCATGAAAACCAGGCGTGCAGGTTAAAGAAGGCGTTATATGGTTTAAAGCAAGCACCACGTGCTTGGTATGAGAAAATACATGCCTATCTGATTGCACATGGTTTTGAGAACAGTCCAACTGAAAGCACCTTATATGTTAAGCGTGCTAATGATGTGCTTCTGATCATTGTTGTCTATGTAGACGACATGCTGCTCACTGGTCCTCTTGAGAAGCATATTGCTGATTTCAAGGCTGATTTGCATGCCTCATTTGAGATGTCTGATTTGGGGCATTTGCATCACTATTTGGGCATTCAGTTTATGCAAGTTGATGGTGGAATGGCTTTGTGTCAAACGAAATATATTGACACATTATTGCAGCGTTTTGGCCTTGAAGACTGTAAGCCTATTGCCACTCCTATGGAGACAGGTTTACGATTGAGTCTTCATGATGCTGGAGATGCATTTGATGCTGTTCTCTATCAGCAGGCTGTTGGATGCTTGATTTACTTATGCATTACTCGGCCAGATATTCAGTTTGCTGTCTCACAGATGAGTAGGTTTATGCATTGCCCAGGAGTCACGCATTGGAAAGCGGTTAAGCGCATCTTTCGCTACTTGAGTGGTACTCGGCTACTTGGGTTGTTTTATCCCAAGGGGGGATCACTACCGCCAGATTTGCATGCTTTTTCTGACTCAGATTGGGCTGGTTGCTATGACACTCGTGTGTCCACCAGTGGTTTTTGCTTCATGCTTGGTAGCTCATGTATATCTTGGTTGAGCAAGAAGCAGCCTACTGTGGCCACTTCCAGTTGTGAGGCTGAGTATAGGGCAGCTTTCACAGCGACTGTTGAGTGTGTGTGGCTCAGACGCCTTATGGCTGATTTGGGTGTTGGCCAGTCTTCTGCCACCACCATCTTCACTGACAGTCAGAGCGCATTGGCAGTTGCGAGGAACCCTGTGTTCCATGCTCGCACTAAGCACATTGAGGTGCATTATCACTATGTTAGGGAGAGGTTCTCTGCTGGGGAGATCAGCTTGGCATATGTGCCCACGCAAGAGAACATTGCAGACCTTTTCACGAAGGCTCTGCCTAGGGAGAAGTTTGAAGCTTTCCGCAAAGCTTTGGGCTTACTTCCTTTTGTGGAGTGATTTCCACATAGCTCGGCACTTCCTTATACATGAGTGCCAGCTCCTTGTTCACCGCATCACTCCCAGGGGGGATTTGTTGATATATTTAGGTAGTGATGTGTGTGAACACTCTAGGACCGCCGGGGCACTTTTTTCCCTCTTTAGGAGGTTTTTTTCCCCCGGCTTGTATATACGCCTATTGCCCTAATGGGCTACTTATCTTTGTACATTCTCTAGTAATACATTCAGTCTTGTGTGTTGTGCTCCAAGCTTCTTCTTCTTCCTTGTGCTGTTCGCGTGCTTCCGCAGACGTCTAACTCCAACAAACATTTCCCATATAATCATTTAGATTGTAAAATTCAATACTCATAAGTATTGAAAAGACTATCTTAGTAATGATTGATTATTGAGCATGCTTGAAATGTTTATGCCCCGTAAAGAAGTGATTGCTTTTGTCCTTTATGATTTTTTAATCCAAAGTCTAATCCAATGCCTTTTTCATTAGTTATAGATGATTAATTTAACTTTGTCAAGAATAACCTATTATTAATATATAATTATGAGTAAGTATTAAACAATTATTTAGTATAAAATCATTTCCATTTATTAATAGGATTTTCTAGTTAGATAAATTATTCAAATCCTAGAAGTAAATATGCATAGATTTGCATAGTTTTATAGGTTTTAAGATACAATTATTATTTCTTAGTTATTTTTTTGTGCATGATCTCTTAGACAAAACAAGAGTAAAGTTACTTAGCCAAATAGTGAACTTATCATAGTGCACAAACCTAGTATTGGGATTAGTAAATTTATAAAGAAACCTATCGAAATATGTTTAGCCTTATGTATTTCCTAATTGTTATTTCCCAATGTAGTTATCATATTAGTAAATAAAAACATCAATTATATTTCTTAACTTATATTGACAATCTAATGATTCATTGTGACATAATCAAATGAGAAACTTTGTAAGATGTGTATTCTCAATGAGTAAATTTAGAAAAACAATGTAAAGGATCAGTCTAGATGGGAAAATCCATCAAGAACAAAGCATTTGAAGTTGATGTCATCCATAAGAGCCAAATAACCACTAGGAAAGAGAACCAATACAACTCAAATCCCACAACATGATTAGTCACCATGAATAGAATAGCACACAGTACCACATGTATGATAGACATACAAAATAACATACAAACAATCGAAGTACACAAAAAACCATGAAAAGAGGAACAAATGGCATCTTCTATGCATTGTTTTTCTCTATAGAAAATTGTATGTGACATGGAGAATGTAGGAACACAAGTGATCCATATTAGCCTTATAAAAGCGATTGATTACCCAATGATCTAAAGCCACAAGGTTATGAGTAGCATGATAGTTGATGGAATTTAATTCCTCCAATTTGCACACCAGAAGTGAAATGAACCCAATACCTAGGTCCCTTTATACACCTTTTCTGCTACCCTATAGAAAACCTTTGATTCACCTACCTTACACTAATCCAAATCATGTAACCTTTCAACCACATTTTGATGTGTTTCAAGCTTTCCAAAAAGTTATAGAAAACCTCAAATGATTCTATTTAGGTCAAGAAACAACTATGTACAAAATAGACTATGTAGAGATGTATAATATGCAAAAATTAGGGTTATAAAGATACACTAATTTCTCTACATACAAAACTAATTTCAAGAATCCCTCTTAGGAAAATTAAGAGAAATGTCTAATCTATATAATGCATTTTAAATATCTTGAATTGGATATGTATACAAAGAGTTACAATTGTTATAAGTAGACTATGTCTATACCTACAAGAGACTAGAGGGGGTGTGGGCTTGATCCTCCTCTATGCATATAACACCCGCTGTCGGAAAGTTTTCAACCTTTCTGTTGATGACCAGAGAAAATGAAAACAACTTTATTGGTGATCTCAAACCTTTTATATCACTGTTGATCAGTTGTTTTGGATTGATGTAACTACTTTTGAAGTGTTTTACAGGTACAAGAAATGACGAAGAACATATGTTCATATTAGGGTTTCCCCTAATTTCACATTTAATAAGTGTTTTATATTTATACATTCAAGAATTATGGGTATTCAATCCTAGGGTTTCTTGAATTTATGTGTTGTTTATGAAAATGGGTTATTGTTAGGGTTTATGTCAATGTCAATGAGTTAAGATAGGGTTCAAAAGGATTTTAATGGGTTATCAGGGATTACCAAAGGGTTTCAAGTAAGTTTTCAAGGGTTTTATTGAAATTTAAGGGTTAAAGTAACATGTATTTAATTAAATTAATGTTTAAAATGAATATTTATGTATTAAAAATAAAATATGAATTAAAGTAATTAATTAATTAAAATATTAATGTATTAAAAATTAAAATATGAATTAAAGTAATTAATTTACTCATGTGTGTGCATTTAAATATTAAGGTTCTAATATATTAATTTCTTAACCTAAGCCTAATTTAAATGCATTAATAAATTAAGAAATTTAGGATAATAGAAGTAAAATGAAAATGAAGTGGATAATTAATGAGTGGTATATATAAATAGTGTTTAAAGAATGGTGTGAGTTAAGTGTGTAATTAAAGTGGATAAAGTGAGTGGTTAAAAGTGTGGTAATTATGTGTGCAAGATAAAAGAGTGGCCTAAATTAATTATGCATTTAAAGTGCAAAAAGTATGTGGTGAAAAGAATGGAGTAAGTGAGTTATGTGAGAAAAGTCAATTTAAAGTATGGTGGATAAAAGAATGGATGAGAAATAAAGTAGGAAACCAAAAGAGTGGTTTAGAGAGGATCTGTGTGTGTATATATATGAGTATGTTGTGCTAGTTCTTCTAATGTTTTTTTTTCAAGTAGTCATTTCTTCTTCTCCTTATGGTTCTGAACACGTAAAAAAGTGTATCCGTGTTTTATTTCATTCCTTTTAAGATCTGTGTATCTAGGGAGAGATTATCTTCTATTGACTTGCACAGAGAAAGAAGAAGGGAGAGTTTATGGTCATGAGGGAGCAGCTGACGGCTGAGGTTTAGAATGTTAGTGAGTGAAGGCGTTTTTTTTCTTCTGAGTAGTGTGCATATAATAATATTAGATGTTGGCAGGTCCTAACGGCAACAACTCCGCTCTGACAAGCTATTAAACTCTGTCGGCGGTGGTCTGAAAAGGAGACAGTAGAGAGATCGAGATATGTCGGCTGCTGTCATTGCTTGACAACTATAGAGAAAGAGAAATAAAAGCATCAGTTATCTCTGGTAATGTTCAGGCGGCAGTTCTGCATGCACGCGAGAGAGATAGAGAAGTCGTGGGCTCCTGGCAGGCGATGTAAAGCTGGACACTTATAGAATTTAAGAGAGAAATCTGAGAGAGAACGTCGACAAAGTTTTTTTTCTTCTTTTATTTAATCATCCATTATGATTTTGTTTTACTCTCACCTTTCCCCTCCACGGGCTGCGCGCGGCAGCGCCGCAGAGAGAGAGAGAGAGAGAGAGAGAGAGAGAGAGAGAGAGAGAGAGAGAGAGAGAGAGAGAGAGAGAGAGAGAGAGAGAGAGAGAGAGAGAGAGAGAGAGAGAGAGAGAGAGAGAGAGAGAGAGAGAGAGAGAGAGAGAGAGAGAGAGAGAGAGAGAGAGAGAGAGAGAGAGAGAGAGAGAGAGAGAGAGAGAGAGAGAGAGAGAGAGAGAGAGAGAGAGGGGGAGAGAGAAAGAGAACGGCAGAGAGAGAGAGGCAGAGAGAGAGAGAAAGAGTTAGGGAGAGAGAAAGAGATCGATAGAGAGAGAGAGAGAGAGAGAGAGAATGTGTATTCGATATGGTTTAATTAGGTATTTCTTTTGTAGTTATTAGATTAATGAATATTAAAACTAATTAATAGTATTAAATGATTAGTAAGTAAGTATTATTTAGTAAGTATTATTTATTAAAGGATTTGTTTATTATTTATTATTTAGTAATTACATCCATGTGTTCCTAAGTAAGTCATGCGTGTTTGTATGGTTAGTATGCATATTTATATTAAAGGCTATGTATATTAAAATATGAATCATAGTATGCATGATTTATGTGCATGGGTATGTAATTGAATGAATGAATATATGCATGACAAAGGCAAGTTATTAAGCATGTGTATGCTTTAATGTATGTGACTAATGTCTTTTAAGTTTCTTAATGATTCGTGTAATATTACTTACAACTAATGTTTTTTTTTCAGAAACATTCAAGATTAAAGAGAGGTTGAAGTGAAGTGAAGTGACAGATTGAATATCGCGAATGTTCTTTGCAAAAACATTGAAGATGACAGAGAAATTGAAGAATTGAAGAATGTTTTCTACAGAACATTGAAGAGATTACAAAGGAGAATACGAGAACACAAGATTAGAAGATTTCAAGCTTACAAACTTGCAACATTTGAAGATTGTTAATTTAGAACTATAGTTGTATAGGTTTCTTTAGAAAGAGATTGTATTTGCACTCCACATAAGATGTGTTTAGGTTATCCTTTAAACTGGATTAGAATATCTTTATGGAACATTATTATTAGGCTTATATAGGAATTTGATTTTTAATCAATTTCATTTCATCTTATGCCACAAGAGGCCTCATCAAGTAGTTCTTTTCTACCTTCATCTACATTTGAGTCATTATTTCCTAAACCAATTGAAGTTCAATTAGTTCTTAATCTAAACTCGAATATATTAGAAACCTATAGTTTTTAATTATCTTAAATTGAGAAAGCAACCGAAAGCCCTAAGCATACCTAGAAGCACCCTGCGTGCAGTCACACGGTTAGGTTAGCGTGATTCTTTTGGATGAACGTCAGCCTACCTTCACACCCCTCTACGACAACTTTGGTGAACCTGACGTGAAACGTGACGATCGTGTGCCTAGGACTTACGTTGTATGTTTAGTTTTAACTTAAAATTTTAATTTCATTTTCTTCTTGAATGCAGGAAACTTGAAGATTGAAATTGAGACAAAACGTGAAGAGTTTGCTATCTCTTTTTTTCCCTTGGTGAGCACCTCCACGAGAAGAAGGATTTCCAACTGGTGGAGTTTCGTCACTTCAAACCCCCCTCATCAACATTCAAGAGAATCAAGACATAGTCATAGTCATTTTAGTTTTGTGTTTAAGATTGTTTTAACATTTACTTTCAAACCTCTTCAGCAAAGATATCATCAAGTAAGGTGTTTATTTTAAGTTCTTTATTTTTAGTTTACACACATCACTTAAAAAGAAAAGTTGTTTTCATCTACACTAGGATCTAAGCACTTTCATATTAGCATTAAAAGAGTATTTGAATCTTTCTTTTGTATTTAGGAAATATAATTTTTACTTAAAGCATTTAAATATCTGCATTTTAGGAAAAGCTATTATTTTTGCATCATCAAAAAGAAAAGATTTTAAGTTTTGAAAAAGAAAGATTGATTGCTTTATTTTCATTGCATAAAAAGAAAGCTTATAGCATAAAGATAGTTTAAATTTAGGTTTCTTTTGATTTATAATTAATGCTTTTATTTTTGCAAAGAAATTAATATTAAAGAAATTAAAAGTAAAACAAAAGATTTACATCAAGAAAAAACAATTTTATAAACATTCATAATAAACCCTTTAAAATTTAAGTAATAGAGATAATTTAGGTTTTAGAAATAAAAAATATTTTAGGAACAGAAGATTAGAATTAGTAAAGCATAGGACTAGGGTAAAGCCATTCCTGGCTTTATCAACTAGCGATAGATTTAGGCAATTTAGAGAGCAATTAGATCCGGCTATTAGGGAACTTCTTCTTCATTCGAAGCATTATCAAGAACGTAAGATGGAGGAGATGTTCAAGAACATGATGATAGAAAAGCAAGGGACACGTACAGTCCAAGCTATTCTAGACTCAGGTACATTCGACCGGAACCAAATTCCAGGTATTTATATTTGAATTTTCCTGGTTTTCACATAGTTAAACGAAAATGAAATCTAATGTAGAGAACCTTCTGCCTGATATGGAATCACGATTAGTTTCCTATATAGATTTAAAGCTGAATTCTAAGTTTGAATCCTTAAACTCGTTTCTTTCAATCTTAACTACAATAGTATCTGATTTTAATGCAACACTTAAGTCAATAGATACTCAATTTGATCATGAGTTTAGGAATTTAGAAGGAATTCTTCATTATGAACTACCGAATTTAAATAAAAATATGGAAACATTAGCAAATCATGTAAAAGAAATTTCATCATTCAAAACTATTGGTCATGACATTGCAAGTTTAAAAGAGAACATTGAAAGGTTAAACAATCAAATACAAGAAAGTGCTACATGTGAATGCAAAGATAAATATCATGTACAAGTTCAAAGTAGATCTATATATTCTATTGACCAAAAACCTTTACCCGATCATAGAAGAGTCGTTCCTAGACCAAAGAGAACTGTAAGATGCTTCTGGTGTGACCAACTAGGTCATACTTATGGAAATTGTATGGCCTATGAGAAAGCATGTAGCCAACAATTGGTACTAGAAAGTGAACAGAAAATATGTGATTATCAAACACAATTACCTTTGAGATTAAACTTAGGTAGAGGAGGGATGATAGACTATTTTGACCAAACAAAATTTAGTCCTAAAACCAAACTTCAAAAACAATGGAAACCTAGGAGTCATAATGAGAAAAGCAATGTATGTCAATTACATTCTCTGAACACCAAGATTGTGACTAAATGTGAATGCTTGGACAATGATCAAAACCTTCTTAAACCTAAATCTATGAGTAACATTGATATTCAAACTACATCTAAGGATCAAGATACATTGAAAAAGATTAGGAAAGAAGAAGATATCATGATAAAAGATGATGAAAATGAACAATCAATTAATGGAAATGAAGACATATATGTGGATAAAACAGAACCTAAAGTCAAAGAAAATGACAATAAATGTGATCAAAATAAAACTGATAAAAGAATAGTACAAACATCTGAAGATGAAAATCTTCAAATTCAAGAAGATGGAAAAATGGATACAAGAATCCATATGGAAAATTGAAAATAATATTAAAAATTCATCTAAAGTTAAGAAAAAGGAGAAGAATTTACGAGAAATAGTTTTATTATAATGAAATTGTTTATTGAAGAAAACTTTATTGCTTGCTGCATAAATGCTGTTTCCCTAAAGTTGAGAAACATATACCTTAATTGTTTTGTTTAATGAAGATTTTATGCTTGGAAAAGTTAGTTAAAAGCTTATGATAAAGTTTACATTATGATTTGCTTAACCAAAAGAATACAAAAGATACGAGCTTGGGAGTTTTATCTCTCCCTAAACAAAAGATAATTACGAGCTTATCAAAATGATGTTACTAAACTTATGATGAACTTATGATTTTTCATTCTTTCACAATTAGGAGGAAATCTAGTATGATGAACAATTATGAAGAACAGTACTATAATGAAATGATGAATATTTTGATCAAAATGATTTTGTTTTCAACAAATATGATGGGTATATTATACTATGAACATTATGATTTTTTCTGAAATTTATGAACTTTGTTACATAGGTTGAAAAACCTATTGTAAAAATTAAGAATGCATTATTTATGACAATTATAACGACTATGAATTTCTTATGATGAAATTTGTGACATGATGAAGATGAATCTGATAGAATATATGAATTTATATTTGTAAGATAAATGATAATGAATATTACTTGTTTTGTATCTTCTTCTTTATGAGTACTTACAGGAATTGATGATGAGTTATGAAATTGCAAGTTAAATGATAATGAAGATTACTTGTTTTGTAGTTTCTACTTTATGATTGCTTACAGGTCCTGAAGATGAATTGATCAAAGCAATTGGAGATGTTATGCCAAAAGTTCCGATGAACTTAAAGAGATCTAAAGATGGAGTCAATATAGATCAGGTGAAAAAGTTCTAAACCTAATTTATGTTTTAATTTATTATGAAAGTTCATGCATTATCATAATTAGAATTGTACATTCTTCAGATAGGTTAAGAAACCTCTTAAAATTATGAACAGTAGAATTTACGCTGAAGTAGGGATGTGCTTGAAGAGAAGATAGGGATTAGAGACCTATGGCTGTCATATGGATAGTTGAAGGAACCCTTAACTTGCAACTCCTAGTAGAAGTAGGCTTGTTTTATATAGGTAAGCTTCCTTAAATCTGACCCATTTAGCTAAAGAGATCCTAGTTCCTGCTTTATCTTACCTCTAGATCCTTTGCTCTGATTAAGGGTTAAGCCTTTCCCCTTCATCAAAAAAGTTGCGAAGAAAAATTGAAAGCAGTACATTAATGGTTGCTGTATATGAAAAAAGGAACAATGACAAAAAAGGAAAAATTATGATAAAAAAAATGAGATAAAATAAAAATCAAATAAATCAATTGTGATCTCGAAATCACTTCTGAATTGAAAAGCGGGCTATATAAGGTGGATGTATGCTAGAGGGGAGTTAGTTTTTTGTATCTTAATGGCAAATGGTTAGGAGATGAGGATAGAAGGCGTATATAACATATGCTTTACTTATGAACAAAGTTAATAGAAGAGTTAGTACGAACACTATTTGAATGACTTCTATAGTTTCCTTCTAAAACCTGTTTCCAATTCATGCATTGAACGAAAAGGTTGAAATTCAAGCTTACATAATTTTATAAGTTTTCTTTGCTATTTGAAGATGTACTAATGATAGAAGCATTTTTTATATAAAGACTATCTGAATTTGAGTCATGAATAAGTTTCAAAAGAATTTGATATTGCCTTCTATGATCTACACGTTTGGCCCATCGAGGACGATGTGCAGGATTGGTCGGGGCGAATGTCGGAAAGTTTTCAACCTTTCCGTTGATGACCGGAGAAAATGAAAACAACTTTATTGGTGATCTCAAACCTTTTATATCACTGTTGATCAATTGTTTTGGATTGATGTAACTACTTTTGAAGTGTTTTATAGGTACAAGAAATGACGAAGAACATATGTTCATATTAGGGTTTCCCCTAATTTCACATTTAATGAGTGTTTTATATTTATACATTCAAGAATTATGGGTATTCAATCCTAGGGTTTCTTGAATTCATGTGTTGTTTATGAAAATGGGTTACTGTAAGGGTTTATGTCAATGTCAATGAGTTAAGATAGGGTTCAAAAGGATTTTAATGGGTTATCAAGGATTACCAAAGGGTTTCAAGTAAGTTTTCAAGGGTTTTATTGAAATTTAAGGGTTAAAGTAACATGTATTTAATTAAATTAATGTTTAAAATGAATATTTATGTATTAAAAATTAAAATATGAATTAAAGTAATTAATTTACTCATGTGTGTGCATTTAAATATTAAGGTTCTAATATATTAATTTCTTAACCTAAGCCTAATTTAAATGCATTATTAAATTAAGAAATTTAGGATAATATAATTAAAATGAAAATGAAGTGGATAATTAATGACTGGTATATATAAATAGTGTTTAAAGAATGGTGTGAGTTAAGTGTGTAATTAAAGTGGATAAAGTGAGTGGTTAAAAGTGTGGTAATTATGTGTGCAAGATAAAAGAGTGGCCTAAATTAATTATGCATTTAAAGTGCAAAAAGTATGTGGTGAAAAGAATGGAGTAAGTGAGTTATGTGAGAAAAGTCAATTTAAAGTATGGTGGATAAAAGAATGAATAAGAAATAAAGTAGGAAACCAAAAGAGTGGTTTAGAGAGGATCTGTGTGTGTATATATATGAGTATGTTGTGCTAATTCTTCTAATGTTTTTTTTTCAGGTAGTCATTTCTTCTTCTCCTTATGGTTCTGAACACATAAAAAAGTGTATCCGTGTTTATTTCATTCCTTTTAAGATCTGTGTAGCTAGGGAGAGATTATCTTCTATTGACTTGCACAAAGAAAGAAGAAGGGAGAGTTTATGGTCATGAGGGAGTAGCTGACGGCTGAGGTTCAGAATGTTAGTGAGAACAGGCGTTTTTTTCTTCAGAGTAGTGTGCATAGAATAATATTAGATGTTGGCATGTCCTGATGGCAGCAACTCCGCTCTGACAAGCTATTAAACTCTGTCGGTGGTGGTCTGAAAAGGAGACAGTAGAGAGATCGAGATATGCCGACTGCTGTCATTGCTTGACAACTATAGAGAAAGAGAAATAAAAGCATCAATTATCTCTGGCAATGTTCAGGCGGCAGTTCTACACGCACGCGAGAGAGATAGAGAAGTTGTGGGCTCCTAGCAGGCGATGTAAAGCTCGACACTTATAGAATTTAAGAGAGAACTCTGAGAGAGAACGTCGACAAAGTTTTTTTTCTTCTTTTTTTAATCATCCATTATGATTTTGTTTTACTCTCACCTTTCCCCTCCACGGGCTACGCGCGGCAGCGCCGCACACACACACACACACACACACAGAGAGAGAGAGAGAGAGAGAGAGAGAGAGAGAGAGAGAGAGAGAGAGAGAGAGAGAGAGAGAGAGAGAGAGAGAGAGAGAGAGAGAGAGAGAGAGAGAGAGAGAGAGAGAGAGAGAGAGAGAGAGAGAGAGAGAGAGAGAGAGAGAGAGAGAGAGAGAGAGAGAGAGAGAGAGAGAGAGAGAGAGAGAGAGAGAGAGAGAGAGAGAGAGAGATAGAGAGAGAGAGAGAGAGAGAGAGAGAGAGAGAGAGAGAGAGAGAGAGAGAGAGAGAGAGAACGGCAGAGAGAGAGAGAGAGGCAGAGAGACAAAGGCAGAGAGAGAGAGAAAGAGTTAGGGAGAGAGAAAGAGAACGGTAGAGAGAGAGAGAATGTGTATTCGATATGGTTTAGTTAGGTATTTCTTTTGTAGTTATTAGATTAATGAATATTAAAACTAATTAATAGTATTAAATGATTAGTTCATTATTTAGTAAGTATTATTTATTAAATGATTTGTTTATTATTTATTATTTAGTAATTACATCCATATGTTCCTAAGTAAATCATGCGTGTTTGTATGGTTAGTATGCATATTTATATTAAAGGCTATGTATATTAAAATATGAATCATAGTATGCATGATTTATGTGCATGGGTATGTAATTGAATGAATGAATATATGCATGACAAAGGCAAGTTATTAAGCATGTGTATGCTTTAATGTATGTGACTAATGTCTTTTAAGTTTCTTAATGATTCTTGTAATATTACTTACAGCTAATGTTTTTTTTTTCAGAAACATTCAAGATTAAAGAGAGATTGAAGTGAAGTGAAGTGACAGATTGAATATCGCAAATGTTCTTTGCAGAAACATTGAAGATGATAGAGAAATTGAAGAATTGAAGAATGTTTTGTACAGAACATTGAAGAGATTACAAAGGAGAATACGAGAACACAAGATTACAAGATTTCAAGCTTACAAACTTGCAACATTTGAGGATTGTTAATTTAGAACTATAGTTGTATAGGTTTCTTTAGAAAGAGATTGTATTTGCACTCCACATAAGATGTGTTTAGGTTATCCTTTAAACTGGATTAGAATATCTTTATGGAACATTATTATTAGGCTTGTATAGGAATTTGATTTTTAATCAATTTCATTTCATCTTATGCCACAAGAGGCCTCATCAAGTAGTTCTTTTCTACCTTCATCTACATTTGAGTCATTATTTCCTAAACCAATTGAAGTTCAATTAGTTCTTAATTTAAACTCGAATATATTAGAAACGTATAGTTTTTAATTATCCTAAATTGAGAAAGCAACCGAAAGCCCTAAGCATACCTAGAAGCACCCTACGTGCAGTCACATGGTTAGGTTAGGGTGATTCTTTTGGATGAATGTCAGCCTACCTTCACACCCCTCTACGACACCGCCTCTACATTGTTCCTAGCTTAGAATGCTGTGTTTAGGCTCCTTGACCCTTGTATGAATCTCTCCTTGATCCTCCTTGAGTATATGTCTCTTAATCTTCAATGACCTACAAGACTCCCATGCACTTGATGACTCTTCACCTTCTTTTATAGCTTTTGGATGCCTCTCCCAACTTTTCCACCACCTTAGGATTGTATTGCCCAACCTTGACCAACCTTGAGACTGAACTAAGTCATTTGAGTCATGGTTTTTGCCCACATTAAGGTCTTTGGACCCCTTTATCCACCTAAAACTTGCATAGTTCACATTTTCAACACTCCCCATCAAGCTTAAGGTGATAGTGTCCATATCAAGCAAGTTCATAGATTTTGAAAACCTTGTTAACTTGGTCACATCCAAGCTTTGGTGAATATGTCTGCAAATTGTTCCTTTGTACCTACAAGATGAAAATCAATGTGCCCACTTGCAACCTTTTCCCTTACATGATGGTAATGCACGTCAATGTGCTTGCTCCTTGCATGATACATGGGATTGTTAGCAAGATGTAGGCTTGACATGTTATCTCCATAAATTGGAATTGGTCCAAGTTGTATACCAAGATATTTGGAGAGCTTCATAAGCCACATTACTTCACATGTAATGAGGGCTAAAGCTCTATATTCAGCCTCTGTTCAACTCAATGCACATGTGGGTTGCTTTTTGGTCATTGTTGGCCGTATACGAGAAGAAGCAAGTACGAGCATACAAGCAGATCTAGCACTAAGGCAACCCTTTATTTTTTTCAAAACCATTACACCATTTAAAAGTGATTCTCATCACTAAAAACCCATGTAAATACCATTTTCACCTTTTTGTAGCTCCATTTTGTACAAGCCGAGGAGTCCTCGAGCTTGAGGAGCCTTAGAAGTAGTTGCCTGCCAATTTTCATAATTCTTAGATCTCGTT
This sequence comes from Ceratopteris richardii, assembly GCA_020310875.1. NCBI lineage: Eukaryota > Viridiplantae > Streptophyta > Polypodiopsida > Polypodiales > Pteridaceae > Ceratopteris > Ceratopteris richardii. Next base: position 66,680,918 of record CM035438.1, read on the forward strand.
TGAGCCCTCAAATAAGCCCTGGAACCTAATTTTTAACTAGGCCGGACACTAGGTCTGGACAGGGCCAAAGCTAGTCAAAAACTATAAATAGAGCTAGAGAGCTCATTTTTGAGAGAGCTTCTTGTAGTTTTGAGCTTGTATGAGAACTTGGTTGCAATAGAAGTGATTCCATTGTCTTACTCTCTTTGTTCTTACCGTGTGTGTGCGTGTGCGTGTATGTGTGTGCATGCTTGTGTGCTTCTCACTCACGCACTTGTGCTTCCACTTGCTCGTGGTCTTCATACCATCCTCACGTCTTCCCGGATTGACATTAAAGGAGGTGCTACTCATCACTGAGCTACACCAAATTTTGGTGCCGTTGCCAGGGATCGAGCTTTGAGGACGAGCGTGTGATGGTAAGACGTAGAGAGGACGCGTTGGAATGGTAAGTAGTTGGTAAATTTCTGATTTTTCTCCATCTCCATCTCCATCTTCACCTCCTTCTCCATCTCCACCTCCACCTCCTTCTCCACTACATATTCCCTCTTCCTTATCATTCCCTCATTTGTTGTGTGCGAGTTTGAGAGAGAGCGAGCGTGTGTGTTCTTGTTTTGTGTGTTTTTTGCATGTTTCTTGCAGGTGGCAGCTCCATCATCATCTCCAGCAAGCTCAGCAGGTACAGAATCTGTCTGCACAGTCCCCGAGGCGTTGAGCTCGAGCTATCGCGACACTCCGAAAATTTCACCCAATCACGATTCTGAGTGCACCATGACACTGCGCAGGCCTAGAGCTCCCAGGATCACTAGACAGAACAGAAAAATTCACCATATCCCGAGCTATCGCGACACCTCGAGGTATCGCGACACTCACGACCTATCGCGACACCTCACGAGCTATCGCGACACCTCACGAGCTATCGCGACACCTCACGAGCTATCGCGACACCTCACGAGCTATCGCGACACCTCACGACCTATCGCGACACCTCACGACCTATCGCGACACTCACGAGCTATCGCGACACCTCACGAGCTATCGCGACACTCACGACTTATCGCGACACCTCACGACCTATCGCGACACCTCACGACCTATCGCGACACCTCACGACCTATCGTGACACTCACGACCTATCGCGACACTTCACGACCTATCGCGACACCTCACGACCTATCGCGACACTTCACGACCTATCGCGACACTCACGAGCTATCGCGACACCTCACGAGCTATCGCGACACTCACGACCTATCGCGACACTTCGACCTATCGCGACACCTCGACCCGACCTATCGCGATACACGGCCTTTAACGCATGAAAAGTTAGGGTTATTTTTGAGTGAATTGAAGGGTAGTTGAGCTTAATTTTAGGCACCTTGGTATAACTTTAGAACCTTGGAAGTGGGCAAAAGACCTAGAAACCAGAGAGGGATCTCCTGAACCCTGAGAGCCTGTTTTGACCCTTTAGTGCCTGAATGGTCATAACTTGACCATACGAACTCCGATTGATGAGATTTTGGTCTCGTTGGAAAGCTCGTTGAGAATCCTACGTGGACCTTGACTGGTTTTTGTAAGAATCATACACGGAGTTTTAGAACATGCATTTTTAAGTTGACCTTTAGGTGGAACTAAGTGGTCCTCAGATTCAGGGGGTACAGTGAGTTACTCCAGGGGGACTAAAATTATTGATGTGTGTCTTCCAATTACTTGTGGTAATAGAGCTATACTAACTGGTGAGCTTTTGCAGGAACTTTGTGTGCACTCAAGGCAATCCAAAGCAAGCTAGCAAGGGTGAGTACCAAGCTTGGGAGAAGGCTTCCTGGGCTTGTGTAGCAGTCTGGTCAACCAGCTAATTGAGGTTGGAAGATCTCTCAACCCTCCTTTGTCAATTCCTAGCCTAGGCTAAGTACGACTTAGGTGTGGTAATTAATTAAGGCAACGTTAGGCACGAATCAAGTCCAAGAGTATTAATCAACCAAGTGCAAGAATTAAGTAGGTCTTAAGTGCGAAACTCTAAGGGACAAAAGGTAAACTGGAATCGATCACTTATCAAGTGCGGAAATTCACTTAAGTACTCCTGACGACGCGATTTCAGACAAGAACATAAACATAATAATCAACTCAAAAGAACAAAGTGATTGGTGCAAATTAACCGGCAACGAGAGTGTGCTTGGGTCCAAGGGGGTAGATAAATCAGGCATATGAACCTTAGATCAGGCAGACACTTAGGCCGAGACAGACAAAGCCTCAGATCTTCTGAAGCTAGTGTCAATCACACTGCCAGGTCTTGGGCCCAGCAGTTGAGTGATTACCCATACACTCCCAGATCAGAAACAAGTGATTCTGAGATGTCCTATCACATGGAGAGACCAGTAGGTAGTTCAGGGTTGGCTTATCTAGAAAAGCCAGAGGGACCTTACAAGACTCAATTGGAATATATCAGGACGAATCGTCTAGGTGCTCGCATCTACGAAGATGGACTGAGAAGATCGGTGGTCCAGATTAAGAACCCCGATCAACCCCATGGATTAGACCACCCGGTAGTCAAGTTTGAGAATGGAACATACCTAGATAAAGAGGGGACTATATATGTAGTCACCACTCTTCCTGATAGAACTGATGAGTTTGGAAATGTGATTGCGGAGACCGACATGGGTGATATAGAGCAAGGGAACTTAGAGAGAGAGCCAAGAACCCCCCGTGGTAAATCGGTCTTGACCAGAATCATGACTCCAGAGTGGATTCCACAGGATAGTAAAAGCATCGATCTGCTTTTAAACCGAGAAACCGATGAGGCTTTTTGGAGATATAAATCTGCTCAACCTCAGGAAGTGAGTGCCCTCACAATCTATGAGTTTAAAGACCCTGATAGCCCAGGCCAAGTAACCTACCTAGACAATGCATCAGAGAGAATCTTCATGGTCACTGAGCATGGCAGACATGCCTACTCATGGAAGGGTGAATTTGTTTTTCCCCAACCAAGGTCTAATGTGTCCTTTGGTCACCAAGGAGCTGGGACCTCCCAAGCTCATGGAGCTCAAAGAGATAGAAGTAGAGACAAACCTGAGGTAAGTTTTGCCAACTCCCTGGGAAGAGAAAGAACATGAACGGAAAGGAATAGAGTGGAACCTGAGAGACATAGAACCCCATGGAATCAAAGGAATACTGACGATTTTCCTTTGCCAAGGCCGAGAGAACACACTAGGACCCTGCGACCAACTCAACTGGTGAAGTCCATGAAGAATTACTTCGATGGCACGGGAGACCCTTATGACCATGTGGCAGAATTTCGGCAAGTATTGAAAGCTGAACAGGTAGAGGACCTATTCACACAATATAATGCTTTCGGTCTAACCCTTAGGAACACTGCCCTTACGTGGTTTCAACCACTAAACGAGAGGCATTTCAGAAACATAGATCAGCTCTTAGAGGCATTTATCGTTGAGTTTTCTAAGAGTGGAATCAGGCATAACACTTCCTCACTAATTCATAGCTTCAAACAAACACCTCAAGAGACGGTCAGACTAGCTGGAAGAAGATTTAGGCAGTACTTGGAGAGATGCCCGATGCCGGAGTTACCCACACCAGCCAAACAAGTGGCCTTGTTCCTAGATGGATTGTTGAGCACTAAGCTCAGGTCATATGTGTACCTGAAGGATCCCAGAACGATAGAAGAGTGCGTGCGCATGTGCATAGACATTGAGGATAATCTAGGTGAGGAATTAGAACTATCAAAAATCTATAAGGATTCTGATAGCTCTAGTAACCTGACATCTGGTCAATCCACATCCATTGAGGAACTTGCAGAGAAGGTAGCCCGAAAACTAGGTGTCTCTAGCAAACAAATTCCGAGATTTGCCCCAGTTAAGCAGTGTTACAATTGTGGCGGTGACCATATGGCAAGTGTATGTCCCATTGTGGCCCAACCCCAGGCGAATCCTAGTAGCCAGTACTGCACCATAGAGCGCAGGTACACCAACCACACTGCACAAGACTGCCCATATAACAAACAAACTGTTAGGCAAAATTACCCTCAGCCATATCCACAACAGGGTAGATACCAGAATCAGTACCCACCACAACAATACAACAGACCACAGCAAACTTATCAGCCACCTTATCAAGGGCAGCAGAGACGTCAACCAGTCCTAGTGCAGCAACCCCCTGCTCCAACCAATGTGATCCCAGTGAAATATGCATCTGCTGAAGAAAATCTGAACAGAGCCATAGTCCCAGTCACCCCATTGCTATCAGACAGTGATCCAAGTGACCATAGTTTTGACTCCACACATATTGATAGCCCACAGGCTTACTACATGCAGTCACCCGAGCATAATGAGTCATACTATTATGAGGACCCAAGTGAAAATAGTGGGGAACCTGAGTATGCTAATGTCATGTTCACAAACCCCAACTCTAGACCTCAACCTAGGCAGGTAAGAACCCCATTTCCTAGAGGACCATGCTTCAGATGTCAGGGAGATCACCTTATACGTGATTGTCCACTGCCTGTCCCTACAGAACCTCAACCAGTAACCATTCAGGGTTTCTGTCAAGACTGCACGAAAGAACATCTCCTACGAGATTGCCCAAAGAACCCTAATAACATGCCTAAAATCACTCCTATCAATGTTGTTGGGTTAGTTGTAGACTCCACAGGGAGTGTGACTTCCACTGCACCTGTGCAAGTGATCACAAGAGCCCAGGCACTTCAACAACACCAAGGTGTTGGTCAGGAAAAGAGCCCCGAGGTGAGTGAAACAGAGAGCATAACCAAAAAGAGGACTAGAGCCTGGAAGGATAGTCGTGAAAGAATGAAGAGGCAATGGGCAAAAAAGATAAACGAACTTGAAGAAAGCTTGAGAGAAACCAAGGCAAAAATCATAGAGATCACATCTCAACCGCACTCTCACACATTCCCACCGCTACCATCCCCATCACCCTCCATTCCTCCACCCTCTAATACACCCCACGTAACCCACCCACCACCCCGAGTAGGATCAGTATTAGCGGATCCCACTCCTGAAGGCTTGGACATGATGTTCAAGGCCTACCAGGCTCGACTTCAAGAAGGGCCAACAGCTGCAAACCTAGACAAGAGTTACCCTAGAGCAGATTTAGAGATTGAACGGATGAAAATGTGCATGAAAATGGTAGAACAAGCTCAAGCTATACTTGAGACTAGTCAAAAGTTCAATCAGATAAACTCTGTCAAGCCGGATTTGCATTTCCAAGGCTTACTAGAAAGATTAGAGCAGTTGGTAAACAAATCACAAGTTTCTTTACCTCCACAGGCTCAACCAGTTGTTGAAAGAGGAAGCTCACCACCAATGGGAGCTTATGTTCCTAATTCCACGGATGCTGGAATACCTCCTTCAATTCAACAGTACTCTCAAGAGTTCTTGCGGGAAATACAAGAAGAGAAATGGGCCAAGGAGAAGGGTAATTCCCCTCCTATTCCTGAGATTGATGATCTTCATGATCAATTTCCCCAAGACATTCCGTCTATCTATGGAGATCAAACAGAGCAACAAGAGGATGAGAGATTAGATTTTGAATCTAATTCTTTACACGAGTTGCCTCATTTCACAGGCCCATGTGAATCTGAATCTCTCCAGGTCAGAGCTCCCACAATATTGGTGAGAAATGAAGACTCAGTGATTCCAAGAAACACTGATGTTGTGAAGAACACTAAGGTTCAATGTCATCTCACTGTAGAGGAGCTCCTCAAGGCAAAACCGGAGCTCTGGAGTCATGTGAAGGATCAGGTTCCAGAACTTGAATCCAATATACCAAAAGTAGGCTCTAAGCAAAAAGTTCCAGAGATACCTCTCGACAAGATAGGAGACATGAGCGAAGGTGAAGAAGGTAACACTTATCTTCCGATCACCTATCAAGGTTACACAACCAAAGCAATTGTGGATTCGGGTGCTGGTGTTGCTATTGCGACCACCTCCTTGTGGAAGCGATGGGGCAAACCCACCTTAAGACCAAGGAGAATGAAACTTCAAATGGCCGATGGTCATTTTGAAAGACCTCTAGGATTGCTTGAAGGGATAACTCTAACCACTTGTGGTGTAGAGTTTGAACATACATTTGCTATATGTGACTTTGATAAAAATAATGTCTACGAGATGATCCTAGGAAGACCCTTCCTACGACAATTGCAAATAGTACAGGATTGGGGAACCAACTCCTTGTACTTACAGCACTTAGGGGTCACCACCAAGGTCAATTTGAAGGATTACACCTTCAGAGATGTACCACCCCTACAGTGGAATCCTATCCACAAAGCGAAAGAAGATTCTATCTCCGTGCATTCTGGAAGTTCACCTGATCCATCCTGGCTGCATGAAGATACTCACTTGTGGATGTGCAAGGTCGCGGAGGAAGAGGAAAAGCGCCTAAAAGCGAGAGAAGAAGGAACTCCCCCAGGAGATAAACCAATAAAAGACCCAGCCTATACACCGATGATATTTCCAGATGAGGAATTTGAGCCTCATGGTTGGGCAGAAACCTTAGCTACCATGGACATTGCAGTCAATGAAGAACAATGGACACCTCATTGTGATGAGGAGGGTTATGATATTTCAGTGTTCATGTGTCAGCCCCTGTTGGAAGAGTGTGATCCTAGTGAGTTCATAGAAGAAGAGGAGAATGACGATGATCTCGAATCCATTGTGATGGATACTTACTTTGACTCAGAGGAACACTACTTAGAAGACATAGGAGTGTTAACCCAAAAAGAAGAAGAACCCCTCGCGAGTATTAAAACGATAAATTCAAAGAAAGGAAGTGAAGGAGGTCAAAAGAAAAAGAAAAGAAAAGCAGTGAAAGAGGAGGAAGAATCATTGTTTGAAGTACCAGAAAATTTCAAGAAATATGAAGTGGAAGACCAGAAAATTTTGGTACGGATGCCTAAGAGAGAGGCCATTGTGGGAGAAGCATATGACAATAAAGAAAAGACCAAAAAAATTGTAGTGACCATTGAAGGGAACGAAGAACGATGTACGTACATAGGAGATGACCTAAGTGCCAAAGAAGAAGCAGAGCTTGTAGCTCTATTAAGGGAATATAGGGATGTGTTCGCATGGCACTATAGAGACTTGAAAGGAGTAGATCCAGAGATTTTCTCTCATACGATTCCGATGACCGCTGATGCCAAGCCCACCAAACAAAAGCCCTACACATATAATGACACTTATGCAGCCAAAATAAAGGAGGAAATTGACAGGCTGATTGAAGCTAGATTCATCTATGAGATTGAGCACACTGAATGGGTGTCCCCCATTGTAGTGGTGCCCAAGAAGAATGGGAAATTGCGAGTGTGCATTAACCTTAAAAAAGTTAATGCCGCTACGATCAGAGATAGTTATCCACTTCCAATCACCGAACATCTATTGGAGCGTGTTGCAGGCAAGGAAGTTTATAGCTTCCTTGATGGATTTTTAGGTTACAACCAAGTAGCCATTGCCCCCGAAGATCAACACAAAACGGCCTTTGCCACAGAATGGGGAATCTTTGCATTTCGTGTGATGCCATTTGGGCTCACCAATGCACCTGCAACATTCCAAAGACTCATGTGTCATGTCTTCAAAGAGTTCTTGCGAAAGAGCTTAGAAGTATATGTGGATGATTTATGCGCTCATTCCCAAGAAAGAAGTTACCACATCCCTGAGCTCAGACAAATCTTCAACAAGTGTAGAGATTATCGAGTGTGTCTGAACCCAGAGAAGTGTGTGTTCATGGTACGACAAGGTAAGATCTTAGGTCACATTGTTTCTAAGAATGGAGTTTCAATAGATGAAGACAAAGTAAGAGCAATAGCAGAGTTGCCAAGACCAAGGAATGTTAAAGAGGTACAGGCCTTTATGGGCCATAGTGGATATTACCGTAGGTTTATCCACATGTATGCCATCATAGCTAAACCTCTTTATGGGTTGTTAACAAATTTTGAGTGGAACGAGGAATGCGAGAATTCCTTCAACGAGCTGAAAAGATGTTTGTGCACAACACCAATATTGACTACTCCGGATTGGAGAAAACCCTTCCATGTCCATGTAGATGCCTCCAATCATGCAATAGGATGTGTGCTAGCACAACCCACAGGTGAAGGAAACCTAGATTTGCCGATAGCATATGCTAGTAGGCAATTAAATGCAGCTGAACGAAATTACACCACAACGGAGAGAGAAGGATTAGGCATGGTATATGCTGTGAAGAAGTTTAGACACTATCTATTGGCCAATAAGTTCAAGTTTTTCACTGATCATCAAGCTTTACTATATTTGGTCAATAAACCTTGCAATACAGGCCGCTTAGTAAGATGGTTCCTCTTACTAATGGAATACGACTTTGAAGTTGTTGTCAGGGGGTAAGGTAGAACCCATCTTAGGGCAGACCATCTTTCTCGCATCACTTCAGGAGAGCCACCGCAAGGAGTGTTTGATGAATTGCCCGATGCTTATCTGTTCAATTTAGAAGTTGTTCCTAAATGGGCAAATAAGCTGGTACCAGTCCTAACCTTCGGGCCTGCAAATAAGAATGTGAAAACAAGCAAAGAGGAAATTGTAAAATCACTAAAGTATCAAATATTGGCCGGAAGTATGTACAAGCAAGACACCGAGGGCGTATTAGCTTGTTGTGTCGAGGACGACGAACATACTAGTTGGTTGCAACAAGCCCATGAGGGATTGCTAGGAAATCACTACTCTAAACAACGAACATTGCAGAATCTAAGACACTTAGGAGTGTATTGGCCTAGCATGGACAAAGAAATACAAGAGTGGATCCACAATTGTCCAGTATGCCAGAAGAGACCCCGAGTGGAGCATGCCACTCTTTATCATGTGCATTAATCCCAGATTGGAGTGCTCCGTTGGTCGAGTTCATGAGATCGGGAACATTACCCAATCAGGCTAGTCTTGCAAGAAAACGGAGCATGGAGCAAGAGGCTCAAGACTATGCCTTAGTAGGAGACAACCTATATCGAAGAGGCAAGGATGGTTACCTAAGACTGTGCATTCATGAATCAGACTATTTGAAAGTCTTAGAAGCTGCACACAGCGGTGCTGCAGGTGGACACTTTGGGCCTGACAGAGTAATTAAGACCATTCTATTCTCAGGACTTTGGTGGCCCACTCTTCATATGGATGCACATACTTATGTGAAGAGTTGTGACACATGCCAACGTGCCCAATATCCGATAAGAAAAGATGAAATGCCTTTAAGGCCAATGATGGGAGGACGTGCATTTTCAAAGTGGGGTATAGACTTTGTAGGTCCCATCAACCCCCCAGCTAGAAACTCCCATGCAAAATATATTATTGTAGCCACAGATTACCTTACAAAGTGGGTGGAAGTAAAAGCCACGACAAAGAATGATGCTCAAACGACGGCTAAGTTCTTATTCGAAAATGTGTTCACTAGATATGGGTTACCAATAGAGTTGGTTAGTGATAGAGGTACGGACTTCTTGAATGAGGTCATTGAAAATCTCCTTCAAGAATTCATGGTGATACATAAGAAGTCTTCCCCCTATCGCCCACAAGCTAACGGACAAGCCGAGAGCACGAATAAGATCCTATGTAACGTATTGACGAAACTTGTAAATAATAAACACTCTGATTGGGACAAACAACTTCATCATGCTGTTTGGGCATACCGAGTTGCCTACAAAACCGTACTCAATGCCACCCCATTTCAGATGGTCTTCGGACAGAATGCGGTGCTACCATTAGATTTCCTAATTCCAGCTTTAAGAGTAGCACAAGAGCATGAGTGGAATGGACATGAGTTGTCCTCTAGGATCTTTGATCTAGAACGTCTAGGTGAGACGAGGCTACGAGCAGCAGCAGGCATCTATGCTGCAAAGAAACGGCAAAAGGCATACTTTGATGCCCATGTGAAGGATAAGGGCTTGAAAGCAGGAGATCTAGTTTTAGTCTACACATTGAAACAACACGCAAGAAAGCTAGAAAAGAGAGGCTACGGACCTATGATCATCAATAGGATCTCCACGAGTGGAGCAGTACAACTAGCCACTTTAGAGGGGGATGTTCTCCCAAACTATATTAGCGGATGCAGAGTCAAGCTGTATCAGGAACCCCTCACGGAGGAAATGCTAAGTCGACTCAATACTGCTAAGCAACATAAAGAGGAGGAAAAATGAATTCGAGAAGAAGCACAGGCAGAGGCCTTAGAGCGTATCAGGCGAATGAAGCTGAGGAGACAAGGGAGGGATCAGCCTGTGACTGACACTCAAGAGTCTCCAGGCTATCACATGGCCATGTGTGAGACTTCAGGTGAACGTACCCATAAGATAGTGGACCGACGACCTTTTGTGACCCTAGAAATAGGACAAAGAGACAGCACAACAAGCGTGAGAGCATTAATTGATTCAGGAGCAGCCACAAGTGCAGTTCGGCTTTCTTATTGCCAGCAGCTGCAATTGGAGGTAAAACCCTTAGAAGCATACCTGATAGGATTAGTAGGTGTTGAAACCCCTTGCATGGGAGAGGTGGATCTTCCCCTCTACATACAAGAGGTCCTCATGCCAGCAAAAGTGCTAGTGTGTGAAGATGAGGATCTGATCGAACCTCTTGTCTTAGGCCAAGACTGGATCTATGATCACGCAGTCAACCTCAACCTAAGAAGTGGACTTCTTCAGGCTTGGGTAGGCCAAAGCCGTCTCACGATTGAATTAGAAAATCAAGCACTCACACCAATAGAACAGGCACCAACTCCTGGTCCCTCCAGGAATCCACATGAAGATAACAATGTTGTTCTTGTACAAACTTCTATGGTGCAGAGGATTGTCAATCTTACTGAAGGTACATGAGCCAATAAGGAGTTCCTAACTGATCCAAAGAAGATTCTAGACGAGCAGACCAAACATCACTCGACACGAAGGAGGCTGCTGATCAAGAGGCAGGAGCACCAACCCGTGCAACATGGAGCATCTCGTGGCGCGAAGCAGATCTGGATACGCAAGGATGGAAAACCCGCAACTCTAATAGCAGACTCTCAAGGAGACAAGAAACGAGCCTCACCATCAAGGAACAAAGTGAAGAAGCCCCCTAGGATAACCCCTAGGCATACCAATTCTATTTGGGTTCCTAAGCGGTCAATGAAGGCCATCCCTAATGCTAGACAGATATGGGTGCCCAAGGCCTACTTACAAGCCCAAATTACTTCACCTTCAGGCACTAGGATGAAGCAACTTTCACAAACACTCGTGGCCAACTACTCAGAAAATGAAAAGATACCTACATCTCTCACTATCTCCACTCCCATCTACCGTAGGAATGTTTGGAAATGGGTACCCAAAAGGTCCCAAATACATCACACTCTCATCCAAAAATCTTCACCTGTCTTTAGTTCTAAGAGCTACGAATCCTCTATCAAAGTGTCACACTCTCATCCAGAAATCTTCACCTGTCTTTAGTTCTAAGAGCTACGAATCCTCTATCAAAGTGTGGAGGATTAAACTGTGTATTAAACCCCCTGACCCAATTCTGTAAATCCGTCTACTCTAACACAGGAGCATTCTGAGCCCATTGCATAACCAAAGTATGCATCTAGGATGGCACTGACCTCTAATCACCACTCACACCTATCACAAACACTTCACCACTAACCACTGACCTCCGGGATTGTCATGTTAGTATTGTGAAGGGAACACCATTACATCTTGTTTCCTAGGCAACACTAATGTGCCTTTCTTCTTCCAGCAGATAAGCAACCTACTCTCATGGCAACAGCGGCAGGCACAAGCTCTCAGGCAGGCTCTGCTGCTCCAATCAATTGGGATGCCATGCCGGTGGAGGCCCCACCAACAGCTCGACCTGAGGAGTTCGTGAATGTGCGGAGGATTCCTATCCCTCATCCACCAAATGGCCTAACCGAAAGAGTAAAGGGGCATTCTCACTGGTTCAATGAGATGCAAGGAGATTTGGGGGACGCGGATCATATCTGGGAGTCCAAGATGGAATGTGGAGGAGTGTGGTGGACCTTCCAGTTCTTCTCACGAGAATTCGAAGCATTGCAAAATGCAGCTCCACTTCACGATATCTGGCAAAAAGCAGGATTACAAACTTATTTCAGTGCAGCTCTGCCTAAACCCGATTTCCTCAGGTGCTACTACCTAATTGCCACGCTGAAGCCGACAGGGGATAAGGATCATTCAGGCACATTCTGGGTGCCCTCCTTGTCAAATCTGGAGGAAATGAGGAAGTTCGAATTGAATGTTACTTTAATCAGGGAAGCACTTCAGATGTATGGCACGCATGTACCTTCTGACCGCGACCCCTTGATACCGGAGTCGATGAAAAGCAATAGAATCAAGAAACTAAAAGAAATGTGCGCCCTCACCCCCAACATCGCCATACCTTTGCGCATGTGCCTCCAACACTTCGCATTCCCCGCTCAGGACCGTTTCACTCAACCTCACAAGAAAATATGGTATGGGCTATATCTAGCAGAGACTGGAAGCTTTCCCATGAAGATGCCGGTATGGATCTTAGACCAAGTGTATGAGGCAGGCAAGCGGGGAGTGAGGAAGCCTACTCTACATGGCTGTTGTGCGCTGACAAGAATTATCTATAGATGTCTTGCATATGATGTGCCGGTTGCCAGAGCCCTAAAGTATGCACAACTGGAGTTGTTCAAAGGGCGGAAGTCAGGGAGCCAGCCTGCAAAATGAATGCGTGGATCGCTCTCCCAGGCAATGATCCCTCAAGAGGCCACGACTGAAGCTTCTCCCAGACCAGAAGCTCAGGTCGCACCTTTCACGATCCACCTTCAAGGAGTTCAAGCTGGGGAGGTGGTACAACCCGCTCCATCCGCCCCTCCACTACCTACCGATGCAGAGTTTGCATCTATGGCCACCTTCACAGAGGATCCAAACTTCGATTTTGAAAGATTCCTGCAGACGGTCCCCCTATCAGACAGTGAAGACTCCCCTGACAATGTTGATCCGGGAGCATCCGTCCAAAGAGAACAGCCACGGGGCGAGACAAGCAGAGTACATGGGGAAGAAGTGGCACAACATCCTCATGACCCAAACACTCAAATTCAGGAAGGTGCACAAAGAAATGAACCAGAAGACAGTGAAGAGGAGGCCCCTACCTACACAGCACAACTCAGACGGCTATACAAGACAATCAAGCAGGTACAGAGAAGACATAAGATGACAGAAGAGGCGAACAGAGCTCTAGTGAACCAGATGCTTCAAACCGAGAATGTCGACTCACATTTTGTGGAATCATTGAATCTATTGGCAGAGACATGTGGGATCGGGGAAGCATTGAGGACAATGGTCTATCAGGAAAACCCAACCTATGATCAACGAAGGATTGATACACGGCCACGACGAGGGAAAATGATTCAAATGGAAGTCTCTACTGCCTTGCCTACCATAATTTCAGAGGATGTTCACATGACGAGCCCAAGTCCCACTGACGAACAAGATGTAATTACTCAGGTACCATCTCCACCTTCACCTTCCATTCAACCCTCAGAACCCTTCTCCACTAGCCTTTCTGAACAACCGATATCCACCCATCATGAAACCATTGTACACACCTCTGTTTTTACATCCTTCCCCTTACCCACATCCATCACTTCCACCCAAATTTTTGAACCTCGCACCGGTCATCCTGCCACCGATCAAACCATAATAGGTCACCCTTCCTATCTCCCCGCCCTTGGACAGCCACTTGCCACTAGCCAGACCTTATCCCATCCTTTTCCATTCACCCACACCCAAACCCTATCCACCACCTCCCTAGTAACTGCCTCACACTCAACCCAAGTCACACAACCCTCATTCTGGACAAACCTTGTAAATATACTCCAACAGGTGGATAATTATAATAAAAAGTCCCTTTCCCAACCCCTCTCCCCCACATTCACTGCCACCACTATCACACCACCCACCATTCCTGTATTCACAGTGCACGAATCACACACTCTCACGTCCGATCCCATGGACATCTCACCATCCACAGGATCACCCACCACCACTGTTATTCCAACATCGCCACGTATCATTTCACTCACGTCGCCATTTCCAAACACTGTAGGCACAACATCCACTTTTCCCTTTCCCATCTCCCGACCCCTTGCATCTTCCACCTTTACCCCTGCACCCACCTCATTTACTCATGCACTCAACACCATGCTCGAAGCTACTGCCCAACTTAAACAGGAATACAGGTTATTAGAAGAAAACAATAAAGAGCTCTGTACATTGTCATCCCACCTCCAGGCACGTGTCACTGCCTTGGAGTTGTCTAATACGGAATTACAGCAGGAGGTGACCACCCTCCAACAATATCAGGTGGAGCTCGAGTCCACACATACAAACAAGAGTAGGGCAACGGAAGAACAACTTAGAGATCAGCTAGCCCGTAACGCTAGACTACAACGAAACATGGCTCTACTTCGATGCCATTTAGCGGCTGCCCAAGAAGAAAACAAAAGACTACAGCAACAAAATCAAGACAATCTCGAAGCAGCCATGGAAAATACTCCAGGGGCACCCATCGACCCTGCCAAATTTCAAGCCATCCCCTCAGAAACCATACAACAAGTATTGGAAACCTATGCCAATCTCTTAGAAGCACATGATCAACTTGCTGACCAAGTCAAAGACCTACAGAAAGCCCAAGTGCCTACACCACACCAACGCGAACCTAAAGAGATGGCCAACGCTGCAACCTCACCAGAGCCAGAATTACCAGTAACCAATGAGGTACTTGAGCTACGGCAACAGGTGGCAGAACTAAAAATTAAATTGTTACAGTATGAACGACCTCCCTCCCCACCTGATCAAACCATAGAAGAAGACACAGTAGTCATTCCAGTGGAGGAGACATTTGAGGACAATTACGAGCCTCAACCCCTTCCAGGAGGCAGAATTACGGAGGAAGGCCAGGATACATATGAGGAACCCCCGTCAGCATGGATGAAGCAGGTAGAGGAGATGGGCCACACTCACGAAGAGCGCGTAGCAACTCAGACGCTAGCAATGAAGGCCATTGAAGAAACCATACTTCAATCTGAGTATTTCAGGCACCTTGCTCCTAGACGACTCATCACGAGCTCTGAATTACAATATAAGCCATATTTTGTATTGTTGGCCGACTACAACGCAGAGATCAAAAGAGTCACCAACAAGTGCCCTACCTTTGCCACCCAGTTCGAACCAGAAGATATACCAGAGGCAGCCAGAAAAGGGGCAATTTTCCAACCTACTTGGAGGCAAAGATTACTGGAAACACACCCGGACATGCTGAGAACATGGGATCACGCTCCCATGCATTTGAAGTATAACCCTTGTTATGGGCCAGTACAAAGAAGAAGATCATGGAAAGCCTTTGCCATCAAGGTTCAGAACAATGCAAACTGTAGAGAATGGCTTAATTACCCCGCCATTGCACCCCCAACCGGCACCCCCACAGTATCTTACATGATTGCAACCATCAGACATTGGATGCCACGCCTCCACCCCATGCCAGATGTTGCTGCCCAGATGATGCTCAAGATATTCGATATGATGCAGGTGGTGCTCAAAACTTTTCGCAATGTATGCCATATTCAGCCTCCGATTCCCGGGTTTGTCAATGGTAATTATGACCTGCTATATGATATGAGCACCACCCCAAGCATACGCGTTGCTTATGCATGGCACGCACGCATCAGATATCTCCCTGCCTGCTATAAGCAAACTTTCGATGATATGTTCACCACAGGGTTCTGGGAAGCACACTCAGAGGTGTTCGCGCCAAGGCCCACCCATTTGTTACACCTCTTTGCATGCGAACAAACGATGCACTCAGAACTCTACACAACGCCACAACCGGACATACCGGGTGCAGTCAATTGGGAGACCCTCCAGAGAGACTTGGTTCGGGGACTACGCATCAAGGAACAAGAAGTGGCAACCGACCTCCTGCAAGAGTACATTGATCAAACAGTGGAGCAGAGGTCTGTCAGAGGCGACAGACGCTAGGGGGGGGAGAGTGTTGGCCATATACGAGAAGAAGCAAGTACGAGCATACAAGCAGATCTAGCACTAAGGCAACCCTTTATTTTTTTCAAAACCATTACACCATTTAAAAGTGATTCTCATCACTAAAAACCCCTGTAAATACCATTTTCACCTTTTTGTAGCTCCATTTTGTACAAGCCGAGGAGTCCTCGAGCTTGAGGAGCCTTAGAAGTAGTTGCCTGCCAATTTTCATAATTCTTAGATCTCGTTTGAGCCCTCAAATAAGCCCTGGAACCTAATTTTTAACTAGGCCGGACACTAGGTCTGGACAGGGCCAAAGCTAGTCAAAAACTATAAATAGAGCTAGAGAGCTCATTTTTGAGAGAGCTTCTTGTAGTTTTGAGCTTGTATGAGAACTTGGTTGCAATAGAAGTGATTCCATTGTCTTACTCTCTTTGTTTTTACCGTGTGTGTGCGTGTGCGTGTATGTGTGTGCATGCTTGTGTGCTTCTCACTCACGCACTTGTGCTTCCACTTGCTCGTGGTCTTCATACCATCCTCACGTCTTCCCGGATTGACATTAAAGGAGGTGCTACTCATCACTGAGCTACAGTCATCCATGAAATTGCTTCTGTACCTAGCATGAAAAAAAAACAAGAAGTTGGCCTTCTATCATCAACACTCCCTACCCAACCTTCATCATTCCGTGCTCTTATTTGAAGTTCTTCATCATACTTGTATAGTAACCTATGTTTAACTGTACTCTTCGCATATCTTAACACTCTCTTTGCATGATTGAGATGTGTATCTATGGTTGCATGCATGAACTAAGATAGAACTCCAACTATGTAGCACAAGTTAGGTCTTGTGAGTGTAGCATAGATCAATGATCCATAATGCTCCTGATAGTGTAAGGTCTTCTAGCTTCTTACCATCATCCTTGCTTAACGTGACATTTAAATCCATAGGTTGAGCTATTGCTTTGCAATCTATCATACCAAACCTAAACAACATATCTAAAAGATACTTCTTTTGAGAGAGATATCTACCTTCCTTCCCATAGATCACCTCAATGCCAAGAAAATACTTTAGCACATCTAAATCTGAGATTTTGAAGACTATTCCAAGCTTCTCTTTGATGGTCCTTATCCCTACATCATCATCATCATTTGTCACAAGAAGATCATCTATCTATCTATCTATATATATATATATATATATATATATATATATATATATATATATATATATATATATATATATATATATATATATATATATATATATATATATATATATATATATATATATTCATATCAAACATATCTTGTCGTTTGTCTTCTTCACATACAAGGATGGATCTGCATCACTTGTAGAGAAACCACATCTCTTCAAGAATTCCACTAGCCTCCAATTCCAAGCCCTTGGGGCCTACTTTAGGCCATACGAGACCTTCTTCAACCTGAAAACATAGATAGGATGCTGTGGATCTACATACTCTTGAGGTTGTTCCATGAACAACTCTTCTTGTAACTCACTATTCAAGAAAGCATTCTTTATTTCCATCTAGTAGATAGGCCACCTCCTTGCTGCACATAGGGCTATGAGAGCTCTAATGGTAGTGTTGTTTTCCATAGGGCTAAACGTCTCCTTATAATCCACCCCTTGTGTCTTTGTGAAGCCTTTGGCTACTAATCTAGCCTTTTACCTCGCCAAGCTGCCATCTACATTCCTCTTGGTCTTGTACAACCACCTCTTTTGGAATATCTTCATGCCTTTCTTCTTGGGCCCTATTTCCCAAGTGTTTTTCATCGTAAGAGCTTTGAACTCTTCATACGTAGCCTCCCTCCACTCTAGTTTTGTCTTTGCCTTCTCATAAGAATCAGGCTCTTGATATGCAATAACATTCATCATGTATGCATAGTGCTTTGCCATGAAAGAACCATATGTATACCTTTGTGGGGGTGCCTTCTTCCTTGTAGACCTCCTCTCTTGACCTTTGGGATATTGCTTCTTGAGTCAATTGAGCTTCACATTAGGAGAAATGACCTCCTCAAGCTCTTCCTCTTTTGACTTCTCTTGAGCTTCCCTAGTGTCATAGTCTATCTCTTGTAGCCTTCTATACTTTGAAGTAGGGGATGATCTGTAATAATCATAAGTGTAAGAGTGATCATATGAGTGTACCTTAGATGTAGAAGTCTCTAGTCCACTAATTGTGATTGAATCTTGAGGTTCAATCTGCACATCAAGGTCTACATACTCTTCTTGATCCTCTTCATCCAACTTTCCTTGCCTTTGTCTCCATACCAAGACCTTGACTCATCAAACACAACATCTCTTGATACATACAGCTTCTTTGAGATAGGATTGTAGCATTTCTAGCCTCTTTCGCTCCTTTGAGTGGGCAATGAATACACATTTCACACTCTTGGGCTCTAACTTTGTTCTCACTTCACTAGGAATATGAACAAAGCATACACATCCGAATACCTTGAGGTGCTCCATGGTTGATTTCTTGCCATAATATAATTCATGTGGAGTCTAGTTGTGCAAACCACCTATCGGAGCCCTATTTATCAAGTAACAAGATGTATTCATAGCCTGAGCCCAATAAGAGAATGATAACATACCTTCATTTATGAGACATCTAGCTATCTCAACCAAACGCCCATTCTTCCTCTTTGCAACACCATTTTGTTGAGGAGTGTACTTGCATGTAAAGTGCCTCTTTATTCCATTGTCTTGCAAACACTTTGTGAATACCTTGGAGAAATACTCTCCCCCTCCATCTGATCTCAGTGTCTTGATGTTTGCATCACATTCTTTCTCAACAAGAGACCTAAACTTCTGAAAGCATGAAAACACTTCTGATTTTTTCTTGATTACATATAGGCATACCTTACATGAGTGGTCATCAATGAAAGCGACAAAGTACCTAGCTCCTCCCAATGAAGCCTCTCTGTTAGGGCCCCATGCATATCAGTGTATAAGCTCCAAGAACTTAAAGGATCTATACTCACTCTTTGGAAATGGCTTCCTTACTTGCTTACCTAATTGACAAGAACCACAAAACTCATGTAGACTTTGGCCTTCAAGATTTGGTAGTCCCTGCACTAAACCTACTTCACATATGCTTTTTAACTTGGGAATATTGATATGTCATATCCTCTTGTGCCAAAGATCAATCTCTGCAATCCTTTTGTTACCAATCATCACATAACATACCTTGTTGTGTGTAAGAGCAACATCTTGTGTGAACAATTTGCCTTCTTTCCTTCCCTTGGCAATGAACTTGCCTCCTTGCTTCAACATGCACCCTTTTGCATCAAATATAACCTACATACCTCTCTCTACCATCTGTCCTATAGAGATAAGGTTCTTGGGAAATGGAACATGGATCACATATTTAAGATTCTTGATAGATTTACCTTCACCTAGCTTCATATCTTCCACATGTGTAATGGGATGCTCAATGTTCTCTCCTGTCTCCACAAAACCTTTTGAGCTTGGGACGTACATATGAACAAAATATTCCTCCATACATGACATGTGATTAGAGCATCCAAAGTCTATGTACCATGTTGTGTCCTTGGGATCAATAGTGTATCCATGTCTCATGGCTAGGAGGGTTTCCTTCTCATCATCCTTCTTGGAGTTGTTAGGATAATTCCCTTGCTCCTTCTTCTTCTTGCCTTTGTCATCCTTGAACCAGAAATGTGAAGAAATATGATTCTACTTACCACATATAATTTTTTTTTTACCTTGATGAGGGTTGTTCTTCCCTTTGCCATTCTTGCCCTTCCTTGAAGATGATGCCTTGCTATCTCCTTGTGAATCTGAATCTTCTTCCTTGGATTGCTTCCACTTGGTTTTTCCTCCTTTCCCCTTCTTGCCACTCTTGCCTTTGCCTTTGCTAGCATATAGGACCTATGAGTGACCATCCTTCTTGGACATGTCTCCTATGCAACGTCTTTTACCACTAGGTGTGGGATCAACTCCTCAAGAGTTGGTAGAGGATCTCTATATAAGATGGTAGTAATAAGGGCTTTCCACTTGTCTTCCCCTCTCAGCCCATCAAGAGTAATCTGCATAAGGTCTTCCTCATCTACTTTGCAGCCAATGGATGCCAATTGCTCTCTCAACTCCTTCACCCTCAAGGTGTAGTCAACAATAGATTGAACACTACCCTTCTTCAAGGAATGTAGTTCATTCTTAAGCTGAATCTCTTTGCTTATTTTGGAAGTGGAATATATCTTCTCTAAGGCCTCCCAAACATCTCTAGCATGATCAAACTCTGATATATGACCAATCATGGTGTTAGAGATTGCCTATGATATGTAGAAGATAGATCTCCTATTCCTTTCCTCCTAATCCTTCAACATCTTCAATTCTTGATTGGTGATCTTTCATTGGGTTTATCTTCATCTCCAAATAAAATAGGCCATAAACCTTTGCTCACGAGGTATTTCATGAATCTAAACCTCCATGGTTGGTAGTTTTTTTTGTCAAGCAACTCCACCTTTTGACCTAGATCTACCATAATTAATGGGAAATTAGGGTTACACTAAAAAATACCTTTAAACCTTGATATCCAATATTTTTTGTCTTTCTCCTAGAGACTTCAAAGGATGTTTCCTACTCTGTTACCAACTGATGGAATCTAATTCCTCAGATTTGCAGACTAGAAGTGAAATGAACCCAATACCTATGTCACTTTACACAACTTTTTTGCTACCCTACAATAAAAATTTGATTCACCTGCCTTAAAAAGATTAAAATCACCTAAACTTTTAGTCACACTTAATATGGTTAAGCTTTCCAACAAGCTATGGAACACCTCAAATGAATCTATTTAAGTTAGTCAAAAACTCCATACAAGATAGGCTATGCACATATGTAGGATATGCACAAATTAGGGTTATAGAGATACACCAATTTCTCTACACACAAAAGTGATTTCAAGAGGACCTTGTAGATGAAGTATAAAAAATTTATAAGCTATAGAATGCACTTTAAATCGCTTGAATTGGATATGTACACAAGGAGTTACAACTATTATAAGTAGACTATGTCTATACTCGTAAGAGACTAGAGGGGGTAGGGGCTTGATAGCTCCTCCTCTGTGCATATAACACCCTCCTTTGCATTTTTCCTAGCTTACACTACTGCTTTAGGCTCCTTGAGTCTTAGATGACTCTCTCCTTGAGCTTCCTTGAGTATATGTCTCTTAGTCTTCAATGACCTACAAGACTTCCATGCATTTGATGACTCTTCACCTTATTTTAAAGCTTTTGCATGCCTCTCTTGACTTTTCCACTACCTTAGGATTGCCTTGCCCAACCTTGCATGACCTTGAGACTGCCGTAAGTGATTTGAGCTATGAATTTTCTCCACATTAAGGTCTTTTGACCCCTTTATCCACCTAAAGCTTGCATAGTTCACATTTTCAACAACACTAGTCATAAAGACCATCTCATCCCCGCATAATGCATAAACATAGGAAATACTTGAGTTCAAAGACCCAGTTGGAATCCAACTAAGAAAAACTACTCATATAATGACCAACTAAATCATCATAGGTATGGAAATAAATAATTCATGGATCTAAAGAATATCATTGGAAATATTTTTCTCTTATAAACAATCTATGATTTAATCCATGTAAAAGTTCAAACAATTTTCATGTTAGATTTTTCTAAAAAAAGGATCAGAGAAAAGCCATAAAATATTCATCATAGTTAGAAAAATTGTATTTGTTTGGATTTATCTAGCTATAATGCTAGATATAAATCCTTCGTTCCAAAGAAGTAAAACTATAAATTACATCCAAGATAGACAATAATAGTTCATAACTTTAACCAAATATATTTCCATAATCATTTTGTGTAAGGATTATTCTAGACTCATGATTTGCAAATAAGATATGATATGGCACCATATTTGGAAACTCAAAATTTCATATCCTTCTTAGATGCTTATTCTTCCATCATATAGTGTAGAGAAATCACAATCCAACAAAAAGTGAGAAAACCTCCGCTAGGTATCTGAATTTGAAATTTCCGTGAGAAATGATAACTTATTGCTTATTAATCAAAGATGATGTTAATAGGTTTCACATCTTTAAACACATTTCTTAGTTACCTCAAGGCATTGTAATATCATTTTGGAGAGGCATAAACATGCATGCATGTATGTATGTATGTATGTATGTATGTATGTATGTATGCATGCATGCATGCATGCATGCATGTATGTATGTATGTGTTGGAGAAAGCTCAAAAATTGGCCTAAAAGTCATTGCGGGTAGTCAAAGCTTAACAAAAGCATGGAAGTAAATGAGGAAGGAACCTACTAGTTTTTTCCACTCAAATTAGGCTTTCTCCTATTTTTACCCAATCTCCATGTAAAAATGGCATAAGATTCTATTCTCCTGTAATCACTTTCACATTGTAAAAGTCTAGTAATCAAGCTTGAAGAGCATAAGTACACCATCCATAACAAACTTCTTATTTTGTTGACACCCTTTTAGCCTTTAAATGGCTTCTAGACACTATTTTTAACACCACGTTAGACACTCCATTGTGGAAAAGCTCCTAAAAGTCTATGCAAGTGAGAACGCATTTGTTAGGTTTATTTAGTTTTAAGTTAACAACTCTTTTGAGCATTGCATCTATAATTTTTCAATAGAGTGAGATTCTTGGAGCATTGTATTGCTTGCCTAGTTGTGAGTATGTGTGCACGTGTGTATGTGTGCACCCATGTGCATGCTTGCCTTGCTCTTGTTGCAGGTCCATGTGCTTCTATCTTGTCATGTTTAGGTATTCATTACTAGAAATTGATTGCTAAGTGGATATGGCATTCTTCTTATTGTGTGCACTCTTGGACTATGATGAAGATAGCATATAAATATGTATGTATGAATGTATGTATGTATGTATGTATGTGTGTGTGTATGCATGTATGTATTTATGTATATATGTATTTATGTATGTATGTATGTATGTATGTATGTATGTATGTATGTATGTATGTATGTATTTATGTATGTATCTATGTATCTATCTATGGATCTATGGATCTATGTATCTATGTATATATGTATGTATGTATGTATGTCATACATATGTATGTACGTATGTATGTATGCATGCATGTACATATATATGTATGTATGTATGTATGTATGCATGTATGTATGCACATGT
Organism: Ceratopteris richardii; assembly: GCA_020310875.1. Lineage (NCBI taxonomy): Eukaryota > Viridiplantae > Streptophyta > Polypodiopsida > Polypodiales > Pteridaceae > Ceratopteris > Ceratopteris richardii. The sequence goes on from CM035438.1 coordinate 66,704,096, forward strand.
GTGTGTTTATACATGTGAAACCCAGGGATACAACTCATGGTGGGGGAATAACCACCATGTGTGTTACACCCATTGATATTTCTTCCCAAAGTAGATTAATCGATTCTTTAATGTTAATTTTTACTAAAGGAAAACTTTTTCTTCAGTAAACTTCATAATTTTCATAAAATTCATGTAAGAGAAAAGATAAACCACTTTCCTCAAATTAATCAAGGCAAAAAAATCATGATCTTGAAGATTAATTGTTTAGTTTGGGATAGGTTTACATTATATACCATATTTCTAGACCTAGAAGCCCTTATGTGAATAAATGTGTTTTGGTCACATGTATCTTTTTTCCACCAGTGTATCTTTTTGCCACTAGTGGTGGATGAATAATAACTAAGAAATGGACATGAAATGATGATGAAATTGTTTAGAAATGTAGTAGAAGTAATTGAGAATGTGTTTTCTAGGACTAATATATAGAAAGGATATATACGTATGATCTTTAGTTTCCATATGTCATATATAGTTCAAAAGATCTATGATTTAAGAATCCCAAATCATTAATGAAACAAAAAGAAACCTTATAGCTATTAGGAATTTCATATTTTCCTTCATTACCTAATCTTCTCATGAATTCAAACTCGAACGGTGGGCATGTACACCCCATCGAATTCAATTATTTGAAAAAAATGCTATTAGAATATGATATTGCATAATTTGAGAGGAAAAACATTGTGATTCAAAAACTTAAAGAATTTCAAAATATTCTTTTTATTCTTTTTCTTTACCAATTTCCATTTATTCTTTGTTTTTTTGACACCAAAGAAATTTTTATGACTCTAAAAACTAAGAACATTTTTTCCATTGTCTAAATATGGCTATTAGGTTTACTTATTTTAGAACAATGGCAAACATGGGCTTTGGAAATTCATCTAAATTTCCCCTTGTATTCTTTCTAAAGTAGGGTAAAGGAGGGAAGGTCACTATATCCAGACTACTCATATGAATTTGTATTACTTATCATCAAAAGTGAAGATTCATTGGGTATGCTTGACAATATTTAGTGACTAAAAGAAGTGGACTATATATGGAGAACTCTGATATAAATACATAGAAGAATTTGTGCAATTTTGTGCATTCCATTAGTAAATAGATCATACTTTGAAAATCTAAGCATTGAAGTCACACAAGGGATTCGAAGACATACTTTGGATAAAAGCCGAGTTTAAAGTATGGACATAATCTTCACACTCTTGAAGTCTAAACTAAGAAGAAAACTCTATATCATTAAGGGTTTCTAGAAAGCATATAAGATATGGAGGTCAAAGCCTATGATTCATCATAATGTTTATACCTAAACAAAAGACATGGTCTTGTTCATCTAGACATTTCTTCAAAGAAACTTTGAATCAGTTGAATGTGGAGCAAGAGTAGACATGCATAAAGAATTTTTCCTTTGTCCGATTATTTGTAGCATATACTAAGTTTTTACCATCATACTCTTTTCCTCAATCGCCATGTCTTCCTAGGTGGATTCACCAAACCCCAAAGATATTCCCTCACCATCTCGCCCATGTGTTATTTCAACTCCTTGCAAGAACACCTTGAATAATGGTGGTATAGCATGGGGGCATGGTTGCTAGAGCCATGAAGATGCTCGGAGGACCAGCCCTCTCCTCGCCTTATAAGTAGATGGAAGAGAAAGAATAAGGTGACACACTTGCATATAGAAAGGCATAAAAAGATACACACATACATAGAGGTGCACCTTGGCGCACACAAAGATAGAGATACATATTGTAATGCAAAGTGTGAATCAGAGATCAACATTGAGATAAGAAAATTCATAGATACACTAGAGTGTGATTGTAGAAGGAGAGGATCATGAAGGAGAACCAATTTGAGGTAGTATGATTTTTAAATTTGTTTATCAACAAGCACTGACACCAGAGTACTATCGAAGAACCCATTGAGGGTCTAGCAACTACCATAGAGAAGATGCAACTATAGAAGGATCCACAGAAGAGGTGATTTCTAAAGTTGCCACTAAGAACAATGAGATTGTTGGTGATCAATGGCCTGTGTGTTGGTTTCACATCTTTAAAAGATGCCAACTAGATTTATTGTGGATCTTTTGTGCTAACATGTCTCCATTGCGCATAATGGTATTTTGAAGGGAAGGATGTGCGTTCGTGATGAAAAAGTCCGGTGAAATGTGGATATGCCGAAGATGGATCTTGTGTGGGATTATGTAGCATACATGAATGCCAGGAGATACATTTGGACATTGAAAAGATGGGGTTTTTTTGAAGAAGATTCCATGTTTGGGAGTACATTAATTGATGTTTATGCTAAATGCAAGTGTCTTCAAAGTGCAAAATCAATGTTTTCCAAGGTCTTGTCAAAGGATGTTTCTTCTTGGACTGCACTCATTGGTGCATATTCTAAGAGGGCTATGACGAAAAGGCAATTGAGCTTTTCGAGAACATACAGTCAGAGGGCGTTTCTCCCAGTGCATCCACATATGTTTGTGTGATGAAAGCATGTGGTAGCTTAAGAACTATCAACACCGCTAAAGAAAGCAGGTGGCTGGCGTGCTGGGTGCATATGCATTTGCAAAAAAGGGAGCTCATCCAAGAGAGAAAGGAGGCAACTGAGAATCCTACTTTTCATCGACTTCTGAGATTTGAGAGCTTTTTTGGGGTCAATAGGCCTAATGACATTGGCAGCACCATGATCGCAAGGAAGTTTTTTTCCATACCTTTTGGAGAACTGGTCTGCGGGGTGAAAGAGGGAGAGACGACACGGTGATGTTGGGGAGTCCTGATCAATAGAGGAAATCGTTGCTGAATCTGTTGGCGAAATCAAGTGTGTGTCGGGTCGGGGGGCAGCAACAGAATTTTGTGGTCTCTTCCATGTGGTTTTTTTGGGGAAAAGCATCTCTACAAAGTCACATCTCCTTGGAGGGTTTTCTTTACTTGGGTCGCCTGCTACATTTAGGGTGCTCTCGGCTCGGGAGGACATCTTCAAGCAGAGGTAGATTGGACAGAGAGAAACCAAATTTGAATAGTGGAGTATACATGCAGCCGAATCGAGTGATGATAATGGGGAAAGCTTAGATGCTGCTAGCCACTTTGATTTCCCTAGTGCATTTTATTTACTGGAGTGCTGGAAGAATGAAAGGGAGTTTTGGTTCTTTCGTTATCTTTGAGTCTGTATAAGGAATAAGGGAACAAGAGTTGCCTCGAATGCTGTTTTAATTTCTACAAAGGAGGAACTTGCAAGCACATTGAATCACCACAAAGAAGCACAACACTTTACCGGAGAGTGCATTACTTAATACCTGATTGGAAGACTTCTTTGCAATGACAGGGTGGATGCATTTAGTCCCAATAAACAACCCGGAAGCCTTGAAGAGCAGCAGGCTATGAGCTCATTCATGCATGAGTGCCGTTAATGCGACTATGGGAGTTCTTGAAGGCAACGAGGGAGACAATTATTGACATAAACATAGGAGTTCTTGAAGGCAATGTGGGAGACAATTGTTGACATAAAGATAGGAGAAGGCTCAAAGGGTAGGGAAATTGACAACAGCTGCATTTATTCATGAGGATGCTATATGCTTTCCTGAAGCTTGGTTTGAAGCAACGTTTTTTGAGAGATCGGAGTGTAGCTTGATGTTGCTAATCTTTTACTCACAAGGAAGCAAAAAAAATTAGCGTCCTAGTAATAGAGACGTGTTGGCGTGCTTGCAAAGGGAAACATGTAGTGGTAGCAAAATCCTAATGACAAAAATGTCTTGCAATGACTACAAAAGTTAACTTAGAAATAGAAGGGGATCATCTGTGCATAGGAATGAGAAGGAAGATGATTAGGGATATATGCCAACTCAGGGTTGTACGATGAGTTAAATTGCGAATTCTAGTTTGAACAATGATCATTTCAGCTAAGCATACTGGAGGGAGGCAGATGAAGTTACATGCTTCAATATAGCCATTCACGTTGGTGTGTTTAGTGTTGGTGCATTTTACCCAAGCCTACATGCTTGATATGATGTTCATTTGTGTAGACATATGAACACCTCTTGTACAAGAGTACATTTTATCTCTTGTAATTGTAAAAGAAAGAAAGGCTTAAGTCATCCATGATGTAAAAAGAAAATTCGTGGCTCTAACTACCTAAAACCAGGAATTCATTAGCTGAGGGAATATTTCCTAATTCTTAGCATCACTTTTAGGTGAAGTCAATTGAATTCAAATTCAAAACTACCTCCAAAAGTAGCTATAAAAGGAGCGAGAAGGAAGTTGCCAAAGAGTGCTTCATTCGTGCCCATTTCATGCCCATTTGTAGAGATTAAAAAGCTTAACCCATAGCTCTATCATTCTACTCCGATTATGCAAATATTCATTCCCAATGTGGTTGTAATCATATGTGCATCTATACATTCATCTTGTACTCCTTCTCTGTTTTGTTCTCTACTATACTCACTCAAAATAGTACATTTTAAAAGCTCATATCTCGAGCTATACGTAACTTTTTTCAGATTTTTAAAGTGCATTCAATAGCTCTCTGAGTCTAGTTTATTTTCACACTATTTCATCTCCATTAGATTCACCATTTGTGAGAAATCTGCATTTTATAGCTCACTGGTCTATCTCTAAAGAGCCAAAAATGGCGGGAGTGTTCCAGACTTTGCTAAAACTTTTTCTCATTGCTCATTGACTAGATTGAATTGTTTTAACTTGGATTGGGAAGCTTGCTAAGACTATTTGCTATGTCCAAAAGGAATTTTTCTAATTCCCACCAGATTGAGAGCACTATTGATTTTTTCTAGTAGGTGTATGTACAAAAATAACAAGTTTTGGGAGCTAGTCATTTTGCAACTAGTCTGCCTTGACTCAAACGTTTGAGATACTTGTTCCAAAGCACTTAGGTGATTTTTTTGTGGATCTAGCAAGCTCAGAGGGTCTACTAACCAACTCTGAAGTCCCAGTTGTCTGGTGTGAAGCTCATTGTAGTATTATCAACTCATCTTCAGATTGCATCCACCATCTCTCTCCAGAGTGGTACTAGAGCATAATCAATCAACATGGGAGATGGATTTCCATCAACAGTTGACAAATTGGATAGAAACATTTACCCAACATGGTCTCTAAGGATGAAGGCTTATCTTCAAGGGAGGAATCTATTTGGATACACATCTGGAGATGAAGCTATGCCAACCATGAGGAACAAAGGGCAACCATCACATGAAGAAGAGGAAAGACTTTCAAATTTGTGTTCAAAGGATGCACTTACAAGGTCCTATATTCTAAATTCAAGCTCTAATTTCCACTTCTTCTTTTTTAATTTATTTAAATACTAGACTTTAGAATAAATACTAAAATTTAGTCTAAAATTAATTTAACCCATCTAAATTTTATTTATAACCATAAGCTTAGTGGAAATAATTAAATAATATTCAGCAAACTTCTTTTCCTGCAGAAATTAAAATTAAACATTAGTGAAAAAATTTCATAATTTAACCAAACTTATATCAATCAAATAATCTTTTAATTTTTGAAATATTTTAAGAGTAATAAATTCTCTCCGACAACGTGAATTTCAATCTATAAATTTGCATGGTAAAGATTTCTTGCCCTTCACAAATGTACCAAATCTCAAGTATCATTCTTATGGATAGAATCCAATTCACTCTTAATGGCATGCTCTCACTTGACATGATCCTTTTTTTGCACAACTTGTTTATAGCAAGGGCACTTAACAACATCTATTAGGATAAAAAAATCCAAAGGTGGAACATATCGATTAAGTGGATGCAAGACATGTCTTGAATGTCTCAATGGATCTTGAATAAGAACATTTTAAGATTGAAATGATTGAACATTCTCTTGAACATCCCTAGGTGTACCATGCTTATGCATGCTAATTGTAGGACTAGTATCCTCAAGAACCAATCTTCCCCATTTCAACCACCTTAATGGGTTTTTTATGCATCTTAGACTCATCGAAAACCACATAACTACTTTTGACGAAGCAAGGCATTTTTTGAAAGTGTGAAATGCCTCATCCTTTGATTTAATTGGATAAATCCAAATGTTTTGTAGCATCATCTATGAAAGTGACAAAGTGAAGAGAACCACCTAGTGACCTTGTGGGCATAAGACCAGTCACATTTGTATGAACGAGATCTCAAGGTTGAATAGAAGTGTCAATGTGCATCTTATGCACATTCCTAGTTTGCCTTCCATATTGACAATGCTCATAAAATGAAAATTAACGGAGAGATAACATAGGTAAGTATCCATAACAAGAGAGATTTTCCATTCTATGACAAGATATGTGGCCCAAATGGACATGCAAAATACAAGCCATAAGCCTTTCAATAACAACTTATGAGTGTCCTTTCTGTGATAAAAATAAAGGATAAATTGAACCAACTTTTCTTCCTTTTTCAATAACCATATTTCCCTTTGATATGCAAAAGGATCGAGCATACAAGACCACTTTGTATCTAAGGTCATCAAGTTGAACAATTGACATCAAAATCCATGATAATTGCGATGCATGGTGTACAATATGCACGGTGCCAAGAGACCTTGCTGCATAAGTGGCAAGCCATTCTCTATGTGGTGTCACATAGAAAGAAGCACCAAAATCTGGCACCCATGTTCAAGAAAGAGAATAAGTGATAAGAGCCTCAATAGGCATAGTACTATCAAGTTCCAACACATCAACATCATCAAAAATAGCATTAATTTCTTCTATCTTCAAAATCAAAGTTGATGGTGTAGGTAGCTTTTTAACATGCCCATCAACATTTTTTTCTTTACATTTAGCATTCTTTAGTGCATAACAATCTTTCTTCATATGTCCTTTATTATGCCAATAATGGCACTCAATATCCATCTTTCTTGATTTACTTCACTCTTATTCAATTGATCATTCTTTTCCTTGTGCTTTCTCTTGCCATGTTTATAGTAGGGTTTTAAATAAATATTAGTATACATAGTTAAATTGATAAGAAATTGGGTTTTCATATTAATATTAGCATATATAATTAAATATATAGTATACTAGGGTTTTAGGATAATATTAGATATATAATTAGATTCATAAAAAATCAAGATTTTAGGATTAATACTAGTTTATATAATTCAATATAAAATAAGCTAGGGTTTTATGATAGACATTAGTATATATATTTAGATATATAAAACATCATTATTTTAGTATAAGTATTCGTATATATAATTTTACATATAAAAACTAAGTATATATGCTTAAATGTATGAAAGTATAGGGTTTTGATATAAATAATAGTATATATAACTACATATAATATACAAAAGAGTAGGACTTGAGATTTGTAACTGTAAATATACTTAAAACAAACGTTAGCACCCATCACAAAAGATACACCTATGGAACTAGTGTATGAAATATGTCTACTAAGTATAACGGCATCACTTTTATTTTGAATAAAGAAAAGCCAAATCTAGTTATCATCCCATTTCGTTTCCTTTTAAGTAGATAATGATTCATCACTTGATGCACTCTTATAAGTTGCTTGGTTCACTACACTCAACCAAATCCAAGGCCGTCAAACCTATCAATGATGAATTAGTAGTATATAGAATTAAATATATAAAAACTAGAGCTTCAAAATTAATTGTAGAAAATGAACTTAGGTATATTGTTTGTCAAGAATGTCTATTGCATTGGGGTGTTAGAACCTTTCCACATCAATCCAAAGCATCCTTTGCTAACTTGCAGAAGTGATGTGATAGATAATGCCATGGTAAAGAGACAAAGCTATCAATGCATGTTCATGAGCATCTTTGACATCCCAACAAAGTTGATCTACAATAGGTGCAATAGGAATCATGACATGATTAGGAAATTGAAGATCATCATCCTCAAAGCCATTTGCATTACCTTTAATAACTATTTGCAGATGTAGTATGACATTTTTGAACACCCTACACAATATTCCACAATCCATTTGCTACCAATATGCAACACATGATATATGACAACAATGGATAATTATTACCATCCAAATTTTCTTCGTTAACCAACATATGAAATACATTGTTGCTTTCAGCCATGGCAAATGACAAAATAGCTTGATGCAGAAAATTGACTATATCTAATATAGTTGAACAAAAACTCCATGTTGAGCTCTACTAAACTTGTAGCACAATACGAGACATGTACTAGAAAACCAATATATATATATATATATATATATATATATATATATATATATATATATATATATATATATATATATATATATATATGTGTGTGTGTGTGTGTGGCAAAGGTGTTTTGAATTTCGAATTGCCTTGAGTATGCTCATAAATTGTCATGCAATTTTGAGATTCAAACCAAAGGGTTTTTGAAGACACCCTAAACGAAGTAGACATCTTGTGTGATACCAGTTGGAGTTCAAGATCTTTTGAAGCACATAAAGAACATAAGGAACAAGACCAAGTTTGGATCATAAGACCACACTAGATGTATTACTAAGTGAATGTACAAAGATAATTGACCCGTTTGGATAATAGGTGAAAATACAAGCCACTAGAAAATGAAACCTCGTAAAGAGGGGAAAAAGTGCCCCAACGATCATAATTGTGTTCACACACATCACTACCAAAATATATTAGCATTTTTCATTGCATGTGTGTTGTATTTCTTATATATATATATGTATATATATATATATATATATATATATATATATATATAGAGAGAGAGAGAGAGAGAGAGAGAGAGAGAGAGAGAGAGAGAGAGAGAGAGAGAGAGAGAGAGAGAGAGAGAGAGAGAGAGAGAGAGAGAGAGAGAGAGAGAGAGAGAGAGAGAGAGAGAGAGAGAGAGAGAGAGAGAGAGAAGTGCAGCTCTTGTTTTAAGAGAGGAAAAAGGTGGTATTATATTTTTGTCTAAAAGAGACAAAAGGGAGAGATTAAATATGTAGAGAGGGAGATAAAAAAATACGAATTCTACTGCTCTATTTTCATTTGACATGTCATAAAATTGAATGTAAATTTCCATTTTGTTGAGTAGTCAATCATCATCTAGCAAAGCTCTCGTAGATTCGCGGGCCATAGAGAAAATGATGCAACTATATATCAAGGACTAGAGCTAGCCACAATCACTTTATACTGTTGAACTTCCTTGAAAACGTTAACGTCTTTTTTTTACTAATGTGTAAAAAGATTTTTTTTTTTTGTTTATCAAGGAAGTTTGGGAGTGTGTGCTCTTCCAAACTTTAATTAATTGAGAATACAACTATACAAGTGAATGCGTCTAGCACCTATGGGACCCCCCATATCCCACAAAGCATGGGCTACTTGTAGATTACTAGAAAATTTTACAAAGAAGGTTGATAACCCTCTCGTCCCCACTATGTGGGGCCCACTTGGTTTTGATCTTATTGCTCTCTAGGAAGAACACTCTATGATGTCTAAAGGGCAGGGGCTTCTTACAATTGGAAATTCTTTTGTCTAAAAGGAAAAGAGATTTTTCGATTGACCATTCTTTAGGAGGGATTCCAAAGTCGGCTACAAAGCTCTCTTTCCATATTTTCCATAGAGCCTCCCCTCTCATAGCATTCCACTGTGCTGAGGAACATCTGATTGCTTCACCCCGCAGAGCTTGCTTCTAGTTGATTTGTCCTTGTAACAACATGCAAGACCGATTTTGATTTAGCGTGAATAGAAGAGGTGTCCCAAGTCCGCCATGCCACAAAGGCATCTTTTGCACCACACAAGGACCCAAAAAATTTTGTTAGCTTTTACATGGGTCTAGATTCTAGGGTGAAGGATTTGCCACATATGCACATAATTTTTTATCTCGATGGAAGGGGTGCCAAAGGGATTGGAACCTAAAGTCCCACCTCTAGCTTAGCCAATCTACACACTACTTCCTATTGAGCATGACATGAAATTCCACATCCTTGTTCAATCTCCGATTTTTCTCAAGGCTATTGCCATTCAGCCATCTCACAACCTCATGATGAGAAGATTCCTAACCTATGAGGAGGCTAGTCCTTGATCTTCCCCAAGCATTAAATCTACTCTTCAATAGATGTCATTCTTCATAGTCCACTCTTTTGGCCAGATCAATGTCCTTGAATCTAATCCACTGACAAGTTTATAGGTTCTAGATGTGTTTCCACAAACGAAGGACTTCCTTCCAAAGCTTTGTAGCTTTTTGGAGGTTCCAAGACTCCACACTTCTCATGCCCTTGATAGGGAACCATATCAAATCATTATATCTAATATTTTCTACCCATTTCCAATCTTAGTTGACTCTAATAAATTGTTTAACCGTGTTCCAACTCTTCCATAGAGAACAAACCAAGCTTGAGCCTTTGGGAGTCACCAAAACGGGGAGAATAGAACGGGTCAAAAGGTCGAGATGCTTGCACCCCATGAGACCCACAAGTTTAAGATCACTCCTATTTCTAAAAATCTTGGCCAAAGATGCATCACTATTGCTCCATGCTTTAATTAACCATTTTGCGGCTAACTTATTGGCCATTCATTCGATGTCTAGAATGCCCAAACCACCTTGATCCTTATGGCTAATGAAAGTAGTCCATTTAACTTTGGTGATACCCCTTCTATTAGTGTCACTCATCTAGAGGAAGTTCCTACAAATCCTCTCCAGTTTGAAGACCTCTTGGTCTTTTGGTCTCCAAAGGGAAAATAAGTAAAGTATTGTGGAGAGAAGGAATGTGTTAATAACAATAGCACATCCAACCAAATTAATTTGTACACCAGTGTTGTAGTTCCTTTGTGCTTGGATGAGTAATGTGCTAGCATAAGCAATAGGTTTTTCTACTTTGTGTGATGATGGTTGAAGCCAAGACTGCTCCAAAGGCATGAAGACTGGTATATGTATGCACATGGAACTCTAATGAACAATTAGGAACAGTTAAAGGTGGAGCAGTACATAACCTCAATTTAAGTTCACAAAATGCCTTCTCATCTTCAAGACTCCATAAGAAAGAAACCTTCTTACTGGTAAGCCTTGAAAAAGGCTTAGCCATTTCTGAATACATTTGTATAAATCTTCTTTGGTGTCCTGCATGGCCTACAAATTTTTCTACTTCCTTTGGGGTTCATGGGATTGGCATGGAGGGGATAGTAGTGATCTTTGTTGGATCAACACTTATCCCTTCGGCCAATACTATGTGACCACAAAGAGTGGTTTTAGTGACCAAAAAATGACATTTAGGAGGATTTAACTTCAAACCAGTTTTGAGACACTACTCAAAGATTTCTTTCAGATTTTCCAAGTGACCATGGAAATCTTGAACTACCGCTCTCATATCTGTGCCTAAAAACACTAAAAAGCCATCCATGAAAATGTGCAAATTGTTTGTTAACCATTTTTCCAATAAGAGATACATTGTTTCTATTGAATGAATCTCATGCATTTTTCCAGCCGAAAGCCATGCAGGTATAAACATAGGTGCCCCATGGAATAACAAAAGTTGTCTTGCCCCTATCATCAAGATGAATCACTATCTGATTCTAGCCACTGAATCCATAAAAAAACTATAGAAAGTGTGTCTAGATACTTCCTCAAGTACCTGTTTCATGAACGGTTGAGGAAAACCATCTTGTACAATCACCTTATTTAATGCACGAAAATCAATGCATACTCTTATTTTTCCCATATTTTTCTTTTGTACAAAGACCATGGAGGAAAGCCACCTTGAATGTTCTACCAAAACAATAATACTTGCCTCTTCTAGTTTTGTTTTTTCTACCTTTACAACCTCTACATATTCTAGGTGTCACTCCCTCAACTAAGGGTATTCAATGTAATCCAAGATCTTTTAGTATCCTTGTTAGATCCTTGTAGGAGCATGCAAAGAGATTTTTATAGGTGCAAAGTAGAGAAGTTGCCTTCAATAGTAACATGAGATAGTGCCATAGCCAGGAAGCCAAATTGACTATTTGAGGATTCCCTTCATCTCCCATTTTTACTTCTTGAAGAAGTGTTTCAGGATTAGACTCACTTGAAAAATCGTATGCGATGTATGGAGTATTGGAGTTCATCTTGTGATCCACAATACATTCCTTGGTCCATCCTTGAGGGATATCAAAAAATGGGAGGTCTTCTCTGCACTCAGACTCAAAATTAGCTTTTTTTTATCCTTCCATATCCTTTGGCCGTGCAATGTTAGTATTCAAGTGCAAACTCTCACTTTCTAACTCTTTATGACTTCCATGAGCTTCTTTTATAACTTCTTCATTTGCAACTTCTTCATCTATTTTTGAGGTAAAGAAGGCATTACCTGAGTGTCCATTGTATACCTAGTAGCCTTTCCAATGTTGGATCCTTCTTCTAGATGTATCTGTAGTTTATGTTTAGTGTTCATTGAAATCCAAAACTTGCTCTTTCCCCAATCTTGGAGAGCTTTAATCTGCCTTAGCCAAGGCTCTCCCAAGAGTAGAGGGTAAGAAGTCTCATGTGGTAGTGCAATAACAACAAATTCTAGAACAAAGTGATGACCCTCCACTACCATAAGTACCTTTTCAACAATGCCGAGTGGTGCAACCCAGTGTTGATCTAGTAATGTAACTTTGAAGGGTGCCGCCTTGGTGGGGTTCAATTTTAGTTTCTTCATTGTGAAATCTAGCATCAAATTGACGTGAGAGACTATATCTATGATAAAAACCTATAAGAGCTTCATCTACTATAAAAACAGATAACCTTGAGCTTTTGTAGTCTACCAAGGGTGTTGGGGGAAAGTCAACCATGAAACGGTCTATGTTGGGAGGCGCACTCATGTAGGCAGACTATATAATCTTGAGAAAATCACTTCTCACCTTGCATCTGTTTGAATAAGCTGGAATAATCTCACTTTATGATAAATTCCTTTCAAGACTTCATCAGTATTTACCTCTTGATTATCTCCCAAGGGACGAGTTGGTTTCTCCTTTAGTGAAGTTCTCATTGTATCCTAAGTAAGCCTTTTTTTTTTTTAAGCAACAAGAAAGATGAATTAAAGATAGAAAATGTACATGTGCCTAGGGCAAGAAACCACCTCTTTACAAGAAGCAAAGGCCCATCAAAATACAAGGCCAAATAAACCAGGCTCAACAGAGCTTACATAGACTATCAACAGAGAGAGGGCAGACAAACATCAGCTAGGATCTAATACAATAAAAGATAATATCTAATATGGCACTAGAGTACAACTTCATTAGGGACTATGTCCATTGATTGGGAGGTAAATCTTGAAGAAATCTAGATAGTTGAAAATCTACAGCAGGGGCCTCTTCAATGGCAGAGAGACACTTCATAGAAATCTTTCTAAAACCTTGATAAAAGGACAAGTAGAAGCAGTTAAATCTCTTGTTGAAGATAGCTTCATTTCTAATTTTCCAAATGAACCACAGTGTATGAGCTTTCTAAATATTCCAAAGAACAAGATCCATTCTATTGCAGGATCCCAGCAAAATTTATCTGTAACAAAACTGAAAGTTGAGTTTGCCGCAACAAGGTTGAACAGGTTTCCAAAATTGCTTACTATGACAACCCGTGGGCAAGAGCCCCCCCCCCTTGTATTTCTATCTAGGCCTTTTTGGTGCTTGTGTGGTTTGCTGACCGGCACCAAATTGTGCGCAACTATAGGGGGACATAGTGAGCCTCCGACCCAAGTGACCCAAGCGAACCAAGTGACCCTTGCGCTCCTCGTGCGGTAGCCTTCGTGCTAGTCCCCTCCGCACGCACCTCTCGAAAGCGCCGTTGTGCCATCGAGGGGCCGTTGTAACGCGTTTGCCCGCGATGCTTAACGCAGGCCGGCTCACTGTAAACGTTTACAGTGAGCCGGCCCGCGTTAAGCATCGCGGGCAAACGTGTTACAACGGCCCCTCGATGGCACAACGACGCTTTCGAGAGGTGCGTGCGGAGGGGACTAGCACGAAGGCTACCGCACGAGGAGCGCAAGGGTCACTTGGTTCGCTTGGGTCACTTGGGTCGGAGGCTCACTATGTCCCCCTATAGTTGCGCACAATTTGGCGCCGGTCGGCAAACCACACAAGCACCAAAAAGGCCTAGATAGAAATACAAGGGGGGGGGGCTCTTGCCCACGGGTTGTCACACTTACTATGCTTACAATTGTAGAAGAGGTGGGGCAGATCCTCCTTAGTTCCACAAAATGTACATTTTCTATCAATAATGCCATCCATCTTTATTCTGGGGCCACACCAAATGCCATTGTGGATAATGAGCCAGTGAAGCAATGACTATTTGATAATGATGGGGAAAGCCCATAAGCAAGTGAATCTATAGTGCCATTGTCAAGTAGACCAATTCACCATCCATCTCATGTTCAATTTATTTAGAACCTTGTGCACAAAACCTCTATACTTCTTGAATCTTCTAAACATGCCCTAGGCTACCATGAAGAGCTTCACTTGTCTGTTATTTTGGCACTGCTAGATCTTATTGTGCAGCAAACCTTTATGCTTGATCAGGAAGTGCAGGCACGAAAAGGAAAGATCAGTATTATCAAGAATATAATCATCAGACATGACTTCACCCTGTAGGAAGAAGTCCCTCAAGGAAACAAAGCCTTTCTTTTTGCATTTGTGTTCTTTAATTCCAATCTCCATATTGCTCCATAGGGAGAGCCATCTAGTCGATATGCTTTCCTGCAAGTAAAAGTCAGTGTAGAGAAAGAACTTAACATTAGGAATAAATTTTTTTGTAATGTCCATCCACCCTTTCTAGAGTCTACAGCTAAGGGGACTGCCAAAGGGAGTAAAGGATTGGGGAGATACAATGATATCCCAAAGAGAGTGGTCTTTCCAGGCTTTGTAGTTTTCTAAAGAGAATTGACCAGTGTTTCTTCTAATCAGGCAAGCCCAAATGTCTTTAGACTCAAGAGACCTGTCTATCCACTTAGCAGCCATATTGGTGGCCATTTTTTTGGACATATAATACCCAGAACACCCTCCTTTTTAGGGAGACAATAGATGTCCCAGGACATTTTGGGAATTTTGTTATGTTGAGGGCTCCCCTCCCCCCCCCCCCCCCACAAAAACCTTGTGGCAAGAGCAATCACCTGACAAAAATCCTTTTTGTTAGGCATTGAGCAAGATATGAAATATGTCAAACTAGGTAAAATAAAGCGATTCAGCACAAAAACTCTGTGAGATAAGGCATTTTTACCACTTGAAAATTTTAGCTCTAAATTTGTTGAACACCCACTCCCATCTTTGACTACAGAAGACTTGAAAACCCATTGGAATACCCAAAAGTCTAAAGACTTCCCCATCCTTAATGATGTCACAATTCATAACTTTAATACATTCTGAAACAGAGTTATAAGAGTCTCCAAAGGCTATTTTCTTATGATTAACATGAGACCCAGTGGCCAAACAAAAGATGTTCAAGCAATCCAAAAACATCTCCAAATAGCTATTATTGGATTTGAGGAGAACATTGTTGTCATCAACAAAGCCTTGGAGACATAAAAGTTTGGGAGAACTAGAGATATCAATGCCTTCTAATTTCTTATGAGCAATAGCATCATTGATCAGCCAGCCAAGGGCATCACTAACTGTAGCAAAGAGAAGCGGGGAAATACGGCATCCTTGTCTAATAGATCTAAGTTTCAAAGGGGGAGAAAGGGCACCGTTGATAGAAAATCTAGAATGAGCATTTCCAAAAAGTGTATTGAGAGCTTTTATGAAAGACTTACCAACACCAATGTCCTTGAGGTACTGAAGGATAAAGTCCCACTCTATTTTGTCATAAGCTTTGTCAAAGTCAATTTTGAGGAAATAGAAAGCATGGTCCCAGAGGGAGATAATGGAATCAAGAATGTATATACCTTTTATGAATCCTTTGTGTTCAGGCAAAATGATGTCTTTCATTATAGGACTTATTCTTCTAGTAACGGCGGAGGCAAAATTCTTATAGATGGTGGTCAAGCAAGTGATAGGTCTCCACTTGTTCAAGTCCTCTTTAGAAACTTTTTTGTGAATAAGTTTTATAACTCCAGTGTTAATCTCAAATAGGAAGAGTGCCTCTACTAACAACTTCTTTCCAAATCAAGAGAAGAAAAGGACCAAAGAAATCTTTAAGAACCATGAAAAACTCATTGGGAAGGCCATCAAGACGAGGAGTTTTGTAGGGTTTCAATTTACCAATGGTTTCTTTAACCTCAGAGGCAGTGCGGGGTAGGTCCAGCAAGGAGGCTAGGCTCGGAGGAATACATTTTTCCTTTTAAGAGCAATATAAGCCCTGGCTCCACAGATATCCTCCCCACACTTGGGAGAGCTAGAGAAAACATTGGTAAAGAAGCGGGTAGCCTCCTGCAAATTCTCCTCATCATTGATAGCAAATCCTCCAGACTCTTTCATCAACATAGGTATGAAGTCTTTACACTTTTTTTTCTTAGCAAAGACTCTTTCATCAACATAGGTATGAAGTCTTTACACTTCTTTTTCCTTAGCAAAGAAAACATATTTTTGTTAGGTCTATCTGTTGATATATTTAGGTAGTGATGTGTGTGAACACACTAGGACCGCCGGGGCACTTCTTCCCTCTTTAGGAGGTTTTTTTCCCCCAGCTTGTATATACGCTTATTGCCCTAATGGGCTACTTATCTTTGTACATTCTCTAGTAATACATTCAGTATTGTGTGTTTGTGCTCTGAGCTTCTCCTTCTTCCTTGTGCTGTTTGCATGCTTCTACAGATGTCTAACTCCAACAATTGGTATCAGAGTAGGTCGTCGCTTCATCTAGGGCCCCGTCGACACTCCTCCGTTTGGAGTCTCAGATTCACACGAGATTTGGTGAGCATACTCAGTGTGTTTTAGAGATAAAAACTGCTTCGCTCTGTGCTGTCGAAATCGCGATCTGAGCTTGTTTCGATCTCCGAACGCATTATCGCAGTGCTTGTGCAGGCTATTTCATCTTTTTGTGCCAAAGGTATATACCAGTTTCTGTTCGCCAGTATAAGCGTCTCGAGGTCTGCTACAAGTCTAACAAAATTTGTTGGGGCAGTTCTATTCAACTTTTTGAGATACATCCAATTTTCTACATCAAGGTATTTTAGTCACCATCCATGGCTGAAAGCAATGATGTATTCCGTATGTTGGCTGGTGAGGATAAGTTGGATGGTGCCAACTACCCATTATGGGCTTATATGATGCGACATGTATTAGTTGCAAAAGGATTGTGGAACATTGTGTAGGGTGTTGAAAGACGTCCTGTTACACCTCTGACTATAGGTATTGTAAATACAGGTGCTGGAGCTGATGAAGATGGTGTCGAAGATGATATTCCGTAGATTCCTGTTCGTGCTGCTATTTCTGCTGCACCTACTGTAGAGCAGATTGGCTGGGATGGCAGAGATGCCCAGGCACATGCTTTGATAGCTTTGTCTGTCAAACGTGCCATTATTCCTCACATTCTCTCTTGCAGAACAGCTAAGGATGCTTGGGATACACTTACCACATTGTACCAAGGTAGGAATGAGGCTCGTGTTGCTTACCTCCGAAAACAGTTGGAGATTGAGCACATGAATGAAGGTGATTCTATGGACAGTTTCCTAACAAAGATCAAAGACTTGAAGGAATAGCCAAGATTGGCTTGGTTTTCTGCATTAGCCAAGATTGGCTTGGTTGTGAAATTTGTTGATGACAGATGTACAGTTCATGATCTGTCAAATGGCGATGTTATTATTGCTTCTAGCGTTTTATGTCATGGGCTGTATCAGCTCATAGACTATGAAAGATCTGTGAATGATTCGGCATGTGCAGTTCATGATTCTCAGGCTATATCAGATGCAAAGCTTTGGCATTCACGCTTTGGTCATCTGAATTTTGCTAGTTTGCTACGCCTGGAGAAATCTGATATGGTGTCTTCTTTGCCCAAACTTGAGGCACCTAGAAAACATGTTTGTGAAGGCTGTATTTTGGGAAAAATGCAGTGTTCCTCCTTTCCAAAAGATGGTTCAGTTCGGGCTACACAGAAATTGCAGCTTGTACATAGTGATGTTTGTGGTCCTATGCAGACACCCTCTTTTGGAAATTACCTTTACTTCGTGACTTTCATTGATGATTTTTCTAGGCATGCATGGGTATATCCACTCAAAGCAAAGTCCGAAGTGTTCATGTGCTTTAAACAGTTTTTGGTTTTGCCTGAAAATCTGTCAGCATGTAAAATGGGCACCCTCCATTCTGATCGGGGGGGGGGGGGGGGATATATGTCTTCTAATTTTAATGCATTTCTGGCTGAACGTGACATAAAACACCAGTGTACAATGCCATATACACCTCAAGAGAATGGAGTTGCTGAACAAAAGAACAGGTCACTCATGGAGATGGCGAGGTGCATGGTCAAGAGTCAGGCTTTACCACCTAGTTTCTGGCTTGAGGCTGTCATGTGTGCAACATATGTACTGAACAGGTGTCCCACTAAAGCACTGCAGTCTATCACTCCATATGAGGCTTGGCATGACCGCAAGCCATCTGTTGCTCATCTGTGTGTTTTTGGTTGTTTGGCATATGCACTAGTGCCTAAACAACATCGAAGAAAATTGGATGATAAGGTATTAAAATGTATTTTTGTTGGGTACATTTTTGAAAGTAAAGGCTATTGTCTGTATCATCCACAGACTAAACGCATTCTGGTTAGCCGTGATGTTGTCTTTGTGGAAGATGCTATTCAGCCATTGCTTTCATGTACTAAGGAGACATCTGTTAGCTTCAAAGACATGTATGATACTTTGATGCCTCTTTTTACAGGTGGACGGTCTAGTGCTGGTCCTAATGAGGCAACTTCTCAGCCTTTGTAGGTTTCATATGATGATGCAGATCATTCCATTTCTGATGTAGGTTTACATGATGCACTTATTGATGAGGGAGTTGATATTGAGCAAGCAAAAACTATGCCGAAATGGCTGCTGCAAACTTTGCCTGACAACAAATTAGATGCAACTTTGTCATATCGTACTCGTTCAGGCTCTCATAGTGCCTCCTTTGCATCAGATTGCTATGCTATGGCTGCATCTAGTCTCTGTGATGAGAATGAGCCTGTTTCTTTTGATGAAGCATAGAATTCAGAAAATTGGATGGCTGGTATGCAATCTGAATATGATGCTATAATGAAGAATGGTACATGGTCTTTAATGATTTGGGTCATTTGCATCACTATTTGGGCATTCAGTTTATGCAAGTTGATGGTGGAATGGCTTTGTGTCAAACGAAATATATTGACACATTATTGCAGCGCTTTGGCCTTGAAGACTGTAAGCCTATTGCCACTCCTATGGAGATAGGTTTATGATTAAGTCTTCATGATGCTGGAGATGCATTTGATGATGTTTTCTATCAGCAGGCTATTGGATGCTTGATTTACTTATGCATTAATCGGCCAGATATTCAGTTTGTTGTCTCACAGATGAGCAGGTTTATGCATTGACTAGGAGTCATGCATTGGAAGGCAGTTAAGCGCATCTTTTGCTTCTTGAGTGGTACTCGGCTACTTGGGTTGTTTTATCCCAAGGGGGGATCTACCACCAGATTTGCATGCTTTTTCTGACTCAGATTGGGCTGGTTGCTATGACACTCGTGTGTCCACCAGTGGTTTTTGCTTCATGCTTGGAAGCTCATGTATATCTTGGTTGAGCAAGAAGCAGCCTACTATGGCCACTTCCAGTTGTGAGGCTGAGTATAGGGCAACTTTCACAGCAATTGTTGAGTGTGTGTGGCTCAGATGCCTTATGGCTGATTTGGGTGTTGGCGAGTCTTCTGCCACCACCATTATCACTGACAGTCAGAGTGTATTGGCAGTTGCGAGGAACCCTGTGTTCCATGCTCGCACTAAGCACATTGAGGTGCATTATCACTATGTCAAGGAGAGGTTCTCTGTTGGGGAGATCAGCTTGGCATATGTGCCCACACAGGAGAACGTTGCAGACCTTTTCACGAAGGCTCTGCCTAGGGAGAAGTGTGAAGCTTTCCACAAAGCTTTGGGCTTACTTCCTTTTGTGGAGTGATTTCCACATAGCTTGGCACTTCCTTATACATGAGTGCTAGCTCCTTGTTCACCGCATCACTCCCAGGGGGGATTTGTTGGTATATTTAGGTAATGATGTGTGTGAACACACTAGGACTGGCGGGGCACTTTTTCCCTCTTTAGGAGGTTTTTTTCCCCCGGCTTGTATATATGCCTATTGCCCTGATGGGCTACTTATCTTTGTACATTCTATAGTAATACATTCAGTATTGTGTGTTTGCGCTCCAAGCTTCTCCTTCTTCCTTGTGCTGTTTGCGTGCTTCCGCAGACGTCTAACTCCAACAATATCTAGATTTCCATCCTAGAATCCTCTTGATGCAAAGAGAATACTATTAGCTTCAATGTACTCTTCATACTTCAATTTGTCTTGAACATATAAAATCTTTTCCAACTTGCCTTGAGTAGGGTCAGATGAGGCAGATAGGAGACAAATTTCTCTCGAGATGTGTTTTCTTCTATTGGCCCTAATTTTTTTCTTGAGGTTCTTGTAATGAGTGAAGAGGGATTGAATATCTTTGATGGCGTTGTCCCAAGCCATAAAGGGGTTAATCTTATGGTTAAAATGATGAGAGATGATCTCTTTAGACTTCTCAATCACACAAGGGATTTTCAGCAGTAAAGGGTCAAGATGAGGCCAACTAGCCCTCACATTAGAGCAGTTCTTTTTGAGGGAAATAGTAAGGGGAAAATGGTCAGATATGTTAATCGAGAAATCAAGGGAGGCCTTGACATCCCAGAATTGCTGAAGGAATGGAATGTTTAAGTAGCATCTGTCTGACCGAGTATTCAGGTGGTTATCACCTTTTTGTTTATTATTCCACATGAGGCTAGTACTAGTAGAGCTGTCTATAAGGTCGTGGGTAGACACAAGATGGAGCCAAGTGTTCCACTCTTGCCCACAAATGGTGCTATTTTTTACAATACCTATTAGTGATGGTGGTCACCATGTTGAAATCTCCCAGCATGAGAAGAGGCCCCGGAAGGGGAATCAACTCTTCCCAACATCGAGACCTATTAGAGGGATAGTTAGCAAAATAGACACTAACAAAAGTACAGTCAAAGAGGGCTTTTAAAGAAAGACCTACCCATTGGTGAGTAGGGATAATAAGCACATCTTGGACCAGATGGTCAACAAAGTGGGAGACATCGAGTCGTACCTCCTCTCCCTAGGGGATGCTTAGTAAAATGCCAATTAGGATTGCTAGAAACAATGTTGAGATAAAGGGGGAGTCTCTTACCATTTATTTTAAGCTCTTGAAGACAAATGAAGGTACGCCTAGCATACAAATAATAAATCCACTTATAAATGCACTTGGCTCTCATTTGGTCTGAGAGCCCTTTAGTATTATAAGATAGTAATTTGATTTCTTCCATGAAAAAACAACACACAAAAAGAACAAGACAACACCAAAAACCACTTTCTATTGTTCTTGGTAAGCTTATTTAGTGACACAGAGTTTCTAAGGATATCTTTCCTTCTTGATTTATAGTTAGCATCTTTCCTTTTAGCTTTGGAGGAATTCTGGTCCAAATAGTCTTCATTTTCTTTCTGAGTTGACTGAAAATCTTCCATGTCAATTCCAACTTCTTGCAATTTTTCCATTTCTAGCACATCATGTGCATTTAGTTCTTTGGAGAGTCTGTAATCATCAAAAAACAATGCGTCACTATGCCTCCAACAGTTAGCTATAGGATCAGATCCTAAATCCTACTTAACCATTTTTTTTATTCACAACTTTAGTCCATCCTGACTCGGGATCAGGGCCAGGTCCATTGTTCCCTGTAACATGAGGAGAGATGTCTACCTTCATGATGGCAATAGGCCCACCCATTATCGGGGAGACCTGATCCCCAAGGGCCTTTTCTTTTGGGAAGGATGAAGCTATAGGGGAGTCCTGAGATTTAGGGAAAGGGTTAAAAACTTCTTCAAGAAGGACATCAAAATAATGAACCCAAGACTTACCTTTTTTTGTGTTTTTAGCTTGATTTTTCTTTGCTACTTGCCCTTGATTGAGCTTGAAGCCAGGGGGAATTATCAATGACCTTATTTGACCCTACTAATAACAGTTAAAACATGCATTAGAGAGGTCTTTATACAACACCTTTTGCTCATGCAGGCACAAACCATCAGAATCTTTGATTTTAAGCATAGACTCTATGGGTTTAGAGAAATCCACTTCAACCATAACCTGGTGTCCAATTTAGGGTTAATCCCCCCTCCCCTTGCCCTTTGACCTAGTACCTTATCAATAAGCGAGCAGAGATTGTCGATCCATGGGTAATACTCCACTCAAGGTTAGTATATAGAGAAAGATACTAACGCTCATATGGAAAGGCTTTGTATGTGTGTGTGTATATATATATATATATATATATATATATATATATATATATATATATATATATATATATATATATATATATATATATATATATATAAAGAGAGAGAAAAAGAAAGAGAGATAATAACGCTCATATGGATCCTCTTCTAAAGAAGAATGCACTTCTCTTTTACATTAAATGTTGGAGCATTTCATCACGGATGATAAAGAAAAACATGTCAGAGTTTCGCAGCTCGAAGGAAGTATTTTGCTTCATCATTTTTAAACTCTAGAAGAAGAGCCCGCCCACAAATAAATGGTATTCATAAAAGATATTTGCAGACGCCTTCCATATATATATGTGTGTGTGTGTTATATTTTCAATTATAGACACAAGAGAAAATGTGTTATATAGAAAAAGCAACGTCTTTACCTTCAAATTCTGATGACTATTTGTATTAATATTGTTTATATTTTCCAAGAAGCACTCGATAGAAAACAGGCTTTAGATAATTATCTGAAATCTATCGTAGAATAATCGACACATAGCAATAATAATAATAATCTATCGTAGAATAATCGGCACATAGGATATAACAATAATAATGCATTCTCCATGGGTTCTCTTTTTTAATCAAATATGAACACACACAGACATGCACACATGCGTGCGCATGCACATACATGTTTCTCTCTCTTTATATATATAGAGAGAGAAACTATATATATATATAGAGAGAGAGAGCAAGAAAGAGAGAGAGAGAGAGAGCAAGAGAGAGAGACTACACTCATGTGGAAATGCTTGTGAATTTAAGAATCAACATATTTCTCTCAAGAGAAAGGTCCAAATTCAATTTCTTTAAGGGTCGTTCTACAATTTTATATTTCTAAATAGAGATGAGAGTATTTAGCAATTTATAAGATTAAAAAAACCTACATAATAATACATAAGACAAAACTATCATGATTGAATTATTCCACAACCATGTTTTGAAATGCTAATTGCAGATCAACTCGATAGAATAGGTGGGTTGGACCATCATTAGGGGAAAAATGAACCTTGCATGGGCCTTGTAATGATCCCTAATTTTTAGGGATTAAGGATCTTAATCTCTGAACTTAATGTGGCATATGAAACCACCAATGGTTTTGTGAAATAAAATAATATTTGTTGAAGCACTTGAGCTGATCTCTGGGACGTGTGCAGCTTGGACCATTCGATCATCTTAAATCAATGGCTAATGTTTGAGCTCGTGAAAAGTTAGAGAGAGAACGATGCCACTTGTGTGGGAGTGGGGCTCAGCTTTTGAGAGCTCTTTGCAAGATTGTGGGCCGTCGGATCTTGAATCATCCATCGCTGTAGCGTGAATGGCGCTGAGCTAACTTCGTAGATGGACGCCGCCCGTTCGATCGCCTGCCTCATCCGATGGCTGGAGATTAAATCCGATTTTGGATTTTGAGGATGGAATATAAGCCATGGGATCAAGGCGAGATCTAAGGGCCTACAATGAGAGCGCCAAAATCTTCCTCAATTCAAATTGCTCCGTTCGATGAAAGGCTGGATCCAAGGGTGCACGCCGATTCACGCAAAATGTAATGATGGCTCTCATCGTAGCCACTTGTTGTCAAGAAAATCTAAGGGTCTAGAATTAAAGATGCCTTGACTTTTGTCATTTCACCATAGCCATTGGATCTTTCAAGAAATCAAGGGCTCCAAATGATTTTTGAGTTTTTCAAAACCATTCTCAAGAGGAAACCCACCATTTCTAGGTAGTTTTTGCATATTTGACCACACAAAAACCAGGGAAGCCTATGCCTACCCTATGTGATTAAGGGACTAGACTGTGGCCACCACCCTCCTCTCATTGGTCCAGCTCTAATCACTCCTTAATCTAAAAGGCCCATTTAGGGCTCATTTTTTCCCCTAATGTATATTTTCTTTCATGACAGTTCGTGATGCAGAGCTATCATTCCCTAGGTTGCATTATTCGTTATTCGACAATTCCATTATTTGGGAATAATTACGGAATAATGACCCCTTATTATTTTACGAAATTATTCGGTGCCACGCGAGCTTATTTGGACAAGTCCGAATAGTTTTTGCACGAAAATTCGAAGGTTTTCAACCGAAGGCACTTTCGATCGAATGTTTTTTTATCGAAAAGGTTTTCGATCAAAAAGGTTTTTGATGGAAAATATTTTAGATTGAAAAGGTTTTAGATTGAAAAGGTTCTAGATTGAAAATGTTTTAGATTGAAAAGATTTTAGATTGAAAAGGTTTTAGATTGAAAACATTTTAGATCAAAAATATTTTAGAGAAGAAATATTCTTGATTGAAATTATTTTAGATAGAAAATATTTTACATTGTATTCTATTCATCTAAAATTCTTTGAGATTTAACATGATCAGGTTGATTATTCATATTTGAATTTTCAATTTGTTACTTTTAAAACTACAATATATCAAATAATATGATAACAATTGATCACTCATCATAGGATATCATCACGACACTCCAGATCCTAAGATTTGAATCGAAATCCACATAATATGAGTACACATCTTAATTTCTAAATTAAAAATCATTTGGCATCATCGATATCATAACATTTGAATTAAAATCCATGTAATATCAATGCACATATTAAGTTTTGAGATCCACATATAACTTTAGCTTTTAAGGTTTAGGGTTAGGATTTAGGGTTTATGATTTAGGTTATAGGGTTTAGGGTTTAGCGATTAGTGTTAAGGGTCTATGGTTTAGGGTTTAGAGTCTAGGGTCTAGGGTTTAGGGTTTAGGGTTTTAGTGTTTAGGGTTTAGGATTTAGGGTTTTGGGCTTAAGGTTTGGGTTTTAGGGTTTAGGGTCTAAGGTTTAGGATTTAGCTTCAGGATTTAGTGGTCAAGATTTTAGGGTTTAGGGTTTAGGGTTTAGGGTTTAGGGTTTAGGGTTTAGGGTTTAGGGTTTAGGGTTTAGGGTTTAGGGTTTATGGTTTCGGGTTTAGGGTTTAGGGTTTAGGGTTTATGATTTTTGTTTTAGGATATAGGGGTTAGTGTTTAGGGTTGATGGTTTTGGGTCTAGGGTTGACGGTTTAGTGTTTAGGGTTTAGGGCTTAGGGTTTAGGGCTTAGGGTTTAGCCTTTAGCGTTTAGGATTTAGTATCTGGGGTTTAGGGTTTAGAGTTTAGAGTTTGGGGTTTAGGGTTTAGGGTTTAGGCTTTATAGTTTAGGTTTAGGGTTTAGGGTTTAAGGTTTAGGGTTAAAGGCTTAGGGTTTAGGGTTTATGATTTACGCTCTAGGATTTAGGGTTTAGGGTTTAGTCTTGAAGGTTTATGGTTTAGGGTTTAGGGTCTAGGGTTGGGGTTGGGGTTTAAGGTTTAGATTCTAGAGTTTATGGTTTAGGGATCAGGGTTTAGGTTTTAGGGTTTGGATTTTAGGGCTTAGGGTTTAGGGTTAAGGGATTGGGGTTTGAGGTTAAGGATTGTAGGTTTAAGGGTTTAGGGTTTATCATTTAGCATTTAGGAATTAGGGTTAAGGGTTTAAGATGTAGGGTTTAGGGTTTATGGTTTAGGGTGTTTGGTTTATGGTTTAGGGTTTAGGGTTTAGGTTTTAGGTTTTAGGGTTTAGGGTTTAGGGTATAGGGTTTAGGGATTAGGGTTTTGGGTTTTGGGGTTTAGGGTTTAGGATTTAGGATGTAGGGTTTAGGGTTTAGGGTTTAGGTTTAGGGTTTAGGGTTTAGGGTTTGGGGTTTGGGGTTTAGGGTTAAGGGTTTAGGGTTTAGGGTTAAGGATTTAGGGTTTAGGGTTTACAATTTAGGGTTTAGGGTATCTTTATCTAAAATATTTTGAATCTAAAACTTTCTTAGATTTAAAGATTTTTCAATCTAAAACCTTTAGGGTTTAGGGTTTAGGATTTAGGGTTTTATGTGTTAGGGTTAAGGGTTCAGGGTTTACGGTTTAAGAAATTTGCCACTTAATAAAAACATGAAGCACATGTTTGGACATGGCTAGCAAGTAGATCATAAATCCACTTAGAAATGCACTTGGCTCTCACTGGATCTGAGAGCCCTTTAGTATTACAAGAGAGTAATTTGATTTCTTCCATGAAAAAACAACAGAGAAAAAGAAAAAGACAGCACCAGAAACCACTTTCTAATGTTCTTTGTAAGCTTATTCAATGACACAGAGTTTCGAAGGATATATTTCCTTCTTGATTTATAGTAAGCATCTTTCCTTTTAGCTTTGGAGTAATTCTAGTCCAAAGGGTCTTCATTTCCTTTCTGAGTTGATTGAAAATCTTCCATGTCAATTCTAGCTTCCTGCAATTTTTCCATTTCTAGAAAATCATGTGCATTTAGTTCTTTCGAGAGTCTCTAATCATCAGAAAACAATGAGTCATTATACCTCCAAGAATTAGCTATAGGATCAGATCGTAAATCCTACTTAATCATTTTTTTTATTCACAAATTTAGTCCATCCTGACTCGGGATCAGGGCCAGGTCCATTGTTGCCTATAACATCAGGAGAGATGTCTACGTTCATGATGGCAATAGGCCCAACCATTGTCTGAGAGACCTGATCCCAGAGGGCCTTTTCTTCTAGGAAGGAAGAAGCTATAGGCGAGTCCTGAGATTTAGGGAAAGGTTTAAAAACTTCCTAAAGAAGGACATCAAAAGAAATAACCCAAGACTTACCTTTTTTTGTGTTTTAAGGTTGATTTTTCTTTGCTGCTTGCCCTTGATTGAGCTTGAGGCCAGGGGGATCATTAATGACCTTATTTAAAACACTCGCAAATTTTTCTTTTAGTATGGGACAATCCTTTACCAATGACCCTGCTTATAACAGTTAGAACATGCATTAGACATGTTTTTATACAACACCTCTTGCTCATGCAGGCACAAACCATCAGAATCTTTGATTTTAAGCATAGACTTTATGGGTTTAGAGAAATCCACTTCAACCATAACCTGGGGGTCCAATTTAGGGTTAATCCCCCCTCCCCTTGCCCTTTGACCTAGTACCTTACCAATAAGTGAGTAGAGATTGTCGATCCATGGGTAATACTCCACTCAAGGTTATTGAGATGAAATCAAGAAAATGTACGATCAGAGAGGTCAAATTAATTGTCATCCTTTAGATAGCCTAAGCATTGGAGTCATTAAGGCATTGATATGAAATGAAGAAAATATGAGAAAGGAAACTTTAAGTGAATTTGTATGTTTTAGAAAACTTATAAAAGAACTATTAATTCCCTTATCAACTAAACTAAATCAAGGCCTACCTTAATTACACGAATGAAATGATACTAATGTGTATTGTTAATTGTTGGAGCAAGTCTATGACAAGCCTAAGTATTGGCTTGAGTCTCACAAAGTCATTAAAGAAGCTTCAAAATGAAGACTATGTAAAGTTCACTTGTGAACTACCTCTTGTAACTTTTGAAGAGTTTACTTAATGTAAAAGTAAGAGAATCTTAAGTGGTTGAGCCCACATGATCAAGAATGGAAAGAGGAGCCACGAATTCGTGATTTGTGGTAGGTAGAGAATCAAATCAATCATTGATTGATTGGAGAGTGATTGAGGGAAGTTAGCCTCCCAAACTCAACTATAAATAGATGGCAGTTTTAGTCGTGGTTAGAGAGACCTATGTGAAGACCTCCAAGAGCTGAGCTTTATGCCATATCAAGGTGTGATTACAAGGCACACATATGTATCAGTAAGTCATTGTATTGTACAAGCAATATACTTTCATTTTCATGATTATTTGAGTTCATCTTTCCATGTTCTTGTGATGTGTACTACTCACTGCCATTACTTCAGTTTTTCTCAGTCAGCTTGCAGAGATTGTTTCTCTGCACTTGGTTCATCATTTTCAGTGATTTAACTTGGTAAAGTTAGCTCTATAAGTCTACTATATGCTCACAAATTTTCATGTCATTTGGATGTTGGAATCTTTAGTTATGTTCATTTGAAGTCAACAGGGTATGTTCATCTTCACTTCTCTGTCAGGTACCCGACTTTTTCAGTCATCTTGTCAGAGTCATTTATCAGTGTTTACTCATCCAAATTCAGTGATTTTAAGCTTGTTGGATTCAGCTTACTGTCTAGTATAAGCATACAAATTTTCATGATCATTGGATTCTTAAATCTTGAGTTATGTTAATTTTTCTACTCACTGGTCTATTTCTGTAGCAGCCCGTGAAAATCGGGATGATGTCATCACTTGTTAAAAGTCATTCTCAGTGTGTGGTTTGTTATTTTTGATGAGATTACTCTCTAAAGTTAGCTCTTTAAGCTACCTAGCCTTCCCCAAGAGGAATTAATCTAATTGCTGCTGTGCTCAGAGAATTATGTAAAACACTGGACATGTGTATCAACCAAGAATAGCAAGTTTTCACCTCTGAGCTAACTCCAACTTATCTGTTTTGATCTATCTTTTTGAGAGTGATCTTCCAAGGTACATAGGGTGTCTAATATATCCATTGGCAAGCTAAAAGGGCCCACCATCTACTCCTGGAGTTCATTTGGCTGGTGTAGAGCAAAGATTTTGCAACACCTCTTCATCTTCAACACATACCTATCCATCTCTTCACAATGGTATCAGAGCAAGGTTGGACAACATGGAAGATGGATTTCCTTCATCAATTGACAAATTGGATAGAGGTAATTACTCAGCTTGGTCATTAAGAATGGAAGCTTATCTCCAAGGTAGAAGTTTATATGGTTATGTGGCTGGAGATGAAGTTATGCCAAGTTTCAGGAACAAAAGTCAACCAACACAAGAAGAGCAAGAAAGATTGAGCACATGGTGCTCCAAGGATGCACTTGCAAGGTCTTATCTCCTCAACTCTATCTCAGATTTTTTGTTGCCTCACATTAGAAGTTGTAAGACATCTCAGGAAGTGTGGGATGCACTTGAAGCTTTCTTTGCTTCAAGTACTAAAGCTAGGAAGCATCAATTATGGCTGGATTTCACAACTCTCAAGAAGGCTCCCAAACAAAATGTGACTGATTTTGTCACAAAGCTCAAGGACATAGCAGATCAGTTGGGAAGCATTGGAGAGGTAATAGATGAAGAGCAAATTGTAAGGCAGGTCATCAATGGCTTGAAGGCAGATGACAAGTGGGAAGCATTCACCACAGCTATGGATTTGTACATGGACATGCATGTACCTGATTTCAACACACTCATTGGACAATTACTTACTCAAGAGGCAAAGCTTATCAAAAATGGAGAAAGCTCTAAAGGTAATCAATCTTCAGCTTTATACACGGATAAAAGCAAGTCTAAAGATAACAAAGGAAAGGCAAAGAAAGTGGATGATGAAGCAGGTACATATCAAGCTAACTATGCAGGTAGAGGAAGACATGGCAGAGGTAGAGGAAGAGGAGGTAGACAAGGCAAGGGGAGATCCCAAGACTCCAACTCATGTTCTATTTGTGGATTAACTAATCATACAACTGAAAATTGCTTTAGGAATTCCAGGAATCAAAGAGGCAGAGGATACAATAGAGGAAGTTATGGCTACTCAAGAGGAAGGTTCAACAATTATCATGGCAACTACAACAACTACAATCATTCAAACTATCAAGGAGGCTACAAAGGAAGGAGAGACTACAATAACTACACAGAAGACTCAAACAAAGAGGATTCATTATTGATCATGAACATGGCTATGCCACAAGGTAAATCTGATGAGCATGTTTTCTACATAGATTCAGGTTGTTCAAATCATGTGGCAGGAAATGTGGCACTCCTATCAGATTTAGAAGATCCAAGGAATAAGCATGAGGTACAAACAGGAGATGATACAAAACATCCTATGGAGAAAATAGGCAATGTCAAAGCACCTGATGGAAACATCAACCTACTCAGTAAGGTACTCTATGTCCCTACCATTACAAAGAATTTGATAAGTGTTGGGCAGATAGTAGAGAAAGGGTTGCAAGTCAGGTTCACAAAGGCAGGAGCATTTGTTGAAGATCCAAGTCAAGGATTCAGAAGAATTGCAAAAGGTGAAAAGACAGGTAGATTGTTCACATTTGAATTACAGGACACTAGAAACATTCCTCTCTTTAATTATGGCAGTCAGACACTCACAGAATTGGAAGTATGGCACAAAAGGTTAGCACATATTGGTGAAAGGTCATTAAAGCAAATTTGCAGGGACCAAAGTGTACTTGGACTCCCTAACTTGTCAAAACAACATATGATTTATAAGTGTAGTGCATGTCAGTTTGGAAAGTCTCACAGGTTACCATTCATGAAGAAAGGTTATATGCATGGAGATCTCTTGGAGTTGGTTCATACAGATGTATGGGGACCAAGCAAGGAAGCTTCAATATCAGGATCAAGGTATTATGTTTCCTTTATTGATGATTGCAGCAGATGGACTATCCTATTCTTTATGAAACACAAAGATGAAGTTTTTTCATGTTTCAAAAGATATTTGGCTCTTGTGGAGAATCAAACAGGTAAATCACTAAAAAGGCTAAGGTCAGATGGAGGGGGAGAATACTTCTCCCATGAGTTTGATTCTTTTCTTCAAGAAAGAGGAATCAAAAGAGAGGTAACTACAAGGTACACTCCTGAGCAAAATGGAGTGGCAGAAAGGAGGAATAGGACAATTGTTGAAGCTGCAAGGTCTATGTTAAATGAAAAGCATTTACCTAATTACTTATGGGCTGAGGCTGTATCTACAGCCACTTACTTGATTAACAGGTTGCCTTCAAAATCCCTTGATGGGATGACTCCATATGAGGCTTGGAATGGAAGAAGACCAAGTTTAGATCATTGTAAAATTTTTGGATGTATTGCTTTTGCTCATATTCCTTCACAGGTTAGAGGCAAGATGGATCCAAAAGCAGAAAGGTGTGTATTTATTGGATATGACAACAATCAAAAGGGCTACAGGTTATACAACCCTACCAACAAAGGATTCTTGGTAAGCAGAGATGTAGTTTTTGATGAGAACAATTCATGGTATGAAGATTCATGCAGGAAGATCAATTTACCATATGATCTTGAAGAAGATTTTCCAAAGCTTGGTAGAGAACAATCAAAGATTGAAAAACAAGACACCTCAGAGGATGATGAAGAATGTCAGATGGAAAAGATCAAAGCATGGAAGTCTAAAGGTAAAGCAAAATTGCAGGAACTTGGACATGAGGCAGAATCATCACATCATGGCCTAAGAAGATCTATCAGGGAAAAGAAAAAACCAGAAAGGTATGGGTTTGACACCTCATTAGTAACTAAACATTCTATCTACATAGCACAGGACATAAACCAAGAGGAGCCATCATCATTTGAAGAGGCCAAAGCAAAAACAGAATGGAAGCATGCAATGAAGGAAGAGATTGAAGCACTCGAGGAAAACAACACTTGGGATTTGGTGCCCAAGACTTCATCCATGAAGGTAATAGGCTCAAGATGGGTCTATAAACTCAAGAAGAATTCCGATGGTTCCATTAACAGGTATAAGGCAAGGCTTGTAGCAAAAGGCTTTGCACAAACTCAGGGAATTGATTATGAGGAGACATTCTCTCCTGTGGCAAAGATGCCTACTATTAGGGTTTTGCTTAGTATTGCCTCTTCCAAGAATTGGAAGATACTTCAACTAGATGTAAAGAATGCATTCTTGAATGGTTGGATAACAGAAGAGGTATATATGGCACAACCACCTGGTTTTGAGAGTCAAGTTTATCCTGATTATGTGTGTAAACTTAACAAAGCATTGTATGGTCTCAAGCAAGCTCCAAGAGCTTGGAATTTCAGGCTTGTTTCATTCTTGCAGGACAAAGGCTTTCAACCAAGCAAAGCAGATCCTTCACTCTTTATTAAAAAGAGTAATTCCGAGGTCATCTACCTATGTGTATATGTAGATGATATTATATTGACAGGAAATGATGCAGATGGTATGAAGAAGATCAAAGATCAGATGAGAGAAGAGTTCAAGATAAGTGATTTGGGTTCACTTACCTACTTCCTAGGTTTGGAAGTTGTCTACAAAGATCATGGTTTGTTTCTCACTCAAAGAAAGTACATTAAGGACATGTTGGCAAAATTCAAGATGCAAGATTGTAAGATT
This sequence comes from Ceratopteris richardii, assembly GCA_020310875.1. Lineage (NCBI taxonomy): Eukaryota > Viridiplantae > Streptophyta > Polypodiopsida > Polypodiales > Pteridaceae > Ceratopteris > Ceratopteris richardii. The sequence continues at coordinate 66,736,557 of CM035438.1, forward strand.
GCAGGTACTCCAATGGAGGTTAATCACAAATTGAGCTCACATGAAGGTGAACTCATAGAGGACATCACATCATATCAAAGTCTAGTGGGTAGTCTCAACTATGCCACATTGACAAGAGTAGATATATGTTACAGTGTGAGTGTGCTAAGCCAATTTATGCACACACCAAGGAAACCACATATGGATGCTGCCAAAAGGATACTCAAATATCTCAAAGGAACCATAAATGAAGGACTTTATTATCCTTATGTATCTGATTTAGGTTTGAAGCTATTTTCTGATGCAGATTGGGCTGGCTCCAAGGAAGATAGAAGGAGCACTTCAGGTTATCTTACCTTTGCAGGTTCAAAGCTTATTTCATGGTCATCCAAGAAGCAACCCACAATTGCTCTCTCTTCTACTGAAGCTGAATATAGAGGTCTTGCCATAGCTACACAGGAAGCTATGTGGATGAAGACATTGTTCAAAGATCTTGGATTGGAGTTTGGAACTCCAACTATTTTTGGTGACAATATGAGTTCTATTCACTTGGCTGCTAATCCTATTTTTCATGCAAGGACTAAACATATTGAAGTTCATTATCATTATGTACGAGAGAAGATCCTAAGCAAGGAGATTCAAATATCATATGTGTCCACTCATCAACAATGTGCAGATATTCTAACTAAAGCATTGGATGGTACAAAGCTTTGCAAATTCAAGGCTATGATTGGTTTGCAGGTAATCTTGGAAGATTGAAGACCTCAAGCATACTTGGCTTGAGGGGGAGCTGTTGGAGCAAGTCTATGACAAGCCTAAGTATTGGCTTGAGTCTCACAAAGTCATTAAAGAAGCTTCAAAATGAAGACTATGTAAAGTTCACTTGTGAACTACCTCTTGTAACTTTTGAAGAGTTTACTTAATGTAAAAGTAAGAGAATCTTAAGTGGTTGAGCCCACATGATCAAGAATGGAAAGAGGAGCCACGAATTCGTGATTTGTGGTAGGTAGAGAATCAAATCAATCATTGATTGATTGGAGAGTGATTGAGGGAAGTTAGCCTCCCAAACTCAACTATAAATAGATGGCAGTTTTAGTCGTGGTTAGAGAGACCTATGTGAAGACCTCCAAGAGCTGAGCTTTATGCCATATCAAGGTGTGATTACAAGGCACACATATGTATCAGTAAGTCATTGTATTGTACAAGCAATATACTTTCATTTTCATGATTATTTGAGTTCATCTTTCCATGTTCTTGTGATGTGTACTACTCACTGCCATTACTTCAGTTTTTCTCAGTCAGCTTGCAGAGATTTTTTCTCTGCACTTGGTTCATCATTTTCAGTGATTTAACTTGGTAAAGTTAGCTCTATAAGTCTACTATATGCTCACAAATTTTCATGTCATTTGGATGTTGGAATCTTCAGTTATGTTCATTTGAAGTCAACAGGGTATGTTCATCTTCACTTCTCTGTCAGGTACCCGACTTTTTCAGTCATCTTGTCAGAGTCATTTCTCAGTGTTTACTCATCCAAATTCAGTGATTTTAAGCTTGTTGGATTCAGCTTACTGTCTAGTATAAGGATACAAATTTTCATGATCATTGGATTCTTACATCTTGAGTTATGTTAATTTTTCTACTCACTGGTCTATTTCTGTAGCAGCCCGTGAAAATCGGGATGATGTCATCACTTGTTAAAAGTCATTCTCAGTGTGTGGTTTGTTATTTTTGATGAGATTACTCTCTAAAGTTAGCTCTTTAAGCTACCTAGCCTTCCCCAAGAGGAATTAATCTAATTGCTGCTGTGCTCAGAGAATTATGTAAAACACTGGACAGGTGTATCAACCAAGAATAGCAAGTTTTCACCTCTGAGCTAACTCCAACTTATCTGTTTTGATCTATCTTTTTGAGAGTGATCTTCCAAGGTACATAGGGTGTCTAATATATCCATTGGCAAGATAAAAGGGCCCACCATCTACTCCTGGAGTTCATTTGGCTGGTGTAGAGCAAAGATTTTGCAACACCTCTTCATCTTCAACACATACCTATCCATCTCTTCACATTAATGTGTATCGAAAAGAGTGTGTATTGTTAATGTGTATCGAAAAGAGGTTTTAGGTGATTTATATTCACGTGATTCACTCGAAAATAGTTCATTATGCAAGAGTTTTCTTTTCAATCGAAAATTAACACATGAGTGCGTGCGTAGACGCGCGCATATATATATATATATATAGAGAGAGAGAGAGAGAGCGAGAGAGAGAGAGCGCGAGAGAGATAATATGCAATTTTTTATGGCTCTTTCTGCATTCCAAAGCTAACATCACTACGTGTTAGAGATTTATTCGCCCAAAATGTTGCTTTCCATAAAAATGAACATCACTTACACTATTTTATAAAAAAATCTGTATAACAAAGCGAGGGAAAAGAAACATTAATATTTTGGCGGTTGCCCTTCTTTTAAGGGTAATCTTCATACTTTTATTTTAAGATATATGTGTGTACGTGTATATATATATATATATATATATATATATATATATATATATATATATATATATATATATATATATATATATATATATATATATATATATATATATATATATATATATATATATATGTGTGTGTGTGTGTGTGTGTGTGTATATGTGTGTGTGTAAAGATGAACATAGAGATGGAAACAAAGTAAATTGAAAAGAAATTAGTGTTATTGATGTTTATTTCGAGTGTTATGCTTGGATATTTTCAATTATAGACACAAGAGAAAATGTGTTATATAGAAAAAGCAACGTCTTTACCTTTAAATTCTGATGACTATTTGTATTAATATTGTTTATATTCTGAAATCTATCGTAGAATAACCGGCACATAGGATTCATGTAGGGATGCATATAGCAATAATAATGCATTCGGCATCGGTTCTCTTTTTTAATCAAATATAAACACACAAAGACATGCACACACGCGTGTAGAGAGAGAGAGAGAGAGAGAGAGAGAGAGAGAGAGAGAGAGAGAGAGAGAGAGAGAGAGAGAGAGAGAGAGAGAGAGAAAGAGAGAGAGAGAGAGCAAGAGATAGAGAGACTACACTTATGTGGAAATTCTTGTGAATTTAAGAATCAACATGTTTCTCTCAAAAGAAAGGTCCAAATTAAATTTCTTTAAGGGTCGTTCTACAATTTTATATCTCTAAGTGGAGATGAGAGTATTTAGCAATTTATAAGATGAAAAAAACCTACATAATAATACATAAGATAGAACTATCATGATTGAATTACTCGAACGATTATGTTTTGAAATGCTAATTGCAGATCAACTCGATAGAATAGGTGGGTTGGACCATATATTTTCTTTCATAACATTTCGTGATGCAAAGCTATCATTACCTAGGTTGCATTATTCGTTATTCGACAATTCGATTATTTGGGAATGATTAGGAAATAATTCGATGACCCCTTATTATTCGAGCGATTTATTCGGTGCCACGCCAGCTTATTTGAACAATTCCGAATAGTTTTTGCACGAAAGTTTAAAGGTTTTCGATCGAAGGCATTTTTGATCGAATTTTTTTTTATTGAAAAGGTTTCGATCGAAAAGGTTTTTGATCAAAAATATTTTATTTTGAAAAGGGTTTAGATTGAAAAGATTTTACATTGAAAAAAATTTAGATTGAAAAGATTTTAGATTGAAAAGGTTTTAGATTGAAAACATTTTAGATCGAAAATATTTTAGATAAAAAATATTGTTGATTGAAATTATTTTAGATAGAAAATATTTTACATTGTATTTTATTCATCTAAAATTCTTTGAGATTTAACTTGATCAAGTTGATTATTCATATTTAAATTTTCAATTTTTTACTTTTAAAACTCCAATATATCAAATAATATGATAACACTTGATCACTCATCATAGGATATCATCACGACACTCCAGATCCTAAGATTTGAATCAAAATCCACATAATATGAGTACGCATCTTAATTTCTAAATTAAAAATCATTCGACATCATCGATATCATAACATTTGAATTAAAATTCATGTAATATCATTACACATATTAACCTTTGAAATCCACATATAACTTTAGCTTTTAAGGTTTAGGGTTAGGATTTAGGGTTTATGATTTAGGGTTTATGATTTAGGTTATAGGGTTTAGGGTTTAGCAATTAGTGTTAAGGGTCTATGGTTTAGGGTTGAGAGTCTACGGTCTAGGGTTTAGGGTTAAGGTTTTAGGATTTAGGGTTTTGGGTTTAGGGTTTGGGTTTTATGGTTTAGGAACTAAGGTTTAGGATTTACCATTTAGGGTTTAGTGGTCAGGGTCTAGGGTTTAGGGTTTAGAGTTTAGGGTTTATGGTTTACGATTTTTGTTTTAGGATATAGGGGTTAGTGTTTAGGGATTAGTGTTTATGGTTGAGGGTTTGGAGTCTAGGGTTGAAGGTTTATTGTTTAGGGTTTAGGGTTTATGATTAGGGCTTAGGGTTTAGGGTTTATGCTTTAGGCTTTAGCCTTTAGGGTTTAGGATCTAGAGTTTAGGGTTTAGAGTTTAGGGTTTGGGGTCTAGGTTTTAGAGTTTAGGGTTTAGGCTTTATACTTTAGGGTTTAGGGTTCAGGGTTTAGGGTTTAAGGTTTAAGGTTTAGGACTTAGGCTTTAGGGTTTATGATTTATGCTCTAGGGTTTAGGGTTTAGGGTTTAGTGTTTAGGGTTTAGTGTTTAGGGTTTAGTGTTCATGGTTTATGGTTTAGGGTTTAGGGTCTAGGATCTGGCTTTAAGCATTAAGGGTTTAGGGTTTTAGGGTTTTGGGTTTAGGATTTAAGTTTTAGGGTTTAGGTTTTAGTGTGTAGGATGTAGGGTTTAGGGTTTAGGCTTTTTGTTTTAGGGTATAGGGGTTAGGCTTTAGGGATTTGTCTTTAGGGCTTAGGGTTTGGGGTTAAGGGTTTTCGTGTTTAGGGTTTATGCTTTAAGCTTTAGGATCTAGGGTTTAGGTTTTAGGGTTTAGGATTTAAGGTTTGGGGTTTAGGTTTAGGGTTTAGGGTTTGGATTTTAGGGTTTAGGGTTTAGGGTTTAGGGTTTAGGGTTTAGGGTTTAGGGTTTAGGGTTTAGGTTTAAGGGTTTGAAGTTTAGAGCTTAGGGTTTAGGGTTAAGGGATTGGGGTTTGAGGTTAAGGAAATTTAGGTTTAAGGGTTTAGGGTTTATCATTTAGCATTTGGGATTTAGGGTTTAGGGTTTAAGATTTAGGGTTTAGGGTTTAGGGTTAAGAGAGAAAGAGACAGCGAGAGAGAGAGATAATAATGCTCATAAAAAAAGGCTCTCTAAAGGAAAGTGTTTATATGTATTTTCTTATGGCTCTTTCTGCAATAATAGTTTTGAAAATAAAAGTCAAAAGTATCATGATTGGCAAGACTTCTTGCATTTCAAAGTGAAAAAAATGAACATCACTTAACACTATTTCATAAAAAAAACTGTATAACAAAGTGAGGGAAAAGAAACTTTAATATTTTGCCGGTTGCCTTTTTTTTAAGGTAATCTTCATACTTTTAGTTTTAGATATATGTGTGTGCATGTATATATATATATATATATATATATATATATATATATATATATATATATATATATATATATCATACTTTTATTTTTAGATATATGTGTGTGCATGCGTGTGTGTGAGATTGGCAGAGACTAAGCGCGTGCGTGTAATCACAAGATTAAAAAATAAACGTTATATAAAGAGCTAAAGAGATAAAGAACTTGACAAGTAGGTGAGTGTATATATATATATATATATATATATATATATATATATATATATATATATATATATATATATATATATATATATATATACACACACACACACACACATACACACCTTTTTAGTCATGGGATGAGTGAGCCTTTGCAAAAATTTTAAGTTGAGTCTTTCATATCTCCTTTGTATATATGTGCAATATCAATATACATTATAATTCACACATATTGATGGCTCATTCTTTGTCTACTTCTACAGTACCTTGAATTACACTGTGAACATGTTTGGATTTTTTCTCTCTATGTGACTCCAATTACTATATCTTCATTTGTATCAATTAGTCATAAGTGTTCTGTATCTACCTATCAAGTTTCATTGGCATTGGATCGATAGATCTCAAGTTATGAATGTTTAAAGTTGGCTAGATTCATATATGTGTGTGTGTGGTTGTGTGTGTAAAGATGAACATAGAGATGAAAACGGAGTAAATTGAAAAGAAATTAGTGTTACGGACATTTATTTTAAGTGTTATGTTTGGATATTTTCACATTCTGATGACTATTTGTATTAATATTGTTTATATTTTTCAAGAAGCACTGGATAGAAAACAGGCTTTACATAATTGTCTGAAATCTATTGTAGAATAATTGGCACATAGGATTCGTGTAGGGATGCATATAGTCATGCATATAACAATAATAATGCATTCGGCATCGGTTCTCTTTTTTAATCAAATATAAACACACACAGACATGCACACACGCATGTCGTGCACACACATGTTTCTCTCTTTGTATGTATATAGATAGAGAGAAACTATATATATATATATATATATATATATATATATATATATATATATATATATATATATATATATATATATATATATATATATATATATAGAGAGAGAGAGAGAGAGAGAGAGAGAGAGAGAGAGAGAGAGAGAGAGAGAGAGAGAGAGAGAGAGAGAGAGAGAGAGAGAGAGAGAGAGAGAGAGAGAGAGAGAGAGAGAGAGAGAGAGAGAGAGAGAGAGAGAGAGAGAGAGAGAGAGAGAGAGAGAGAGAGAGAGAGAGAGAGAGAGAGAGAGAGAGAGAGAGAGAGAGAGAGAGAGAGAGAGAGAGAGAGAGAGAGAGAGAGAGAGAGAGAGAGAGAGAGAGAGAAAGCAAGAGATAGAGAGAGAGAGACTACACTTATGTGGAAATGCTTGTGAATTTAAGAATCAGCATGTTTCTCTCAAGAGGTCCAAATTCATTTTCTTTAAGGGTCATTCTACAATTTTATATTTCTAAGTGGAGATGAGAGTATTTAGCAATTTATAAGATGAAAAAAACCTACATAATAATATATAAGATAGAACTATCATGATTGAACTATTCGACGACCATGTTTTGAAATGCTAATTGCAGATCAGCTCGATAGAATAGGTGGGTTGGACCATATATTTTCTTTCATGACATTTCGTGATGCAAAGCTATCATTACCTAGGTTGCATTATTCATTATTCGACAATTTGACCCAAATAATTACGGAATAATTCGATGAACCATTATTATTCAATCGAATTATTCGGTGCCACACCAGCTTATTTAGACAAGTTCGAATAGTTTTTGCACAAAAATTTGAAGGTTTTCGATTGAAGGCGTTTTCGATCGAATTTTTTTTATCGAAAAGGTTTTCGATCAAAAAGGTTTTTTATCAAAAATATTTTAGATTGAAAAGGTTTTAGATTGAAAATATTTTAGACTGTAAACATTTTAGATTGAAAATGTTTTAGATTGAAAAGGTTTTAGATTGAAAATATTTTAGATCGAAAATATTTTAGATAAAAAATAGTGATGATTGAAATTATTTTAGATAGGAAATATTTTACGTTGTATTTTATTCATTTAAAATTCTTTGAGATTTAACATGATCAAGTTGATTATTCATATTTGAATTTTCAATTTTTTACTTTTAAAACTACAATATATCAAATAATATGATAACACTTGATCACTCATCATAGGATATCATCACGACACTCCTGATCCTAAGATTTGAATCGAAATCCACATAATATGAGTACACATCTTAATTCATAAATTAAAAATCATTCGACATCATCGATATCATAACATTTGAATTAAAATCCATGTTATATCATTACACATATTAACCTTTGAAATCCACATATAACTTTAGCTTTTGAGGTTTAGGGTTAGGATTTAGGGTTTATGATTTAGGTTATAGGGTTTAGGGTTTAGAGATTAGTGTTAAGGGTCTATGGTTTAGGGTTTATAGTCTAGGGTCTAGGGTTTATGATTTAGGGTTTTATGGATTAGGTTTCAGGATTTAGGGTTTTGGGTTTAGGGTTTGGGTTTTAGGGTTTAGGAACTAAGGTTTAGGATTTAGCATTTAGGGTTTAGTGGTCAGGGTTTAGGGTTTAAGGTTTAGGGTTTATGCTCTAGGGTTTAGGGTTTATGATTTACGAATTTTGTTTTAGGATATAGGGGTAAGTGTTTAGGGTTGAGGGTTTGGGGTCTAAGGTTGAAGGTTTAGTGTTTAGGGTTTAGGGTTTAGGGTAAGGGCTTAGGGTTTAGGGTTTATAGGCTTTAGCCTTTAGGGTTTAGAGATCTAGGGTTTAGGGTTTAGAGTTTAGGGTTTGGGGTTTAGGTTTTAGGGTTTAGGGTTTAAGCTTTATAGTTTAGGGTTTAGGGTTTAAGGTTTAGAGTTTAGGGTTTAGGGTTTAAGGTTTAGGGTTTAGGGCGTAAGGTTTAGGGTTTAGGGTTTAGGGTTTAGGGTTTAAGTTTTAGGGTTTAGGGTGTAGGATGTAGGGTTTAGGGTTTAGGCTTTTTGTTTTAGGGTATAGAGGTTAGGCTTTAGGGATTGGTCTTTAGGGCTTAGGGTTTGGGGTTTAGGGCTTAGTGTTTAGGGTTTAGGCTTAAGGCTTTAGGATCTAGGGTTTAAGGTTTAGGTTTTAGTGTTTAGGAGTTAAGGTTTGGGGTTTAGGGTTTAGGGTTTAGATTTTAGGGTTTATGGTTTATGGTTTAGGGTTTAGGTATTAGGGTTTGGAGTTTAGAGCTTAGGGTTAAGGGTTAAGGAATTGGAGTTCAAGTTTAAGGATTTTAGGTTTTAGGGTTTACGGTTTATCATTTACGATTGAGGATTTAGGATTTAGGGTTTAAGACTTAGGGTTTAGGGTTTAGGGTTTAGAGTTTAGAGAGATAAAGAGAGAGAGAGAGAGAGATAATAACGCTCATACGAAAAGGCTCTCTAAAGAAAAGTGTTTATATGCATTTCTTTTATGGCTCTTTCTACAATTCTAGTTTTGAAAATAAAAGTCAAAAGTATTTCTTTTATATGCATTTTTTTATGGCTCTTTCTTTTATGACTTCTTGCATTGCAAAGCTAACATCACTACGTGTTAGATATTTAATCGCCCTAAATGTTGCTTTCCATAAAAATGAACATCACTTTACACTATTTTATAAAAAAACTTGTATAACAAAGTGAGGGAAAAGAAACATTAATATTTTGCCGGTGGCCTTTTTTTAAGGGTAATATTCATACTTTTATTTTTAGATATATGTGTGTGCATGTATATATATATATATATATATATATATATATATATATATATATATATATATATATATATATATATATATATATATATATATATATATATATATATATATATATATATATATATATTACTTTTAAATATATGTGTGTGCATGTGTGAGATTGAGAGAGACTAAGAGCGTGCATGTAATCAGAAGATAAAAGATAAAAAATAAACGTTATATAAAGAGCTAAAGAGATAAAGAACTTAACAAGGAGGTGAGTATATATATATATATATATATATATATATATATATATATATATATATATATATATATATATATATATATAGTCGTGGGATGAGTGAGCCTTTGTGAAAATTTTAAGTTGAGCTTCTGAGCATATCTTGTATTCAACTCAAGCTTGAATAGTCTTTCATATCTCCTTTGTATCATAGGTGCAATATCAATATACATTATATACATTATAATTCACACATGCTGATGGCTCATTCTTTGTCTACTTCTATAGTACCTTGAATTGCACTGTGAACGTGTTTGGTTTTTTTCTCTCTATGTGACTCCAATTACTATATCTTCATTTGTATCAATTACTCATAAGTGTTTTGTATCTACCTATGAAGTTTCATTTATCATTGGATCGATAGATCTCAAGTTATGAATGTTTAAAGTTAGCTAGATTCATATATATATATATATATATATATATATATATATATATATATATATATATATGTGTGTGTGTGTGTGTATGTATGTGTGTGCGTAAAAATGAACATAGAGATGGAAACAGAGTAAATTCAAAAGAAATTAGTGTTACCGACGTTTATTTCGAGTGTTATGTTTGGATATTTTCAATTATAGAAAAAGCAACGTCTTTACCTTCAAATTCTGATGACTATTTGTACTAATAATGTTTATATTTTTCGAGAAGCACTGGATAGAAAACAGGCTTTAGATAATTGTCTAAAATCTATCGTAGACTAATCTTGAAGGGACGCATATAGTCATGCATATAGAAATAATAATGCATTTGGCATTGGTTCTCTTTTTTAATAAAATATAAACACACAGACATGCACAAACATGCACGTGCACACACATGTTTCTCTCTCTGTATATATGTATAGAGAGAGAAACTATATATATATATATATATATATATATATATATATATATATATATATATATATATATATATATATATATATATATATATATATATATATATATATATATATATATATATATAGAGGTAGATAGATAGATAGATAGGGAGAGAGAGAGAGAGAAAGAGAGAGAGAGAGCAAGAGAGAGAGAGAGAGAGAGAGAGAGAGAGAGAGAGAGAGAGAGAGAGAGAGAGAGAGAGAGAGAGAGAGAGAGAGAGAGAGAGAGAGAGAGAGAGAGAGAGAGAGAGAGAGACAACACTCATGTGGAAAGGCTTGTGAATTTAAGAATCAACATGTTTCGCTCAAGAGAAAGGTCCAAATTGAATTTCTTTAAGGGTCGTTCTACAATTTTATATTTCTAAGTAGAGATGAGAGTATTTAGCAATTTATAAGATTAAAAAAACCTACATAATAATACATAAGACAGAACTATCATGATTGAATTATTCCACGACCATGTTTTGAAATGCTAATTGCAATCCAATTCGATAGAATAGGTGGGTTGGACCATATATTTTCTTTCATGACGTTTCGTGATGCAGAGCTATCATTACTTCGGTTGTATTATTCATTATTCGACAATTCAATTATTTGGGAATAATTACGGAATAATTCCATGACCCCTTATTATTTGGCCGAATTATTCGGTGCCATGCCAGCTTATTTGGACAAGTCCGAATAGTTTTTGCACAAAAATTCGAATGTTTTCGATCGAAGGTGTTTTGGATCGAATTTTTTTTTATCTAAAAGGTTTTTGATCAAAAAGGTTTTTGATTCAAAGTATTTTAGATTGAAAAGGTTTTAGATTCAAAAAGTTTTAGATTGAAAAGATTTTAGATTGAAAAGGTTTTATTGAAAACATTTTAGATCGAAAATATTTTAGATAAAAAATATTGTTGATTGAAATTATTTTAGATAGAAAATATTTTACATTGTATTTTATTCATCTAAAGTTCTTTGAGATTTAACATGATCAAGTTGATTATTCATATTTGAATTTACAGTTTTTTACTTTTAAAACTATAATATATCAAATAATATGATAACACGATCACTCATCATAGGATATCATCACCTAAGACCTGAATCGAAATCCACATAATATGAGTACACATCTTAATTTCTAAATTAAAAATCATTCGACATCATCGATATCATAACATTTGAATTAAAATCCATGTAATATCATTGCACATATTAACTTTAGAAGTCCACACATAACTTTAGTTTTTAAGGTTTAGAGTTAGGACTTAGGGTTTATGATTTAGGTTATAGGGTTTAGGGTTTAGTGATTAGTGTTAAGGGTCTATGGTTTAGGGTTTAAAGTCTAGCATCTAGGGTTTAGGGTTTTAGGGTTTAGGGTTTAGGATTTAGGTTTTTGGATTTAGGGTTTGGGTTTTAGGGTTTAGGATTTAGCATTTAGGGTTAAGTGGTCAAGGTTTATGGTTTAGGTCTTAGGGTTTAGGGTTTAGCATTTAGGGTTTAGGTTTTAGGGTTTTTGGTTTAGGGTTTAGGGTTTATAATTTTTGTTTTAGGATATAGAGGTTAGTGTTTAGGGTTGAGGGTTTGGGGTCTAGGGTTAAAGGTTTAGTATTTAGGGTTTAGGCATTAGCGTTTAGGCATTAGGGTTAGGGCTTAGAGTTTAGGGTTTAGGCTTTAGCCTTTAGCCGTTAGGGTTTAGGATCTAGGGTTTAGGGTTTAGAGTTTAGGGTTTGGTGTTTAGGGTTTATGGTTTAAGGTTTAGGGTTTAGGGCTTAGGGTTTTAGATTTATGATTTACATTCTAAGGTTTAGGGTTTAGGGTTTAGCGTTCAAGGTTTATGGTTTAGCATTTAGGGTCTAGGGTTTAGGTTTTTGAGTTTTGGGTTTAGGATTTAAGTTTTAGGGTTTAGGCTTTAGGGTGTAGGATGTAGGGTTTAGGGTCTAGGCTTTTTGTTTTAGGGTATAGGGGTTAGGCTTTAGGGATCGGTGTTTAGGGTTTAGGGTTTGGGGTTTAGGGTTTATGGTTTAGGGTTTAGGGTTTAAGGTTTGGGGTTCAGAGTTTAGGGTTTAAGGTTTAGATTTTAGGGTTTATGGTTTAGGGTTTAGGGTTTAGGTTTTAGGGTTTTGAGTTGAGGGCTTAGGGTTTAGGGTTAATGGATTGGGATTTGAGGTTACGGATTTTAGGTTTAAGGGTTTAGGGTTTATCATTTAGCATTTAGGATTTAGGGTTTAGGGTTTTAGATTTAACATTTAGGGTTTATGGTTTATGGTTTAGGGTTTAGGAATGAGAGTTTAGGGTTTAGGTTTTAGGGTTTAGTGTTTTAGGATTTAGGGTTTATGGTTTAGGGTTTAAGGTTTAGGGTTTAGGGCTTAAGGTTTAGGGTTAGGAGTTTAGGGTTTAGGGTTTAGGGTTTAGGTTTTAGGGTTTAGTGTTAAGTATTTAGGGTTTAGGGTTTAGGATTCAGGGTTTAGGGTTTAGGATTTAGGGTTTAGGGTTTCTTTATCTAAAATCTTTTGGATGTAAAACTTTTTTAGATTTAAAGCCTTTTCAATCTAAAACCTTTAGAGTTTAGGGTTTAGGATTTATGTGTTAAGGTTTATGGTTTAGGGTTTAAGGTTTACGGTTTAAGAAATTTGCCACTTAATAAGAGAGTGAAGCGCATGTTTGGACATGCCTAACATACATATCATTAATCCACTTAGAAATGCACTTGGCTTTCACTATGTCTGAGAGCCCTTTAGTATTATAGTGTAGTAATTTGATTTCTTTCATGAAAAAACAACACAGAAAAAGAACAAGACATCACCAAAAACCACTTTCTAATGTTCTTGGTAAGCTTATTCAATGACATAGAGTTTTAAGGATATATTTCCTTCTTGATTTATAGTTAGCATCTTTCCTTTTAGCTTTGGAGGAATTCTAGTTCAAAGGGTCTTCATTTTCTTTCTGAGTTGACTGAAAATCTTTCATTACAATTCTAGCTTCCTTCATTTTTTTCATTTCTAGCACATCATGCGCATTTAGTTCTTTGGAGAGTCTGTAATCGTCAGAAAACAATGAGTCAGTATGCCTCCAAGAATTAGCTATAAGATCAGATCCTAAATCCTACTTAACCATTTTTTTTATTCACAACTTTAGTATATCGTGACTCCGGATCAGGGCCATATCCATTGTTGCCTATATTATCAGGAGAGATTTCTACTTTCATGATGGCAATAGGCCCATGCATTGTGGGGGAGACGTGATCCCGGAGGGCCTTTTCTTCTGGGAGGGAAGAAGCTATAGGTGAGTCCTCAGATTTAGGGAAAGGGTTAACAACTTCTTCAAGAAGGACATCAAGGAATTAACCTAAGACTTACCTTATTTTGTGTTTTTAGCTTGATTTTTCTGTGTTGCTTGCCCTTGATTGAGCTTGAGGCTAGGCGGATCATCAATGACCTTATTTAAAACACTCACAAATTTTTCTTTTAGTATAGGACAATCCTTTACCCAATGACCCTGGTTATAACAATTAAAACATGCATTAGAGAGGTTTTTATACAACAACGTTTGCTCATGCAGGCACAAACCATCAAAATCTTTGATTCTAAGCATAGACTTTATGGGTTTAGAGAAATCCACTTCAAGCATATCCTGAGGGTCCCATTCAGGGTAAATCCCCCCTCCCCTTGCCCTTTGACCTAGTTCCCTACCAATAAGCGAGTAGAGATTGTCGATCCATGGCTAATACTCCACTCAAGGTTATTGAGATGAAATCAAGAAAATGTACGATCGAAGAGCTCAAATTAATTGTCATCCTTTAGATAGCCTAAGCATTGGAGTCATTAAGGCATTGATATAAAATGAAGAAAAAATGAGAAAGGAAACTTTCAGTTAATTAGTATGTTTTAGAAAACTTATAAACGAACTATTAAAGCCCTTATCAACTAAATCAAGGCCTGCCTTAATTACACGAACGAAATCATATTAATGTTTGGAATGATGGGCATGGTTGATCGAAAATAAACACATCAGTGTGTGCGTAGACGTGCGCATATATATATATATATATATATATATATATATATATATATATATATATATATATATATATATATATTCGCCCTTAATGTTTCTTTCCATAAAAATGAACATCACTTACACTATTTCTTATAAAAAAACTGTATAACAAAGTGAGGGAAAAGCAACATTAATATTTTGGCGGTTGCCTTCTTTTCAAGGGTAATCTTCATACTTTTATTTTTATTTTTAGATATATATGTGTATATATATATATATATATATATATATATATATATATATATATATATATATATATATATTCATACTTTTATTTTTAGATATATCTGTGTACGTGTATATATATATATATATATATATATATATATATATATATATATATATATATATATATATGTGTGTGTGTGTGTGTGTGAGAGAGACTAAGCGCGTGCGTGTAACCACAAGATAAAAAAATAAATGTTATATAAAGTGCTAAAAGATAAAGAACTTGACAAGCAGGTGCGTGTATATATATATATATATATATATATATATATATATATATATATATATATAAACACTTTTTAGTCGTGGGATGAGTGAGCCTTTGTAGAAATTTTAAGTTGAGTAGTCTTTCATATCTCCTTTGAATCATATGTGCAATATTAATATACATTATAATTCATACATAATGATGGCTCATTCTTTGTTTACTTCTAGAGTACCTTGAATTACACTGAGAAACGTGTTTGGTTTTTTCTCTCTATGTGACTCCAATTACTATATCTTCATTTGTATCGATTACTCATAAGTGTTTTGTATCTACTTATCAAGTTTCATTGTCATTGGATCGAGAGATCTACTTATCAAGTTTCATTGTCATTGATATATATATATATATATATATATATATATATATATATATATATATATATATATATATATATATATATATATATATATATATATATATATATATATATATGTGTGTGTGTGTGTGTGTATATATATGTGTGTGTGTAAAGATGAACATAGAGATGGAAACTAAGTAAATTGAAAAGAAATTACTGACATTTATTTCAAGTGTTATGTTTGGATATTTTCAATTATAGACACAAGAGAAAATGTGTTGTATAGAAAAAGCAACGCCTTTACCTTCAAATTCTGATGATTATTGGTATTAATAATATATATATATATATATATATATATATATGTGTGTGTGTGAGTGTGTGGGTAAAGATGAACATAGAGATGGAAACGGAGTAAATTGAAAAGAAATTAGTGTTACCGACGTTTATTTCAAATGTTATGTTTGGATATTTTCAATTATAGACACGAGAAAATGTGTTATATAGAAAAAGCAATGTTTTTACCTTCAAATTCTGATGACTATTTGTATTAATATTGTTTATATTTTTTGAGAAGCACTCGATAGAAAACAGGCTTTAGATAATTGTCTGAAATCTATCATAGAATAATCGGCACATAGGATTCGTGTAGGGACGCATATAGTCATGCATATAGCAATAATAATGCATTCGGCATCGGTTCTCTTTTTTAATCAAATATAAACACACACTGACATGCACACACTTATGCATGCGCACACACATGTTTCTCTCTCTGTATATATATAGAGAGAGAGAAACTATATATATATATATATATATATATATATATATATATATATATATATATATATATATATATATATATATATATATATATATATATATAGAGAGAGAGAGAGAGAGAGAGAGAGAGAGAGAGAGAGAGAGAGAGAGAGAGAGAGAGCAAGAGAGAGAGAGACTACACTAATGTGAAAATGCTTGTGAATTTAAGAATCAACATGGTCTCTCAAGAGAAAGGTCGAAATTCAATTTCTTTAAGGATCGTGCTACAATTTTATATTTCCAAGTGGAGATGAGAGTATTTAGCAATTTATAAGATGAAAAAAACCTACATAATAATACATAAGATAGAACTATCATGATTGAATTATTCGACGACCATGTTTTGAAATGTTAATTGCAGATCAACTCGATAGAATAGGTGGGTTGGACCATATATTTTCTTTCATGATGTTTCGTGATGCAGAGCTATCATTACCTAGGTTGCATTATTCGTTATTCGACAATTCGATTATTTGAGAATAATTAAGGAATAATTCGATGACCCCTTATTATTTGACCAAATTATACGGTGCCATGCCAGCTTATTTGGACAAGTCCGAATAGTTTTTGCATGAAAATTCGAAGGTTTTTAATCGAAGGCGCTTTCGATCGAATTTTTTTTATCGAAAAAATTTTCAATCGAAAAGATTTTTAATCAAAAATATTTTAGATTGAAAAGGTTTTACATTGAAAAAGTTTTATATTGAAAAGATTAAGATTGAAAAGGTTTTAGATTGAAAACATTTTAGATCAAAAATATTTTAAATAAAAAATATTTTTGATTGAAATTATTTTAGATAGAAAATATTTTACACGGTATTTTATTCATCTAGAATTCTTTGAGATTTAACATGATCAGGTTGATTATTCATATTTGAATTTTCAATTTTTTACTTTTAAACTACAATATATCAAATAATATGATAACACTTGATCACTCATCATAGGATATCACGACATTCCAGATCCTTAGATTTTGAATCGAAATCCACATAATATGAGTACATATCTTAATTTCTAAATTAAAAATCATTCGACATCATCGATATCATAACATTTGAATTAAAATCCACGTAATATCATTGCACATATTAACCTTTGAAATCCACATATAACTTTAGCTTTTAAGGTTTAGGGTTAGGATTTAGGGTTTATGATTTAGGTTATAGGGTTTAGGGGTTAGGCATTAGTGTTAAGGGTCTATGGTTTAGGGTTTAGAGTCTAGGGTCTAGGGTTTAGGGTTTTAGGGTTTAGGTTTTAGGATTTAGTGTTTTGGGTTTAGGGTTTTGGTTTTAGGGTTTAGGATGTAAGGTTTATTTAGCATTTAGGGTTTAGTGGTCAGGGTTTAGGGTTTAATGTTTAAGGTTTAGGGTTTATGCTTTAGGGTTTATGATTTTTGTTTTAAGATATAGGGGTTAGTGTTTAGGGATTAGTGTTTAGGGTTGAGGGTTTGCGGTCTAGGGTTGAAGGTTTAGGGTTTAGGGTTTAGGGTTAGGGCTTAAGGTTTAGGGTTTAGGCTTTAGCCTTTAGGGTTTAGGATCTAGGGTTTAGGGTTTAGAGTTTAGGGTTTGGTGTTAGGTTTTAGGGTTTAGGGTTTAGGCTTTATAGTTTAGGGTTTATGGTTTAAGGTTTAGGGTCTAGGGTTTAAGGTTTAGGGTTTGTGATTTTCACTTTAGGGTTTAGGGTTTAGTGTTCAAGGTTATGGTTTAGGGTTTAGGGTTTAGGGTCTAGGATCTAGGGTTTAGGCTTTTAGGATTTAGGGTTTAGGGTTTAGGGTTTAGGTTTTAGGGTTTTAGGTTAAGGATTAAAGTTTTAGGGTTTAGGGTTAAGGGTGTAGGATGTAGGGTTTAGGGTTTAGGTTTTTTATTTTAGGGTTAAGGGGTTAGGCTTTAGGGATTGGTGTTTAGGATTAGGGTTTATGGTTAGGGTTTAGGGTTTAGTATTTAGGGTTAAGGATTTAGGGTTTAGGGTTTATGGTTTAGGGTTTAGGGTTTAGGGTTTAGGGTTGAGGGTTTAGGATTTAGGGTTTGGGGTTTAAGGTTTAGGGTTTAGGGTTTAGCATTTAGGATTTAGGGTTTAGGATTTAGGGTTTAGTGTTTAGGGTTTAGGGCTTAGGCTTTTGGGGTTTAGGGTTTAGGGTCTAGGGTCTAGGGTTTAGGGTTTAGGGTTTAGGGTTTAGGATTCAGGGTTTTGAGTTTAGGGTTTAGGGTTTAGGTTTCAGGGTTTTGAGTTTAGGGTTTAGGGTTTAGTATTTAAGGTTTGGGGTTTAGGGTTTAGGGTTTATGGTTTAGAGTTTAGGGTTTAGGTTTTAGGGTTTTAAGTTTAGGGCTTAGAATTTTGGGTTAATGGATTGGGGTTTGAGGTTAAGGTATTTAGGTTTAAGGGTTTAGGGTTTATCATTTAGCATTTAGGATTTAGGGTTTTGGGTTTAAGATTTATGGTTTAGGGTTTAGGGTTTATGGTTTATGGTTTAGGGATTAGGGTTTAGGGTTTAGGGTTTAGGATTTAGGGTATAGGGTTTAGAGTTTAGGGTTTTGGGTTTTGGGATTTAGGGTTTAAGGTTTAGGAGTTAGGGTTTAGGTTTAGGGTTTAGGGTTTAGGGTTTAGGGTTTAGGGTTTAGGGTTTAGGGTTTAGGGTTTAGGGTTAGGGGTTTAGGGTTCAAGGTTAAGGATTTAGGGTTTAGGGTTTCTTTATCTAAAATATTTTGGATCTAAAACGTTTTAGATTTAAAGCCTTTTCAATCTAAAACCTTTAGGGTTTAGGGTTTTATGTGTTAAGGTTTAGAATTTAGGGTTTACGGTTTAAGAAATTTCCCACTTAATAAAAGAGTGAAGCACATGTTTGGATATAGGGAACTTGCATAACTCTTATGTGGTTTCAGGAGAATAGATAAACTAATGGAAGACTACATGTTTGAGGTACTTGTGTTGTATTTAAGAAATTAATCTATATCTTTTCTCCAAGCATAGAAAGGAAGGAAAGCTAGCCCCACTCATCAAGATGTTCATAACGGATCATCCCGCTTACACAATTTTATAACCTTTGTAGCCAAATGTGAGTTTTGATGCATAGCTCATCCTCATGTTATTCTCAAAGAACCTATAACATTAAGCTTGGAAAATAATGTGGGCATGTTATAGTGATTTCCTCATGGCCGATTGAACCCTTGTGCAACATTTAGCATTAATTTCATTGTATTTTGAGAATTTCAAAAATTTCAAGTTTCAGGGTATAGGGTTTAGGGTTTAGGGTTAAGGGTTTAGGATTTAGGGTTTAGGGTTTATGCTTTAGGCATTAGGATTTAGGCTTTAGGGTTTAGAGTATGGGGTTTAGGGTTTGGGGTTTAGGACTTAGGGTTTAGATTTTAGGGTTTAGGGTTTAGGGTTTAAGGTTTGGCATTAAGGGTTTAGGATTTAGGGTTTAGGTCTTAGGCTTTAGGGTTGGGGGTTTAGGACTTAGGGTTTAGATCTTAGGGTTCAGGGTTTGGGGTTTAAGGTTTGGGGTTTAGGATTTAGGGTTTAGGGTTTAGATTTTAGAGTTTAGGGTTTAGGTTTTATGGTTAAGGGATTGGGTTTTGGGGTTCAGGGCTTGGGGTTTTGGCTTTAGGATTTAGGGTGTGGGGTTTAAGGTTTGGGGTTTAGGACTTAGGGTTTAGATTTTTGGGTTTAGGGTTTTGGGTTTAAGGTTTTGGGTTTAGGGTTTTGATTTTAGGTTCTAGTATTTAGGGTTTATGGTTAAGGGATTGGGGTTTGGGATTTAGGATTTAGGGTTTAGGTCGTAGGGTTAAGTGTTTAGGGTTCAAGGTTTAGGGTTGAAGATTTAGAGTTTAGGATTTAGAGCTTAGTATTTAGGGGTAAGGGATTAGGCTTCAAGTTTAGAATTTAGAATTTAAGGTTTAGGATTTAGGGTTTAGGGTTTAGGGTATTGGAAGATAAAAAATTATGGGGAGATTTGAGAAATTTCCCACCTAATACAAGACTGAAGCACATCATTTTGGATATGGAGAACTTGCAAAACTCTGATGTGGTTTCAAGAGAATAGATAAACTAGTGGAAGAATATATGTGTAAGCTATGTGTGTTGTATATAAGAATATAGATTAAAAATGGAAATCGTGCCAAAGAGATCCATGGCATTTACATTTCACACTTTTAGATGATGTGAGTCTTTTGGGACGCTGATCAACAAATTGGTCATATTGTTTAATAAAGAAAGTGGATTATAATATGATATCATGTTTGGCTATATAAAAAAAGGCAACTTGTACTATTCCTTGTGGATGAGCACAAGAACATAGTAAGAAAAAATGAGTGTTAATGTAGCTCTTATTGATGAAACATATTTAATAGGTTTTTTATCTAAAAGCTTTTAGATCTAAAACTTTTTAGATCTAAAACTTTTTAGATCTAAAACCTAAAACCTTTTCAATCTAAAATCTTTTCAATCTAAAATTTATTCAATTTAAAATCTTTTCGATCGAAAACTTTTTCAATCGATTTTTTTTTTATCAAAAATCTTTTCGATCGAATTCTTTTTTGATCGAAAGATTATCGATCAAAAAAAGGGTCATACGAATTTTTATTCGAGGATATCCGGAAAATCTCAAATTTTTTGCATTTATTTAGTATTTTTTCATTATTCAATCGAATAAATGCAACCTACATCGTTACTACATTTTAGAGATATATTTTTGTAACCGACTTTTTCCTTTCAAAGAGTTAGAGATATGTTCTTCTCAGATAACTGTTTTTAGAAATGTTTTAGATAGGAATTTATCTCAAGAACATGTGCAATCACCATCCTCTCTTGACTATCATCAATTTCCAAGAGCCCCTACTTCTCTCTCTCTCTCTCTCTCTCTCTCTATATATATATATATATATATATATATATATATATATATATATATATATATATATATATATATATACATACATACATACATACATACATACATACATACATACATACATACATACATACATACATACATACATACATACATACATACATACATACATACATACATACATACATACATACATACATACACATTATGACATTCCTGCATCCATGTACTATGAGAGACCTTCTCTCTCTATCTCTCTCTCTCTCTAGTGAGGGGGTAGATGTTAAGTGTGGCCACCCCAAGTCTAGTGAATATTGCTCTTTTTGTGACACTGTCACTCCACATGTAAGTTTATGATATGAAGTGTAAGGTTAGCCATTGGGTGACCTGAATGGACTCGCAACTTTGAAAAATTTGCTTATATATTTGACAATGCAATGACTTTGAACTTTTCAATCAAATCAATGTACGTTCAATCATTATAACAATTACTTGATCAAAAGTAGCCAATGACCAATTTTTGACGTTCATGGAAATTCAGTAATTTATGTAGCTACTTCCTCAAAGTAGTTCGGTGTCATATGATATTTATATGGGAGTTTTTTAGAGAATGCCACATGGCATTTCTAGTTATTACTCCACCTTGGTAGCGAGAGGAGAAGGAAGTTAGCACGGGCGTGGCTGGGAGGTGAGAAGAACGCATTTTCTCTGTGTGTTGAGCGAAGGCAAACGTGTAGTCATGAAGACTAGCAAAAGATAAGTTGGTTCGCGATGTAATAGTGGTATCAGAGCTACGAATTTGGGCATGCCTCCGGCGCTGCAGATCGGAGGATTCGAACCCATGTCCTCTGCATGAGAGCATATGGCTTATCCAAGGCGACTATACTCCTTTGATGATGGATATTCCAGCAGATAACATACTAGAGCAGTCACCAGAGCGCGCACCTTCTTGAAGAGCATGAGCATTCGGCGAGCAACCAAATGTGATGACTAGATGCCTCAAGGTCCACAGATGGGGAAGCACATCTGGAGGCAAGGATTCCCTCAAGATACAAAGAGATACAAGTTTAGGACATTATAGAATAGTCATTTTTCATGATCCTTACATAAATTTCAGGAGCTATTTTGGATAAGTGGCCGTTTTGGGAAGGGGAAAAGAAGAGGCATTTTTCATAGATTGGTAGTAAAAACCATGCATAC
The DNA here is from genome assembly GCA_020310875.1 of Ceratopteris richardii. NCBI lineage: Eukaryota > Viridiplantae > Streptophyta > Polypodiopsida > Polypodiales > Pteridaceae > Ceratopteris > Ceratopteris richardii. The sequence goes on from CM035438.1 coordinate 66,758,737, forward strand.
TTATAGTCTAGTGTATTGACTTCCATATAAGATTAAGAAATCCAAATTATACCTCAGTATGATGGGAGTTTGAAGATCCACAAAACCCCCTTCCATCACTGTTGAGAAAAAATTTCAGCACCTGAATCTAAGAAACTCCCATTTTGGAAGAGGGAAAAAGAGATGCAATAGTTATGGATGGATGGGAAAAAGTATATGTACTAAGAGTATGGTGTATGGACTTCGTAGGCGAATCATTAGATTCATCAAAATGATAAGTTAAGGAGGAATTTTAGTTCCTCAAAAACCACCTTCCCGCACTTTTTGGAAAAAATTTCAATGCTAGATTTTATCAAACTCCACTTTTGAGAGTAAGGAAAAAGACCATTTATGAGGCTTTCCATGGATGAGTGCACACCTACATGAAGTATGGTGTATCCATGGAGAGGAGAAACTCCAAGAAAAGTCCATATTAGGATGGATTAGAACCTTGTTAAGAGCTCCCATTTAAGTTTTGGCATAAAAGCAAAAATCTTGATTTAGGCCTCTTTTGGGGAGAGAATTAGCATGCACAAAGGGAGGATTTGGGAAGTTGAAAAGAGGCCTAAGCATCTCCATATACCACTCTCTGAGATTATGGAGAGAATTTTAGCATTTGCTTGATGGAAGAATGCTTTTGGGCACCCAAAAATCACATTTTTACACTTTTTCTAGCCCCTCCAACAGTCCCCTAGTTTGGCAATGTCCTGCTTGGAATGGCCATATCTTGGGCTAGAAAACTCCAAATTGGACGTGATATGGCTCTTTCGAACAATTTTTGTGTTATTCACAAGCACTATAGTGAGGAGCCAGACTTTGCATTGTTCTGCTTGAGGACTCTATCAAAATACATGGGTTTTACTCCAATACCCTTTAATGCTTTCAGAGTTTTACTGCTTGAAAGAGCAACTGCATTCAGAATTTTTGGATATGCCCCAGGACTCCATGCTTCAAGGGCAGGGTACTTTCTTTGTTATTCAAGCTATGCAATGGCTGCAGGGATGTCAGATTTAAAAAGCATTGCTGGATACAGGAGAAAAGAGTTCTTGAGATATAGAGGTGATTTGCAAGAGCCAAGCTCTTTAAAAAGGCTCAAGGAATGACTTGATTTTTTCAAATTCTATATCTCAACAAATGTACATATACAGAAATTGCCCAATGTGATATAAGACATTGCAAATTTTTTTGGTGTAATTGATCCATGGCCTAATATTAATTGTTATTGATTCTCTGGTCAAAGTCATCTGATTGTAGTAGACATATTTCTTTTCAAAGCATAATAAATCATGAAATGTACATACATGACATCTTTTATTTCTCAAAGAAATAAAAGACATTGCAAATATTAAAGCTCTGTTTGAAATGTGGTCTTTTTCAGTTTGTGATATTGATACATGATTTGTCTGGAGATAGCCATATCCTTCTGATTATATTTGGCATGAGGTCCTTTGTAATTGTCTTCTAAAGAACCAATCAAAAAGCTCTCTGAAGGCATTGCTCTTTGTTACTCCTCCTCCTTTCCTTGTACACCTAAAGAAGCTTGTCCTTGCTTGATAATGAGATTTTTCCATGCCTTGGGTGTTCCACATGGCAAGTGGTTCTTTTTCTGCAAAGAATGCACCATGCACAAGAAGAATATGCTGGAAAGCAGAAGAATTTCATTAGATCTTTATTTCAATTAAAAATAAATAAATTGAATAAAATATCTTAGGAGCTCACCAAGTAGTATGTTATGTCTTTGGCACCCCATGCCTCTATGATGGTTTCTATAAGCTCTGTGGTCGCCTTTCTGAAATCTGTCACATAACTTTTTGATGTTACCTGCTGCCTCATGATCTTTAAAAGATTATCTAGTTTGACCCACACCTCCATTATCTTTTTTGCTATTTCTGGTCGTGACCTCACAAAATGTTTTCCATGAATTCCACATGGCATTAAGTTGTTTGCCATCATGGTTGCTGAAGAATCTCCTTGCTTTTGCACCTCCCATTGAGACATCCTGTAAAACATCACCTGTATTTTGTGAAAGCTTTGGATCTTTTCTTAGATGAACATCACCACCATGAAATCCCATTTCTGAAAGAAGACATTCACATTTTTTTATGCATTCATCTGCAAGAGTTGTAGGCTTGATAGAATATGCATAATCCAAGTGAAGACGGACCAACTTGTCAATGATTCTTAACTCTGCATGTAGTGTACATATGTGTACATTTGTCAATGCTATTGGAAGTATGGGATCCCAAATCATTGAAGAAGATGAGTAGTTACGAAGAATAACATTTTGTCTAGAAGGAGCCTCTTCACCCTCAGCTCTAGCAATCCATCCATTTGTACCTGGGCTTTGCATGCAGTACAAGCAAGGGTACTTAGAATTTGCTCCCCCATTTATACCAAACATGCATTTGAGTGTCTTTAGGTCTCCACTCAAATGCCACTCAACTTGAAAGTTTCCGTAGTCTTTGACATTCAACAATTCTCCTGCATGATGCCCTTGGATAAAATTTGGAATGTTTGTCTGTGAGAATAACCATTTAAGTGTTTTATGGCTCTCAGATGGAACTTGAGCACAACCAACCCACCATAACTCCATTTCTGATTGTACTTTGAGAGATGGAGTATCCAATTTCCCAAGGCTATAGTCCAAAGCTTTGTTCATCAGTGCAATGCTTATTCTCTCCATATTTTGATGTTTTTTAAGCTCAGCTTCATCAAGTTTGATTACAAATTTCAATAGACCAGAACATTCATGCTCTTTTATATTATAGAACTGAACCATGTATGTTTGAAGTTTTATAACATCTATCCATATGTTGTTAAATGCATTGTAAGTGAAATGTAACTTTTGTTTTCCTACTTCGTAAGGCATGTTACCATGAATATGTTTATATTCACCAAATACTGATGTGATCTTCTTATTCAAGCAGAGCCGAAACTTTCCTACATGATGGGGTCTAGGCAATCTAAAACTTCTAACTTTCTTAAATTTTAAAAATTCACACCAAACTTTTGAAATTGCTCTATAGCCTTTCCTACTCACTCCGACACTATCACAAATATTTTGAATTTGAGATGGTTCTAGTAAAAGATTCATTTCTGTCATGAGTTTTTGAAAAACAAAGCGTTTCAAGCATGTATTTTCATTTAGTTTCAATAGTCTTAAAACATCATTTTGACTCAAAATTTCATTACAGAAATGTATGCGCTCAAAACTGCTCGACATATTGAAACCTAGCACATTTGTCACATGATCTCTAACAATTTTCATTCTTTTCTTTTTCTGGCCAGATTTTTTCAGTCAGATCTAAAAAAGGTTTTACTCGTTTTGACCGCATTCTCAAACCTATAGGAGTTTCTTTCATTTTTTTAAAAGACTCTAACTGAAAAGATAAAGTGGATAATTTGTTTTCTAGCTCCCTCATATGTAAATTCTTCTGGTGTAGTGTGTTTTGTAAATAGTTTATGTATTGTACATAATTCCTTGAAATATCCCAGAGCCTTGAACAATAGCCTCGTAAACCATCCTCACCATCTCCCACAAATCTAATCAGATCATGAAGATTATGAAAAGGGGGGTACCTTCCAGTTTGTGGATCAATTGGATAAACAGATCCATCTGTCCATATGTCGATATGTTTCTTGCCTTCCTTTTGCAATCCATCCACTTCAAGAGGATGAAGAGCCCTTCGAAATACTTTTCTTGTCGTCGCATACTGCTGACTAACTGCAATGTTGATATGGAACTTTTCACAATGATTTCGATTGTTTGAAAGCTCAGAGAGAGTATTTGGGTTAACCTTCTCCATGGTCTGCTATGAAAAATGATCGGCAAGTGTCTAAAATGACGTGAAAGGGAGAAACAGGCTTGCTATGAAAAGTAGAGAAAAAAAGCGCAAAACGTCATTAGCACACATTATATAGGTCCGTGAACAAGAGGAAAATTCAACTTTTGAGGCGTAAGATATCACACAAACTTCGAGGTGTAAGATATGACACAAAATTTTCATGATTATATGATACAAGTTTCTCTCTCTTCAAAATTTGAATAAGATACGTTTTAAATGAACTTACACGGAATTTCTTAAAGGATTTGACAATTTTAATCCAGATTAAGCACAACTAAGTGAAATCCTTACACGGCCCTTTTTGGGCCGTTTTTCGCCCTAATGAAAAGTGCCCCAACGATCATAATTGTGTTCACACACATCACTACCAAAATATATTAGCATTTTTCATTGCATGTGTGTTGTATTTCTTATATATATATATATATATATCTATATATATATATATATATATATATATATATATATAGAGAGAGAGAGAGAGAGAGAGAGAGAGAGAGAGAGAGAGAGAGAGAGAGAGAGAGAGAGAGAGAGAGAGAGAGAGAGAGAAGTGCAGCTCTTGTTTTAAGAGAGGAAAAAGGTGGTATTATATTTTTGTCTAAAAGAGACAAAAGGGAGAGATTAAATATGTAGAGAGGGAGATAAAAAAATACGATTTCTACTGCTCTATTTTCATTTGACATGTCATAAAATTGAATGTAAATTCCCATTTTGTTGAGTAGTCAATCATCATCTAGCAAAGCTCTCGTAGATTCGCGTGCCATAGAGAAAATGATGCAACTATATAGCAAGGAGCCACAATCACTTTATACTGTTGAACTTCCCTGAAAACGTTAACGTCTTTTTTTTACTAACGTGTAAAAAGATTTTTTTTTTTTTAATCAAGGAAGTTTGGGAGTGCGTACTCTTCCAAATTTTAATTAATTGAGAATACAACTATACAAGTGAATGCGTTTAGCACCTATGGGACCCCCATATCCCACAAAGCATGGGCTACTTGTAGATTACTAGAAAATTTTACAAAGAAGGTTGATAACCCTCTCGTGCCCACTATGTGGGGCCCACTTGGTTTTGATCTTATTGCTCTCTAGGAAGAACACTCTATGATGTCTAAAGGGTAGGGGCTTCTTACAATTGGAAATTCTTTTGCCTAAAAGGAAAAGAGATTTTTCGATTGACCATTCTTTAGGAGGGCTTCCAAAGTCGGCTACAAAGCTCTCTTTCCATATTTTCCATAGAGCCTCCCCTCTCATAGCATTCCACTGTGCTGAGGAACATCTAATTGCTTCACCCCGCAGAGCTTGCTTCTAGTTGATTTGTCCTTGTAACAACATGCAAGACCGATTTTGATTTAGCGTGAATAGAAGAGGTGTCCCAAGTCTGCCATGCCACAAAGGCATCTTTTGCACCACACAAGGACCCAAAAAATTTTGTTAGCTTTTACATTGGTCTAGATTCTAGGGTGAAGGATTTGCCACATATGCACATAATTTTTTATCTCAATGAAGGGGTGCCAAAGGGATTGGAACCTAAAGTCCCACCTCTAGCTTAGCCAATCTAGACACCACTTCCTATTGAGCATGACATGAAATTCCACATCCTTGTTCAATCTTCGATTTTTCTCAAGGCTATTGCCATTCAGCCATCTCACAACCTCATGATGAGAAGATTCCTAACCTATGAGGAGGCTAGTCCTTGATCTTCCCCAAGCATTAAATCTACTCTTCAATAGATGTCATTCTTCATAGTCCACTCTTTTGGCCAGATCAATGTCCTTGAATCTAATCCACTAACAAGTTTATTGGTTCTAGATGTGTTTCCACAAACGGAAGACTTCCTTCCAAAGCTTTGTAGCTTTTTGGAGGTTCCAAGACTCCACACTTCTCATGCCCTTGATAGGGAACCAGATCAAATCATTATATATAATATCGTCTACCCATTTCCAATCTTAGTTGACTCTAATAAATTGTTTAACCTTGTTCCAACTCTTCCATAGAGAACAAACCAAGCTTGAGCCTTTGGGAGTCACCAAAACGGGGAGAATAGAACGGGTGAGAAGGTCGAGATGCTTGCACCCCATGAGACCCACAAGCTTAAGATCACTCCTATTTCTAAAAATCTTGGCCAAAGATGCATCACTATTGCTCCATGCTTTAATTAACCATTTTGCGGCTAACTTATTGGCCATTCATTCGATGTCTAGAATGCCCAAACCACCTTGATCCTTATGGCTAATGAAAGTAGTCCATTTAACTTTGGTGATACCCCTTCTATTAGTGTCACTCATCTAGAGGAAGTTCCTACAAATCCTCTCCACTTTGAAGACCTCTTGGTCTTTTGGTCTCCAAAGGGAGAATAAGTAAAGTATTGTGGAGAGAAGGAATGTGTTAATAACAATAGCACATCCAACCAAATTAATTTGAACACCTTTTCAGTACGTCAACTTGCTCTCAAGCTTGGAAAGAGCCCAGCCCCATTGTTACCCCATCAAAACATCAAATCCCATTGGAATACCTAAGAAGTGCAAGATTTGACCACTATGAATCAGCTAACAACCTGTATCAATAAACAATTGTGATGGATGCCGAATAACTACCCTAAAAGCGATTTTACAATGATTTATTTTGGATCCCAAAGCCTCACAAAAAGTTTTTAGACAACTCCATAAAGTTTCATTGCTTAATGTGTCGTTATGAACAAATACATTAGTATCATCGAGAAAAAGTTTCACGATCAATTTATCTTGATTGAGAGGTAGATTGAAGCCCTAAATACGACCTAAGTGAGCTTGATGTTTAACAAGTCAACTCACCCATCGGCCATGATAGCAAAGAGGAGAGGGGCCAACGGGCACCCTTGTCTAATAGAAGGTTTCAATATTATTGCTTGAGAGAGTTGATCATTTATGTTTACCACAACAATTGCATTTCCCAACAAAGTAGAATTCATCTTAATAAATTTTTGGCCATAGCCCATGTCTTTCAATGATTGGAGAATGAAGTCCCACTTGAGTCTATCATAAGCTTTGTGGAAGTCAATCTTAAGGTAGAGGACATGTTGCAGTGATTCCTCGGCAAAAACCAAGCCTCTCCAAACATCAATGATATCCTCGAAGATGGACCTCCCCTTAATGAACCCTTTTTGTAGAAAGAATTCCCTTAGATAGGAGAGCTTTGTAGAAAGAATTTCCTTTGATAGGAGAACTGGTCATTTAGATATGAAACTTTGTAGTTGGATATGCATGTGCAAGTCTTAAGATAGTTGCCTTCTGAAGTGATATGGTAGCTGCACTCACTTAAGATGGATGGCTTCAGGAGGCTATACGTTTCTTTGCGAAACAAAAGGAAGGGGTAATAATGCAAATGGTATATGCGTGGAGATCAATCCACATGCATACTATAAATCCGATTGGTACTCGTGATTTCTTTCCTTGAACGTTCGCATCATGCATCGTGAAAATTGCATGAAAGCATGCATATATGTGCATAGATACTTGTATCCGTGGATCAAATGAACTGGATTGCATTCCGTGGTACGGATGATCTTTCATTCGACATTTTTTATGGATTTAATGTTTTGATTCCAATTGCATTCATCATTTTCTGCATAAAGCGTTAGCATGTAGTGTGTGACTCTAAATGCGAATGTGGATATGAGAGCATCGAAAGTATTATGTGTCTGCTGTGCATTGTCATAGTATATACTTGATGCAATACAACTTATCGTATCATAAGATGTAAGAATCCTTGTGTTTTTATGTGCCATTATGCGTGTGCACATGTATGTGATGTGATGAAATGTTGATATGAGTAATACATATATGTGTTGAATATTGAGACTCTAAGAAGTATGCTCGTATGAATGTTGAAGAATAAATTTTTGTACTATTGATGTTTGTAAAAGAACACAAATGAAAGAAGAAGTGTTTAGTAGCAAAAAAAACATCAAAAGAAGCAGAAAACTTCATAGATTGATTAGATGATAGAGCTGATGAAGCCAAAACTAATAAAGCAAGTTCCTCTAGACTCAAATTGAATAAAATAGATAAGAAGAAGTGAAATTCTCAATACATAAGAAATACGATTGTATAATCAAAAGGTTTGAGTATCAACAACTCTAAAAAAAAAAGCATTCATAAGCTCTTTATATAGAGTTTTGCAAATAAATTTGCGCTGATGAACTGTTTCACAAAGGTAATGGAGGATAAATAAAGCACCAAAATAACAAAATATAACTAAAAAGATGTTTAACAACTTCGAATGGACTTTTTCGTAAAACTAATGGATGATAATTAAAGCACTAAAACAACAGAAAAAAAAAGTGCAACACTTTCCGCCTCAAGTTTTTTGTGAATATTCAAGCAATCCAACCAACTATTTGAATCTTTGTATCTTTGTTCCATCAAGAGCATTTGTCATCATATCTGCAAACTAATCTTTTGAGGATATAAAAGAAATCTCAATCTCTTTGGATACCAGCTTTCTCACGAACATAATGGTAATGAACTTCCATATGCTTGGTACATGCATGGAAAACTGGATTAGCTACCAAATGTATACTACTCATATTAAATTTGAGTTACATAAGGAAGATGCAAATCTTCAAATAACTTTTTGAACCACATTACTTTCCATGTTAATGCTGCAAGCACACAATAATCTGCTTTTGTAGATGAAACTACCATTGTTGGTTGTTTCATTGAACTCCAAGATACAAGTTGATTTCCAATTATCAATAAGTAGTGCCTTATGTTGTATGGATCGTTTTTTTCCTGCCCAATTTGAATCACCAAAAGCTTTAATATCTAGGTTAGTATTATGTGAGTAAAATAAACCACCAATTGCATGCCCTTGAGCTTATGGAGACTCAAAAAGACCTTATAGGCATGCGATAAGTGCAAAGAAACACACTATGTACTTTGGATCATCAAGGAGAATGAGTCGATACAAAACAAATAGGTTTGCAGGTCAACTAGCTCAAAAAACTTACTATCTATGGAAGAGACAATGAACTTCAAATGCCCATAGGGACCAGGGTGATTAAAATTAGAAACAATCCTTTTATGGGAGTGATAGACATAGGGTTGAGTGAATGCACAAAATTATAAGTAATAAGCAAAATATGCTATAGGAATGAATGCAACATTCACCGGTGGTACTTCCTATTTTTCAAGAATACATAGAGATTGACCCCGAGAGAGAAAAACTCAGATTTATCCCAATCTGCTGAACCAAATGCTATGAAAATTTATAAGCATAAACTAAACACTACGAGCTTTCCAATGAGACATCTTTCACTCAATTTGAAGCTCTTGAGAGAGAGCAGAAGCCTCTGCAAGATTAATGTTGGCGAAGAAGATGATGGAGAGAATTGAAGGAGCTATACAATGATGGTCACAAGTGTATGTATATTGCTTCCATGTATTGTACAAGTGATTTCAAGTCCTTATATAGACTCTAGGATTGTTCCACGACTTCTACAAGTGAAGTTTGAATTCAAATGAAGGTGGGAATGGTTGTCGGAGGGAATCAATTCACTATCCTACAATCTAGGAAAAGTGAAGATCTAGTTTGATCTACTTTTAGGTGATTTGATTGCTTGATTGAATGCAAATTCAACCACCACAAATTCGTGGGATTTAGGCTTTATCTTTCTACCTTTACATATGTAAAGCTCAAGGCTTTTACAACGGTAAATGAACCCTCAAAAAAATTCAATAAATGAGCATAAGAAAAAGAACTCTCCAACGAATATTCTTTCGATGCGATAGCCTTTGATGTAAATCAAATCCACCTCAAGCATAGTGTAAGCTTGATGTTCCAATAGCTCCCCCTCAAGCTAAAGTATGCTTGAGTCTTCGTTCTCTAATAGGTTGAATACCTGCCATAGCTTTGAATCTACAAAGCTTTATTCCATCAAGTGCCTTCGTCATCATATTTGTTGCTTGCTTTTCAGTAGGAACAAAATAAATGTCAATCTCGTTTGCCATGAGCTTCTCCCTAATGAAGTGGTAATGGACTTCTATGTGCTTGGTTCTCGCATGGAAAATAGGATTTACCACTAGATGCATGGAACTTACATTATCTCCAAATATGTGAGGTTTGGAAGTCACAAGTCCCAAATCTGTATACAATGTTTTTAACCATATTGCCTCTTGAGTTGCTATGGTCAAGCCTTTGTACTCTGCTTCAGTTGAGGATAAAGCAACTGTTGGTTGCTTCTTGGAACTCCATGACAGTAGCTTCGAACCTGCAAATGCTAAGTAACCAGATGTACTTTTTCTATCATCCTTAGCTCTTGCCCAATTTGCGTCTGAGTAGATTTTGATATCCAAATCTGAAGAGTAAGGATAGAATATACCTTCGTTGATTGTACCTTTGAGATACTTAAGTACTCTCTTAGCTGCATACATGTGTGGTCTTCTCCGTGAGTGCATGAACTGACTAAGCACTCCCAAACTATATGAGATGTCTGCCCTTGTATGAGTAACATATATCAAGCTACCTACCAAGCTTTGATATTCTTTTAGGTCTTCAATTTTCTCACCTTCATAAACACTAAGTTTATGATTCATCTCCAAAGGTGTACTTGCAGACTTAGTGTTCTCCATTTTGGACTTGAGAAGGAGATCCTGAATGTAACTTCTTTGAGTCAAATACATTCCTTCATTTGTATATATCACCTGCATACCTAGGAAATATGTGAGCTCACCTAGGTCATTGATTTTGAACTCCTCTTGCATGTGTCTTTTGATCCTTTGAATGCCATTTAGATCATCACCTGTCACAATAATATCATATACATATACACATAGATAGATAACCTCATTGTGATCCCTTTTGATGAATAGAGAAGGATCTAAGCTTCTAGCTTTGAACCCTTGATCTTGAAGATATGTAACCAACCTATAATTCCAAGCTCTAGGAGCTTGTTTCAATCCATACAATGCGTTCTTAAGTCTGCAAACATAAGATGGATTATTAGGGTTTTCAAAACTTGGTGGTTGTGACATGTATACCTCTTCACTTATCCAACCATTTAAGAATGCATTTTTCACATCAAGTTGGAGGAGTCTCCAATTCCTTGCAGTAGCTACACTTATCAATGTCCTAATTGTAGTCATCTTTGCAACTGGTGTGAATGTTTCCTCGTAGTCTATACCATGGGTTTGTGGGCATCCTTTGGTAACTAATCTTGCCTTGTACCTGCAAACTAATCCATTTGAATTTCTTTTAACTTTATATACCCATCTGCAACCAATTACCTTTTGATTCGGTGATATTGGAACCAAATCCTAAGTGTCCATCTCCTTTAATGCATCTATTTCTTTTTTCATGGCCTTTTCCCAATTAGGGTTTCCCTTTGCCTCTTCATAGGTTGAGGGTTCCTCTGAAATAGATTCTTTTGCCAAGTATATTGAATGCTTCGTAACAAATGTGGAATCATACCCATAACTTTCTGGTTGTTTCTTCTCTCTTGCTGAACTTCTAGGTACTTGTTTGGAGCGTTCTTCAACCTCTTGCATCTTTGCTTTGCCTCTTGACTTCCATAGCTTGTAATCCTTTTCTCTTTCATCTTGGTCATCGTCTGTATCACTTCTTCGATCCTGGGCCTATGTATCATGCTTGCTTCCTAATTGATAAGAGTCAAAATCAAGATCATATGGTAGTGTTACCTTTTGTTTGTCTTCATCATACCAAGACTTGTGTTCTTCAAACACAACATCTCTACTTGTAGTGAATTGCTTCGTTGATGGATTGAAGAAATTGTAACCCATCTGAGTTGAATCATATCCAATAAACATTGCCTTTGTTGCCCTCTCATCTAGCTTAGCTTTTATTTGTGATGGTACATGAACATAAGCTAAAAAACCAAAAACCTTGCAATGTCCAAGACTAGGCTTTCTTCCATGCCATGCTTCATAAGGAGTCATACCTTGAAGTGATTTGGATGGTAGTCTATTGACAAGGTACGCAGTAGTTGAAATAGCTTCTACCCATAGATAATGTAACAACTTCTTCTCTTCAAGCATTTTCGAGCTGATCCAACCAATGTCTTGTTTCTCCTCTCAACAATTCCATTTAGTTGAGGAGAGCACCTAGTAGTCACTTCCGTTTTGATACCTTTGTCCTGCAAGAACTCATCAAACTCTTTGGAGAAGTATTCTCCTCCTCCATAAGATCTAAGCATCTTTAGTGATCTACCTGTATGATTCTCCACATGTGCCAGATACTTCTTGAAGCAATCAAACACTTCATCCTTACTCTTGATAAAGTATAGAACAATCCATCTACTATGGTCGTCAATAAATGAGACATAATACCTTGATCCTGCGAATGACGATTCTTGACTTGGTCCCCATACATCTGTATGTACTAAGTCCAATAAGTTGTTGTGGATGTAGCCTTTGTGGTTGAATGGTTGTCTTTGTGCCTTCCCAATCTGACATGCATCACACCTGTTGATCATGTGTTGCTTTGATATGTTCGGCAGTCTTAGAACACTTTGATCCCTGCATATACCCTTCAAGGTTTTTTCATTCACATGAGCAAGTCTCCTGTGCCACACTTCAAGCTCACTTAGGGTTTGAGACCCAAAGTTGAATAGAGCTATGTTCCTGGTTTCTCCTACTTAAAAAGTAAAGATCCTACCATGCTTCTTACCTCGGGCTATCTTTTTGAAGCCTTGACATGGATCATCCACAAAAGCTCCATGTTTGGTGAACCTAACTTGCAAGCCTTTTTCAACTATTTGGCCTACACTTATTAGGTTTTTAGTGATAGTGGGTACATAGAGAACCTTACTTAGAATGTTTGTCTTGCCATTGGAAGCTTTGACATTACCAATCTTCTCCACATTGTGCTTTGTGTTACCCCTTGTTTGCACTTCATGTCTATGCTTTGGACTTTCCAAATCAGATAGAAGAACAATGCTGCCTACAACATGATTCGAACATCCTGAATGTATGTAGAGCAAATGATCATCTTCTTTAACTTCTTTGTGGCTTAGTTTCATATGAAGCAATGAGTCTTCATGTGGTTGATCGTCTGAATAATTGTTGTATTCCCTTCTATTATAGCCTCTATTTTTATTGTTGAAGTTGTGTCCACCTCTACCTCTATTGCTGCCATATCCACTTGTTCCACTTCCTTTATAGGTCTTCCCATTGAACCAACAATTTTGAGTGGTATGGTTGGTCTTATCGCATATGGCACAAGGTTGAACATTTTGACCTTTGGCTTTTTCTTGCTTTGGTCCTTTCTTCTTCCCTTTCCACTTGCTCTTGCTTGCAAAGTTGGCTTGGGAGGTCTCTTCTTCATCTTCTTCCTTCTTCTTGTCTTTCTGCTTCTTATCCTTCTTATCTGCATATAGAGCACTAGTTGAATTAGCATGATAAGAGTTACCTTCCTTTATGCTATTCTTGGCTTCTTGAATGAAGAGTTTCCCAAGAAAGATGTTGAAGTCTGGAGTTTGCATATCCATGATCAGATCATAAGCCGTTGTGAAGGATTGCCATTGCTTATCACTTCGAATGCCGTTGAGAATTTGCCTCATGATGACCTCTTCTTAAATCAGCTCTACGATGGATGCTAACCAATCCGCAACCTCCTTGACCTTGGTAACAAACTTTGTGATGGTTTGTTTAGGTGTCTTCTTCATTTGGTTGAACTCGTTCCAAAGATGATTCTTTCTTGCTTTGGTACTAGCAAAAAAGAAAGTCTCCAGGGCATCCCAAGTCTCTTGAGATGTCTTGCATCCTCTAATATGTGGTAATAGAAAGTCAGAGATAGATTTTAGTATGTACAACCTTGCTTGAGAATCCCTTGTGCACCAAAGTGTGAGCTTATCTGTCTCCTCTTGTGTAGGTCCTCCTTTGCATTTTGGAATAGGCATAGCTTCATCACTTGCTACAATTCCATAAAGATTTCTACCTTGCAAATAGGCCTCCATCCTAATTTGCTAAGTGGCGTAGTTGTGTCGATCAAGCTTCTCGAACATTGAGGGAAAGCCGTCACTCATCTTGATCTAGCTCTGATACCACTCAAAGAACTTGGAGAAGCTTTTAGAAGGTAGAGAAATGTGTTTCAAAGCGACGAAGTTTGGTCCAGCCAACCGGCACAAGACCAGCCCTTGAGCTTATGGAGACTCAAATAGACCTTATATGCATATGATAAGTGCAAAGAAACACACTATGTACTTTGGATAATCAAGGAGAATGAGTCGATACAAAACAGATAGGTTTGTGGGTCAACGAGCTCAAAAAACTTACTATGTAGACAATGAACTTCAAATGCCCATAGTGAACAACATGATTACAATTAGAAACAATCCTTTTATGTAAGTGATAGAAATAGGTTTGAGTGTATAGAATGCACAAAAGTATAAGGAATAAGCAAAATATGCTATAGGAATGAATGCGACATTCACCGGTGGTACTTGCTATTTTTCAGGATTACGTAGAGATTGAACCCGAGACAAAAAAACTCAGATTTCTCCCAATCTGCTAAAACAAATGCTATGAAAATTTATAGTCATAAACTAGAAACTAATACCCTTCCAATGCACCATCTTGCACTCAATTTGAAGCTCTGATAAGAGAGCAGTAGACTCTGCAAGATTACTATTGGCGAAGAAGATGATGCAGAGAATTGAAGGAGCAAGACAATGATGGTCACAAGTGTATGTATATTGCTTCCATGTATTGTACAAGTGATTTCAAGTCTTTACATAGACTCTAGGAGTGTTCCAGAACTTCTACAAGTGAATTTTGAATTCAAATGAAGGTGGGAATGGTTGTTGGAGGGAATCAATTCACTTTCCTACAATCTAGGAAAAGTGAAGATCTAGTTTGATCTACTTTTAGGTGATTTGATTGCTTGATTGAATGCAGCTTCAACCACTATAAATTTGTGGGATTTGGGCTTTATCTTTCTACCTTTACATATGTAAAGCTCAAGGCTTTTACAACGGTAAATGAACCCTCAAAAAAATATAATAAATGAGCATAAGAAAAAGAACTCTCCAACCGATATTCTTTCGACGTGATAGCCAAAATCCACCTCAAGCATAGTGCAAGATTGATGTTCCAAGAAGATTCAAATTCAAAATAAGGCTCCAAATATCTTTATAAATACATGGCTTTTTAGTCACGGTTTTGTACCTCCAAGAGCAGAGATTTATGCCATATCAAAGTATGTTTTCAAGGCACATATATGTACCAGCTTTTCCATTGTACTTTACAATCAATATACATTCCTTTTCATGATCATTTGTTTCCATACTTTCATGCTTTTGTGAGTGTACTATTCACTGTCATATCTCTCAGCTTTTTCGGTGAGCTTGTAGAGATGATTTCTCTGATCATGACTCATCATTTCCAATGATTCAATTTGCTAAAGTTAGGTCTCTAAGTCTACTACATAGTCACAAAGTTTCATTTAATTTGGAGCTCACAATTCTGAGATATGTTCATTCGAAGTCATATATTTCTCTTCATACTCTACTTCTCTGTTAGTACTCCATCAGAATAGTGATTTTCTTAGATATTTTTCTCAGCGTGTAGTTGGTCATTTGCCATTATTTAAACCATGTTAGATTCAACATATCTTCTACTATATTCCTACAAAATTTCATATTGCATCTTGAAATCATGAGATATTAATAGATCTTTTCTCACTAATCTAAGGTCTCCTATAGCCCATGAAAATTGGGAGGATGTTGTAAGTCAATTGGTGTTGTGGAAAGAGATTTTTTCAAAACAAGGAATAGGTGTATGAACAAAAATAGCAAGCTTTTTACCCTTGGTTCAACTTATACGTATCTATTTTGATTCATCTTTTTGAGAGTGATCTTCCAAGATACATATGGTGTCTAATACATACTTTGGCAATCTTAAAGAGCCCAATAATATCTCTGGAGTTCATTTGGTTGGTGTAGTGCAAAGTTTTTGCACCACCATTTCATTTTCATCCACTACAAATCCATCTCTGCATAGTGGTATCACAACAAGGTTGGACAACATGGTAGATGGAATTCCCTTCATCAATTGACAAATTGGATAGAGGTAACTACTCAGCGTGGTCATTAAGGATGGAAGCTTATCTTGAAGGCAGGAATTTATATGGTTATATATCTGGAGATGAAGTTATGCCGAGTTTCAAGAACAAAGGTCAACCTACACAAGAAGAGCAAGAAAGATTGAACACATGGTGCTCCAAGGATGCACTTGCAAGGTCCTATCTCCTCAACTCTATCTCATATTTTTTGTTGCCTCACATTAGAAGTTGTAAAACATCTCAAGAAGTGTGGAATGCACTTGAAGCCTTCTTCTCTTCAAGTACAAAGGCCAAGAACCATCAACTATGGCTGGACTTCACAACTCTCAAGAAAGCTCCCAAACAAAATGTGACTGATTTTGTCACAAAGCTCAAGGACAAAGCAATCACTTTGGAAGGATTGGAGATGTAATAGAGGAAGAGAAAATTGTAAGGCAGGTCATCGATGGCTTGAAGGTAGATGACAAGTGGGAAGCATTCACCATAGCTATGGATCTATACATGGATATGCATGTACCAAATTTCAATACACTCATAGGACAACTACTTACTCAAGAGGCCAAGCTTATCAAGAATGGAGAAAGCTCCAAAGGTAATCAATCTTATCCCTTCTTTACTGATAAAGGAAAGTCCAAAGAAAACAAAGAAAGAGGAAAGAAAGTGGATGATGAAGCAAGTACACATCAAGCTAACTATGCAGGTAGAGGAAGACATGGTAGAGGTAGAGGCAGAGGAGAAAGGCAAGGCATGGGGAGATCCCAAGTCTCTAATTCATGCTCTTTTTGTGAATTAACTAATCATACAACTGAAAATGGATTTAGGAATTCCAAGAATCAAAGAGGCAGAGGATACAATGGAGGAAGTTATGGCTACGCTAGAGGAAGGAACAACAACTTCAATGGCTACCACAACAACTACAACCATTCAAACTATCAAGGAGGCAATAGGGGAAGAAGAGACTTCAATAACAACACACAAGACTCAAATCAAGAGGACTCGTTGCTAATCATGAATATGGCCATGCCACAAGGTAAATTTGATGAGCATGTTTTCTACATAGATTCAGGTTGCTCCAATCATGTGGCATGTAATCAAGCACTCCTATTAGATTTAGAAGATCCAATTAACAAGCATGAAGTGCAAACAAGTGATGATGCAAGGCATTTGGTGGAAAAGAAAGGAAACGTGAAAGCACCCGATGGAAATATCAACCTACTTAGCAAGGTAATCTATGTCCCTACCATCACAAAGAACTTGATAAGTGTAGGATAGATTGTGGAAAAAGGCCTACAAGTTAGGTTCACAAATGTATAGGCCATCTAAATTTATCATATAATTCTTTTGATATTACGTTTATTTCTGAGCTCGAATCTAGTAAAGCTAAAGCTATACAAGAACTTTTCCTATCTCCTAAATTTACTTTGACCTCTGGTGTTCCCTTGGCCCAAAAACTCTTTCTGTAATTGCTTTTAGATTCTTCTTGTATATTATCTGGAAGTATAGGTCCTAAAAAAATTTTATTAACATATCCTTCACTTTCTTCTTCATCATCAGAATCAGAAGAAAAGGAATCTTTAGAAATATGAGTTACATCTACATTGTCATGCATTTCAGTATCAGTATTTAAGGGAAATCTTTTTCTTTTAATCATCTTAATAAAGTTATCTTTAAATTCTAATTTAGCTATAGTAAATAATTGTTCAAGTGACATAGTCACTTGACTTTTTAAAATAATATCATAAAGTATTTCCTTTGTGTCATTTTTTTGTTCAAGTTCTGAAGTTAAAATAGCTTTTGGAATTCTTTTGATTTTCTTGGTTTTTTCCTCATTTTTTTCTCTTTCTTCATTAGTCTTAGATTCTAATTCATTAGGTTTGTTTGATGTCTCTGGTTGTTTGCCCTCCCTTATATCTCTTCTTTTCTGCTCAATTGGATCTAAATTTGTATTTTCATTAAATTGTACATTTTTAGGTTCTTTTCTTAATTGTTTTCTAGTTACTCTTTGATTAGACTCATCTAAATCTTGTGTTTCATCCCTTTTTCTCTTTTCTTACACATTTGCAATATGTGAGAAGATAGAGAAATTATCTATAGGTGAGTTCCATGCAGTTTTGTTCATTATATAATCTCTAGCTTTTATCAATGCTTCTATTGAATAATTTTTTGTTTCTTTTGATGTATCATCATCTAGATCACTTTCATCACATTCTAATCTAACCCCATATGAGCTTCTTTGTGCTTCTGATATATTTTCATATAGTTTTTGCATTCCACCTTTTCCCCAATTTATAGCTAGAGGGAGGTGGGTGCGATAGTCACATAGTTTTTTTATCAATATCGATAACTAGTTTTCTTTCTTTTGCCTCTTTTAATGATTCACAGGCATAAAACATATGTTCAGTGGAGTCACACCAAACACATCGTCGGGTGGGTGCACCTCTTCGTTCATTATTCAGAGCTACTAGTTGATTCTGAGCTATTGGTTGATTCATTACAGGTGCTATAGGTATAGGATTCATTTGTGGGGCATGAGTAAACTGAGGACCTAGAATTGTTCTATCTTGACTAACTAAGGAATGAACTGTGTTTTGAAGTGTTGCCACTTCCTTAGATATGTTCGTATGCATTTGCATCATATTATCTAGTTTATTAAATAGTATTTCAAACTGTAACTCACTAGGCACTTTAGATGTTGATGCTTGTTCAGTTAAACTAGAGTTTGTATTAATTTTAGGATTTTGAGTAGTTGGTCCTACTGTTGGAAAACTTAAATTCATATCATATAATAATGATTGTCTCTGTTTCATTTGTGCTACAACTTCAACTACTTGTTTAAGTACCCCCCAGTCCTCTGTTAAACCATATCTTTTTCCAGGTTCCTCTAGTCTTCTTTCTACTTCACTTCTAATGTCTGTAGGTAAAACTTTTAGGAAATAAAGTACTATATCTGGAGTAAGTGTAGTCCTATCTTGTTCAGGTAATTGTGAAAATCTCTTCATAAATTCCCCATGTAATTGTATAAGAGATATTTGGGAGTGCTAAGCCACTTCATAAATCCCTCCCTACTGTGTTGACTAAAATCTTCTAAGTAAAATTCTTTATGCATTTGTTTTTTAAATTCTTCCCATGCAAGTGCTTTATGAGGTTCTATAATACTAATGGCTGAACCTATTGCAAGTCTTACTAAAAATGTTACCCATTTATCAATTGGCAAACCGTGTAGTTTTGCTAGGTCTTCAAAAGTGTCTAAGTAATTAGTTGTGTTAACTCCAGTAAATTTACCTTTTTCTTTTAGCATAGCTTCTACTACTTTTTGGCCTTGAGTTTCTGACATCATATTTTTAAATTACTCATCCATTTTGATATGTATGTTAGAACTAGACCTAAGTTTCTTAATATAATCCTTAACTTCTTCTTGAACTTTAGATTTCTGTTCTCTTACCAAACTAACTAAGTTGCCTGATTCCAGCTTTACTTAAATTAAAAACCTTTAAACAAATTTTGAAAAATAAATGCTAACTTTCCAAATGAAAATTCTTAATGAATTTTCAAACTAAATTATGCTATTCTAACAATCCTTAATAATGAAATCTAGATACTAACTTTTCAAATAAATTTCTTTTTGATTGTTTTAATTAAAATTGTTCTAATCAAACAATCTTAAATAAATACTATCTTTTAAATAAGAATTCTTTTTTAGTCTAACAATTCTTACTATTTTAATGAAAATAAATTCTAACTTTCAAATGAAATGAAATTTAAATCTGGCAATTCCTACTATCTTAAACTTTCCTAAAATCCTACTTAAATAGTCACAAACAAATGCAAGTTAAGAAAATATACCTGACACCTGACAGTTGGAGCAGAAGCTAGAGTGCATGTGAAATTTTCAAGTTACATTTATTGAGCATAAATGCCTAATACAAAAATCTAAGTGCTGTGAGTGCAAACGTTTTTCTTCAAAATCTTGATGGTAAGGGTGTAGAGATGAGGTTTACTACTTGCCTATTCCCGTGGAGGTGCTCAGAGCATAAGCTCAGCCCTCAACAACCAGGGAATTACAAGGTTTGTAATATCTGCCTCTGCAAGAAGACGATCACCTCAAGCTGCCGCAACCATGTCATCTAAACCAAGCTAATGCATATGCAAGAAAAAGAAAAGTTTTTATACCTGTCCCGCTGTGCCGTTGATTCACGTCGGGTTCAAAATGTGGGAGCTATTTCTGACGACTGGCAGATCAATTCAGTCGTCTCGCTAACGGCGCACGCAGGGTGACTATGCAGAACAAGTATAACTTTTCCTAAGGTCCAAAGGGTAAAGCGTTCCTATATCTTTCTATAGCGTCAAAATAAGATGGTGAGATAAGTTTTTCACTAACTACTTGATCTTTAATGCTTTCAGTTTTGTTTGAATCTTCTTGAAAAGTATCATCGTTTCTATCTACAGTTGGTGGGAAAAGTTCTTCACTATTCTCAATGCTAGGTGGAACAGTGGAAAGTAAATGTAAAGTTCTATTAGGATCATGCAAAGTTTCTTTAACTATCTTATTTTTAACTAACTCTTCAAATTCTTCAACTGGTTTACGAAATAATAACTCAAATGTAGCTGGAGGTAGAAAGGAACTACTTGAAGAAACCTCTTTAGAAATAAGTTGAAAATGACACTAGATTAATGATCAAATTTCTATACACACTTATAAGATAATGTCATAAAATGTTAACCTATCCAAGCTTAATGAATAACCTATACAAGCTAATCAATAGTTTAAGCTAAGTAATTCTTTTCGCTGCAAATCTTCACTTCCTCAACAGGGCTGCAATTCTTCAGAAAATCATATCTGAAAATCACATGAATCTCCAGTTCACCAACAGGGCTCTGAAAATCACATGAGAGAAATTAGTATGCATTTTATAAAAAATTAACACTCATTTGAAACTTAGCATAATTAGAAACACTTAGCTCAATATAAAATATTTAACTTCCTAAAACACATATGTATTTAAGTACATCCATTTATTTAAACATATACATTGCAATAAATAATTCATTTCTATGATTACTTTAATATACATCAAACATATAAATACATTGTTTCATATACTTATACATATTCATACATAGTATATAAGCTTAACATGCATCACATGCATACTAATACACCTCATATGCATACATGCACATGCATAAATGAATATGCATAAACATATATGCACTAACATGCAACAAGCAATCATACATATGCACTAATAACCATGCATTAACATACATGCACATGCATAATTACACATACATAAACATATATGCACTAACATACATATGCATACCATACATATACATACATACATACATGATATGCACACACATGAACATGCAAATTAAACTACACTAACATAGCTCACAAGCATGCATTCATATGCATAAATGAACATGTAAAATGCACTAACATAAACATGGGTTCAATTAATGACTAAACATGCTATCATAATACATGGGTATAAGAACTTAGGTATCTATCAAAGCTAAGGGTTGAAGAAGCTTGGGTTAAGGGTAAGAAAAGAAATGGAAAGGATAAAGAAGATAGAATAGGGTAATTATATGGATAAAGAGAGGTGGAAGGAATAATGAGATCTTTGGAAGGAATCAAGGCTAAAAGCTTCTTCTTTTTGCTAACCTTTGAACACAAAAAACATTAGGATAACAATTATACATTTAACAATCAATCTAATTAATTAAACACACACACATACATAAATAGATATATAAACATATATACTTATACATATATTAACACATAAACATATATTAAAACATATATATTTATCATATAAAAAACATTCATTCACACACACAGAAATACTTATATTAAAAACAAATACATATATTCTTATATAAGTATTCATGCATACACATACTTAAATACATATAATTTCTCATACATAAATACATATTCTTTTTCATAATTAAATATTAAAGTCATAAAAATCTATTATAAAATTATTAAATACTGTATATATTAATATATAAAATAACCATATAATATATATATTAAGTAAACATAAAGTATTTAAAAAAACATAATATAAAATAATAAAAATAAATATAACTCTCTCTCTCTCTTTCTCTCTCTCTCTCTCTCTCTCTCTCTCTCTCTCTCTCTCTCTCTTTTTTTTTTTCTTTCTCTCTCTCTCAGCACCGGCGGCTGTCTGTTGGCTACAGAGAGAGGGATGGAGGGAGGAACATTAAATAAAAAGAAAAACAGAAAATAATAAAGTAAAAAAAACAAAACAAAACTCTCACCTCACTCTCTCTCTCTCTCTCTCTCTCTCTCTCTCTCTCTCTTCTCTCTCTCTCTCTCTCTCTCTCTCTCTCTCTCTCTGTGTGTGTGTGTGCTGCGCACGCAGCTCAGCTGCGCCGCCGGTAGAGAAAGAGAGGGAGAGGGAGAGGAGATTTATATCATTAAAGATAGGGAGAGGGGAAAAAGAAAAAGATCAGAAGGAAAAAGGAAAAAAAAAACAATAATGAAAGGGGAAAAAGAAGAAGAAAGGAATGAATCAGAAAATAAATCTCTGCACTTGCTAAAAAAATTTGCTTTCCATAAATTGAAGGACAAGAGAGATGGTCTTCTCTCTCCTCCTGTCAGATAGCTCACATAGAACTAAGTGCAAAATTTGACTATAGTCTTTAGCAAAAAGTAAGTACCTGAAAATCACATGAGCTTGTGAGTACATACTCCCCTCTTTAAATAGATGAGAGTAGTCGACCATAGCCCACATTTATCCTTAGATAACTGAACCAACCTTCCTAAATTAACTCCTCTTCAACTCAAGAACACTCAACCAGAAAAAAAGGGTGGAAATTTCACAACAATGAAGAAAAGCCCCAAGCAAAGTGTGACTGATTATGTCACAAAGGTGAAGGAGATTTCAAATCAACTTGGAAGCATTGGAGAGGTAATTGAAGAGGAGAAAATCATTAGACAAATCATAAATGGAATCAAAGCAGATGACAAGTGGGAGTCCTTCACAACAACTAGATGATCCAAATCCTTATCTTTCAACAACTTCCAACCTTTTGTATTGCTTCCATTCTCCCCTTGTGATGGGTCCTTTTTTCCCTATGATTTGTTGATTATGGGCTCTCCTGGCCCTAAGACTTCAACTCTAAAGTCCTTCTCATTCTTGTTTGATGAAAGTGCACTACAAATGGTAGTGTAACATTGAGAGGAATTAACTCCCATCCAATTGAGAAAATCTTCTTCTTCATAGATGCCATTCAGACCTAGGGACTCTAGTTCTTTTTCTTTTGGTGATTTCAATGAGATGGCAGTGCCCATCCATGCATGGTCAGGCCATATATCCATGTGCAATTTTTTGAGCATATCCTGGTTGTGATGCCACATGCAATTATGCCCCGAGTCCTGAATCACCTTAGCATATCAAAGCCAAGGTCACGCTAGAAGTGGAGGAAATCCTCTAGGTGAGCAAGGAAGTCTTAGGACTACAAAGTCCATTGTAAACGTTGCTCCTTACACAATTAAGACAACTTTTTTCAACTATTCTAACAACTTTTACATTACTATGATCTCTCATGGTCACTTTGAACTGTGTGTTGTTGGATGGCCGGAGTCCTAATCTCTACATATTCACTTCCTATATGAGGTTGATACTTGAGCTACCATCAATGAGAACTCCAACTATCACTTGGATAATGATTTTGATAGGTACATGCAGGCTAAAGTAGTCGTTCAGTGGGGCTTGGGTCACGGTGGTAATGACTATGGCCGTGCACCCTCATGAACACATGAAGATGGATTACTCAATGCTTGGAATGGGATTTTCTAGCTTAAAGTTGTTTAAGCATTGGTCTACATCAAGTGACAAAAAAAAAAGCTGAGGGAAGGACATGGAGATCTCGACGGAAACGGTTATTAAAAGAAGGCTCATGAAGATAATTCAAAGCGTTCGAATATATTAAAAAAGATGGAGATAAAGAAGAAGAACAAGTAGCAGCACAGAAATTTAAATTGCTTTTTGACCCTCGAAACTTTGTGTAAAAGATCATATAGAACGCACATTTGTGTTTGTTTGTAAAAGGAAAATGAAGGGATTTTATTGGTCCATTCAATCAAGCATGGATCAAAGAGCTATGCACTTTCATTTGTTTTTTTCTTAATTTTTGAGAGCTTTAGAACTGTACGTAATTCGAAAACTTGTGAGCTTTAGTTACCCTTGGACTAACCTTTGAGAAACCATATGTGATAAACCTTTTATGGGTTATTTGAATCCTTGATCTTCTACACCAATCCATATTTGATCATTAATACAATCCTTAATCTTTGCACATATATGATATTGATTGAGAATACATGAAATGTTGAATTCAAGTTGATGTGTGGTGAGCTCCTTCAACTAATTGAGTGGATTCCTACATCAAAACGCATACCAAATCAACTTTTGATTGTGAGTCTGTGAATTGAAAGAGATCAAGGTAAGCATAATTTTTCACGATTCATCTTTGCTTACATGATTCGGATTATAAACCTTGCATGATTAACTGATTTGATTATCAAATAATGAGCATTCACATGAATTGTCCTTTGGACGGGTGACCACAATAGGAGGGGGGTGCCTAAAATCAAGTGGTCCATCTCCACCAGCCATAGAGATAGTGGGGGCCTTGGTATCCTGGACATTGGGTGCATGGCTAACAAACTGGCGGCCAAATGGATGATTAAGGCTTGGTGCAATGGGGAGGCCTCGTGGGCCAAGTTGATCTTCTGAAACAAGAATGAGTTGGCTCTCATGGGTTTCCCAAATTGGAAGAATCTTGACATCTTGACCTTGCTATTTTCCCCGATCCCCGTCTTCTCAAAAGGCTCAAATCTTGTGTGCTCCCTATGGAAGAGTTGGAATAAAGTCAAAAGCTACACAAGAATAAGTGAAGACTGGAAGTGGGCAGCCGGTATCAGACAAAATGACTCTATCTGGTTTCCAATCCATGGCATCCGGAGTGTGGAATCTTGGAACATTCAAAATGCCAAGAAGTTATGGAACAAAGGCTTCAAAAAATGGAAACATCTCTGGAAACAAGACACCAACCGATGGATCAACTTTGAGGATATTGACCCTAGAATCAACATTTCGTACGAAGAATGGAACACTTTGCAAAGCAACTCCAACAGACTCTGGAAGACGGTTGGAAAGAAAATTAGACTTCAGAAACATCTCAGTTGGAAGCAATCCCTGCTGGGAGAAGCGATCGACTGCTTCGCGACTCTCTGGAACGCTATCAGAGGGGAGGTCCTATGGAAAATCTGGCGGGAAAGATGTGCTTTTAACTTCGGCGACTCCCCCAAAGAGTGGTCAATTGAGAAATCGTTGTTCCTCCTTGGCAAAAGGATCGTTAACTGTAAGAAATCCCCCCCCTTCAGGCATCATCAAGTACTCCTTTTGATCAATAACAAGCTTAAACCCAAGTGGGCCCCACATGAGGGTGATGAGAGGGTGATTAACCTTCTTTGTAATGCCATCTAAACTCTATAAAAGCTTCCCCTGCTTTGTGGGATTTGGGGGGTCATGTGGGCATTAGTCCCCTTCTCTTGTACTTTTCTTTATTTAATTCAAGTCCGAGAGATTAGGCTAATGCTAAACTTCCTTTATATAAAAAAAACTTTACAAGAGGGTCCTTGTGAGCGAGCCTTCATATTTAAAACACCTTCCACATTGTGAATCCAAAATGAAACAAAGTAGGCTTTATAAATAGTTTTTTTTTTGCAAATTTCAAGAATGGATAAAAATTTGATTAAATTTGGAGAAAATGTACTCACTATTGCTTGCTTTAACTCCACGAATACGTCCTTCAAAATCCAAAGAAACGCATGTCTTTCAAATTTTCACAAGATTCTCAAACTTTAAAATTTGTTTCTTCACTTCTTTTGAAAAAAGGAAATCCATTTCTCAGGCAACCTTTGTTAGTATATGATCAATGTCTACCCCTCATGATTGTATGCACATTTTGTAAGGCCCCATTTATGAGGAGAAGCCAAGCGTGCATTACCCAATTGATGGGAATCCCAACTTGCATGTTGGATGAAGGTCATATTGGACCATGTAAAGTATTATAAGGAAAGGGAGTTACCAGGGTCCCCAATTGTGGGGTCCGGGGCAGCGGTGAGCAGCCCCAGCTGGGGGGTCCAAGGGGGCCAGCGGGCCCCCTGGCACTGGCCCCTTGGTGGGGGTCCGGGGGCAGCGCCCCCGGCGCGACGGTAAAGGGAACATTCCATGGAATATTCCCTGTCGGAGTCAGAAATCATTTATATTTGTTAGGTCGGTTCAACCAGTCTAAGCCGTGTATGGCAATTACGCGGGCGGTGGCCGCCCACGCTGTACCGCCCATGTATAGTCGTCCATGGCAGGCCACCCATGATCCTATATATACATGACTTCTGCACTACCTGAGACACTGAGTTGAGCCAACATACCTCTACCTTGTATCTCCCGTTCTAGAGTTGTCTAGATCACCATTTAAGCTCTACCTTGAGAGCACACGGGTGGACAACGCCATCATCTTTGTACTTGGTGCTAGTATGAGATTCTCCTATATCTGTTATCTTCTCTGCTATTGCTCCTGTGTTATATTGCGTAACTTTTGTCTTACATGGTATCAGAGCCGTAAGGTTCGAATAGTTTGAGAAGTATCACTATTTTAGCCTACTAGCATACTAGAATATCAGTAGATTATTCGAGTGATTACATGATGGCTTCATCGTCGAACACTGGTGTTGGTGCTTCAACTAATGTTAATGCTGCACCTATTCGAATTCGTCCACCTGCATTCACTGAAGGGAAGCTGGATGGATCCAACTATACACTCTGGAAGTTCAAAATTTCTGCAATTTTGGACTCCTATGAATTACTTGACACTGTCATGGGACCGATGGGACTGGATCCAGAGCCTATACCAGTTGAAGATCCAGCTAATTCAAGATTGATGATTCAGCCAGATCCAGATCTTCTACGAGCTTGGAAGAGGCGGAATGCTGATGCATTATGTGCAATTGTCACTAGTGTAAGTGATTCTGTGCTTACTTTAGTTCAACATACTACTAAATTTTCGTAAGTAAAGTGGATCGACTATTGTTCCATCATTTGTTTTCCTTGATTAATCAAGTGATTATCTTGTAGGACAAGTGATTATCGTGTTTACCTACGCATAATGCATCACAAAATCAGGATTTTGTTTGTTGCAATTCAACAAGACTTTCCATTTCACTAACTTTCTCTTTGATTTTGGCCACATCCCGATGTGCCTGTTACAAACTACAAAACAAAACCTACAGATCAAGGTGATTCCTAGCCTCCTTGTTCTTGACGGATTGTTTTCGTTCAGAGGACCTATTGTGACGACCTTGACTCCTCATCCTCGCGGGAAAGAAGGCTCCATATGGTCTCATACATGTGTTGCACTTCAGCACTTTGGTTGGTTAAATAATCTCCATATGCTGTCATACGCTCACAATCAATAACTTGGAGCCTTGATAACTTGGAGAACCTTTGAATGTTTGAAGCAAAAGAAGGTGTAAAGAGGTATGATTTAATTTTTCTTTTTTCTTTTACACTTCAAGTTCAACAGTATCAATGATGCATCACAAAATCAGGATTTTGTTTGTTGCAATTCAACAAGACTTTCCACATTCTATTATGCCTGCATGATCTCGCTTATTAAGTCCTCAGTTGCAGCATTCCTATACATTTTGTGTTACTTTGGCTCTTCTCCCATAAGTGATTCCGTGCTCAATTGAATATAAGGACCGCTTTGCAAGTGTAAACAAGAAAATCTAGGAGGACCAATAACTTCGTCTCCTTTGGATGATGCTTAGTTTTTCTAGTCTTTGTATATTCTAGTGGTAATACATTCAGTATTGTGTGTTGTGCTCCAAGCTTCTTCTTCTTCCTTATGCTGTTTGCATGCTTCCGCAGACATCTAACTCCAACAATTGGTATCAGAGTAGGTCACTGCTTCATCTAGGGCATCATTGACACTTCTCCGATCACAGTCTCAAAATCGCAGGAAATTTGGTGAGCATACTCAGGGTGTTTTAGAGATCAAAACAGCTTCCATGTGTGGTGTCGAAATCGCAATCTGAGCTCGTTTCGATCATCAAACACATTATCACAGCACTTGTGCAGGCTGTTTTGTCTTTTTGTGATAAACATATATATAGGTTTTGGTTTGCCAATATAAGCATCTCAAAGTCTACTACAAGTTTGGCAAAACTTGATAGGGTAGTTCTGTTCAACTTTTTGAGATATAGTCAATTTTCTGCATCAGGGTCTTTTGATTAGTGGCAATGGTTGAAAGCAGTGATGTATTCCGTATGTTGGTTGTTGAGGATAAGTTGGATGGTACGAAGTACCCATTATGGGCTTATATGATGCCTCATGTATTTTTCATAAAAGGAATGTGGAATATTGTGTAGGGTGTTGAAAAATGTCCTATTACACCTATGAATATAGGTATTGCAAATATAGGTATTGCAAATATAGGTACTGAAGCTGGTGAAGATGGCATCGAAGATGGTGATATTTTGTAGATTCCTGTTTGTGCTGCAGTTCTTGTTGCACCTACTGTAGAGAAAATTTGTGGGGATGGCAGAGATGCTCAGACACATGCATTGATAGCCTTTTCTATCAAACATGCCATTATTCCTCACATTTGCTCTTGCAGAATAGCTAAGGATGCTTGGGATACACTTACCACATTGTACCAAGCTAGGAATGAGGCTCGAGTTGCTTACCCTCGAAAATAGTTGAAGAGTGAGCATACAAATGAAGGTGATTCTATGGACAATTTTCTAACAAAGATAAAAGATTTGAAGGAACAATTAATTTCTTCTCATGAAATCATGCCTCACAATACACTTGTGCAGAATGTTCTGAATGGTCTTCCCATTCATACCAAAATTTTGCTTCTACTTTTTGTTTAATGATGAAAGGCAATCCAAATGCATTAACATTTGAGGAGTTAGTCTCTGATCTATTGTACAAAGACTAGTCTGGGTAGAACAGGTCCATTATGCATGTTGCAGATTAAGATTTCCTAGCTAGCTAGAAGGGCAAAGGAAAATGGAGCCCTTCTACTAGTAAGCAGAAATCTGCTATTTCTACACAATCGAAGAAGGAAGACAAAGATGAGAAGAAATAAAAAAAGTAGAAATTGTTTTGCAAATACTCTAAAGCAAATGACCATGTCATTAAGAGCTATCCAAAACTGGCTACTAAAGAGGAAAGAAGAAAGAGGTAAGAATGGTTGTTGCAGAGGCCTCTACACTGAAAAGAAGGTCTACTAATCTTGTACAGGATGAAGAATGGGTGTTTACTATTGTTTGTAGTTTTGACCCATCTTCTCATGAGCAATGCATGTCTACAATAGACTCAGATGTTTGGTACTTTGATACTAGGACCACCAAACATATTACCTTGCAACTCAGTTTCTTCTCTTCACTCAAGCCTACCCCTACAGGGAATACTGTTACATGCGCCAACAACTCCTTGTATGCTGTTATAGGAGTTGGTAAGATCATTCTCACTACTACTGATGGTAGTTCTTTTACATTGTCAGATGCTTTATTTGTGCCAGGGATCAAGAAGAATTTGTCATTAGTTTCGGCTTTAGCCAAGATTAGTTTGTTTGTGAAATTTGTTGATGATAGATATACCATTCATGATTTGTCAAATGGTGATGTGATTATTGCAGTTGGCATTTTATCTCATGGGTTGTATAAGCTCATAGATTATGAAAAATCTATGAATGATTTAGCATATGGAGTACATGATTCTCAGGCTATGTCAGATGCAAAGCTTTGGCGTGCATGCTTTGGTTATCTGAATTTTGCTAGTTTGCTACGCATGCAAAAATCAAAAATGGTGTCCTCTTTGCTTGAACTTGAGGCACCTGGTAAACATGTATGTAAAGGCTATATTTTGGGCAAAATGGAGTGTTCCTCATTCCCAAAAGATGAATCTATTCGAGCTACATAGAAATTGCAGCTTGTTCACAATGATGTATGTGGTCCTATGCAGACACACTCTTTTGGAAAATATCTTTACTTCGTTACTTTCATTGATGATTTTTCTAGGCATGTATGGGTGTATCCATTGAAAGAGAAGTCCGAAGTGTTTATGTGCTTCAAAAAAATTTTAATTTTGCTTGAAAATTTGTCAGCATGTAAAATGGGCACCCTCCATTCTAATCGAGGGGGGGGGATATATGTCTCATGACTCTAATGCACTTCTGGCTGAACGTGGGATAAAACATTAGTGTATAGCGCCATATACACCTCAACAAAATGGATTTGTTGAATGGAACAACATGTCACTCATGGAGATGGCAAAGTGTATGGTAAAGAGTCAGACTTTACCACATAGTTTCTAGGTTGAGGCTATTATGTGTGAACCATATATACTTAGTAGGTTTCCTACTAAAGCATTGCATTCTATCACTCCATATGAGGCTTGGCATGGTCCCAAGCCATATGTTGCTCATCTCTGTCTTTGTGGTTGTTTGGCATATGCATTAGGGCATGAACAACATCATAGTAAATTGGATGATAGAGCACTGAAATGTATTTTTGTTGTGTATAGTTCTGAAAGCAAAGGATATCATATGTATCATCCATAGACTAAAAACATTTTGGTTAGTTGTGATGTTGTTTTTGTGGAAGATGCTGTTCAGCCATTACTTTCATGTACTTAGAAGATTTTTGTTAGCTCCAAAGACATATATGATACTTTGCTGCCTCTTTTTAGAGGTGGACAGTATAGTGCGAGTCCCAATGAGGCAACTTCTTAGCCTTCACAAGTTTCATGCGATGATGCATATCATTCCATTTTTGATGCTGATTTACATGATGCACTTGTTGATTAGAAGCTGATATTGAGGCAGCAGAAACTATGCCAAAATGGCTAGTGCAGACTTTGCATGACAACAAATTAGATGCATCTCTAACATATCATACTCGTTCAAACTCTCATAATGCCTCTTTTGCATTATATTGCTATGCTATGGCTGTATCTATTATCTATGATGAGAATGAGTCTGTTTTGTTTGATGAGGCACTAGCTTCATAAAATTGGATGGATGCTATGTTATCTGAACATGATGCTATAATGAAGAATGCCACCTAGTCTCTATGTGACTTTCCTCCCAGCAAGAAGGCCATTGGCACTAAGTGGGTATACAAGCTGAAGCATCAGCTTGATGGAATGATTGACAGGTATAAGGCTAGGCTGGTTCCAAAGGATTATGCACATGAAAGAGGCATTGATTTTGATGAGACCTTTGCACCTACATGCCATATGACTACTTTTCATAGCATATGTACACTTGCAACTCATCATGGTTGGAATGTAAATTAGTTGGACATTGAAAGTGCATTTCTGAATCGTGGCTTGCATGAAGGACTGTGTGTTTTTCAGCCCCATGGATTTGTGTAGAAAGGACATGAAAAGTAGGTGTGCATGTTAAAGAAGACATTATATGGTTTAAAGTAAGTAGCACCACATGCTTGGTATGAAAAGATACATGCCTATCTGATTGCACATGGTTTTGAGGATAGTCTAACTAAGAGCACCTTATATGTTAAGCGTGTTAATGATGTGCTTTTGATCATTGTCGTTTATGTTGATGACATGCTGCTTGTAAAGAGATGGATTTGTAATGGATGAAGATGAAGTCCTGCTACAAAAAATTTGCACTACACCTACCAAATGAACTCTAGAGATATGTAGTGGGCCCTTTTAGCTTGCCAAAGGATGTATTAGACATGTCAAAAAGATGAATAAAAAAAGATAGGTAGAAGTTGAACTAAGGGTAAAAAACTTGCTATTTTTGTTCATACACCTATTCAGTGTTTTGAACAATTCTCTTTCCACAGTAGCAATTGACTTAATTCCTTTTGGGGAGCTCTTATTAACTTACTAAGCTAACAATCATGAGTGATTTCATAAAAAATGATGAGCTACATGAAGAAAAAAGAGTTTACAAAGTCACGACATCCTCTCGATTTTCATGGGCTGTAGTAGTCCTTAGACCAGTGAGCAAAGATCTATTAATATCTCAAGATTCCAAGATGGAATGCTTACGAAATTTTCTAGGCATATAATAGACAGCCAACTAAATCTAATATGATTTAATTCATGGCAAATGACTAACTACACACTAAAAACAAGCTCCGAGAAGATCACTTTTTTGATGGAGTACTAACAGAGAAGTAGAGTATGAAGAGACATATGCAACTTCAAATGATTATATCTCAGAATTTGCAGTCCAAATGAAATGAAACTTTATGAGTATGTAGCAGAATTAGAGGGCTAACTTTACTATGTTGAATCACTAAAAGTGATGAATCATGCTCAGAGAAATCATCTTTGCAAACTCATTGAAAAAACTAAGAGATATGGTAGTGAACAATACACTCAAGAAAGCATGACGTTATGGACAAAAATGATAATGAAAATGAACATATATTGATTGTAAAGTACAATGGAATTACTAGTACATATGTGTGCCTTGAAACTACACTTTGATATGGCATAAAGCTCTGCTCTTGGAGACCGCGACTAAAAAGCCATGTATTTATACAAATATTTGTAGCCTTATTTTGAATTTGAATCTTTCCTAAAATCATTCTCCACTCTTTTAGTGATTGATTCTATTACTCACTCAATCAAAAACTCTTGGCTTTCTCCTTCCTAATTCATCAAGTGGATTCAACCACTTTAGATACTTTTACTTTTACATCAAGTAAAGGCTTCAAAAATTACAACATATGTTCACAAGTGAACTTTACAAAGAATTGATATTTCCTTTCAATTTCTATGTCTTTTGATGACTCAAGCCACCACTTAAACTTGCCATGGACTTGTTCCAATAGCTCCCCCTCAAGTCAAGTGAGCTTGAGGTCTTCAATCTTCCAAGATTACCTGCAAGCCAATCATACTTTTAAATTTGCTGAGTTTGGTTCCATCTAGTGCCTTGGTTAAGATATTTGCACATTGTTGATGGGTTGGCACATAAGTTAACTAAATTTCCTTGCTCACAATCTTCTCTCTTACATAGTGATAATGTACTTCAATATGTTTATTCCTTGCATGAAAAATTGGATTCGTAGCCAAGTGAATGGAGCGCATATTGTTACCAAAGATACTTGGAGTTCCAATCTCCAATCCAAGATCTGTAAATAGTCTCTTCATCCACATTGGTTCTTGAGTAGATATGGCAAGACCTCTGTATTCAACTTCAGTAGAAGAGAGTGCAATTGTGGGTTGCTTCTTGGATGACCATGAGACAAGTTTTGAACCTACAAAGGTGAGATATCCTGAGGCGCTCCTTCTATCTTCCTTGGAGGCAACCCAATCTACATTAGAGAACAATTTCAAATTTAAATCAAATACATAAGGGTAGTATAACCCCTCATTCATGGTCCCTTTGAGATATTTGAGTATCCTCTTGGCAAGTTCCACATGAGGTTTCTCGGGTGTGTGCATAAATTGACTTAGCACACTCAGACTATAATATATATCAACGCTTGTCAATGTGGCATAGTTCAAGCTACCCATAAGGATTTGATAACTTGTCACATCTTCTATGAGTTCACCTTCATGTGAGTGCAATTTATGATTAACCTCCATTGGATTACCTGCAATCCTACGATCTTTCATTTTGAACTTTGTCAACAAGCCTTTAATGTAATTTCTTTGAGTAAGATATAGACCATGATCCTTGTAAACCACTTCCAATCCTAGAAAGCATGTGAGTGACCCTAAGTCACTTATTTTAAACTCATCTTTCATCTGCTCCTTGACTTTCTTGATTTCATCTGCATCATTTCCTGTTAGTATAATATCATCCACATACACACACAAATAGATGACTTCAAAATTACTCCTATTTATGAATAGTGATGGATTTGCCTTTCTAGGTTGAAATCCTTTTCCTGCAAGAATGAGACAAGCCTGTGATTCCAAGCCCTTTGGGCTTGTTTGGGTCCATATAAAGCTTTATTAAGTTTAAACACATAACCAAGATATATGTGATTCTTAAAACCATGTGCTTGTGCCATGTATACCTCTTCTGTTATCCATCCATTAAGAAATACATTTTTTTACATCGAATTGAAGTATCTTTGAATTCTTGGAAGAGGCAATACTAAGAATGACTCTAATTGTAGGCATCTTTGCCACAAGAGAGAAGGTCTCTTCATAATCAATTCCCTGAGTTTGTGCAAAGCCTTTTGCCACAAGCCTTGCCCTATACCTGTTAATGGGGCCATCTGAGTTCTTCTTCAGTTTGTAGATCCATCTTGAGCCTATCACTTTCATTGATGGAGGCTTAGCAACCAACTCCCAAGTGTTATTCTCCTCAAGAGCTTCAATTTCTTCTTCCATTGCATGCCTCCATTCTGATTTCTTCTTTGCTTCCTCAAATGTTGAGGGTTCCTCTTGATTTATGTTCTGTGCTAGATAGATTGAATGTTTAGTGACTAGAGAAGTATCAAACCCATACCTTTTTGGTTTTTTTTTCTCCCTCATGGACCTTCTTAGGCCATCATGTGATGATTCTGCCTCTTGTCCAAGTTCTTGCATTTTTTCTTTACCTTTAGACTTCCACATTTTGAGTTTTTCATATTGAGTTGCTTCATCATCTTCTGAGGTATCCTGCTCTTCAATTTTAGGGGGATTTTCCTTAACAAGTCTCGGAAAATCTTCTTCAAGATCATAAGGTAAGTTGACCTTTCTACATGAATCTTCATACCAAGAACTATCGTCATCAAATACTACATCTCTACTCACCAAGAATCCTTTGGTTGTTGGGTTGTACAATCTATAGCCCTTTTGATTGTTGTCATATCCAATGAATACACACCTTTTTGCTTTGGGATCCATCTTCCCTCTAACCTGTGAAGGAGCGTGAGCATAAGCAATACATCCAAAAATCTTACAATGATCCACGCTTGGTCTTCTTCCATTCCAAGCCTCATATGATGTCATGCCATCAAGTGATTTTGAAGGTAACCTGTTAATCAAATAAGTGGCTATGGATACAACCTCAACCCATAAGTAATTAGGTAAGTGGTGCTTCTCATTTAGCATAGACCTTGAAGCTTCAACAATTATCCTATTCCTTCTTTCTGCCTCTCCATTTTGCTCAGGAGTGTACCTTGTAGTGATCTCTCTTTTGATTCCTCTTTCTTGAAGAAAGGAGTCAAATTCATGGGAGAGGTACTCTCCCCTTGCATATGACCTTAACCTTTTTAATGTTTTACCTATTCGATTCTCCACAAGAGCCAAATATCTTTTGAAGTATGAAAAGACTTCATCTTTGTGTTTCATAAAATATAATATAGTCCATCTACTGCAATCATCAATGAAGGAGACATGATACATTGATCCAGATAGTGAAGCATCCTTGCTAGGTCCCCATACATCTGTATGAACCAAATCCAAGAGATCTCCATGCATACATCCTTTCTTCATGAATGGTAACCTATGAGACTTTCCAAATTGATATGCACTACACTTAGAAATCATGTGGTGTTTTGACAAGTTAGGGAGTCCAAGTACAATTCGGTCCCTACAAATTTGCTTTAATGATCTTTCACCAATATGTGCTAACCTTTTGTGCCACACTTCCAATTCTGTGAATGTTTGACTACCATAATTAAAGAGAGCAATGCTTCTTGTGTCGTGTAATTCAAATGTGAAAAATCTACCTATCTTTTCACCCTTTGCAACATAGGGTTGAGTGTATAGAATGCACAAAAGTATAAGGAATAAGCAAAATATGCTATAGGAATGAATGCGACATTCACCGGTGGTAGTTGCTATTTTTCAGGATTACGTAGAGATTGAACCGGAGACAAAAAAACTCAGATTTCTCCCAATCCTAAAGAATGGTCAATCGAAAAATCTCTTTTCCTTTTAGGCAAAAGAATTTCCAATTGTAAGAAGCCCCTGCCCTTTAGACATCATAGAGTGTTCTTCCTAGAGAGCAATAAGATCAAAACCAAGTGGGCCCCACATAGTGGGCACG
The DNA here is from genome assembly GCA_020310875.1 of Ceratopteris richardii. NCBI lineage: Eukaryota > Viridiplantae > Streptophyta > Polypodiopsida > Polypodiales > Pteridaceae > Ceratopteris > Ceratopteris richardii. The sequence continues at coordinate 66,794,747 of CM035438.1, forward strand.
AGAGGGTTATCAACCTTCTTTGTAAAATTTTCTAGTAATCTACAAGTAGCCCATGCTTTGTGGGATATGGGGGTCCCATAGGTGCTATACGCATTCACTTGTATAGTTGTATTCTCAATTAATTAAAATTTGGAAGAGTACGCACTCCCAAACTTCCTTGATAAAAAAAAATAAAATCTTTTTACACGTTAGTAAAAAAAAGACGTTAACGTTTTCAAGGAAGCTCAACAGTATAAAGTGATTGTGGCTAGCTCTAGTCCTTGATATATAGTTGCATCATTTTCTCTATGGCACGCGAATCTACGAGAGCTTTGCTAGATGATGATTGACTACTCAACAAAATGGGAATTTACATTCAATTTTATGACATGTCAAATGAAAATAGAGCAGTAGAAATCGTATTTTTTTATCTCCCTCTCTACATATTTAATCTCTCCCTTTTGTCTCTTTTAGACAAAAATATAATACCACCTTTTTCCTCTCTTAAAACAAGAGCTGCACTTCTCTCTCTCTCTCTCTCTCTCTATATATATATATATATATATATATATATATATATATATATATATATATATATATATATATATATATATATATATATATATATATATATATATATATATGAAATACAACACACATGCAATGAAAAATGCTAATATATTTTGGTAGTGATGTGTGTGAACACAATTATGATTGTTGGGGCACTTTTTCCCCTCTTTACGAGGTTTCTTTTTCTAGTGGCCTGTATTTTCACCTATTATCCAAACGGGTCAATTATCTTTGTACATTCACTTAGTAATACATCTAGTGTGGTCTTATGATCCAAACTTGGTCTTGTTCCTTATGTTCTTTATGTGCTTCATAAGATCTTGAACTCCAACTGGTATCACACAAGATGTCTACTTCGTCTAGGGTGTCTTCAACAACCCTTTGGTTTGAATCTCAAAATTGCATGACAATTTATGAGCATACTCGAGGCAATTCGAAATTCAAAACACCTTTGCCACACACACACATATATATATATATATATATATATATATATATATATATATATATATATATATATATATATATATATATATATATATATATATATATATATATATGTGTGTGTGTGTGTGTGTGTGTGTGTGTGTGTTTTGGTTTTCTAGTACATGTCTCGTATTGTGCTACAAGTTTAGTAGAGCTCAACATGGAGTTTTTGTTCAACTATATTAGATATAGTCAATTTTCTACATCAATCTATTTTGTCATTTGCCATGGATGAAAGCAATAATGTACTTCATATGTTGGTTAACGAAGAAAATTTGGATGGTAATAATTAGCCATTGTTGTCATATATCATGTGTTGCATATTGGTAGCAAATGGATTGTGGAATATTGTGTAGGGTGTTCAAAAATGTCATACTACATCTGCAAATATACTTATTAAAGGTAATGCAGATGGCTTTGAGGATGATAATCTTCAATTTCCTAATCATGTCATGATTCCTATTGCACCTATTTGTAGATCAACTTTGGTGGGATGTCAAAGATGCTCATGAACATGCATTGATAGCTTTGTCTCTTTACCATGGCATTATCTATCACATCACTTCTGCAAGTTAGCAAAGGATGCTTTGGATTGATGTGGAAAGGTTCTAACACCCCAATGCAATAGACATTCTTGACAAACAATATACCTAAGTTCATTTTCTACAATTAATTCTGAAACTCTAGTTTTTATATATTTAATTCTATATACTACTAATTCATCATTGATAGCTTTGACAACCTTGGATTTGGTTGAGTGTAGTGAACCAAGCAACTTATAAGAGTGCATCAAGTGATGAATCATTATCTACTTAAGAGGAAACGAAATGGGATGATAACTATACTTGGCTTTTCTTTATTCAAAATAAAAGTGATGCCGTTATACTGAGTAGACATATTTCATACACTAGTTCCACAGGTGTATCTTTTGTGATGGGTGCTAACGTTTGTTTTAAGTATATTTACAGTTACAAATCTTAAGTCCTACTCTTTTGTATATATATGCATACATACCAATATCTATAAAAAAACACTTTAGTTTTATTATATGTAGTTAAATATACTATTATTTATATCAAAACCCTATACTTTCATACATTTAAGCATATATACTAGTCTTATCCATATAACCCTATTTCTAAGATTTTACACTATATTTACTAGTTTATAGTAAAACCCAAAGTTTTTATATATTTACATACATACACGCACACACACACACACACACACATATATATATATATATCCCTAAAAGCCAATTTTGTTTTTTGGGTTTCTCACTCAATTTAATAGAATGTATCCTAAGATCCTAGTTTCTTAAATATTTAATTATATATACCAATATAAACCTAAAATCTATTTATTTATATATTTAATTATATATAATAATAATAATCCTAAAACTCTAGTTCTATATATATTAGATTATATATACTAATATTAATCTTTACACCCTAATTTTTATATATTTAATTATGTATATTATCCTACAATCCTAGTTTTTTATCTATTTAATTATATAAAATAATATTAATCCCAAAACCTTAGTTTTTTATATATTTAATTATATACATTAATATTTATCCATAAATCTTAGTTTTTTATATATTTAGATAGATATTTTAATATTAATCTTAAGACTATAGTTTTTATATGTAAAATTATATATACGAATACTTATACTAAAATAATGATGTTCTATATATCTAAATATATATACTAATGTCTATCCTAAAACCCTAGCTTATTTTATATTGAATTATATAAACTAGTATTAATCCTAAAATCTTGATTTTTTATGAATCTAATTATATATCTAATATTATCCTAAAACCCTAGTATACTATATATTTAATTATGTATGCTAATATTAATATGAAAACCCAATTTCTTATCAATTTAACTATGTATACTAATATTTATTTAAAACCCTACTATTTGTACACTCAATTATATATATTGCGATTAATCCTAGAACCTTGATTTCTTTATATATATGTATTTTTACTAATGTTTTTTTTTAAATCCTAGTTTTATTTATATTTAATTATATATACTATCATTAATCCTAAAACCATACTTTTTATAGAGTTAATTATATGTACAAATACCTATCATAAAATCCTAGTTTTTTATATATTTAGTTATATATATTAACATTAATCCTGAAACCTAAATTTTTTAACGTTCAATTATATATATGAATAGATATTCTAAAACCTTAGTTCTTTACACATTTAGTTATATATACTAATATAAATAATAAAACCCTAGTTTTGTATATAGATTTAAGTAGGTATACTAATGTTTAATAAAAAACCCTAGTTACTAATATATTTAATTAGATATAATAATATTATATATTAACTCCTTATCTTTGTCACCCCATGTCATTGGTGTAGTGGCTAAATTTTTGTATAAGTCCTTAAACATTGATAAAGAGGGTTGTGGTGAGGTTTTCTTAACTAGGAAACACCTAGATGTCAAGATCTCTTCAGTGATGCAGGTGCAAGACTTGCTAAGCCTCACCATAGGAGATCTATGCTAGTTGTTCATAGGTTCTTGATAAGGCTAGTTGGCTTCTTCCGGATAATTGGTTATATGTAGTGGAGTTAGTGATTCACTATGCATGTTACAATGGTTGTTTTTATTCCTTGACACACTTATTAGTGTGAGCACATACATTCTCACATGATCTCTTTGGTTGGTCATTGATGTTCATTGATCCATTTTTCTAGGGAGACTCTATCAAAATTCTCCCAAAATTTGACACTTGGTTACCCTTTTTTAAGCCTTAGCAGTATTTGGAGTGTTCTAGCTCCATTATCAATCTATTTAGTGCTCTATCATCATAGCTTTAGATGTCTCAAGTAGATCTGGTGGACCAGGATCTAGAACTACGCCTGGGGGATAATATTTACTCACAAGAGATGGCATAAAAAAAGTGTATCTCATGAGACAGTTATATGACCATCACATGAAGGAAAAATATAGTGTTGTTGCTCATCTAAATATGTTTGATGCTATATTCTCTCAGTTATAGGCTAAAAAAATGGATATGGATAACGAAATGAAACCAATCATGTTGCTATGCACCTTGCCATCATCATGCGATATATTTACATAGCGATCAACAATAGTGCACCTGTTGGTAAACTTGTCTACAGTGACATATGTGGAGCACTCTTGAGTGCAAAGATATGTAGAACATCTATGGTTGGCACTAATAGTGGAGATGCTTATAATGTTCATGCATCTTATCAATGAAATGATCATAAACATGGCAAGAGAAAGCACAAGGAAAGGAATGATCAATTGAATAAGAGTGAAGTAAATCAAGAAAGATTGATATTGAGTGCCATTATTGTCATAAGAAAGGACATATGAAGAAAGATTGTTATGCACTAAAGAATGCTAAATGTAAAGAAAAAAATGTTGATGGGCATGTTAAAGAGCTACCTACACCATCAACTTTGATTTTGAAGATAGAAGAAATTAATGCTATTTTTGATGATGTTGATGTGTTGGAACTTGATAGTACTATGCCTATTGAGGCTCTTATCACTTATTCTCTTTCTTGAACATGGGTGCCAGATTTTGGTGCTTCTTTCTATGTGACACCACATAGAGAATGGCTCGCCACTTATGCAGCAAGGTCTCTTGGCACCGTGCATATTGTACACCATGCATCGCAATTATCATGGATTTTGATGTCAATTGTTCAACTTGATGACCTTAGATACAAAGTGGTCTTGTATGCTCGATCCTTTTGCATATCAAAGGGAAATATGGTTATTGAAAAAGGAAGAAAAGTTGGCTCAATTTATCCTTAATTTTTATCACAGAAAGGACACTCATAAGTTGTTATTGAAAGGCTTATGGCTTGTATTTTGCATGTCCATTTGGGCCACATATCTTGTCATAGAATGGAAAATCTCTCTTGTTATGGATACTTACCTATGTTATCTCTCCGTAAATTTTCATTTTATGAGCATTGTCAATATGGAAGGCAAACTAGGAATGTGCATAAGATGCACATTGACTCTTCTATTCAACCTTGAGATCTCGTTCATACAAATGTGTCTGGTCTTATGCCCACAAGGTCACTAGGTGGTTCTCTTCAGTTTGTCACTTTCATAGATGATGCTACAAAACATTTGGCTTTATCCAATTAAATCAAAGGATGAGGCATTTCACACTTTCAAAAAATGCCTTGCTTCGTCAAAAGTAGTTATGTGGTTTTCGATGAGTCTAAGATGCATAGAAAACCCATTAAGGTGGTTGAAATGGGGAAGATTGGTTCTTGAGGATACTAGTCCTACAATTAGCATGCATAAGCATGGTACACCTAGGGATGTTCAAGAGAATGTTCAATCATTTCAATCTTAAAATGTTCTTATTCAAGATCCATTAAGACATTCAAGACATGTCTTGCATCCACTTAATCGATATGTTCCACCTTTGGATTTTTTTATCCTAATAGATGTTGTTAAGTGCCCTTGCTATAAACAAGTTGTGCAAAAAAAGGATCATGTCAAGTGAGAGCATGCCATTAAGAGTGAATTGGATTCTATCCATAAGAATGATACTTGAGATTTGGTACATTTTCCAAAGGGCAAGAAATCTTTACCATGCAAATTTATAGATTGAAATTCACGTCAGATAGTGCTTCTGCAAAGTATAAAGCATGAATGGTTGCAAAAGGGTTTTAAGCAACCATTCACATCAAATAGTGCTTCTGCAAAGTATAAAGCATGAATGGTTGCAAAAGGGTTTTAAGCAACAATATGGTGTTGATTTCAAGGAAATATTCTTTCTAGATGTCAATATGACAACATTGCACATGTTGTTTGCTTTGCAATGTTCAACCTAGTAGCTAGTCCAAATGATCATGATTGGATTGTAGGAGATCAAAGAGAATTGAAGCCCAAGCATGTTAGGCTTGAAAGGGAGCTTTTGGTGCGAATGAATCCAAGCCCACATACTTGGACATTTGGACATCCACTTCTATGGACTCATATGGAGTCATATATGACTACCCTCATGTAAAAGCATGACTTTTATCTTTGTAAAAGTGCATAGGTAAAATGAGCACTCGCAATCACGAGTTCTTAGGAGAACCTTTCCATGGAAAATCAATTCCTAAAACTTTGGAACACTTTAAGGTAAAGACTCAAACTCAAACTTGAATCTTGTCTCCAACAAAAAAGGCTATAAAAGAGGACTAACTAGTCACGTGGATAGCAACTAGAAGAGCCCGATTTGGAGAGATATTCAGATGGATTTCAAGTTGATATTGAGCTCTCACTATAGCTCTACCATTGCCCAAATATTTTGCAATCATTTATTGCCAATATTATTGTACTTTATGTTCATTAGTACATACACTTTGATTATGTCTCATTTTCTATTCTCTCTCATATATCACTGAGAACAATGAATTTTTGTGATGAATTTCTTAGCCTATACATGATCATTTGTAGTGATCAAGTTGGTATAAATTCAATAGACCTTCTATTTTGTTGCTACATAATTGCATTTCAATTGATGCAGGCATTCTTGAGTTATGGGCAAAATATTGGCCTCTGGTCTACATATTGTTGACTCTCGAGAATGTCAGTGTAGACATCTGATGTGCTAAGCATCATTCTCAGTGCATAGTTTATTGTTTTAAGTGAAATAAATTGCAAACGTTAGCTACCCACGTTAGTTAGATATGCCCAAAAGAATTTTGTCCAATTGGTACCAGAAAAGGAGTATTGTTCATTTTCGTGAGCACGTGTGATTACAAAAATAGAAAATTTTTGGTTCACAATGAAACTCCAACCTATACGTTTTAATCCAATGATTTGTGGATCATCTTCCAAAGTACTAGGGTGATTATTTGTGCTTCTTGAAAAGCTCATGAGGTCTACTTTGCACTCCTCAACTCAGCTTTTGATAGTGTGAAGCGGGGATTCACAGTACCATCTCATCTCTGAAAGGTGTCCACCTTCTCCTCCAACTATGCACACATACGTACACACACACACACACACACACACACACACACACACACACACATATATATATATATATATATATATATATATATATATATATATATATATATATATATATATATATATATATATATATATATATATATATATATATATATATATATATATCGAAAAGAATACCTACATGTAGTATGTGCATACTCAATTAAGCGATTCTTTAATAATTTGTTTATGAAAATATTTACATGCATAAAATTATGCATACAAAAATACACACATGTGGTACGAAACATATTTACATGCAGGAACACAAAGATTAATAAAAATAATCAAGGATCTATATAAGAAAAATATACAGTACGTCGAGTCTTTTATATAAATGATGTTAAGCATGGTATGAACCGTAAATAATATAAATGGTCAAGTTTGTATATATGACGCAATTCGTTAGTATCAATTGCATATAAAAGGCAAATAATACATATGGAAGTATGAAGTGCATGTAAAGCGCACATAATAGATATGGAATAAATCAATCCATTAGTATGAAGTGCATATAATATAATATTGATCTTGAATAAAGCAATCCATTAGTATGCAGATAATATTCACGTGCAGATCTTGAATAATATTCACCACCAATAAAGCAATCCATTAGTACGCAGATAATATTCACCTGTAGAACTTCAATAATATTCACCTGCAATAAACCAACCCATTAGTATAAAGTACAATATGAAGCACAGATAATATTATGTGCAATAAAGCAATCCTTTAGTATGAAGTCCAAATGAAGATGAATCAAGAGGTTTTAGTAAATGATATTCATATGAAACAAAGTAATGCATGACTTAGATGAATATCGACATACTATGGTGTTATGCATCAATACCCTACATAAATGAATAACGATTAAAATAATGTAGAAAATGATATCATCCGGCAATGCATAACACCTCCTTCATGAAAGTGCATATTATACCCCTAAAACAACAATGCAGTGCTCTCCATAACTTAAAATAAAATGAAAGATCCATGGCATAGTTGCATTGCTTATGGCATGTGCTGAAGTAAGAAGCAGCTCAATAAATACAATAAAGAGGAGGAAAACGTATTGGAGATAAGAGCATGGTATGATTGATATGTACAATAGTTGTGCAAGTTTTTGAATATGGCCGAATAATACATCGCGAACCAACTTATCTTTTGCTAGTCTTCATGACTACACATTTGCCTTCGATCAACACACAGAGAAAATGCGTTCTTCTCACCTCCCAGCCACGCCCGTGCTAACTTCCTTCTCCTCTCGCTACCAAGGTGGAGTAATAACTAGAAATGCCATGTGGCATTCTCTAAAAAACTCCCATATAAATATCATATGACATTTCCTTCCCCTTGAAAACATTTTCGTCCTCGAAAATGTAAATGAAATGTCCATAATGGTAGAAGAAAGTGCTCGGACTCCCCTGAACCCCATGTACTTTATGTACATGGTCATCTCTGTGTGTTGTTTCCCCATATCCTTTCCCTTAAGAAGCCTCATATGAGATCATCTCAAAGGTGGGAAACCGTCTGAGTGGTGTCTACTATCTCCCATGTACACTCAACTTTCAAACTATCACTTCCATAACATATAACATCATCCAAATGACCTAAGTCCATATGATGTAGCATCTATGGAGTAATAATATAAAAAGCAAGTGTAACGTGTCAAGCTTATAGGCTAGACCATACAATAATGGAGATTATAAACCATAGAATCTCTGAAGTATAGAACAAAGTCTCATAACTAGTGACTCCAAACCCATCTAAGACTAAATGATAGATTTCCCTCATAGCACTCTAGGTCTTCCTAACCTTGAGTGTACTCACAAGTAATAGTTTAACCTAAACTACCTCATGATCTATGCAAATCCATCATCTAGTTCATATATAAGAATTTCTTGGTAGTGGAATGGAATCTCTACGTTCCACCAACCAAGAAGTCTGTGGTTTGTCATCCTTTAACATTGGACTAAGTTCTATTGGAAGAGCATCTATTGGCACTAGTGCAAACTCTAATATTTCTCTTCCCTGTAGTTTTCCATATGAATGCAGAAAGCATTCCCTTTGAGATTCAGATAATCCCTAAGTACCTATCCTCCTAACTGATGTTTACTCATCATACTCATGATATAACACCAACTAAGATTTTGGTACCCTAATAGGTTAGATATATCTCTACCTCCTAGAAAGCATAAAGAGAAGAGTCATATCTCTACTCCGAGTTTCACTAATGTCAATAACTAGATCATCTCATCTATTCAAGGACCATCACTGGAGATAAACATAACTACTTCTCTCTAGAGTCTACAAGTGAGATTCAATCTAACCAGTATGATTACCTGATCTCCCTCTTGTCTTTGATAGAAGAGTGCCACTCCTATCTAGACAATCTAAATGAGAAATTGAAACTCTCTCCATGTCTCTCTCTCTCTGTAATCTCCTCTAAGGAAAAGAGCTCTGGTAGTGGAATCTATTCCACTTTCCCTTTCCCTTTGAAAGAGATTCTGTTGAATCCATTTACTCTGCTCATAACTGAGAACATGTACATGAGTTCTCCATGTTTTCCTTCAAAACTAGTGGAGAAAGAGACTCCCATGTGAAGGAAAATTATATTAAAGTGGAGTAAATGAATTCCGTCTGAATTAGAAAATAAGAGATGTTTCCCAAACACCTCGTCTATCTAAAGGAAAACATACTCTATTCTTCTACTAAGAAGAAATCATGTTTTCCTTTCCTTCTTTCTCTCTCAAAGAGCAGGAGCTAAAGTGAGACCATTGAACTAAAGTGAGATCTCTCATGGATGTCTGAGCTGATTCCCACTTTCTCCTTTCCTTAAAAGAGAAACTCATGAATTTATTTAGTCCTCTCTTCCATAATTAATGCATAATCCCTCATTATATATATTCCTATGAAGATGGAGAACAGATCTCCCCTAACCAATGAAGGTGTATGTAGTGAAGAGTGGAGAAAATAAATTCCTAATAAGGGTCAAAGCCCTGTACTAAAATGGTTAGCAATGATGTGACATGATACCATAAACACGTGTATCCATAATAAAGAACTATCTCTGCCAACCATAGTCTGTGCATGGATCTATACGATCCAATCAAACTGATGGAATTATTCTTCCTGAAAGACTGAAAAATGAGTATGTGATACCAATGGTGATAAAATCACCTATCACATTCTCTACTGGAAGAATAAATCTTCCCCATACTGTAAAGGATAACTCCCAATCCTAGTAGAAGATGTCTACTAAGAGCTCTCCTATGATCTAGTGAGACATGACACCATGAATGATGAGTCCTGTTCTTCCTGGCCATAGAAGAAGAGTGCTCAAAGGGAAGTCATTTCCACCGTCCCATACTAGTGAAAACTTCTTCCAATTCAGAGTACCATACCTACACTACACCGAATATGTATATTCCATTATATATATATATATATATATATATATATATATATATATATATATATATATATATATATATATATATATATATATATATATATATATATATATATATGGAATATACAAGTGGATTCTAATGAATCCCATGTCCTAAAATCATATGAGTGGACTCAAATGAGTCCCATGTCCTCGAACTAGTTAGTTTGGTTCTAGTCAACAATGTGACAATGGATATCCCCTTCTGTTCCAAGCCAACTTGTTCCTACATACAAAAACTAAACCTAAGTACCTATCTATAGATCCCAAGATACATATGTATGTATTGGGTACCCCAACTATTCCTCATTAAGGGATCTATGCTCTGAGTTATAGAGCCAGTGCCATGCTCATGGCCTTCCTAACCATCACTCGAATTACATAAGCATCCATCGATGCTCTCTCATGAAACCCATCTCTGTGATCCCATCTATTTGGTTTCCTTAGTAGTGTAGCAGAAATGCTTCACTACTTGGTCAAGTGATGTGCATGAGTGAAACTAGTCACTCTTTGGGTATTCTTAATAATACCCCATAGTCTCCTAATCACACTGTGAGACTCTTGTGAAGATAAGTAAATCTTCACTTCTTTGGAGAATATCATATATGTATCTCCCGTGCCTATATGCAACTTTCTAAAACCTATAGGATTGCTTGTGCACATTGCTAATGGTGAAGGTGTGGCTCCTTCCCTTAGCAATCCTATGGTCTGAATCCATAAGGATTATATGTAGGGATCCTATTACTACTGAAGTTGCCTTATGTATACTGCTATGATGGTCCTAAGTCCATCAAATACATGCTTATAAGCATGCCTAAAACTTATTGATGTTTGAAAAAAGGCATGTTACTATGCCATAACATTCTTACCTAAAGGCAAGTGCGTATGTAACGCCATGAGAAGGGAATATTTTCGACAGCATTTCCCCAGGAGATGGAATCCCAAAAAAAAATTACCATAAGCTAAGTGGCACAAAGGCCACCCAATAACATAGGGCTTGATAGGCCCATGGCATGCATGCCATAAACTCATATATAGATTCCATAACCTGCAAAAACATAAAAACAATTGCTAGCAACCATTCTCTGAGTTGCATAGCCATATAATTTATGTAATCCTCTTGCCTGCAAAACAATCAAAAAGTATACTTCTTGCCTGTCGATCCATACTTTTAGAATTTAAATAATGATCAACATTTGATGTATGCAATCCAATCTATGCATGTACATACAGAACATGCCATGACATAAAGTAAAATGCCTGAAGCATAAAATATACATCCCTGAGTAGTTTGATTTTGGAATTGCATGCATCCAATCGTTCTCGACAAACTTTGAGACCTCTGCACCTTCCTCCTCAGGTCCTAACATAAACTTTGAAGTGTCCGAAAACATCGGAGCACTCCCCAAAACATAAAGCATGGTCAAATGATTACTAAAACAATGTAAAATTAGTCAAAAAATGCATTATTAATCCTTCTTTAGACTTGCAAAAACCATTTTAGGACCTGCAAATGTTCATAAACTGAAATCTATAGCATGTGCAAAGAGATCAAAGTGAAATTACTCAATCGCCTTCCCGGTTTGAAAGATATGGCTCTCGGAAGGTAATTGCCAAAAATTGCTGAGACTTTGCAGAGCTATACAGACCTGCAAAATTACTTATTTTCCAAAATTTCTTTTCAGAAACTGAAAGTAGACCTTTTGCTCTTCGAAAGAGCCATATCACTTCCAATTTGGAGTTTTCTAGCCCAAGATATGGCCATTCCAAGCGGGACATTGCCAAACTAGGGGACTGTTGGAGGGGCTGGAAAAAGTGTAAAAATGTGATTTTTGGGTGCCCAAAAGCATTCTTCCATCAAGCAAATGCTAAAATTCTCTCCATAATCTCAGAGAGTGTATATGGAGATGCTTAGGCCTCTTTTCAACTTCCCAAATCCTCCCTTTGTGCATGCTAATTCTCTCCCCAAAAGAGGCCTAAATCAAGATTTTTGCTTTTATGCCAAAACTTAAATGGGAGCTCTTAGCAAGGTTCTAATCCATCCTAATGTGGATTTTTCTTGGAGTTTCTCCTCTCCATGGTAATTCATACACCATACTTCATGTAGGTGTGCACTCATCCATGGAAAGCCTCATAAATGGTCTTTTTCCTTACTCTCAAAAGTGGAGTTTGATAAAATCTAGCATTGAAATTTTTTCCAAAAAGTGCGGGAAGGGGGTTTTTGAGGAACTAAAATTCCTCCTTAACTTATCATTTTGATGAATCTAATGATTCGTCTACGAAGTCCATACACCATACTCTCAGTACATATACTTTTTCCCATCCATCCATAACTATTGCATCTCTTTTTCCCTCTTCCAAAATGTGAATTTCTTAGATTCAGGTGCTGAAATTTTTTCTCAACAGTGATGGAAGGGGGTTTTGTGGATCTTCAAACTCCCATCATACTGAGGTATAATTTGGATTTCTTAATCTTATATGGAAGTCAATACACTAGACTATAAGTATGCATGGTTTTTACTACCAATCTATGAAAAATACCTCTTCTTTTCCCCTTCCCAAAATGGCCAGTTATCCAAAATAGCTCCTGAAATTTATGTAAGGATCATGAAAAATGACTATTCTATAATGTCCTAAACTTGTATCTTTTTGTATCTTGAGGGAATCCTTGCCTCCAGATGAGAGTATAGACTTTGTACTCTCCATACATGTGATTTACCTCCAAGATCTTAGCCGTCAAATCCTTTAGTGTCCTTCTCAAAGAGTCGAACCCTCGTCATTGTCTTTTAATTCCTAAAAATAACAAAATGCTCATACCTATTCTTAACATGAAGCTCCATGTCCTTTCACTTGAAACCACTATGTGGGAGGATTGATGGAAAAGATGCTCTTTGTTGATGAACTCTTCATATACAACTTGTGGATCCCATCTCCATCTCTCTTATCAAGAAAACATACTTGTCGAGCACCCACTTGTACGTATGCAAGTCCGAGTCCTTTGCCCCAGCTTGATTTCCATGTGCTTCCACATCTGTGGACCTTGAGGCATCTAGTCATCACATTTGGCTGCTCCGAATGCTCATGCTCTTCAAGAAGGTGTGCGCTTTGGCGACTGCTCTAGTATGTTCTCTGCTGGAATATCCATCATCAAAGGAGTATAGTTGCCTTGGAAAAGCCATATGCTCTCATGCAGAGGACATGGGTTCGAATCCTCCGATCTGCAGCGCCGGAAGCATGCCCAAATTCGTAGCTCTGACACCACTAATACATCGCGAACCAACATATCTTTTGCTAGTCTTCATGACTACACATTTGCCTTCGATCAACACACAGAGAAAATGCGTTCTTCTCACCTCCCAGCCACGCCCGTGCTAACTTCCTTCTCCTCTCGCTACCAAGGTGGAGTAATGTAAGGAATTGAACTCACAACCTCTTGGTTAGGAATGTGATGGGCTAACCACTTGCCCCAAAAGCCATGGTTGAGGATTACTTCCTAATCCTCTCTCTTAGGGTGTAGTTCAACCATCTCCTACTAGGATTATGTTACATTCTTCCCCCCTTGAACTCCCTAGGGAATGTACCCTGACAGGATGTACCCTGACCAGCTATGGAACTGGCAGGATGCACCCTCACACAGTTTCTTGAACACTCAATCAAGTGCCACCCAAGGATTCCCAAGGAATTCAAACTTCCAACCTAGCTCATTGGAAAGTTCATTCCGAGAGCTTTCCAACGGTATATTACACGCCTCAATCCGACCTACGGATTGGGAGATACACCCCAATCATTGTAAGGTCCATCATTGAAATCGACGCGCGCCTTCCACAATTCCTACCCTTTCACATGGAGGATGCCCAAGCGCCTTTTTTAGAGGCCATTGGATCATTCCACTTTGCCCAAGCCTACTTCCTAGGCTCTGATACCAATGTAAGGAATTGAACTCACAACCTCTTGGTTAGGAATGTGATGGGCTAACCACTTGCCCCAAAAGCCATGGTTGAGGATTACTTCCTAATCCTCTCTTTTAGGGTGTAGTTCAACCATCTCCTACTAGGATTATGTTACAAGTAATAACTAGAAATGCCATGTGGCATTCTCTAAAAAACTCCCATATAAATATCATATGACACCGAACTACTTTGAGGAAGTAGATACATAAATTACTGAATTTCCATGAACGTCAAAAATTGGTCATTGGCTACTTTTGATCAAGTAATTGTTATATTGATTGAACGTACATTGATTTGATTGAAAAGTTCAAAGTCATTTCATTGTCAAATATATAAGCAAATTTTTCAAAGTTGCGAGTCCATTCAGGTCACCCAATGGCTAACCTTACACTTCATATCATAAACTTACATGTGGAGTGACAGTGTCACAAAAAGAGCAATATTCACCAGACTTGGGATGGCCACACTTAACATCTTCCCCCTCACTAGAGAGAGAGAGAGAAGGTCTCTCATAGTACATGGATGCAAGAATGTCATAATGTGTATGTATGTATGTATATATATATATATATATATATATATATATATATATATATATATATATATATATGTAGAGAGAGAGAGAGAGAGAAAGAGAGAGAGAGAGAGAGAAGTAGGGGCTCTTGGAAATTGATGATAGTCAAGAGAGGATGGTGATTGCACATGTTCTTCAGATAAATTCCTGTCTAAAGCATTTCTAAAAATAGTTATCTGAGAAGAACATATCTCTAACTCTTTGAAAGGAAAAAGTCGGTTACAAAAATATATCTCTAAAATGTAGTAATGATGTAGGTTGCATTTATTCGATTGAATAATGAAAAAATACTGAATAAATGCAAAAAATTTGAGATTTTCTGGATATCCTCGAATAAAAATTTGTATGACCCTTTTTTTGATCGATAATCTTTCGATCGAAAAAAATTCGATCGAAAAGATTTTCGATAAAAAAATTTCGATTGAAAAAGTTTTCGAGTGAAAAGATTTTAAATTGAATAAATTTTAGATTGAAAAGATTTTAGATTGAAAAGATTTTAGATTGAAAAGGTTTTAGATTGAAAAGGTTTTAGATCTAAAAAGTTTTAGATCTAAAAGATTTTAGATAAAAAACCTGTTAAATATGTTTCATCAATAAGAGCTACATTAACACTCATTTTTTCTTACTATGTTCTTGTGCTCATCCACAAGGAATAGTACAAGTTGCCTTTTTTTATATAGCCAAACATGATATCATATTATAATCCACTTTCTTTATTAAACAATATGACCAATTTGTTGATCAGAGTCCCAAAAGACTCACATCATCTAAAAGTGTGAAATGTAAATGCCATGGATCTCTTTGGCACGATTTCCATTTTTAATCTATATTCTTATATACAACACACATAGCTTACACATATATTCTTCCACTAGTTTATCTATTCTCTTGAAACCACATCAGAGTTTTGCAAGTTCTCCATATCCAAAATGATGTGCTTCAGTCTTGTATTAGGTGGGAAATTTCTCAAATCTCCCCATAATTTTTTATCTTCCAATGGATATCTTCAATTTATTGGCTCCATATGCTAGATATAGTTTGCATTAACCAAATTACTTTGAAATAAGACATGGTCATTTAAGCATGCATGTCCATAGTCATAATCAAGGAAAACTATACCCGAAGCTATTCTTTCTTATTTTGTTTATGTCCACATGTTGTTTCCCCTAGTAAAATCTTTTCTAGCATCTATATATGCCCTTTCAACTTAAGAAACAATGTATTCACCTACCCTTCTCTCTCTCTATCTATCTATTGAAACCCTTAACCTTCAACCCTAAAACCTAAACCCTAGACCCAAACCTTTAATCCTAAACCCTAAACACTAAACCCTAAACCCTAAACCCTAAATCCTAAACCTTAAATTCTAAATTCTAAACTTGAAGCCTAATCCCTTACCCCTAAATACTAAGCTCTAAATCCTAAACTCTAAATCTTCAACCCTAAACCTTGAACCCTAAACACTTAACCCTACGACCTAAACCCTAAATCCTAAATCCCAAACGCCTATCCCTTAACCATAAACCCTAAACCCTAAAACCTAAAATCAAAACCCTAAACCCAAAACCTTAAACCCAAAACCCTAAACCCTAAAATCTAAACCCTAAGTCCTAAACCCCAAACCTTAAACCCCACACCCTAAACCCTAAAGCCAAAACCCCAAGCCCTGAACCCCAAAACCCAATCCCTTAACCATAAACCCTAAACCCTAAATCCTAAACCCCAAACCTTAAACCCCAAACCTTGAACCCTAAAATCTAAACCCTAAGTCCTAAACCCCCAACCCTAAAGCCTAAAAACTAAACCCTAAATCCTAAACCCTTAATGCCAAACCTTAAACCCTAAACCCTAAACCCTAAAATCTAAACCCTAAGTCCTAAACCCCAAACCCTAAACCCCATACTCTAAACCCTAAAGCCTAAATCCTAATGCCTAAAGCATAAACCCTAAACCCTAAATCCTAAACCCTTAACCCTAAACCCTAAACCCTATACCCTGAAACTTGAAATTTTTGAAATTCTCGAAATACAATGAAATCAATGCTAAATGTTGCACAAGGGTTCAATCGGCCATGAGAAATCACTATAACATGCCCACATTATTTTCCAAGCTTAATGTTATAGGTTCTCTGAGAATATCATGAGGATGAGCTATGCATCAAAACTCACATTTGGCTACAAAGGTTATAAAATTGTGTAAGCGGGATGATCCGTTATGAACATCTTGATGAGTGGGGCTAGCTTTCCTTCCTTTCTATGCTTGGAGAAAAGATATACATTAATTTCTTAAATACAACACAAGTACCTCAAACATGTAGTCTTCCATTAGTTTATCTATTCTCCTGAAACCACATAAGAGTTATGCAAGTTCCCTATATCCAAACATGTGCGTCACTCTTTTATTAAGTGGGAAATTTCTTAAACCGTAAACCCTAAATTCTAAATCTTAACACATAAAACCCTAAACCCTAAAGGTTTTAGATTGAAAAGGCTTTAAATCTAAAAATTTTTAGATCCAAAATATTTTAGATAAAGAAACCCTAAACCCTAAATCCTTAACCTTGAATCCTAAACCCTTAACCCTAAACCCTAAACCCTAAAACCTAACTCCTAAACCTTAAACCCTAAATCCCAAAACCCAAAACCCTAAACTCTAAACCCTATACCCTAAATCCTAAACCCTAAACCCTAAACCCTAATCCCTAAACCATAAACCATAAACCCTAAACCCTAAACCATAAATCTTAAACCCTAAACCCTAAATCCTAAATGCTAAATGATAAACCCTAAACCCTTAAACCTAAATACCTTAACCTCAAACCCCAATCCATTAACCCAAAATTCTAAGCCCTAAACTTAAAACCCTAAAACCTAAACCCTAAACTCTAAACCCTAAACCCTAAACCCTAAACCCCAAACCTTAAATCCTAAACCCTAAACCCTAAACTCAAAACCCTGAAACCTAAACCCTAAACCCTGAATCCTAAACCCTAAACCCTAAACCCTAGACCCTAAACCCTAGACCCTAAACCCTAAACCCCAAAAGCCTAAGCCCTAAACCCTAAACACTAAACCCTAAATCCTAAACCCTAAATCCTAAACACTAAACCCTAAACCCTAAACCTTAAACCCCAAACCCTAAACCCTAAACCCTCAACCCTAAATCCTAAACCCTAAACCCTAAACCATAAATCCTAAACCCTAAACCCTTAACCCTAAATACTAAACCCTAAACCCTGAACCCTAAGCCCTAACCATAAACCCTAATCATAAACACCAATCCCTAAAGCCTAACCCCTTTACCCTAAAATAAAAAGCCTAAACCCTAAACCCTACATCCTACACCCTTAACCCTAAACCCTAAAACTTTAATCCTTAACCCAAAACCCTAAAACCTAAACCCTAAACCCTAAATCCTAAAAGCCTAAACCCTAGATCCTAGACCCTAAACCCTAAACCATAAACCTTGAACACTAAACCCTAAACCCTAGAGTGAAAATCACAAACCCTAAACCTTAAACCCTAGACCCTAAACCTTAAACTATAAACCCTAAACTATAAAGCCTAAACCCTAAACCCTAAAACCTAAACACCAAACCCTAAACTCTAAACCCTAAACCCTAGATCCTAAACCCTAAAGGCTAAAGCCTAAACCCTAAACCCTAAACCTTAAGCCCTAACCCTAAACCCTAAACCCTAAACCTTCAACCCTAGACCCCAAACCCTCAACCCTAAACACTAATCCCTAAACACTAACCCCTATATATTAAAACAAAAATCATAAACCCTAAATGCTAAACCCTAAAGCATAAACCCTAAACCTTAAACATTAAACCCTAAACCCTGACCACTAAACCCTAAATGCTAAATAAACCTTAGATCCTAAACCCTAAAACCAAAACCCTAAACCCAAAACACTAAATCCTAAAACCTAAACCCTAAAACCCTAAACCCTAGACCCTAGACTCTAAACCCTAAACCATAGACCCTTAACACTAATCCCTAACCCCTAAACCCTATAACCTAAATCATAAACCCTAAATCCTAACCCTAAACCTTAAAAGCTAAAGTTATATGTGGATTTCAAAGGTTAATATGTGCAATGATATTACATGGATTTTAATTCAAATGTTATGATATCGATGATGTCGAATGATTTTTAATTTAGAAATTAAGACATGTACTCATATTATGTGGATTTCGATTCAAATCTGAGGATCTGGAATGTCGTGATGATATCCTATGATGAGTGATCAAGTGTTATCATATTATTTGATATATTGTAGTTTAAAAGTAAAAAATTGAAAATTCAAATATGAATAATCAACCTGATCATGTTAAATCTCAAAGAATCTTAGATGTAAAAAATTGAAAATTCAAATATGAATAATCAACCTGATCATGTTAAATCTCAAAGAATCTTAGATGAATAAAATACCATGTAAAATATTTTCTATCTAAAATAATTTCAATAAAAAATATATATCTTTTTAAATATTTTTGATCTAAAATGTTTTCAATCTAAAACCTTTTCAATCTAAAATCTTTTCAATATAAAACTTTTTCAATGTAAAACCTTTTCAATCTAAAATATTTTTGATTAAAAATCTTTTCGATTGAAAACTTTTTCGATAAAAAAAATTTGATCGAAAGCGCCTTCGATAAAAAACCTTTGAATTTTCATGCAAAAACTATTCGGACTTGTCCAAATAAGCTGGCATGGCACCGTATAATTCGGTCAAATAATAAGGGGTCATCGAATTATTCCTTAATTATTCCCAAATAATCGAATTGTCGAATAACGAATAATGCAACCTAGGTAATGATAGCTCTGCATCACGAAACATCATGAAAGAAAATATATGGTCAACCCACCTATTCTATCCAGTTGATCTGCAATTAACCTTTCAAAACATGGTCGTCGAATAATTCAATCATGATAGTTCTGTCTTATGTATTATTATGTAGGTTTTTTTCATCTTATAAATTGCTAAATACTCTCATCTCCACTTGGAAATATAAAATTGTAGCACGATCCTTAAAGAAATTGAATTTCGACCTTTCTCTTGAGAGACCATGTCGATTCTTAAATTCACAAGCGTTTTCACATGAGTGTAGTCTCTCTCTCTTGCTCTCTCTCTCTCTGTGTCTCTCTCTCTGTCTCTCTCTCTCTCTCTCTCTCTCTCTATATATATATATATATATATATATATATATATATATATATATATATATATATATATATATATATATATATATATATATATATATATATATATATATATATATATATATATATATATATATAGTTTCTCTCTCTCTATATATATATATACAGAGAGAGAAACATGTGTGTGCGCATGCATACGTGTGTGCATGTCTGTGTGTGTTTATATTTGATTAAAAAAGAGAACCGATGCCGAATGCATTATTATGACTATATGCGTCCCTACACGAGTCCTATGTGCCGATTATTCTACGATAGATTTCAGACAATTATCTAAAGCCTGTTTTCTATCGAGTGCTTCTCAAAAAATATAAACAATATGAATACAAATAGTCATCAGAATTTGAAGGTAAAAACATTGCTTTTTCTATATAACACATTTTCTCGTGTCTATAATTGAAAATATCCAAACATAACACTTGAAATAAACATCGGTAACACTAATTTCTTTTCAATTTACTCCGTTTCCATCTCTATGTTCATCTTTACACACACACACACACATATATATATATATGTATATATATATATATATATATATATATATATGTATATATATATATATATATATAATATTAATACCAATAATCATCAGAATTTGAAGGTAAAGGCGTTGCTTTTTCTATATAACACATTTTCTCTTGTGTCTATAATTGAAAATATCCAAACATAACACTTGAAATAAATGTCAGTAACAGTAATTTCTTTTCAATTTACTTAGTTTCCATCTCTATGTTCATCTTTACACACACACACACATACACACACACACACACACACACACATATATATATATATATATATATATATATATATATATATATATATATATATATATATATATATATATATATATATATATATATAGCAATGAATCTAGCCAACTTTAAACATTCATAACTTCAGATCTCTCGATCCAATGACAATGAAACTTGATAAGTAGATACAAAACACTTATGAGTAATCGATACAAATGAAGATATAGTAATTGGAGTCACATAGAGAGAAAAAACCAAACACGTTTCTCAGTGTAATTCAAGGTACTCTAGAAGTAGACAAAGAATGAGCCATCATTATGTATGAATTATAATGTATATTAATATTGCACATATGATTCAAAGGAGATATGAAAGACTACTCAACTTAAAATTTTTACAAAGGCTCACTCATCCCACGACTAAAAAGGTGTGTTTATATATATATATATATATATATATATATATATATATATATATATAAATAAATAAATATATATATATATATATATATATATCCCTGCTGATAATATAGGCAACAATGGATATGACCCTGATCTGGAGTCAGGATATACTAAAGTTGTGAATAAAAAAAATGGTTAAGTATGATTTAGGATCTGATGCTATAGCTAATTCTTGGAGGCATACTGACTCATTGTTTTCTGATGATTACAGACTCTCCAAAGAACTAAATGCGCATGATGTGCTAGAAATGAAAAAATTGAAGGAAGCTAGAATTATCATGAAAGATTTTCAGTCAACTCAGAAAGAAAATGAAGACCCTTTGGACTAGAATTCCTCCAAAGCTAAAAGGAAAGATGCTAACTATAAATCAAGAAGGAAATATATCCTTAGAAACTCTATGTCATTGAATAAGCTTACCAAAAACATTAGAAAGTGGTTTTTGGTGCTGTCTTGTTCTTTTTCTATGTTGTTTTTT